>CM051037.1:43928441-45128441 GCA_027627225.1 Congeria kusceri | reverse complement strand
ATACATGTGTAGGGTTAGATGATTTGCGAGAATAACGTCTGCAAAGGAACCGTATACTGGATCTTGAGCAGCATTGCTTCCGAGGACTTTCTTGTTTACAATTAGTGATTTGTTTGATATTAATATTCATTATATGGGCAAACGGTCTTTTATCGAATAAGAATTAAAGCTTCGACATACTGTACATTTAAACTGGATACTTTCTATCGCTGAAAGTAGAATCTTTGAATTTTGAAGGATACCACAGCTGTAAAACACAAGAGATAGATTTCCTTTATTACAAAGTTTTTAAGCTATACGTTCTATGCATAGCCAATCGTTTACGTTTCGTGGCAATAACACCCATTGCATTACCGGTACTAATCGCCCTGAATCATACAATAGTTCCTTCCCGCCATATTATCTTATACAGAGCATATGAGCAAACATTTAACTACATATCGATACCTTTCAAAGGATCTGTCAATTTTATAAGAATAGCATCCCTCGAGCCAGATACGAAATACGAAATCTGTGTGGCTTCATGTAGCGACTGGAATGACAAAACCTGCGACCGAGCCAGGACAAACACTGCACATGTTTTGGGGCAAGGGGTGCACTATGATATTCTGGCCATCGGGACATTGTCCGTCGCACTTCTTATTGCGTTTGTTTGTTTGGTATATGAAGTCTTTAAATGCGTTCTAAAGATCCGTCTCATTGCCAACCAGCGGGTGTACCTGGTGGGGTCCGAAGTACAAATCTGGTTTGATGACATGTCTGAAACAACGTTTGTGTATCAAAATCACGGTGCTGACTAATGTAGTACTAGTGTACATGTGTTATTTTTGCCTATGTTGCAGCTAAGAAATAAAATAATCAAAACGCTGACAGCGTAGAAAGACTGTTGGCGAAAAAAAGAAACTAAAAGCCTGTGAATTATGATTGCATTTTTGCTTAAAAGAAAGTATTTGTTTGAATGAAGTTTAATTTCCCACCTTTAAACTTGATGATGTGGCTTCCTATTCATTAGCATACGACATCATCATAAAAATTAATTTGTCAGTAACGAACAAATATTTTCCAAGCTAATTATCTAATGCATCCGTAATTGTATGCATGTCAGTTACATGTAACAAGTCAATCTGCAACGAATCTGAAACGAGCCCTGCTGAATAACCGAGGAAGCGTGGTAGTTAGGAGCATCGATTGTTAGTGATTCGTAGCCTACTGAGTCAAAAGTAGGTCAGACGATGTAAGCTCTCGATTTTACGTACTACAGTTTAAAATCAATACATTGCAGTAATTTTTTTGTCAAAATATTCAGAATAAGAATCGGAAACAAGAAATAATACTTTCACAACAAGTCAAAAATAACCGAAGATGCGCATTAATTTGGTGGTCTTATTCCAGGACACTCAGGTGAATATTTCGGTTACATACAAGTAAATAGTGAAAGTAATGGTGTCATTAGTTTAAAGTTACATTTGTAATAAATTGACTTTTTTAGAAACTGTAATTGTACCGTCATATGCATTTTATTGTATGTGATGTCAATGAATAATGGTTATTTTTATGCTGCACATGCTCACATGGACATAATAATAAAACACGATAATTTAATTTTATCATGGACACAATGCGGGGCCTCAAAACTGCGCATGTGCAGTATGAAATAGATTCCCCGCATGCAGTTTGTTTGCATTTAGGGGTTATGTACAAAATAATTCGATTAAATATTTATTTATGCACAAAACAAGATAAAAACTCGTCAGCATTGTGAAGGGAAAGTATCTGATTGACTGAGATTAATCAAATAGAAATCGCCGGTAAAAACACGCTTATTCGGATGAGGTGGCGGATTTAGGCAAGTGGCGGATTTAGGCACTGCGCCAGTATAAAAATGGACCCTGGGCCTCTATTCACAAAGCTGCTTCGGGAAAACTTAAGTAAATTTATTAAATCCATAAAATTCCTTAAGTATGTAGCTGCTTAATGTATATGTCATTTTACACTGTTTTAATGTTTTACACTATTAAATATTTCTTAGTTGTTTAGTATTTTACCATTTTGCCAACAGAAATCTTTGAATTCCACTTCGAAAATTTGATTTAAAATGTTCACTTTAGTCCAACTTAAGTTAAGATTTCCCCAAGGAGCTTTGTGAATACGGACCCAGAGACTAATACGCACAAGCATTAAAACCAATTTTCCCACGACATGCCTCATTTTGTTCTGCATAAACAACACCTGTTTCTCGTCATGTAAATAAAAGCTTTCATATTACACACAAATCACATATGTACATCAACCCGTTTATACCTTGCAACTGTATTGCATGCATTTGTGTGTTTTCAGACTGAGACAACAAAACATTATGTTGCAAAACATCACATATGTTTCAATACCCAAATTCTTCAAATCGATATTGGTAAAACATAACCTTTAAATTATTATTCATTGTTAACATAATTTATTTGCGCTTGTTTGCTTTAAACAAGGGTATTAGCAAGTCCGAAAACAGACACACGTTTTATCACATCTATGCAAAAAATCACCGAACCCGTTCGAAAAATTTAGTCTAGTGCTTCAACCAAGAATATGAGAGGCCTCAGGAGTGAATAGTTACCTAGACCGATTTCGATTATAAGTACAATATAAATCACTGTTAGTAGAAAGCCTTAAGCATTATAAAGTTACAAAATGTAAACTATATAAGCTTTAATAGCAGTAGTTGCATTTACAAAACATTACACGTAGGTCCTATCAATTCACGTAATAGCTGCAATTTATACGCACGGGCGTATTAGAGTATGCATATAGTTATATGCACCTATCAATATTTTCCCGTGGCGGGGGGGGGGGGTGACCCAGGGCTGACCCAGGGAAATTTGTCTAATTTATTTGTTGGGGTCTAATTCCCCACCCTAGAGCAAAGCATGTTTGTCTAAATCCCTGCAACGGCAGATGCTTGGTGTATCAAATGGGCCGGGAGGGGCCAATATTATTGGGATCTAAAATCCGACCAGTCTTTTTCCCGGGACCCTGAATCATTCGGCGTGTCAAATCGCTTTCGCTTTCAGTCTAAAGTTCCGTAATTATGCCCAACGCTCCGCCCCCCCTCACCCTCCTCCACCCCTGGAGAAACTATTGACGCCCCTGACTGCGTGAATACATGAGACACACGGTACAATTTGTGTATCGTTACAATTTGTGTATCGTCCATGTACCCATTTTGGTGACCTAGCAGTTTCAGTGACCTTTTGAATTTCAATTAACTAGTGTGTTTACTTGACTATTTTGTTATGAACTTTGTTATGACCTATCTTGTGCACGGTTTATGTTAATTAAATAACATAACTTTTGGAATGACAAAACCTGCGACCGAACCAGGATACGTCTCTGGGTTTACCAAATAGGCTACGATCATATAAAGTTTGTTTTTATAGTTTAGTGTAACCTATCAATGCAAGTGAACCGTGAAATGTAAATATAAACTTTAACCTTTCGCGATAACGATTTTGATTGGCTACGATACTGTTGTAATCACACGTGTGTGTTCAACAAAGCAGGGAAGGTGGTTTATTGTTCGACGCGTTTTATGAACAGGGGTCGGGATTGGGGCTGTGTGGGTGGATTCATGATATTTTAAAGAAACTACAAGATGGCTGGGTTTAAATTAGGAATAATTCGACTCGGCAGAGCAGCAGGAAAGGTAATTCGTGCATGTTATTGGCTTTTTGTGCGCGATATACACTTTCACCAGTTTTGGTAGCCATGTTTTGATGAAGCAGACTACCGATTTATCTTAAAGGCACTATGCCATATATGTGTGTGAATGTTGTGGTCGCCGGTATGAAAATCAATATTATTAAATTCTGGAAATGAGTTATAAAGTGTGTGTGAAATAGATTTATGTAAATATTATTTTAAAGTATGATTGTGCGGATGTTGGATTGAAAAATGATCGCGAAAATAAATAAATTAAAATGCCGCAGCCAGAAAATATAAAACCCTGTCTGGGATTAATTCCAAGTCATTAGTTATGACAAGCTATTTGCAAATTATTTGATAGTAGTGATTTAAACTGTGTCAAAGAAAAAATTTGCTTACTATTGCTCTATAAATTATTTTATATAGTAATGCGCTATATTTAGACATGCGCATTAAATAAATAAAAACATATAATAAACAATGAGATATTTGATAAAAACTAATTAGCAAAAAAGTCTGAAAAAATTAAACCCCCAAGGGGGTATCAAACTCACGACTTAGGAGCCATACGAAGAAATGACAGTATACAACGCTTTATTGGGCTGCGCTGTCATGCTTGATAAGGAATCGTGTGTAAACTATGGTTATAACAAATTCTTCTAATTCTGACGTCAAAATGGAAAAGGGCCAAACAAACAAAACACATATTATAAATTGATTTTTATTTCAGAATGTGTACAATTTTTGCATTATATACACCCTGTACTAACCGTTATTATATGCCAGTATTAATATCTAAATTTCAGATTTTTAACAAGAAATTTCTCCCTTTAAGGCCCCCCCCCCAAAAGTTCCGTTTCTGGTCTCCTGCCCAAAAAAATAGGTAGGGATTTTTTTTATTTTATTATATTTTTTTATGATGGGAGAATGGTTTGTGTTGTACACGGCAACAGTCTTTTTCAGTCTTTATTATTTTTGGACCAAAAATATGTAGGGTCAGCAGCAAAAGTAAAGGGTTGGCTGGGAGACCAGAAACAGGACAATTTTTTTTTTGGGGGGGCCTAAGCAGTAAGCCAGATGCTTATTGAGAAACATTTGAGTCAGTGGGATGTCTTATATTTTATGTGTACTCACTTTTGTTCGTGCATGTGTCTTACGTGTTTATTGATATGCGTCGCGCTGTATTAAACCATGGGGCTGCGCACAGCTAATGCGTATTAGGGAGGATTTTGTCATGTATGTTTTCTAAGTACGAACATCAATGTCGCCATTTCTATGAGTTTAATACTTTATTATCAAGCATAATTACATGATAAAATTCATGAACAGGTACTCATATGGTTTAATAACAACACAAAATAATGTAAACGATGTGTGATGCATGTTGGTACGTTTGAAACCCTGGCTGGTCGATTTGTTCGGTGTCTTTTGTCGTGTCTGGATACTCACTGAGGGGCCTGCCTCTCTCGTACCTCTTCTTCGCATAAACTGTGAGACAAGACTGTCCTGCCATCGCAGTGTTTGACACACGCTCTTCTCACCTAAGCAACCCGTGTTAAGTTCCCGCCCGGCGCAACGCCACACCAAAATTAAAAAAAATTCAGTTAAACTGAAATAGCTGGAAATTGATATGATTTTTAACTGGAAACTAACAATGTTTCTTTAAAGTAAGTTAGGTAACGGTGCCAGGACAGACGCGGGGTCTACAGTCCACATTATAATGCGGCTTTGGTGCTAAATGTCCTCATACACTACACAATACATACATGCATATACGTTTGCTGCGACTTCTTTCTTTTCACCGGATATATTAAGTGCGTAGAAAGGTATTGGTAAACAAATTTGGTTCTTTCACTGTGCGTTGAAAGAACGTATTTTGTGCGACATTAACCAACTGGACCTGGAAAATGTAAAGCCCTATGATTTTGAATATGATATGTCATTAAAGAAGTGGCCAACATTTACTGCTCTGTTTGTCCAATATAATAGTATTTCTAGTATTAAATTTTTTGTTCATGTAACACTGTCAACATTTATTAGTTTTCATGTACCAGTAGCTAATCACACTTGTGGGTCACATAAATGGTAGTTGCTTGTGCCAATTACGGATAGTGAGGCCATAAACTGCAGGGCACAGTGGTGGTCACCTTCGCTTTGGAAACTGAGTGTCATTATTATCCTTTTGCCGCCCCAATGCGTTTGCAAGAAATCAATTGAAATATTTCATTAAAAAATATGTATTTGATATTTGGCAATTCCGTTGTTGCTCCAATTATTGGGGCAGCGCTCGCCGCCCCAGCCGCGACGCCACTGAACTATATTTATTTTGTGGATTATCTTGCATCGATTTAACTTGATTCCAGTACAATCTAATTCGTCGTAACTAATTTGTAATATATTCATGCATAAATGTCAGTGTCAGATTAATTTGTTCAAGCTTTTGTCTTTGATAATTTATCGAAATACATGGACTTAAAAATTACATTTCATTCCTAAGTTTGAAGCATAAAACTGAAACAAAGAGTAAATTACAATGTAAACAATTGTCAAAACTTTTACTGTATTGTGACTGCCATCTTTGATCAACATCCTATCTTCATGCTAGAAGGTGAAGGTCGATATTCTGCAGATGGTCTTTAGGGCATTTTTCAATTATAAATAGACAGTATTCTGGTAATTAACACCTTATGTGATGATGTTGTAGTGACACTTCCTTCATAGCAATAATAATTGTAAACTTGTAAATTGTAAATTGCTTCTTACATGCCGATAAAGGGACATGTATACCAAAACCAGGACAGTCTTCGAGAAAAAACACATGGTGTCTGTATGAGTAATGAGCCTTGGATCACTCTCCTGAACTCCTGATGGTAAAGCGAATGACATGTGATTGTAACTTGATAACTGTGGATATGTAGAACACTTTAAATACCTTTAGTTCAGACTTCTGACATCATTTTTAGACTGTTGGCGGAAGCCACCAGTCTTTCGAGAGGGTTACAAAATTTCCAAAACAGGTATCGCCGAAAAGTACTTCTTTTCTTTGCAGGCTATCAGTCAGTTAATTGAAACCAGAAAGGGTCCTTCATCAAAAGAGCCCAATTTCACACCCGTTTTCTTACATTTTAATTATTTAAGATAATGTATGTAATATGTATTATAATGTGTATATCATGTGATTTATTACAATTACAGTTTGTAAAAAAGGGCAATTTATAAAAAATGTATCTTTAAACTAATGACACCCCTACTTTTGGTAGGGCTACTAGATTCACGGAAATTGGCCTGAAAATTGAAGTGGGACCTATTTTCCCAAAACCAATAGGTAATTCATTTAGACATAGTAGAATTACTTTAAATTAAATCCATATATGGTTTAAAACATACTTGTTATGCTAAGGATCGGATTCTCGTTTGCAGTACAAACTTCGAGTAATCGAAATTATGATTGAGTTATGCGCCCTCTGACCAGACGTTGATGGCTACTACTACGCTTCATCAGTTATTTTGGCCCGTTGCAGATTGACTTGTTAACTGGCATGTATATAATTCCTTTTGCATCGTTTGCATAAGATAATTAGCTCGAACAATTATTTTTTCGTTACTTACAAATTAGTTTTCATTATGATGTCGTATACTGTAAAATAAGAAGCCACATTATAAAGTTTAAAGGTGGGAAATTGAACTCCATTCAAACAAATTTTTCCTTTTTTAGCAAAAATGCACTCATAATTCACATGCTTTTAGTTTCTTTTGTCGTCAACCGTCTTTCTACGCTGTCAGCATTTTGATTAATTGTTAGTCTAATGCACCCATTAAAACATGTACAATTTATATTCATAATTTATTCCTTTAAACACATTTATTTTAATTAGCTCAATAAAGAAAGCTGGGAGAAATTATCCTACAGTCAAATCTTTTCTGTCACATTTTATTGTTGAAATTGCATGTATACTTTGATTTATTACAGCAAATAACACGAAAATGAGCAGTGATTGATTGATCCTTTAGTGTTTGTTACTTTTAACGTGCTTATGAGGGATCATCTTCACTTTTTAAACAATGAGATCTGTTCAACTGGTGTTGCCATGAAAATAGTCAAGATTGTCGTTTCACTGTGTACAGTGTAAATGAAGAAAAAAACATTATGAACATAGTAGACGGAAAGCTACTTTATCATGCTCTTGTCGATGTGTGACCTTTAAACATTTAGTATCACACATATTTGTTTCAGTAATTTATTCATGATTTATTGTATTAAAACAATATGATTCATTAACAGTTCATTTGATCATTTTTCATTAATTAACTTATTATGAATGTTGCATCGTTACAAATAATTCAATGATTTATGTTTGTATATAGGTATGTGGACTTACTGGTACATGTAACAATAGCATGTGTTTATTTCAATCATTTAATTTAGCTTTAAGATTTTCATAAAAATTTAACCCACATGTGCTTCACCCTGGCAGAAAATGTACTTGGGCAACAGTCTCCTTCTTGATGAAACCATGTTCATTATGCACCTATCAATATTTTCCCGGGCGGGGGGGGCTGACCCAGGGGAATTTGACAAATGTTATTTTGTATGGTCTAATTCCCCGCCCTAGAGCCAAGCATATTTGTCTAAATCCCCTCAGTGTGAGATGCTATATGTCTATCAAATGATCCGGGGCCTATATTACGGGGATCTAAAATCCGACCAAAGTCTATTTCCCTGCGACCCGGAATCATTCGGAATGTCCAATTCCCGCCTGTCGGGAATCGCTTTCAGTGTAAAGTCCCGTATATGCCCGCCGCCCCCTCCCCCTGGGGGAGAACTTCGATAGGTGCATCATCACCATTTGAAAATCTCTGGAGATCCAAATGTTGTAGCCAAATCAATTTTTCTTCAGCCATTCAGCCCTTTTGTGGGTTTTAGGGGAAGGTGGCGAGTCCTTTCAAGAGGGGAATTTTCGGGAATTTTGTAAAATCATTATTATACATTATATGTTATTATTATACATCTACTATGTAATATAAAATACATAAATTGTTATGTAATACTTAACAGTTTCGTTGTTCATGGAAATTCCGGTCTTGGTCAATTTTTGTCCGATTTTAGTGAAATTGTTTTTTCCATACAGTAAAAATTCTGAGGGCAATTTTTTTGGTTAAAATATGGGAAAGATACATACATTTTTATTAGGGGAATGGGTACAGATATATATATTCGGCCCCCAAAAATGGCATAGAAAAGGTCTGCAAATATTCAGACTTTAGCCATAACCTACTTTCACAAATGGCATTAGAGCCCAGTTTTTGTTTGCATTTTGACAAACAAATAAGTTCAAAACTGTTTAATTAAAAAAAAATCTTTACTTGGGCACATAAGGATTATTTTCGTAGTTGACTGATACTAAAAAATGTGAATTTTATAATGTATGTTTCTTTTTGAAATCTTTGACAGAAATTTAGAAAATGTCTATTTGACATTTTGTGAATAGGACCCGTTAAAAATGTGTGTGTGTCTGTGTATTGTTTAATATTCGTTTTCCATTGATGTCCCTCTTACAAAATGAAATCATGATCCACTATGTTTTACCACATACCATATCTTTACAACTTGTCCTACAAGTGTTATCTTAATGAGGTTTTGTTGTTTTACAAGCCCGTTGCCCAACATTTACATTTCCGAAGGTAAATTGACTTTGTCCCAACATGATCCTTCAACATGGCTGCATGCATAACACACAGTTAAAACCACACCAGGCAGATAAAGGCTTCAAGCCAATATCCCCTTATCAAGAAAGTTGATTTCACAGCATATTTGCAAACAAAGAGTAGAGTTTTATTGCAGACACCATATACGAATTGGTCCAAGGTATAGCAACTTGTAGGAAACCATTATTGTATTTATTGGGTATTGGACTATTGGTTTTCCAAGTCTTGCATCACTGGTTAGCAACTTGTAGGCAACTGTTATTGAATTTGTTAGGTATTGGACTATTGGTTTTCCAAGTCTTGCATCACTGGTTTAACGACACGACTAATTTGCATGAACTTAGTTTTTGAAATGGTCTTTTGAGCAAAGATAGGGCTTGTACTAATTATAAAAACAATAAGACATTATTTTCACCATTGTTATGAAAAATTGTGGTTTCACTAACATTTCTAATTTGCATGAACTTAGTTTTTGAAATGGTCTCCTGAGCAAAGATAGGGCTTGCACTAATTATAATAACAATAAGACATTATTTTCACCATTGTTATGAACAATTATGGTTTCACTAACATTTCTAAGTTGCATGAACTTAGTTTTTGAAATGGTCTCCTGAGCAAAGACAGGGCTTGCATGAAGGTGAAAATTTTAAAAGTCCGGACAGCCGAGTGTTGAATAGTGGAAGTCCTGAGCATTTCAGACAGGAATTTAATTATAAAATTCAAACTTTGTTAAAGGTCAGTTCTTCAATTGTCATTAGGTGATAATATGCCAATTAATTCAGTAGAAAAGAAAAATATTTAGAAAACACTTTTTTTCTTACTTTACGTAGGACTTCCATGGTTGCAATTTCGGAAGTTCTGTGACAAAAACTGGGAGTAAATAATTCCCAGACTTGCTTTATGCAAGCCCTGAAAGAGCAAAGTTTAAATACAAAGGGTAACTGGTTCAACTATGGGTACAAATTAAGTACATCATTCATGACCTGTATGACAGTTTAGTGCAGGCAGATTCACAAAGGGCCCACAGCCACCAGTTGTGAAGTGACAGCTGGCCATTGTAACAGCTGGGGGACTGTTGAACACTGTGTATTGGAAAATGATTGTTCCATAGAGCATCATTGATCTTGATCAGTACTGAGCAGAAATAATTGATTGGTCTGGGGATCCAGAGGTGGGGGATGGGTATTGAGGAAAGCTGGGCTTCTTTTGGTGACTGTTTAAGGGGTGTTATATGTAGGTTTAATAGTTTTCGCCTTAAGTTTTTCAGAGCATAAGTCCATTCAGGATGGTTGATTAGCAAAATCAACAGCACGAAAGCTCTTTTACTAGTCTGAAGTCATGCAATAAAGCACTATGACCATGAAAAATGCATAGAAAATACACTAAATTATGAATTATCAATTTATTCTTTAAATGTGGGTGGTTTTATTAATAACATTTCATATCTCTATTTGGTAAACTTTTATTGCAATGCTCTCCAGGTACACTATTATTGTTGTTAATTAACTTTTAATACTTAGAAGTAACTTAGATCATAATTCTTCATAACAATGTGTTGTGATAATTTGCTTAAAAAAACAAACAAGCCCAATCAAGCTTGTGCTTGCAAATTTACAGGAGGCTACTGATGTTTATTTATTAGTGGCAACATAGCCTTGAGATGGTGTGGGAAAAGGCAATACTGACATTCAATAATTTGTTATTAACATATGCCCCGCAGAGATGCCAATACAAAAGACAGGATCATTGAAAATGCCAATAGTTCCCACATTCACACAGTTTGTTCCAATAGGCAGTGGCAGGGCTCACATTTGACTAAATTTGGGGCCGAAATTGGGTCCCATTCCCCGCCCTCAGAAGTATACTTGTTTTCCCCATTTCAGAAAAAAATTCCCCTCTAACACATTTTTAAATAAATAAGCATTTCATATAAAAACACTATTTAAAATGGAATCCTTGTCATACTGTCACAATAAGTATTTTTTTCTGCCATTTTTAGTACAAAATTTGTGTTTTAAAACCAATAATATCACATGAGACATCATACAGAACATGTTAAAAGTTAATAAAAATCCCCTAAAATCCAAAACCAACAAGAACATTTCCTTTCTGCAGGGCCCTGGCCCCATTCCCCTATTGTGGAGTGAGAGCCCTGAGTGGTCAAAATTAGATTCCGGGTAAAGCCCTTAGCCTTGGCCTTGGATGCACTGATAAATTTTTAATTGGGCTTGTTCACATGTTCATATTTATACACTTAATAGGAAGGCTTTGTAACTTTTTCTAAAGTAACAATATACAAATTCAGGCTTGCTTGGCCAAACAGCTAATGCATCTATCTAAATTTTGCCCCAGGGGGGGAGCGGCGGGCAAATACCGGACTTTAGACTGAAAGCAATTCCCGAGTGGCGGGAATTTGACATGCCGAATGATTCGGGGTCCGAGGAAATATACTTTGTTTGGATTTTAGATCCCGATAATATTGGCCCCCAGGCCATTTGACACACCAATTAAGCATCCCCCACTGAGGGGATTTAGACAAAATGCTTGATTTTGTTCACAGTTTATTTTGACATTTTATGTGAAAAATTATGCTTTCTAAATCATCAAATAACTGTTTAAGTGAAGCACATTTGTTTTACTCTGTAAATTCAATGTTTTGTTGTGTCCTCATTCTGGTGGATTACATTCAGGATGTGGCCTCTTAGTGGTACTTAGTCATCAGTGTTTGAACTTCAGTCTGTCACACACTTCCAACCCTGTGTACAGAGATCAAGATTGGAGATTTTTGGTTTGATGATGTCAACCTCCGCACAGAGATTTAACTGTGTCCCAGCATAGCTGGTTTAAATTTCTGCCGGCATGAAGTTCCACGTGACGGTAGGCAAACACTTGGCACGAAATAATATCGTGAACCAGCACAGGATAAAAACGTGGACAACGTAAACTCCTTGCGTTGTTATGTTTCTTATTTATTTTTATTTTTTTTCACTTTAAAATTTTATACAAAATAAATCTTCAATCTCCTCATAATCATCTCCCCTGAAAACTTCCAAATCTGTATGTTTTTAACTGAATTAAGTGGCTTTTGCAATTGTTCATTTTGAACTCATTTGTAACAGATTCAATTAAAAGTACTAAACAGTTAACCTGTTATCCCTATTTTCATAATTATTAGTCTGAATGCTTACCGGAATTATTTGTTTGGTGTACCTTGTATTTTGTTTGTTTGTTTATTTTAATTTTTCGCCGTTTTTAATGGTGTTTCAGTCATATCACTGCGGTCAGTTTAACCTACTCACACTTTTCCTGGGCAAGCTTAGCCGATCTAATCGGTTTACCAGTACTAAGTGCACATACGTATGCCAGTATCTGACAACTGCCCTACTTGAATCAGAGGTCGGGGGAGAATGGCCGTAGAAATAATTTCATGACCAATCCCCACAAAAGTGATGTGGCCGGGCTGGGGTTCGAACTCACGAACCCCAGATTGACAGTCCAGCGCTCTACCAACTGAGCTAGCCGGGCCTGGTAGATGTACGTTGTACTTTACCTGTAACATAAATGGAAAGATACCAGCAAGTAGTAACCATTAAATTGTCGTGATTAAACAATAAATCTTCAGTTCAGGATACTGAAGTATATTTCTACCATGTAATGAATGATCTAAAATCATGTTTTGTAAGAAAGCCAAAATTATACAATTGAATGAAAGAGATAAAATGAATTTTGTAAGAGGATTTCTAAACTAAACTAAACTGGGTGGAATTTAATTAAAAGTTGAAAGTTTGGTTTTAAATTTTATATAAAACTTGTCTTGATTGTTGACGACATAAAAATTGGCTTCAAAAGAAGAATGCATTCATTATTCATGTTGATAACGTTTTTGGATTGCGCGAAACCACCTCTACTCCGCCCACCTTTAAATGGCGTAAAGGGTCATGTCTACAGTATTTCCCATTAATATAGACACATTTAAACAAGACTTTTTCCTATGTTTCTCGAATATATTTTTCTAGTTGCATGAATATATTGAGGTAATAGTTAAGAAAAAATATATATGTGGCGCGTCATTAGAAAACCGGTCTTAATGCATGTGCGTGAAGTGTCGTCCCGGATTAGCCTGTGCAGTCCGCACAGGCTAATCCAGGACGGCACTTTCCGCTTGTATGGTATTTTTTGTTTCAAGGAAGTCTCTTCTAACATAAATCCACTGTAGGCGGAAAGTGCCGTCCTGGATTAGCCTGTGCGGACTGCACAGGCTAATCCGGGATGACACTACGCACATGCATTCAGTCGGGTTTTCCCACGACGCGGCTCATATACATTTAGCCAAAAATATTCCTATAATCCACAGTTCCAGCAGGATTCAAACTCACCCCTACAAAATTGTGCACTGAATTCAATGAAAACTTAAAAATCTACACATTCACATTATCTAATATAAATGTTGAGCATGAGCGTAACGGTACTTATGTACATGTACATTGCATTCATATCGATTTTACTACTACTTCTTATTTTCGCGCACCCAAGAAAGTGTCACAGATGACCACTGTTTATACATTATAATTATATATAACTGTCAATTGTTTATCGATAGAAGACCATAGTATTTAACAATTCTTCAATATTATTTCCCTGTAAATGAAAATTTTAATTAATTTTTGCAAATTTTGTTATATATTTAACGTCGATACACCCCTTTAAAGTGATATTAAACTCTTCAAAATCATATCAAACGTAATAAGCATACAATAATACAAAAATATAGTCCATACTAACAGGACACACGCAGAGTTTTCTATAAAAAAAATAACAAAATTTATCATTGTTAAATCTCCAATTAACAATCTGAGGAACCCCGTGCTAAACCTTAAAATATAGTTCCCTCTGTAATTGCAGAATATGTTGTCATGTCAATATAAACAAAGCGAAACCCCAGTTGCGACAGCTGGAGAGAATTCTTATTAGCAGCCCGAGGTCTTTTATTTATGGCAAGTGACCAATTGCCAAAAACAATACACAGGACATCACAAAAACACACTAAACAAACACAAAACACACATGAATAAAACTGGGGCCACCGCCTTGGAACGATCAATGCAAAGCATTGGGGGTTTAAACCAGTTTATGTGCGCACGAACCTCACACTTGGCCCAGAATTATTCTCAAAACATGTAAGTGTAAATAAAAATTAACCTCATAGCATCGCAATTCAAACTAATCAGCAATAAAAGAGAATATTATTCAATTTAATTACCATTTAATTACTCAATGGCTAGATGCAAACCAGAGCAGCAGAATTGCAACGTTCTGAGGCACTATGAAATGAAACAAAAAACAAGTATCAACTACCTCTCGTCTTTTTATAAAAGCTTTAAAGACATAGCATCATATAGTTCAATTTTCAGATCATCGTCATGCAATTTCAGGAAGCAGCCGTAATGTTGGGTGTAAAAAGCCAGATTACATAGCTTTGTTGTAATTGTTTATTTTAAAGTGAGTAAAACTTAATATATTATTCTACATCTTTCTGCTAACTCAAATTGAAAAAAAATAATTTAACTGAATGAACGTGAGTGTTAAAACCAGTGTATAAATTGGAAATGCTGTAAAATATTACAATAAAATGGTACTATATATCCTAGATAATCTTACGCTACGTCACTGAGACAGTAAAAATATTTAAATGATGACGTAATCCAGAAACGCGCAATGCACACGATGACGTAATAATTTTATAACGCAAAGAAGTTAAAGCTACTTATCCACCATTTAAAATGACCAAATTTGTAACGATAAAAGAAATTCAGTAACGAAAACTAATAAGCATGTGTTTTTTAGTATAAGTGCATTATATCCTTTTGATAAGAAAGAGTGTACTAAATTATTAAGTATACGTTTAGCATTCGCTTTAACATATTTACATTTGTGAACTCGTTTCAAAGCATCACTGTAAAATGATGGGTGGGATGTTCCGTTAGATAAGAACCTTGAAACATTGTATTTAGAAACTAAGACATTATATTTTCTATAGAATTTAGCAGACTTATTGCGTAAATCGTGATATAAAAAACCTTGTTTTAATGATTTCTTAGTAAAGTTACGGTCGTTGAAATCTTTAACTCATGAGCAAGCTCTTGCATATCGAACTGATAGCAAAATGTATATACCTTAGGAAGGACCTCTGGGAATATTACCATCCAAGAAATCAAAATTTAACATTTCAAAATTAAAATCATCGCGTTTGTCATATAGACAGGTTTTAACTTTATAGTTAGTAATAGTATGATTTAAGTCTAGGAATGCAGCATCTGTATACGATGAACACGATTTATTTAAGGAAAGTTCTTTAGGGTACATGTTTTGTTCAAAGAAAGGGTTATCTACGTTTAATATATCATCAGTATATCTACTAGTTTGATTAAAGCATTGAATCAAATTTAATCGTTTATCTTTTGATAAACCTAGCATAAAATCCCGTTCATAGCAATATAGAAATATATCAGCTATAAGCGGTGCACAGTTAGTACCCATTGGCACACCAATAATTTGTTTAAATATTTTCCCATTGAATTCAACAAATAAGTTATCCAGAAAAAAGGTAAGGGCTGCACACAAATCTAAGCAAGTCCAAATAATATATTCTTAAAAAATCTGATTAGGAAAGAATGCTGTATTAATATTTAAAGCCAGGTATGAGCACTTTTCTCTTTTAATAAGACTGTGAGAGGTAGGGTTGTATAATCCTAATGTCGAAAAATCATATGTACCCACAAAGGACGCTTTGTAATATTGCTTTCAATTGAATTAATAACTGCAGACAAAAATTTTTATCGACCAAAATAAGTTAATTTTTATATTCTCACAAACTTTATTGCAGTATTTAGTAATGGGATTCCTAATAGCACTCAGACCAGAAGTCAGGTAAACTGATAATTGTTTAGTGGTACATGACTCTGAGTTTGCTATGAAACGACTTTTGTATGGAGTTTAGGAATCCAGTAAAGTGATGGTAATTTCATGTTATTATTATTGATTTTAACATTAAATTGACTGCATTCAGTAATCCGGGTATGTTCGGAAATAATTTCATTAAAGTCTTTTTTGTAATCAGTATATGATGTCGTTTGAGATAGTTCCCTTGAAATAGTTTGAAAATAAAATATTCGTCATAATATTATAATTATGTTGTTCGCCCCTTTATCTGCAAGAACCAATACGAATTAAGATTGAAGATCTTTGAGTAATTTACAAAGTTTATTTTTACTTAATTTAAATTTATGTGGTAAAGCAATAGGATTATTATTATAAAAGCTTATTTTATTAACGGTCATAAGCAATACTTAATTCTTCTATGCGTAAAGCGCAGATATTTGTGATAAGTAAGAATCGAAAGTAATTTTCACATTATCGTTTCTTATCGGCTACTAAACAAAGATTTGTCTTTCTGATGCTCATGTATAAACTACAACGGCTAATGCCCTCGTGGTTAAATTCCTATGCATCAGAACTCCAAATCGTTGTTTATTAGTCGATAAACAACTTTTATTAGAAAATTATTTCTTAAATCGATTATGGTTGAGTTTATTAAGTCAAAATAATACGAAGATATCAGTTACCCGGTAGATTATAAAATATAGGACAAACATATCATAGTATAATATAATCACGATGCATAAGTGTTTGTTATTTAAGAAATAATTTTTTATTTAGAGTTGTTTATCGGCTTACATATTGGGCTAATAAGCAACAATTTTGAGTTCTGATGCTTATTAATTAAACCATGAGGGCGCATCAGAACGACAATTCAGCGTTCATTTGCTGATAAACTAGGATAATGCAAAAATTATTTCGATTCTAACATGACCTGACAACATTTTCTGCATTTACAATGCAAACTATATTTTACAGTTTCAGAACGGTTTTTCGTGTCATTTATTGGTAATTTAACAACGGTAAATTTTGTTTTTTGTCTATGGAAATCATGAAAGAATAAGTAATATCCATTTATTTTGTAATTTTATAAGTTTTTTAAGGGTAATGTCCGTTTAAACTGCATATGAGGCGCGTCGTGGGAAAACCGGTCTTAATGCATGTGCGTAAAGTGTCGTCCTGGATCAGCCTGTGCAGTCTGTACAGGCTAATCCAGGACGGCACTTTCCGCCTACAGTGGATTTATGTTTAGAAGAGACTTCCTTGAAACAGAAAATAACCATCAAAGCGGAAAGTGCCGTCCTAGATTAGCCTGTGCGGACTCCACAGGCTAATCCGGGACGACACTTTACGCACATGCATTAAGACCGGTTTTCCCATGACGCACCTCATATTTTTATGTACAACCTGTACCAGTTTGTGAGTGGTTGTTACCGTAAAAAAATGCAATTCTTTATCAATGAAACTGAAAAGAAAACCTAGGAGAATAAATGGTATCAAATTTCAACCTCAGTTTAGTGTTATAAATATTTTATTTATTTCTCTTCTCATGAAATGCTTTTACAACATGTATTGTTCACTGTACACTTACCTTTAATGTAAGGCTTTGTGATAAATACCTATGCCTGTGTTGTTGTGTTGTGCGCAAAATGCTTTTGATTTCATTTTGTAAAGCAATTTATAAAGGCTGCATCGTGAATTGACCTAGTATATTCAAGTTGACAGTGATCATTTGGGAGAGAAATAATGTTAATAAATGTTTTGTTTGAAATTTAGTATATTTTTGCAAATATTCACTGACAAATGACCATGTTTAAAAAGCTGAAATTGAAGCATTCAAGTCCAACAACTTGTATTTACCAAATTATTAGAAAAAATGAATTTCTTCATTTTTAGCATCATAAAGATCCTCACCAATTGAAGTCTTTGGGGCTTAATGTGGGTTAAAACCAGGGTTGTGGAAATGCTATGCCTGACTTGTCCGACCTGGGTAATTTTACTGTCGGACAAATGGATTTTTCCTGTCTACTTGTCCATGGACAAGTACATTGTTACCCTTTCAGGGTGTACAAATGATGTTTAGGCTTGAAGTAAATTATCATGTTATTATATCCTTATACATTTGAATGACAAATTGTGTTGTATTTATAATTTACCAAGTAAAGAAACAATATATCAGGAAGGCCTGGAATAAAAACTATTTTTGTTTGGACAAGTAACTGTTGGTTGCAGACAAGTAGATTTTTGCAATGAACTTGTTCATAGCCAAGTTAACAATGTTGATATTTCCATACCCCTGTTAAAACGAAATAAAGCACAAGTTAAAACTTTGATAGGGATAAAACAAAGAAGGGTGAACCATTGAAAGTCAGAGCTCTCTATTGCTATGATAGTGCAGTTGATTTTCATAGAAAGTCAGTTTGTGGGTAATGAACAACTGTATGTAAACAAAGCTTCACTTTCAAAGCCAATATGGTTGAGTGTTTCTGATTTTATCAGTGTCCTGTATTTGGTGAAGTAATCCAGCGTTAATACAATATTTACTTTAAACACAACGGCTTTCAAAACACTGCAGCATTAATTGAGAGCAGAACCAATTTGCTTATAAAATTTGATAACGGTAGGCTCTCTAAGTATATTAGTTGCCCAGTATTTGAGGTTGATATGCATTATTGTTAAAAATTGTATTACATGTATGCACATGCAGTTTGTTGCATTATTATACTGGTAATCATAGTGAATAAAATAATTATGTGCTGAAGTAAAAATGTAATAAAACTAAATTTTTAGAAACATCATTAAAAATAAAATAAATCATAAACAAATAAAAACAACATCAATGTATTACATCTAACTAACATCTCTTTTTGTTTAATAAAAGAAAAAGGGGATTGTCGTAAACTATACAAGTATGTACATGTACCAGTATTACTGTTTTCAGCAAGATATTCAATACCTTGGATTTTGGTTAACCTTGGCCAGTATTCACAAAGCTCCTTAGGAAATACTTAAAACACTAGTATGTGAAGTTAGAATACCCTTCTCGAAAAAGTGTATTTAAGACACATTTAATGCGTATTAAACGCTGCGGTATTGGCACCATATTTTTTCTGCGTTTTAATGTGCATTTAATACACTTGAAAATGCAGAAAAAATACACTTTTTTGCAAAAATAAGTTTATTTTTTCTGCATTTTTCCTGCAATGACACTCTTAAGTGTATTTCAGGTGTATTTTTCTCTTTGAAAAATACACTATATCTTCAAAAATTACACTTAAGTGTATTTCAAGTGTATTTTCTAGTGCATTGATACATATTTTGTAAAAAATGCAGAATGTACAGAAAAAATACACTTAGTGTACTAAAAGTGTATTAAATGTGCATTTAATGCAGAAAAAATACGGTGCCAATACCGCAGTGTTTAATACACTTATTCACGAAGGGTAAGACATCAAACATAGAATGGACATGTTTTTTGTTCGTTTTTTCACATTAAATTGAGCATTTTATGTTGTTTATGTATGTTTGTTATATTCTGTGAATACTTTTGGTATGATTACCATTTTTCCATGACTTTTTCATTAAAACTGATTGTGTCTTTGATCATTTTTATTGTATTTATTAACTGTGTTCGCATGAAGACAGTTCAATTTGTGTGTGAAAATTTTGTTAATGCATACAAGTATACAGTTTTGTGTTAAAATCAGTTTTACTGATGCAGTTATATAAGCAGATGTGTTTTGCACTAATTACTCTATACAATTCTTAATTACAATTTGGTAAACTGCATAAAAAACATTGCTGTAATAAAACAGTTTATTCGATGTTTGACGTTTTTTTCCAACTTCACATAATAGTGTGTTATAAGTAAATTTCTTAAACTCATAAAATTCCCTGTGGCTGTTCAGTGTATAGGTATTTTGCCATTTACATGTTTTAAACTAGAAAATATTTCATATATGTTTAATATTTGACCTTTTTTTAAACAGAAATCATTGGATTTCACAAACAAAATTTTATTAAAAATATTTACTTAAGTACAACTTAAGTTTAGATTTCCTTAGGAGCTTTGTCAATACCAGCCCTTGTCTTAATGTTAGTTTAGGTCTCATTTTTTTCCCCATCCACAACCCGTGTTATTTAAGGAAGAGACGTATTCTATAATTTGAAAAAAAGAGCACAATTTTAGCTGAGCAAAAAAAACAAACCTGTTTTTAATGGTAAGAGTGGTGTGTAGCCTGTTTTACCTGCTGTTACTGTCAGTGATGTCAGTTTACCAGCCAATTTTGAACAGACTGCTCCAGCGAACGTGGCTTGACAGCTCAGTATGTTACAATGATCAGTGTAATTAGTTCTGACAGTAATTGTTGTTTTGTCTTGTAACCTTTCTGATTGTTTATTAATTTGCTATACATGTTTACATTTATTTCTCATAAAAATCTGATTGTTATTGAGGTTCTTTGGCCGAAAAATAAATAGCTGGATCAGTTATATTAATATAATAAAATTCTAGTGACATATCATTAACAAATTCTGCTGAGCTGAAATTAATCTTGTTTATTTATATTATAATCATATTCATTCATATATGGCATATTATACATGATATATTTTGGTGGGATAATCATTGAAATCTTTGAATGTTAAATTTAATTTAAATATAAAATATAAAAGTTTGTGTCGCTTGCCCAAAATAATTTTAGGCGTGTCATGGGAAAAACGGGCTTAATGCATGTGCGTAAAGTGTCACTGCACAGACTGATCCGGGACGACACTTTCCACGTTTATGGTATTTTCTGTTTCAAGGAAGTCTCTTCTAAACATAAATCCACTGTAGGCGGAAAGTGCGTCCTAATCCGGGATGACACTTTACGCACATGCATTAAGCCGGGTATTTCCACGACACGCCTCATATATATTGCATGTGAGTGACAAGTACAATATTTACTTTATATGTACTTTTCCTAGGCTTCAAGCAAGTGGGTTGTCATAAAGACAGTGCAGCAAACAGATTTACCTGCGCTACATGATATTAGCTGTTATGTCTGCTGGTAATGCTGACATAACAGGGCTTTCATTAACTTTTGAAAACTGGAAGTTTGAACCTCCTGGCCTCTGATTTTGGAAGTTTTGCTCATAATATTTGGAAGTTTTGACAGTATTGCGCTACATAAGTCCTGAGTATTTCAAAAATTAAATTAAGTAATGTATAAAATTCAAGATGTTTTAAGGCCAGTTCTTTTTCATGAAGTGTTTATATGCCAATTTATTCAGTGAAAGAGGTTAACATTTAGATAAATTACTTAATTTTTCTTCTAACTTGTTCATCCTTACATGATGGAACTTCCATGGCTGAAATTTTGGAAGTTCTGCAACTTCCAAGCTGCAATTTTGGAAGTCCTGTGACAAAAACTGGGAGTTAATTACTCCCAAACTTCCCTTAATGCAAGCCCTGGACATTATAGGCATTTCCACAAAATTTAATGTCAATTGTATGCAAAAATTTTATCCAACCATTGCTCTTGGATATCACATGTTTAACGGTTAACCTATTTTACTCACAAGAATTGCGATAAGATTTGAGAGGTGTTTGTGAAACTCTTTTGAACGGAAATAAATCTGTTAACATTTATAGCAAGAGAGGAGTTTTAAATGTTAGACACGATCCACCAGACGACGAGATAAGGCACGTACATGCTTAATTTACGCACGTAAATTCACAAGATATGAACAAAAAATAAAATAGGGTGGTACATTTACAAGGGCGTAGCGCACTATACGCACAATACGCACGTGCGTAATACAAAAATGCGGAGGATAAAAAAAATAAAGACTGCTTAAACGGTGAGAACAGAATGGCGAGTCAAATGTGTGTATACATTTTCTCATATAAATGCCCTTTTTATTGCTGCTGATGGAAGTCAAAACGTTGAAATATACAGTTTGACGTGATACGTATTGTAACATACCTATGAGATTAAAGTTGAAGCTACTACTAATTGGTTTCTGGACGATTGTTTAGTATCTGAGCCCAGATTTCTAGTTCATCGTAGAAATGTAAGCACTGTCACATAGTGAAAACATCTGTAAGTGCGAAGTCTAGAAATACCTCGCATCTGTTTGGCTGAAATATTTTGCTGTGTAGAACAATCTACCCAGAAACGCCAAGCACTGAAATGAAATGTTATCGGAATGCGCATACTGTTTAACCACGGTGTTACAAAATTAATGTCATAAACATCGAGGTTTCAGAATTAGTGTAGTCTGAGTTGTATATCCTTTATTTATTCATCAGTTAAGTGATTGTTCCGTCGACTACATTATAGTTTTTCAGATCCTCATAATGCGCACATTCATCAGTTAAGTGATTGTTCCATCGACTACATTATAGTTTTTCAGATCCTCATAATGCGCACATTTTTTGTAAGCTGCTTATTGAATTTAAAGAAACAGAACGCACGAAAAGACATTTCTAGCCGTCACTACAGGGGCAGCCGTCGATTCTGAAAGCATTTAAATCGAGCTCTCTAGCATCCTATTTTGAAAAGTATTAATTGCTAACATTTCAAATCAAAGCCATCTCATGCCGATACATTTAAGTCTTCAACACCGTCGTGTCATGATAGAAGGACTGGCGGTGCACATGGTGCTGTAAACTCTACATTTGTGCTACATTTTGTATGCTAATTAAAATGTAATTAATGGGACAGGTAAGTATTCAAATACTTAAAACATATTCGAATATTTTTCATTATTAGAATGTTCGTTGCCTTCCCTAATAAAGACTAAACTATTTCTGTTGTTTCAGACCAAGTATGCCTTGTTGGATGAGAGGGACATCGGTCTGGTTGAAAGCCATGCCTTTGAGGTAAACAACTCATTATTTAGCTACCCATAGCAGCATACAGAGCAGGGGTGGGGAAACCTCATGTTGCCATACTTGTTCGTTTTAAACAATTGATGTTTGGTGCTAGTCCGTACTTGAAAGACATGCCTTTGAGGTAAACAACTCATTATTTAGCTACCAATAGCAGCATACAGAGCAGGGGTGGGGAAACCTCATGTTGCCGTACTTGTCCGTTTTAAACAATTGATGTTTGCTGCTTGTCCATACATAAATTTTATAGTAAATATTGGCAAATGTTTCACTTGTCTTTACATGTTCTGGGACAAGCTGGGCAATATGGACAATTGATTTTAAGCACAATTAAGCCCGTAAGCCCTGCACAGGTATATTTTGAACTGGGCTAGGCTGATATTCTCAGTTTTGTTTGCAGTGTTTTTTTAGGGCCCTATTAAACAAGTATATATTTTCCCCCTATATTTTTCTAAAAACCCCCCTCAGAATGAAAGCTTTACTTTGAAGAAAAAAAAAGACCAAAATTGGACAAAATTTTGCAAAGATAGAGGCATTTTTGTAAACAATCAAGTTATCACAAATGGGAATATAAACATGTAATAATGCTTTTCTAAAAAAATAATTTCCCTTTTGCCGTTAAAATTCCCCATCTGAAGGGCCCCGCCACCTTTCCCTCAAAGGTGAAAAAAAACACTGGTTTGGGCAGACTTGAAACACGTTCTTGCTCGCAAGTAATAATATTAAGATTTCAGGCCTGCTTGGCCAAACAGCTCAGTTTGATGACCGTCAAAACAGTATGGCTCCTGCAAAACAAACGTATTTTGGGATTCATAGAGTTTGGTCGATCATGTTATGTTGTAGAACTGTGTACTGCTTGATAAATGATAAATCGTGTTTCTCAGCTATCAGTTGCAAACGCTCTTGATGCAACAAATTGATAATGAGTAACATTAACCATTTAGTTCGTGGAAACTGTAATAATGCTCATGTGCTAGGACAAATTATAGAGAGAAAAGAGATCATTAAAAAAAAATGAAAGCTGTGCACAGTCTTGTCACTCTACTGCCCTTAGTTGTTGGCAAGATATAGAAATTATAAATGAGGCACGTCGTGTGAAATTCAGGCTTAATGCACGTGCGTAAAGTGTCGTCCCGGATTAGCCTGTGAAGTCCGCACAGGCTAATCCAGGATGACACCTTCCGCTTTTATGGTATTTTCTGTTTCAAGGAATTCTTTTCTAAACATAAATCCACTGTAGGCGGAAAGTGTCGTCCTGGATTAGCCTGTGTGGACTGCACAGGCTAATCCAGGATGACACTTAACGCACATGCATTAAGCCAGGTTTTCCCACGACATGTCTGAAATTGTTTCATTCACACGTTGATAACATTCTTTTAATAGGTTGTCAAGAATTGAGCCCAAGTTAAATGTACTTATTTTAAGGTTAATCGGGTTAAATTTGAACTGAATTGTGTAGACAAACTCTACTCTTGACAGTCTATTTGCAACAAAGATTATGCAAGTTACATGAATTTATTTTAAGGTTGATGTGGGTTAAACTTGTACTGAATGTTGAAATGTGGAGAAGAAATCTATTGACAATTTTATTTGCAACAAAAATTATCGACTAGAAACAGGCATTGAGTATAGAAGCTTGGGAGAGATTTATGAGTCAGAAAGCCATCCATTGTACTGTGATCTGCTTGTGTTATTGATTCCTGGAACATGTAATCGGGCCAAACAGACAAGAGTCACACATCTTTTTGCATGCTATAAAATGTGTAGTGGATAATTGAGTCTGTATGTAACATTTATATGGCTTCCTCAAAATGAAATTTTCCGCAACAGATATGGGTCTCCCATCATTATGTTTGTTACACAATGTTTTGTGGAAAACTGAGTCTGTGTATGTTGTACAGCCTTTGAAATAACCCATTTTCCCTAAGCCCGGGACAAGTAAAAATCCAGTCAGCCAAGTTAAAATTCAGATCTGTCTGCCCGAAGAGGACAGTATAAGAATTATGCAAAATAATGAAATTAATCAGTGATTCATTTTCCAAAAATACAATTGCCAGATTTTTTTCTTCAAATATAAATTATCACATGATTTTCTTTCCATGTGACTGATTACACATGTACATGACCAACATCATTATACCCCCACAAATGAAGTTTAGGGGGGGTATATAGGAGTGAGCTTGTCAGTCTGTCGGTCCGTCGGTCTGTTGGTTTTTCGTTTCCGGATGATAACTCAAGAAAGGCTTGACATATTCAAATAATTGTTGGTACACTTGTGTAACATCATAGAATACAGGTCAAGTTCGATGTTGGTTACAAACCACTAAATTTTGACAGAGTTATGGCCCCTTTTTGACTTAAAATTCCCCCAAAACATGGTTTCTGGATGATAACTCCAGAAAGGTTTGAAATATTCAAATAATTTTTGGTACACGTGTAACATCATAGAAGACAGGTCAAGTTCGATGTTGGTTACAAGCCATTAAATTTTGACAGAGTTATGGCCCCTTTTCGACTTAAAATCCCCTAAAAACATTATTTCCGAACGATAACTCAAGAATGGCTTGACATATTGAAATAATTCTTGGTATACATGTGTAGCATCATAAAATATGGGTCAAGTTCGACTTTGGTTACAAACCACTAAATTTTGACAGAGTTATGGCCCTTTATTTTACTTAAATTCCCTAAAAACATATTTTCCTGACGATAACTCAACAATGGCTTGACATATTTAAATTATTATTGGTACATCATAAAATACAGGTCAATTGGTTACAAACCACTAAATTTTTACACAGTTATGACCCCTTTTTGACTTAAATTCCCGAAAAACATGGACAATAACTAATGAAAGGCTTCACATAAATTCTTTTTGGTACATAGGTGTATCATCATAAAATACAGATCAAGTTCAACTTTGGTTACAAACCACTAAATGTTGACAGAGTTATGGCTTCTATTGAAATTAAATGTTTCCAAATACACTGTTGACCATTCACAAATTAAAGCATTCTCTCTCTCTGTCCATGTCTTTCGAAAGGATGCCATAGTTTTGTGACAAGGCCATATTGTGGGGGTATATCCGTCACTCATGTGACAATTCTAGTCATCATTTGAACTGTTTAGGTGATCTCTCGGTTTATTTTCTAATTTTGGACAAGTTCAGGTAGATTTGGGCAAGTTGAAATTGTATGGCGTTTGCTCGAATGGGCAAGTCCTTCCAAATAAAATGACCGTGAAGACTTTTTGACTAATTTGAAAATTTTGGGACTTGAAAAGCTGCAGCTGTTAAAGCACGCTACCAGTAAATTCGGTTAATTTGATAAGTTTTCTGAAGGAACAAATTTAAACAAAGCTTTCTTTAGTTTAAGCCAACGACTTGGGATTGTAACTAATTTGAGGCGCGTCATGGAAAACCGGGCTTAATGCATGTGCGTAAAGTGTTGTCCCGGATTAGCCTGTGCAGTCTGCACAGGCTAATCCGGGATGGCTCTTTCAGCTTTTATGGTATTTTCTGTTTCAAGGAAGTCTTCTAAACATAAATCTGCTGTAGGCGGAAAGTGCCTGTGGGGACTGCACAGGCTAATCCGGGATGACACTTTACGCACATGCATTAAGCCCGGTTTTCCCATGACGCGCCTCATTTGGTGATTAGCAGGGTGAACCCATTGCCCATATTCACAAAGCTTCTGAGGGTAAACTTACGTAAATTTCAAAATGTCCCATTGTCTGAGCCATGAAGTATATGTTCCCACCCACCCCTCAAAAAAAAATCCCCCTTGATATTTGCGTTGTTGTATGATTAAGGAAACCAGAAGGATTATCAGCATTTTTAAGTTAAAACTTAGGAAAAAGCGTCATAGATTGTTTGTATGATGGGAGATAAAAGTATAATGGGAGTTAAAAATGATTTACAGGTAAACAAATTCTTGATGAAATCTTAGTTTTCTTTCATTTCTAAATTTTCTTAATTGCTGCCTACAACATGGATTCAAAATAGAGCGCTTGATTATCAAAATAACGCTATATTATCAAAATAGCGCTTGATTATCAAAATAGAGCACTTGATTATCAAAATAGCGCTTGATTATCAAAATAGCGCTTGTCCGAACTTCCCTATGCATTTAAGGATTTCGAAATAACTTGGCTCAAATGTTAACCTATATGAGACGCAAGAACCAGATGGCTACATCAAAGGTCAAGGTCATACTTGGGGGTCAGATGTCAAAATAAAGCGCCTTCTTGTTAAAATACTGCTTATTCCTCCTATGCAGGTCATTTTTTCAGTCAAAACATTGTTCTGTATCGAAGTGCCACAACTGTACACAATCTCTTCATCTGCGTCAAAGCGTTATGTGGGGGTATTAAATTAAATCTCGTTAAGTGATAGCTCTAGTTCATTTTATTTAATTATGTATATTGATAAGTTACAACAACATATTTTGTTGTTGTTTTTCAAGCATGTCTGTTTGATTTTGTAAAATGATATATAACGATGAGCTGTAAAATGCTTATGTTAATAAAACATTTGTTCTGCCATTCTCAGGCGCGCACAGAAGTGGACCACGACGGAACAGGTGCCCGAGTCTACGCATATACGTACGACATCCGGTCTGGGCTTACCGCAGGACAGTATTTACATTCTATCATATGGTATGTGCGGTTTAGTTGTAACCTTCTAAGCTCGATTGTGTTAAAAGCCAATACTTTTTGAGACACTTTTGAGTCTGTTTCCTGGATAAAACCAGTACTTGGTGTCATGTTAGAAAGATCCTCCGAACAGGTTCCCGAGAAGGGATCAAACTCATGATTTCCCGATCAGGGCGGACACCATATCTATTAAACCACTTAGTATTCAAAATAAATTTTAAAAGTGCATTAATATAAACTGCTGTGAAGTCGTTTCATTTTGAGTTTACCTTAACTGATAAAAAGAAGCTCTATTTTGTGTTTGTGCTCGTTTTGTAGTTGTGTTACGAGGTATTAATTTTGATTGTACTGGTATCGTGTTAGAATGATTACACTAATAAATGATTGGTATGATTTAGTGATGACAAGCTATTCAGATCAGCAGACATAATAATGTATCTTTTTAATTGGGTACTGCATAAAATGTTTCATAAATATCCCACTAGTAATGACATGATTGTATAGTATAAAATGTGTATATTAAAGCTATACTTGCTATTGTTTAAATTGTTTGAATTTTTAGATGATTTAACGTATTTGTTTCAAAACTCTTGGTTTTGACTTGCCTGTAGGGAAAAACACAATGGCGGAATAACCCCAGGATTGAAAGTAGTGCACAGAAACAATATAACGGTGGATAATAGAATAGAAAACCTAATGCTAGTGCCTGAGGACTATAAAACCAGTGCTACCCCAGACCTGGAAACATCGAGTAAATATGGGAAAGACCAGAGCCTGTATTGGCTGGCGGTCCAACAGCTTCACGGGGATCCTGTGTATCAGCATTTCCACGAGCCCACATGCAGTAGACTGCTTGATAGGGACGGAGATGCAATACAAGAAGATGGTAAGAACTGATTACTCTATGGCTTGTCCTAGCTGGAAAACTCATCTAATTTAATGTTTTGTTTGTTTGTTTGTGTGGATTTTTCGCCGTATTCAACAGTATTTCAGTCATATAACGACGGTCAGTTAACCTACTCACACTTTTCCTAGGCAAGCTGGTTTACCAGTACTGAGTGCACATACTTATGCCAGTAACTGACAACTACGATATTGAATCAGAGGTAGGGGGAGAATGGCAGTAGAAATAATTTCATGACCAATCCCCACACAAGTTATGTGGCCAAGCTGGGAATCGAACCCGCGATCCTCGGATTTGTAGTCCAGCGCTCTACTACCTGAGCTAGCCGGCCCGGCCCCCATCTAATTTAATTGAATTGCGCTAGTTTTGGGTACTTTTGATGGTTTTATTATGACACTGTTGCACCATGAGCCCACATGCAGTAGACTGCTGGATAGGGACAGAGATGTAATACAAGAAGATGGTAGACCTATCTGAATAAAATTCGCTCCTCAAACTATGCTTTGCATTACGTTCGAAAGATCATGCACGTTAAGTCAGATTGTTGATATAGGCAATGATCCCATGATTGATACAGTATTTTGGTGTGTGTGTTTTTTCTGTAAATTGAATGAGCACAGCAGAACTTTCTGTTATCTGAAAATCATGACTTTTGAAGAAGAAAATCGTTCCAAACTGTTTTTCATCGTAAGTGATATATAATCTTTACAGTTATCTCAAATTTTAAGTGTAGTTTTCAGTTTGGTCTGAGTTGTTTCCTGGTCACAAATTAGTACCCAGTCATTTTTGTCCCTACGATAAATGGTATCCTGTCCTAAACTCAATTGAAACGCAAGATATAAAAATTTGGATATAGGAAATTTAAACTGCATTGTATAGTTTAACATGTAACGGTTATAATTGGAGTCAGGTAATCATCATCAATTTTATCAATTTAGCCAAATCATGAAAATATTATTTCCTTATTTTATTGGATGACAGACTCAATTTGTTGATAAAATTCTTGAAATACTTCAATTTGTATACGAGAATATCCCCCTCCCGAATTCATTATTGTTATCACTTGTTTGTCATTTTATTTTAAATCTAAAAACACCACGTGGCACTGTAAAACTAAATTATTTAATTATACTAATTTGGCCAAAATTATGTTTCACATTTATTAAAGATACATTAATTTTCCTTCTTAAATCATTTAGTTATGAAAAAGACGTAATGATAATTACATTATTTGAAGTGAGATTGCACATTTAAATGGGGAAAAATGTTTTATGTACTGATAATGTGGCTTTTTATTAAATTCCTTTATGTGTGACATTGTATGTTTAAAGTGACTTTGTTTGTTTGAAAATTGCTTGTACATGTACTTCCACAACCATGATTTCCATAAAAAGCTGCCAAAAGTATTTTTCACATTATTATAGTTAATGAAATAAAGTTATAATTTCCCTATTATTTGTATAAAACTATTATATTTGAATTAACATTTTATGTGCACATCCTTGGAGAGAATACTAATATTGAAGGTGAAGTGAAATGTGTCTGTATTTTAACTTTGAAATACTGGCAATAAAATTTATTGAACAGATATGTGATTCTACCCCCTTGGATCTAACACACTCATAACACATAATTTCATCCGGTAATAACATTTATTGAACAGATATGTGATTCTACCCCCTTGGATCTAACACACTCATAACGCATAATTTCATCCGTTACTAACATTCATTGAACAGATATGTGATTCTACCCCTTTGGATCTAACACACTCATAACGCATAATTTCATCCGTTACTAACATTTATTGAACAGATATGTGATTCTACCCCTTTGGATCTAATACACTCATAACGCATAATTTCATCCGTTCCTAATATTTATTGAACAGATATGTGATTCTACCCCCTTGGATCTAACACATTCATAACGCTTAATTTCATCCGGTGATAACATTTATTGATCAGATATGCGATTCTACCCCTTTGGATCTAACACACTCATAACGCATAATTTCATCCGGTGATAACATTTATTGAACAGATAAGTGATTCTACCCCCTTGGATCTAACACACTCATAACGCATAATTTCATCCGGTGATAACATTTATTGAACAGATATGTGATTCTACCCCCTTGGATCTAACACACTCATAACGCATAATTTCATTACTAACATTTATTGAACAGATATGTGATTCTACCCCCTTGGATCTAACACACTCATAACGCATAATTTCATCCGGTAATAACATTTATTGAACAGATATGTGATTCTACCCACTTGGATCTAACACACTCATAACGCATAATTTCATTACTAACATTTATTGAACAGATATGTGACTCTACCCCCTTCGATCTAACACACTCATAATGCATAATTTCATCCGGTGGTAACATTTATTTAACAGATATGTGATTGTACCCCCTGGGATTTAAACACACTCATAACACATAATTTGATGATATGCATCAGCTTTATTACACTTAATTATGTGTAGATGGGCCAAGTACATTTTAGTACGCAATCTGATTAAAATAATACATGTACTTCTGTTAGCACTACCAGTAGCCAGAACAGCCATTGGCTCGTGATGATTAGCTACAAAAATGTTCCATTGGAAACTAAAATTTCTGAAATAATTCGTAAATTAAGCATAATTTCACATTTTCTGACAAATGTATTTCTACATGTAAACAACTGGGTTTTTTTTAATATCAGAAATTTTGGCTACTAATTCAATTTTCTTAGCGACCTGACCCTACCTAGCGAAAATCCCCCGACCCTAAAGTTTTTAGGGACAATCAGATATAAGAATATTTTCAATGTTTTTTTACCGAAATGTGTCTAAAAAAGAGAGTAAACAAAAACCCTCAATCCTGACTCTACCTAATTTTATTGGCTGTGATATAAGAAATGAGGCGTGTCATATGAAACACGGGCTTAGCGCATGTGCGTAAAGTGTCGTCCCGGATTAGCTGTGCAGTCCACACAGGCTAATCCAGGACAACACTTTCCGCTTACAGTGGATTTATGTTTAGAAGAGACTTCCTTGCAACAGAAAATATCATACAAGCGGAAAGTGTTGTCTTGGATGACAAGCTAACCCGGGACGACAATTTACCCACATGCAGCCCAGGTTTCCCACGACACGCCTCAAATAATGTTTATGAAAATTTGGAATTTTGAGAAATTTAGTAATTTCAAATTTTGACGTGTCATAATCAGATCTTCTTGCAAGAAGCTCATGCACTTATACATGTCAGATAGAGTAATTAAGCAAATGAAAAATTGACCAGCGAACTATTTGTTTGGCTTCAGTTGTACTGTAATTTCATATGTCATCTCGAATGATATGGTCTGTTTCAGTGGCCGTGGTGGAGTCCAGCTGTGTTCTATTCTACGAGTGCCATTACCCGCCATGTACCAACATGGAGAAACACCTGCGAGAGTTCAGTATATGTGGCCGGTGCCAATCTGTTAGGTACATCTTTGTTGCTGTTTTATATGCTCAAGGGCCGTATCCGCCAAGCTGTAAAGGAAAATCTTTTCATATTTAAGCGAAAAATTCAAGAAAAATTTCCCTTAGAAAAATCAGTATTTTATATGTGAAATGTGGTAAAATAAGTAACATATGTTGATTCTTTACTAGATTAAAACCATTTAAGACAAAAAATTTAATGTGCGTGCCCTGACTTACAATTTCATTTTGTCCATTTATTTGTTATTACATTAAAATCCTTATTGCAGGTATTTTGAAGTGTTTAAGGAAGAAAATCCGAGCCAAATAAGTTTCGTTTACCACATGTCCAAATCTGCAGCAAATGGCAATTGTGTACTTACTGGTACTTAAAAAAATTTCCATTTTGCAGTGGTTTAAATTTTACGCTTTAACAAATACGTGGTTGGAGAAACTTCTTGAATTATTCAGGAATGCTTATACATGCCCAATGGATCCAACTTAACAATAAATTCATTGTTTATCATTTGAAGGCATTATGGGTTTGATTTTTCAGGCTGAAAATTGGATACAGTTTAAAAAATTCACTTTCTTGGTGGGAAACCTCTTTTAAAATTGTGCAGATACTTGCCCATGTCAGTTTCAGTCTGTCCAGTGTCGGTTTTCACAAAGCATCTAAGGAAAGTCTTAACTTAAGGTGGACTTAAGTGAAAATGTCATATCAAAGTTTCTATGTGAAATCCAATGATATATGTTTACCAATTGGTAAAATATGAAGGACATGAACAGTATTAACTAGTTGGGACCATTTTAATGTAAAATTACCTATACATGAAACAGCCACAAAATTAAGGAGTTTTATGAATTTTAGAAATTGTCTCAAGTTTTCCCTAAGGAGCTTTGTGAATACGGGCCCTGGACAAGTGGGCATCATCTTAATATGATGTAAATGTCTACTGCTCCATTAGGCTTCAGTGTACTCATGTTGGGGAATTTACCCCCCCCACCTCCCCCACCCTACCCCCGAAGTGTACATGTAAAAGTCGTTAATACTGTATGTAATATAATTGTCTACATTGTGTAGTAGATACATGCATTCATTGTAATGCTAGGAGTGTTGTAACTCTTAAACACAATAAATGTTGTTTTTGTTGCTATTTAATTAACTCACACTGATGATCCATTTCTTAATTGTTTCTTCAGGTACTGTGGTCTTACGTGTCAGCAGCGTGACTGGCCGGTGCACAAGCAGTATTGTCGAGAGAGGGGGCGTCCAGATATTACTGAAATCCCAGACAGATAGGGGAGACAACTCAACCTCAACCATCCCAGTCATCACTTACATCGTTCTCTCCCTTTGTTAGCATTTTGCCGTTGGTCATTCAAGATTCTCAAGTATTGTTTTGGAGTGTTTAAGTTGTGTTTTCACAATTGTCAGTACAATTAGTTTGTGTAAGTTAAATGAATTACTGTAAAATCATTTTATTTTACGGTGGTCTAGTTTTGGGCGTATTTGCGGTTCAAACAGAGTGCGGATTGAAGACCCCGCGTAACTTTTCTTTTTGCAAGCTTATGAGGAAATATGTACACGACTTTTTAATAAATGCGCGAATTTAAGACCACGCATACTAGCCGTTTTTCAAGAATGCACAAAAATTAAGACTCAGCGAAATAAAATTTTACAGTAGGTTGGTATTTTTGTCACCATTTGAAATGGCAATGTGAATTGGCAATAATTGGTTTTGCAATAATGTTTTTTTTACGAGAAAGAACAAAGTAAGACCAGTGCTGTATGACACTTATTGAGATGTTTAACTGTTTTGATGTTCTTGACTTTTACACCATATTGTTTTAATGTGTGTTTTAGCATTGTTTAAGCAGTATTCTAACATGATACGCGCTGATTTTTCTATAGACAAATAACAAAATAAGCATTGTTAAACTACCCAATAAACAACGCAAAAAGAAGTCCCAATTCTGAGAAGCATAGTAAAAAGTAGTCCCAATTACAATTGCAAAAATATATGTCAAATCATGTTAGAATCTAAATAATTTTCGCATTATCATTGTTTATCGGCCAAAAAACAACTGTTTGTCATTCTGATGCGTGGCTATTAAACAACTCGGGCTAATGTCCTCAAGGTTTAATTCCTATGCATCAGAACTCCAAATCATTGTTTATTGGCCAATAAACAATGATGAATCCTAATTATTTCTTAACTAAAACATGCTTGGCTCATACAACATTGAAAAATTATTCTCTTGTTCACTCATTGTTGGTGTATTTGGACCAAATCTGTCTCTACATTCCGTATATGCTTTATGTTCATTCCATTTATTTGTTTGATTGTATATTTTAAATGCCTGCTACACTAGAATTGTGCTTCATTGATACAAATTAATGCTTTACAAATTTTATTACAAAAATATTGTTCAGAAACTATTTAATAAATTTTTTAATGAACCGAACTACTGAAATATTTTTGTTCTGCCCGTCAAAATCAGTTGTACCTTTACTGCTTGAAACATATTATTAGTTAGTTTATTTTGTTAGCGGAAATATTTTTAATCATCCAATGTCTTAAGATGGCAGCCTTGCAAAAGGCATTTTGTCCATATATGTGATTTGAAATAAAACCACTTTTATTACAACTCAAATATTGTTAAAGTGCCATCAGTTGCAAAATTTTGTATTTCCAAATTTTAACTGTAACAGTTTGTTTTACTCAAAGATTTTAAATGTTTGGGGGGTTTGACATATTTTATTTACTGGTGCATTAATTTTATTGTAAATTTTTATATTCTTATTCAAATGTTAGAAAATGTATGCACTAGACAAAAAATATTGTAATATGATTTCATAAAAGATATTTAAAGCTGTTTTTCATTTGGTATCACAACAAAACTCCTCAGGTTTTCCCTTGAAAAATTGGTCTGTTCGTCATCAGGCATAATGCAAAATGTTGGCTGTTTGTAAATGTGTAAGTTTGAAAAATAACAAATGAGTCATGTCGTGGGAAAACCTGGTTGAATGCATGTGCGAAAAGTGTCGTCCCGGATTAGCCTGTGCAGTCCGCACAGACTAATCCGGGACAACACTTGCCGCTTTTATGGCATTTTCTGTTTGCATGAAGACCCTTTTTAACAGAAATCCACTGTAGGAGGAAAGTGTCGTCCCGGATTGCCTGAGCGGACTGCACAGGCTAATCCAGAACGACACTACGCACATGCATTAAGCCCGGGTTTCCCACGACAAAATTGTATTTTAACAAATTTATGCCCCTTTCACTATCCAAAATATGTACCAACTGAAATACTTCGAATAGTCGAGCGCGCTGTCCTCTGACAGCTCTTGTTTATTCAATGTTGACCTGATTTGCACAGTTTGTGTAAGACCATAAAATCTCATATGGGATCGTTATTGGGTCAGATCACACCAGTAACACCAAAGTTATTGCCCCTTTTTCATGCAAAAAAGTGAAAAAGTGCCCTTTTCCAACGTATAGACTTTATTTTCCATCCTATCTTAAGCAAACTTTCACAGTTTGTGTATGACCATCAGATCTCAGCAGACGCCAAAAATGGGCCAGATCGTGTTTGTTTAATTAAAAAATATACAAAAATGGACATTATTCAGGATAGAGAGAGACGTTTTTCATCCAGTCTTCACCAATCTTGCACAGTTTGTCTATTACCACGAGATTACCATTGAAGGGGAATATAAGCAAGATCTGACCAGAAACACCAGAGTTAATTCCCTTTGTGAAAAAAATGTGCAAAAATGGACATTATACAGGGTAGAGACATTTTTTCATTCAATCTTCACCAATCTTGCACAGTTTGTCTATGACCATAAGATTAAAGGTGAATTCGAATATTAGCAAGATTGGACCAGAAACACCAGAGTTATTGCCCTTTGTTTGTGAAAAAAATATGCATAAATGGACATTACTCAGGATAGAGACTTCATTTTTTCATCCAATCTTCACCAATCTTGCACAGTTTGTCTATGACCATAAGATTAAAGGTGAAGTCGAATATTAGCAAGATTGGACCACAAACACCAGAGTTATTGCCCCTTGTGTTTGGAAAAAAACATCAACAAGTTATCAATGATTGGCTTGCACACAAGATTTTTGATTCAATGTTGACCAAACTTACACAGTTTGCGCATGACCATAAAATTGATTGATAAAATTTGATTTCCAACAGTTGCAAGACTTGCATGCAGTTATTTGTACGTGCAACTTTGATGTCTTCAGAGCCTGCATTAACATCATTTTTCATCATTGGAAAGAAATTATCAAAGAAAAAGCAAAACTTTACCTTATAGCACAGCCATCGCAATTATCGCATTGCAGCCTGTTTTCCAAAACTGTTTGTGAAAAGACATCGAAATCTACTGTTTGTGCATTTCCAGAATTGTCAATGACTTGATGAAAAAGGGTCAGGTAAGAATATCGAGAAAAATGATTTGAGAACCATTAGCAAAAAAAATGCACATCCACTACCCAACTCATACTTTAGTTAGCCCATTGCACTAACCGATGTTTTAAATCAAATTGATCCTACCCCCTCTGTGTATTGTTCAGATACCTTAATTTTCAGACCTGTCACAACAGTATGGTCTTCATCTGTACCAGTTCTCAGGTGAGCGCTTTGGGCCATGATGGCCCTCTTGTTAAAAAGGTTGACCAATAACCCTATTTCTTCATATTTATCGGTGCTTTTAATGACTTTAAGCCATACATTTTACCAGTTGCAATATTAAGTGCTTTTTAGCTAAATACACAAATACATTATGCTACGCAATATAGTTACTTTTGTTTGCTGATTATATAATGAATATTTCCCATGTATGTATTTTAATTGCAAATCTCTTTTGTCAATTAATTTATGTTAAAAACAAGTTATTATACAGCTTTATTACATTATTAACAACAATATATTAAAAACATTTGATTAAATCGTTATTTTTGAACTTTATAAAATGTTTGAATTTGAATCTCGATAATTATAAAACAAAACTTTTACAAGTTAATAAGATGTTTACTGTACCATTGTTTTTCATTACCGTCATTTATTGTTGGATTCATCGCTTAACTTGAATATTTTTTACACAGTTCCTTTATGGTTCTGATTGTTTTGCACTGTGTTTTGGCAAGATATGTTAGACACAGTTATTTGTTTGAGAATTTGTTTGTATTGTAAAAATATTTATCCATCTATTGGGTATTTTGCAGTGTAACTAACATGTGTGTGTTTGTTTTTGATTCCCCTAACCCTAGTCATTTATTGTATACATAATATATACATTATATGTTTTATTAATTTATTAATCATTTGTCATATATATATTTATAGTTTAACCCTAGTCTAAGTTGTGTTACTAACAATTGGTTATTATTTCATTGTTAAAGCATTAACTTATTTGCCAATGATGCTTGTATATAGTAATTGTTTTATGATCCTTTCTGTATGTGATTGATACATGTAGCTAGTTTATTTTTCCAAATGTAGCTTTTTATCTCAAGCTTATTTCAAAGTGAAATATTTGACAAGTTTTGCGTATTTAACAACTGGTTTGGCAGTTTTGCCACCATTTACATTCCGATATAAATACCTGTGTTCATAACTCAATCATTCCATTTAGAAGGGAAGAACGACCCAACTACTGTGGTAGTAGGGTAAGATGCAAATGAATGTGCACTGTTTACAGATTTGTGTATGAGTGGCATGTAATGTTTCATGAAATATTGATGAAACCTTTCTGACGTCTAAAGAAGTTTTTTTTTCTCAGACACTTCAATTTAAACATGGAATTATGTTAGTATTTTGGTACAAAAATTCAAGTGAGTATATTGAAATTTTAAACAATATGTCGCTATACAAAAACCATGTCTGATTATGACATGAAATGTGACATTGCAAGAACTGTGCATGAATTGAGATAAGATAATGAGCAATAAAATAAACATCAGAAAATGAAACTATTTATAGCCTCGAATTTTTAAAATTTTGACTTGTCGATTCGACAGGTTATTTGACATGACTTTAGTCAGAAAAAAAGACGACACCATTATTGTATTATATTAGAATGAAACAATAATTGACAGGTTTTATGACATGATTTCAGTCAGAAAAAAAGACAACACCAATGACCATTATTGTATTATATTAAAATAAAACAATTTTAGCTGCAGTGGAATTGAAAGTGGCTGTTTTTGCTCTTATGTGCTGACAAATGTTGCTAGTTCTTCCGTTTATTTTGTCTGTATTATTGTGCTAGTATTCCAAAGTAGATCCTTATTTTGGTGCTATCAGGTTTATGTTATTATGCCCCCCCCCCCTCAAAGACGGGGGTGGGGGTGGGTGGGTATATTGGTTTGCTAATGTCGGTCGGTCCGTCCTTCCATTGGTCTGTCGGTCGGTGAGTCAGTAGACTACTTTCGTTTCAGCTCTTTTAAGTCCAAAAGTTTTCATCCGACCCCTTACCAAACTTCATGAAAATGTTTGTGGACATAATATCTCGGCCAAGTTTGATAATCAGCCAAATCACCCCAGGAATTGCTGAGTAATGGCCCTTGAATTATCTATAAATGGCATTTTGGCCATTTCTGCTCTCTAAGTCCAACAGCTTTTATGCAATCTTCATCAAACTTGGTGAAAATGTTTGGGGCCATAATATCTCGGCCAAGGTTGATAATCAGCCCAGTCGCCCCAGGAACTGCAGAGTTATGACCCTTGATTTATTTATCTAAAATTGGCCTTTTTAACAGTATACTCTCTCTATGTCCAACATTTTTCATCCAATCCTCACCCACCTTGATTATTTGAAACATGGCTTTTAGCCTAGAGGGGGAAGAACTGTTTTAATAACAGCTCTTATTGGATCTCGTTTCTCTGTTTCTGTCAGCATATCTACTTGTCATGCAAAAATTGACAAATATGAACAGGTATCGGTAATCAAATCGATTTGTCAGTTTTCTGCTGTTAAAAGCCACTTTTCTGTATGTTTTAGCATTTATATATCATTTATATATTTTAAAATACTACGGTGAGTCATTAATCATACTTGTGCAGTTTGATTTGTTGTATGTATGAAACAGTTCTACATGTATATAGCTCGCAAACGTTAACCTGACACTGACCTTGCATGAATATATTTAAAACAAAACATGTTGAATATTTAGTTTACAAACTTGACTCTAGTTAAGTCGATGAAAGAGTATCCCATGGAAAATACTGTTATGGTTTCATTAAACTTGTGAAACCTGTGCACAGACTAAGCCGAGTATAAATATATGAACCAATTCAAGCTCGTAATTTATGCTAATAGAGTTCACGAGTATCAGATATATGTTTGCGGGCTATACCTTTAATTTGAAAATTAATTAAGGTAATTAACAGTGAAATAAAAAAAAAATCTGGATCAGTGCTTGGTCAGGGCCCATATCCTGAAAGCTCCTAAGGGAAATCTGAACTTAAGTCATATTTAAGGGAAATTTTTAAATAAATGTATCCTTGTGAGAATCAATATTTTATGTCTGAAATTTGGAAAAATAAGAATCACTAGTTGATTCTTTACCAGTTTAAAACAATTCAAGACAAAATAAACTTGATATAAACCAACCACATATTTAAGGAAGTTTATGATTTTAAGAAATTTACTTAAGTTTTCACTAAGGAGCTGTGTGGATTTGGTACTGGTTGCACTGCTGTTGTGTATTTTGTAAACACTGTATTGGATAATGCAACAGAGTATGTTACAGATGGTATTCTGACATAATTTTGTTTAGAAACCAATCAGAAAAAAACAACAGCATGTTTTATCAAAACGTAATGATTGGTACAATGGTAGAAACAAGGAGTTTCTATGTTTACAAAAATTTGGTTTTCTCAGATTGTTATAAAATAGCGAATGTATTGTTCTTACTTTCTAATACTTAAGTCCTAGAATTAAGACCTGCAAATGAATATATAGACATAAATAAAAAATGAGTTATGTTTCTAACTCTAACATGAAAATTATGTTTGTCTTTGATGAAGCCTGCGCAAATAAAGGTGTTGATGATCTAGAATTCTAACATGACGCGCACAGAGTTTCTCTAGAGACAAAGAACAAAATTCATCATTGTTAAACTACCAATATACAACCCTAAAAAATAGTTTCAAAGCTGTAAAATACAGTTCTCATTGAAATGGCAGAAAATGTGGTCAGGTCATGTTAGAATAGAAATAATTTTCGCATTATCGTTGATTATCAGCTTATGAACAACAATTTGTGTTCTGATATGAAACTCGTAAATTAAACGCATCAGAACTCCAAAGCGTTGTTTACTGATAAACAACTCTAAATCAAAACTTATTTCTACTACAGATTGTGTCTAAGAAAATGTATTTTTCCATATAATATGAGAATACTGTATTAGCATATGTGTCTGTTCAAAGTCAATTAGTTCAAGTGTTTCCATTTAATTGTTTTTCTACCACTGTCTGTTTTACTTGCACATGTGTTTGTCTGTTGTATACAGTGAAACCTGTCCAACTATTTCTTGTGTTTTATGTACTCTTGATATAAAATAAACAAACAACTACAAACCAACAAGTGTTTTGAGTCTTTATTGTGTAAATAACATACATAGTCTTGTATTATGCTCGTATAAAGATGAAAAAGTTCACCATGTTAGCTTATAAATGTGACAATTGAAAGATCTGGAGAAAAATATTTCGTGTATACTGTGCCTTGCGGTAGAATTAACAAGTACATGTACCACCTTTTGTATGTTTTAAAACAGTAAAGTGTTAATTATATACTCAACATTTTTTCGTTGAGAGCGCAGAGTCTTAAATCCTAGAAAGGGGTTTGACTTGATGGTAGATAAAACCGTGCAATATTGTCACTGTGACAATGTTCTTAAGTAATCATTTGTCTATTTCTAAAATGTTCCAATTTGTGAAATGTTTTAAGATATCTTGATGTAACTCATTCTGACTGAAGTGCATGATCGTCCTACGCCTAAAGCATAGCGTATTTTTGGATGTGATTTTAATGAGATTCGATGTAACTGTAATTAGCTTGCTAATAAAACAAATGCAGCATTTTTGGATCGAAGATGTCGACCAAAATCCTGGCATACTGATTGCCCATGCAAAGACATTTTTAGTTGCAAGGTGCTTCCCTGTGTTTACTTCTCAATTTATGGCCAGGACCCGTATTCACAAAGCTCCTTATGTCAAAAAACAAATTTCTATGTTTTGGGCAACTCAACCCTACCTAGCGAAATTACCTGACCCTAAAGGTTTTAGCGACGATTGTTTTCGGTGAAGTCTGTATTCGTCAGATTTGAGCTAATTTTCAATGTTTTTTTAAAAAAATAAAATAAAAATAAAAATATAAAAAAACAAAAACAAAAAAAAATCGATCCTGACCCTACCTAACTTTTTTGAGACAGTTGCCCAAAACACTTTTTGCCTCAGGGAAAACTTCAGGACAATTCTAAAGTTCACAAAATTTCTTAGCTCTCAGGCTGTTTCATGTAAAGTTCTTTTTACGTCATACTATTTGAAACTAGTAAAGTTTGTTCAGCATTTACCAATTTGTAAACAGAAATCATTGGATTTCACATAGAAAATTTGATCTAAACTGTTCACATAAGTACAACTTAAGATTTCCCTTAGGAGCTTTGTAAATACCAGCCGAGAAGTGCTCTGGCACATTTAGCTTAAGGGGTTAATGACTTTAGTGAAATAATGACTATAGTGTTGAACTTAAAGGGACTATGTCATCGAAAAGGGCCTTAAGGGGGCAATTTCTTTAAAAAATCTGAAATTTAGATCTTAATACTGGCATATAAAAATGGTTAAGACAGGGTATATATAATGGGAAAAGTGTGTATGCATTCTGAGATAAAAATCAATTTATAATATGGGTTTTGTTTGTTTGGCCTTTTTCCTGTTTACATTTTGACGTCAGAATTGTGAGCATTTGTATAAGCATAGTTTACACACGACTCCTTACCAAGCATGATAGCGCAGTTGGTTAAAGCGCTGTCTACTGTCATTATTTTGTAAGGCTCCTAAGTCGTGAGTTTGATGCCCGCTTAGGGTTTTAATTTTTTCAGGCTTTTTTGCTAATTTGTTTCTTTCAAATATCTTATTGTGTATTATATTATTTTAATTTATTTAATGCACATGTCTTAGTAAAGCGCAAATCAAATGATATAAATTGATAGAGCAATAGGAAGCCAATTTTCGTTGACATAGGACTTCCCTTTAATGCACTTTCATCAACCATTTGCATACTGGGTGCAATATTATTATACATGTACCATTGGACCTTCTACATGTTATTGTTTATTTTAATTATAAACTTAGGTCATATTTGTAAACAGTGAGCACATATACTTTGTTGTCACTGATGATTGAGTATTTCTGTTATGTGACCGTTTTGACCTAATGACCGGTTTTACTGGTTGCCGGTTAGACTTGGCATTATTTTTCTGCAAGATGGCGGCTTCTTTGGAACATTTTTCTTTACACGATTGCAAACGTAATTATGTTATTTTTGCTTTATGAATATTGACATTTAGTTTCACATAATTACTTTATTGCGTTTATGGTGTTTATTTAATAATTAATTATTTATTTTCTGTGCAATTGTACACGGTTATAATAGTCTTTTTTGGTTAATACAAAACCCGGATAGTTATTTCGGATATAATCATTCAGGTTAAAAAATCAAGGTTGGCAGGTTTTTGCCATGGGTGGAAAAAAACATGGAAAATACCGGAGAAAATCGGCAAGGAAAAGACTTAGTGGCAAAAACTGGCAAAATTTGAAAAATTAATCATAGAGAAATTTAAAGAAAAAAAGAAATTTCTAATTATATTTTAAAGACAATTAAATATTTAATGTAACAAATGAAATGTGATGTTATGGTATGTGTACAAAAAAATAATCCACGAGCCCAAATCATTATGCAATCATAGTAAACGTGAAATTTCCGCTAGTTAGACTATATACATTTATTAATTATTACTAACCCGAATTACATTTCACTAGCCCTGGGGTGTGGGGCTAGTGGTTAGTGTGAAGACTGTTTATAGATGAGTTATGCCATCAAGAGAATGAAGAAATAAATATCTAGTATGGGACTTTTCAACAAAATGGAAACAGTTAGAATGAGTTTGGCCCATTTAAATTGTGGTCAAGAGTAAAGCAAAAAATGTAGCACAATAAAAAACACTAGAAACATTGTTCTGTGGCATGATTGGCTAACAGAATAGTGAACTCAGTTTTCCGTATTGCCCGTTTTGTCCTGCAGTATGTACAAACAAGTTAAATTATTAAAAAATTTACTATATAATAAGTGTACCTACAATCAGGAAAAATATTTTGTTAAAATAGACAATACAAGATTTTCAAACTTCAGGCATATTCAGTCAACTCATAGGGACAACTTTAGTATTGACAAAATGTGTATGTGTGAAAAGTTGAAAGGACAGTGAGTAAGTGGTGTTATTAGATTCGTTAATTTGTTTAAAATTACTCTTATTGTTTCACTTTCATATACAAAAAACATGCATATATTTAATGACAGAAAATTAATTTATTTGATGACGGAAAATGCATGTTTGGTGACTTAACTTCAAATAAACCAGTTAAAATAGTCCATGATATTTTAACTGTCTTTGGTTTTTTCCATTTTTGCTGTTTTTTTTCCATTTTTTTCCTGGATTTTTCCAGTTTTTGCCACTGGCAAGGAAGAAACTAGTTTTTCCCGGCTGAGTAAATCAAAATCCCATATGTTTAGGAAAAAAGCTATGACATTTTTTAATCACCATACAAAGCATTTGACAGTGTTACTGTGTTGACACCTACAAGTTGGGAATGCTTTGGGTACCCATCAGATTGGGAATTTCGCGACATGAAAACAAGCAATTGGGAAAAATTTAAGAAATAAATTTCATTTAAAAACAACTTAAACTGGTGTTTCATTGGTTGATTTTGGTATTTTAATGGTGTTTATGTATACACATACAAGTGAGTTCATGATTTACAACTTAGAACCACATTTTCTATGTATTTAGCATTTGTTACTTCTTATGTTGGGAATTTTTTCTTCCAGGTGGAAAAAATAAACCTTATTTGGCATTGGGAATTTACCGTACCCTGTTATGTAAGGAAAAAAATCACTGCACCTAGCACATGTCCGTGATATAGTTCTAAAGAGGTGTAGTGAATATGGTCACTTCCAACAGCCTTGCTGTTGAGCCAGCTTTTCAGTGATGCGGTTAAAGTGTACTGACTGCGTTGTGAAGTTAAGCAACGTCAGCTATGGTTACTGCCTGGATGGGTGACCGCTAGTTACATCAGAGGTCATGTGGCTCATGAGTAGACAGATTAGTGTTGGGGCATTGCTTCGAAAAATGCAATCAAACTTCGGGTTGGAATCTTTCGTCGCTTCCGATGCAATTATACCAATTTTAATCGGTTTCAAATGTTATTTGAAAATTATTCAAAATGCTTTGGTCTAAATTATGGAACTTACATCTCAGTCCTTTTTTGTGTGCCAATCTGATGATCGATTTTATAACAGTGAAATTAAAAATCGATGTTTTCCTGATCATCATCCCATCATTAGTTGCGACACATACAAATACACAGGAGACACATACAAATGCACAGGAGACACATACAAATGCACAGGAGACACATACAAATGCATCAAATTTTTTGATATACAGCCTAATTTCTAGTGGACCACTGGGAAAATCCCAAATATTTACTGGTTTCTAACCTTCAATATTGTCCAGCATTACGCTAGTAATAACTGTTATTAGGCTGTATATAACTACAAGATATACTCAAAGTTTTAGGGATGTGGATTTAGGTATAGGATGTGTTTCCCACCCATTCCCACACTTCATCCCCTCACCACTATTCCCTATTGTCTATTGTCTGTAAGGAAAATTGTCTTGTATCAAACATTTTTCAGGGCTTTCATTAACTTTTGAAAACTGGAGGTTTGAACTTCCTGGCCTCTGATTTAGGAAGTTTTGCTGATAGTATAAAATGTGTAAGTTTTGACAGTATTGCGCGACATAAATATGTACATTTTCACAGCATACATGTATATACACTATACTCACTATAGCTATTATTGTACCTCAGTCATGTTTTTCATGTATTTTTTTCCAGACCTATTGTTAACTTTAAAATTGATTTATAGTCAGGGCTTGCACTAACGTGAACATTTTGGAAGTCCTCACTTCCAAGTGTTGGATAGTGGAAGTCTTGTTTATTCTTTTTGACTTTTTCATCCTTACATGTACATGGGACTTCCATGGCTGCAATTTTGGAAGTCCTGTGACAAAAACTGGGAGTAAATTACTTCCATTAATGCATGTCCTGAAACCTTGTTTCAGTATTACAAGGCTCAACACAAACAAATGAACAAGATAACATCTAATTACAGTTGCCCTGCAGGACATTCTGAGAGCGTTCAGGGATTCAGAGAATGTACGCAGACTCGAGGACGCGAGGGAGATAGCGGGCAACGACATGTTGAGAGCAATGCAGACCGTGTTCCCGGTGGCGGCGCAAATACAGATGGAGGTCATAGAGAAATATGGGTTTCCATCAGACGGGGATGGTAGGTTAATTTGCTACAACTTCCTTATTGCCCATACACAATGGGATTCAAAACCATGGCTACTTTCGTCAAACAATTTAGTCCTAGCTTTCTGCATGGTGAAATTGAGGCTTGAGACTTATGATCAACCCTCGAAATGTCAATCAAATCTCGTCGTATTGTCAATTCTGGGTTGAAAATGTAACAGGACGTCGTGAGTCTCCCTAGTTCATAAGTAAAAAGATGGCTGTTTTAGGTTATTAAAGCTGGGTCAGCTTCTCAGAAGGGAAAGATCCAGAGCAGGTGCTGCACCCTTTTTGGTGTTTCCTGCATGCCCCCCCCTCCCCCCCACCTGCTGGGCAGATCAACTGAGCAATGTTGAATATTGATCTATTGAAGTACACTGGTACTATATTTTTGCATTTATTTAATGAAAAATGAAGAGGCATGCTAATTGTTTTTAGAGATATTAAACCTAGGAATTTATACCATATTAGTAAATGTCAAACAAGTGGCCGACTTGCACCCCATGCTCCTATTTATCAGCTTTATGTATCTTTGTGGATCCTAGATCTTTCCCTAGCTACTGTATCATTATGGGCCAGTTATTGCCCCTTTGTCATGAAAAAAAAAGTGCACAAGTTGACTTCCTGCGAGACAGATACTTTTTATTTGTACTCTATTCAAACAATAGGTGAGCTATCCTACTACCCCCAGTGTCGGCGTCCTCGTCTGAATTTGTTTGAAAAGTTTCTATTCAAAAGTCTTGTGACTTCAAAACTACATAAGTTATTCACTTGAAACTTGGAACTAACCTTTGTCATCAACTCCAGTATCCGGGGCAATATTCCCCATAACTCTGTTTTGTACTTTGACAGAGTTATGCCCCTTTTTCACTTAGATTTTCTGGTTAAAGTTTATATTCAAAAGTTTTGTTTCTTCAAAACTATATAAGTTATTCACTTGAAACTTGGAATATACCTTTGGCATCAACTCCTTTATCAGGGGTAACATTCCCCATAACTCTGTTTTGTATTTTGACAGAATTACGCCCACTTTTTACAAAGTCTTAAAATTTATAAACTATATAAGGTTTTCACTGGAAACTTGGAATAATTTGATGAAATAATTGCCATAACTCAGTTTCGGATTTTTGACAATATTTACGTCCCTTCCACTTTCCAAAATATATACCAACTGAAATACTAATGTCCTCTGACAGCTTTTGTTCATCAAATCCTGACCAAACGCACAGTTTCTGCATGATCATAAGATCTTAGAAGAAGCCAATAATGGGCCAGCATATTGCCTCTTGTTCATGGACAAATTGCACAAATAGACTAGACAGTTGGCATGCAGTCTGCGGCCGGGATACACTTCATTGTTCATTCAACCCTTACCATACTTCCACATTTTTGTGCATAGCCATAAAAACTCCAGTTCGTTAATTAGCCAGATTAGACCAGGAACATTTGAGATTTTGTTTAGTCATCCAGATTATCATGGACCAATTTATTTGTTATCAACATGCATGAAAAAACAATTCTTGAGGTTTGGTGGTCTTTTCTCAACCAATGAAAAAAATGCTGGGAATTTCTTGTTTTACCTATCCAGGAGTGATTCGGTTCACCCAGGCAGTGAAGGTTTACGAAAAACAAGACCAAGACGTTGCCCAGATGAATCATCAACTGCGAGCGATACTCATCCCTCCAATCAGGGCGAGCTCCGGGCACACGTCTAACGGATCTTGATGGAGTGAGGGGGATACTCTCCCTTCCTCCCCCCTTCTCCAATCTGGGCATGCTCGAAAAGATCGTGATGTGAGAGAGGGGTACTTATTTATCCAATTCAGACAACATTTGCTGCAATTGTCAGAACTGATCTTGACGAAGTGACCGTGACACTAATTATTCCAGTTTGGGCAAATTCTGGGTCTAGGTTGAACAGATTTTTGAAGAAAGTAGTTCGTGCAATATAGCTTAGGTGAAAGTTGTGTGACTAGGTTTTAAATGGACCACTGGGCTTTAGTTTGCATAGTATTAGAAAATGTTTGTGTTGACATGTTTATTAAGGCTTACGTTATTCAGGGTTGTGATTCTTCATCCATTAAGCCGATTTCCTCTTTTTGACTGCTGCATTTTATAAACAAATACTGCTTCAGTGAGTCTGTTCACATATTTTGGTGGGTACTTGTATTTTGTAAACTATTTCAAGCTCGGAAAATTGTATTTTGTAAAATATTTCAGGCTCGGAAAATTGATGCAAAAAAATCTGATTGTGATTACAGTGTCCTGAAATGGTTAAACATTTGGGAGTTTTGTAAAGATCATCTATTCCAAAGATAAATTGGGAGTAGACCTAGTATATGACCCATATGCCACCCAGAAAAATACCACACTTCGGTGATGTCATTCTGGGTTTATTGTCTATTCAGTGCCATATGACCGTAATGGTGTATTTACAACATGTGCATTATTAGGGCTGTCTTAAGCTCAGGGGTTTGTACACTCACTTCTCACCCAAGTTGACCCAGGTTCGATTTCTGTCATGGTGCATATGAATTCGGATAGAGTTCACCGTAACATTAGTGTTGTTTCCTTTTAGCATCCAGGATCTTAACAAATTAATTTTTACAGACATGTATTTAATACTTTGGGATTTGAATGTTTTTAAAATGTAAAAATATTTACCTTTCCTGCAGTTGCCATGTTTTTGAAACTACATGTATTAACTTGGACTTTGTGAAAGCATTCAGTCATTATTTAAAGCAGCAGTCCAGAAATATGTTAATAAAAATACAACTTTGAAGAAATCATTTCTAATGGACACCTTACCGATCAAAATACAAAAAAACGCATTGAAATTGGTAAAATATTAATGTTTTGTTTCCATTTATACATTTTCAGTCGAATAAACGTCATTTAAGATGTACTGAATTATATTCTATGGACTGCAGCTTTAATATTTATGTATGTCTGATTTTGAATGTTTGGTTTTATGTCCTGATAGCATTCTCTCACATTGAGAATATTATACACCATCTGTAACGTTTTGGAAAGGACATGACAATTCGGGCGTAAACCATAACTGTTTGCCTTAAGTGTTCTGTAGTTTTCATAAAAATCTATATACCACACTGCTATTTTAAGTGCTAAGAAACACAACCTGTGATAGTCAGGTTTTATGTTGTAAATTTGATCCCTGTGGTGATTAGTAATTTTTAAATACAATTCAATGCATTTGTCTAGCAAGTATGTTTCTTCAGAAAATACGCTTTGCTATGTAATTTTTCACATTAAACTTTAAAATCGTATATGAATTTGTATGTTTTGTACATATTTGTTCAGTTATGATTATGTCATATTAAGTATAGATAAACTTATATAATGCTGGATTTGTCTTTGATTCCTATACCCACTCCCTTAAGATTATTGGTACAAGATTTTGAACTAAAACAATGCCAAATTCGCTGTTTAGAAGTTCCAGGAAATGTTTCTTGGAAAAGTGCTGCCATTCAGCAAGTTAATTCCAGGAAAATTTTATGGAAAGTATCAGCTGGCTTTAAGATTTTTTTTCCTGGAAAAAGTGTTGGCTCGCTGTTAAAATTCCAGGAATTATTTTCTGGAAAAAGCGTCGGCTCACTGTTAAAAAATATCCTGGAATTTTCTGAAAGCAAGGAGACATTTGTTTCTAGGAAGTTTTCCAATAGTGAGCTGTCACTTTTTCCAGGAAATTTGTTTGACAGCGAGCCAACACTTTCCAGGAAATATTTCTAACAGTGAGCTGGCACTTATTCCCGGAAATTTTTAAACAGCGAACTGTCACTTTCCAGGAAATATTTCTAACAGTGAGCTGAAACTTTTTCGAGGAATTTTTTAAACAGCGAGCTGACACTTTCCACGAAATTTTTAACAGCGAGCTGACACTTTCCAGGTTTTTTTTTAACAGCGAGCTGACACTTTTTCCATGAAATGTTTAACAGCAAGCTGACGATTTCCAGGAAATATTTCGAACACTTTTTTCAGGAATTTGTGTTTAACAGCAAGCTGACACTTTCTATAAAAAAATTTTAATGCCAAGCTGACACTTCCCAGGAATTTCTTAATAGCGAGCTGACACTTTCCAGGAAAAATTTCTAACGGCGAGACAACACTTTCCAGGTCAAAATTTATAACAGCTAACTTACACTTTATCCAGGACAAAATTTCTAACAGCGAGCTGGCACTTTTTCCAGGTCAAAATTTTAAACAACAGGATGACAGAGGAAATGTCATACAATTGCAGAGTTGGATTTTGTGTGTATTGCACACCTCTTGCACACTTCCTAATGTGTCTTAGCAGGTTTGGTGATTACCTCATCTCCAAGGGGGTTTATTTTGTCCATGTGTGCCTAAAGATTAAAATAGTGTCTGTATATAATGGACATTCACTTTTGTACTTATCTACCATACACAACCTTGTATATTACAAGAGGGCCATGATGGCCCAAAGGGCTCACCTGAGCACGGGCAAAGATGAAAGCTTTACTGTTGTGAAAGGTTTGTGGGAATGTACAGCATAATGTATTTAATTTGTCTAGCTGATTTACTCTCATACATATAACAAGTAAGGACCTGGATATATTTTCTCTACCCTGGTATCCAACTTTTTGCAGGCAATTTCGGAGGAATAGTGTTATTGTGGAGTTCTGAAAGATAATGGCAACAGCTGTGCAAAGGTCATGTCATGATTGCTTTCAAAGGGTAGAGTGTATTGCCATTTACCCGTCCTATATTGAAATTCACTCAAGACTTTATGGTCCTAGACAAATGGTGCAAGTTTGGTCCAGACTGGTTGAAAATGAAGTCCCCATCTTGCAACAAATTCATTTTTGCATTAATTTTCACAATTAAGGGGTTATAACTGCTGTGTTTGTGGCCTGTCTCATTATCTGCTTGTGTTGAGATCTTATGGCCATACAAAACATGTTGAAGTTTGATCAAGATTGAATGAGAAATGAAATCTCGATGCACGAAAAAGGCAATTTTTGCATGTTTTTTCACTAACAAAGGGGCCATAACTCCGATGTTTGTTGCCCAATCTGACCGATTGTTGGCTTCTGTTGCCGACGCATGATCACATACAAAATGTGGAAATTTGGTCAAGATTGGAAGAAAAATTTAGTCTATGAACAAAAAAGGCAATTTTTGTAATTTTTTTTTCCACATACAAGGGGCCATAACTCCGGTGTCTGTGGCTTAATTTATCCATTTTTGAATTATGCTGAAATCTTTTGGTCACACACAAACTGTGGAAGTTTGGTCAAGATTGGAAAAAAATGAAGTCTTAGGCAAAAATTGCCATTTTTCAACAAAAAAAGGGGGCATAACTCTGGTGTTTGTGGCCTAATCCGGCCCAATGTTGACTTCTACTGTGATCAAGATTGGTAGAAAAATGAAGTCTCTATGAACGAAAAAGGCAATTTTTGCATTTTTTCCCACAAACAAGGGGCCATAACACTAAGGTTTCTGGTCTAATATGGCCCATTATTAATACCAACCGAGATTTTATGGTCATACACAAACGGTGCAAGTTAGGTCGAGTTTGAATATAAAATGTAGTCTTTATCGCGATAACGGTCCCAATTGTACACGGCATACGGACGACTGACTACGGCCGCCGCCGAAGAGGTCCCCTATACCAATAGCTCACCGAGCACTTTGTGCTCAAGTGAGCTAAAAACATATACTACTCAAAATTTGACAATGGTCACTTTTGAAAATATATTTATTTTTCTTATGAGGAATTAATTTTGAAATATTTAAGATCATGTATGGAGTGCATGAATCAACAATAATTCTAACATGATACTCTCTAATTTTTCTATAGACAAAGACCACAATTATCGTTGTTAAACCACTCTATAATCAACGCTAAAAGTAGTCCCGATTTTGAACAGAGCATAGTAAACTGTACATGTAGTTCTCGTTACAATTGCAATAATATTTGTCAAATCATGTTAGAATGAAATTAATTTTCACATTATCGTTGTTTATTGGTCAATAAACAACTCTTTGTCGTTCTGATGCGTGGCTATAAAACCACTCAGGTCAACGTCCTCGTGGTTTCCTTCCTATGCAACAGAACTCCAAATCATTGTTTACTGGCCAATAAACCACTCAGGTCAACGCCCTCGTGGTTTCCTTCCTATGCATCAGAACTCCAAATCATTGTTTACTGGCCAATAAACCACTCGGGTCAACGCCCTCGTGGTTTCCTTCCTATGCATCAGAACTCCAAATCATTGTTTACTGGCCAATAAACAATGATAAATCATACATTATTTCTTAAATGAATAATACTCATAACAATGCTGATCATAAAGCACACGTTTTGTAAACAATTTAAACTATGCAATGATAAGGAAGAAATATATTACACAAGTGATTCTTATCAAATTTTTGAGTAGTATACTATGACTCGTTACTGAAACATAATGTAGGAATTCATAATAAAATCATAGAAGAATTATTGTAAATGTTAATGTTTTATTTGTAATCTTACAATGGTTTAAAGTCTACTGAATGTACATGTATTTTGGTTTAACAAAGCAAGAGCATTATATACAAAATATGAGAATTGTATGTATATTAATATACACGCTAGTATAGCATTGATAACCGAATGTTCATTCGCTATTTACATTTATATAGCTGCAATGGCATACAGCGTATAATATACAACACAAATTAATAGCAACGATACCACAAAACCATTAAACCTGCAATAACATGAAAGTCAGCGAACTACGACATTAAACGGTTTTGCTTTTAAACTGTTTTACAAAGACCAAGATAAATGCAGCTGGAGAGATTTTCACAAACAATACAAAACAGTTCCACTTAATTTAGTTGAAGGTGGGTTGAGAGACAGAACTTTACTTTCCAATGAATGTTTATATACTTGCCAACAGTAGAAATATACCAACATGGTTTGCTATTCAGTCAGATACTAAGTGAGACTTATTAATCTTAACAACCAGACAAAAGCTGATTTCTAGGTTAGCATTAAGAAACAAAACTTAGCAGCCTAATGTTTCAGATGGGGCAAAAATACTGGTCATTTTGAATTATTTCTCACAGAAAATGTAAAATGTACCTTTTTCAAATAATTTTGATGAAATATATAGTCATGGCCATATTGGCTACTGGTTGCGCAGACATAATATAAACATGACCGCAAAAATATGGTGGCATTATTTGTACATGTCTTAATTTAGACAAGCAATAACCAACAAGGACTGCTCTTTGTTTTCGAGACATGGTTATAGCACACAGTTTGCCAAGTTTATATAATCACTAACAGTATCTTTTGCAACATACTGATCAAAGAATAAGAAAACAAGATTCTGTGTTTGATAAACACACATGCCCCCGGTTGGTGCTGGATAGCAAATATCTTAGTCCAAATTAGGTCAAGGTCAAAGTGAGGTTGAGTGATGTGAGTGGATTGGGAACGGTCATAAGTAACAACTGTGTAAGTATGGTGCTAGACGAAACGGTAAAATGTAGTTAACCAAGAAATGGCACTTTTGAATTATTATAAGTCCAAATTAGTTCAAGGTCAAAGTGAGGTTGGGTGATATGGTGGATAGGGAATGGTCATAAGCAACAACTGTGTAAGTATCCAAGTGTTGTAGTAAGCAGTGTTGGAGTTAGACGAAAGGGTAATATCTACTTAACCTTGTCACGGACGGACGGACAGGACAAGCACAATATGCCTCCCGCATCAAAATGCCAGGGGCATAAAAAGATTTTCTACTATAAAATCCCTTGTCAATTTTATTTGGAAAACAGACATTATGTAGTTTTAGATAAATAAACTAGGTACATAAAATTCATCTAATATTAAAAAATAATTACTATGTTAATAAAACAAAAATGTTAGATAATCTTTATTGCCACACCCCTTACTAACCAAACACAAAAAGTAAAAATTTGAAGAAAAAATCAAACAAGCAGAAATATGTGTATCAGAAAAAAATACATTTTTCAAGGACTTAACTTTATGTAATTAGCACTTAATATGTTGGTGTTCTGTATACTTTTAAAAATCCAACTAAATAAATACACAAGTTCCATAATTTTATAACAAAACTACATTATTTTATTGTAAAATACCAGTACCAATAATTTTTTAACATTTACATGGTTACCGTATAATTCTTTGTAAATACGATAAAGAACCTTTTGACATCCTTCTAATCCAAATATTGAGGATATTTTTATTGAAATTAAATTTCATAACAAAATTTGCATTTTTAATATAAATAAAATCTGCAAAAACTTGGGGAAAAACATGACAAACAAAAATCTTATTTAATGTTTTTGGAATTACATTTGTTTTAGGTAAGTTATGTGGTTGTATGTTAGTGCAAAAATTGCCCAAAATCATGTTTACCCGTGTTATCGTGGAAGATTAAATGCATTTTGCACACTCACAAAATTAACAGCCACTTTGAGAAATTGGATCCATACGTCAACTTTCATCTCAATTGTATGTTTCAAATAAATCATGGTAACAATAAATCAGCAAATCTAAATTCAGAATTTTTTGTCGCCATTTCGGTGTGCAAAACTGTTTTATAGCATAAAACTGAACACAACACCACTGCACCAATAATATGCCTCAAGCTTTAACAATCCTTGCATAGTTACAAAGTGTGATATATTTCTTGTGCAGATCTAAGCAGGTATGTTTTAATGAGGATAAAACAACACAATTGGCAGTGGAATAATGAATAAATACACAACAATAATTCTATGCTGTATCAAATTACATTCAAATGTACAGCTGCCCTTTTTTAAAGTCACTTCTGTATCTCCCTCTAATCCGCGAAAAATATGAAAAGGGAAATAAAACATACATGTTTGTAATAGTTTTTACATGTATTTTTCTTCTAAACCAATTTTGGAATAAAATGTGTTTCCCAAATGAATTGATAGTGGCCAGTAGAAATGCTGTTTCCAATATTCCGTATTTAACCTAGAATTTTGCTCTATCTCACCTAAATAAACCATGCAATCTGATTAGCTAAGAGTGGTCACATGACCATGGGGGCATTTTCCATACACCATGGGTATATTTTCAATACCCCATAGAAGTCTTAAGATGCTGTCTAATGACGTAGTTTTGTTTATTTTCGTGACCTCATTGTATGTGTTTCGTGTTATTTAGTTAGTGCAGTCCACACAGGCTAATCCAGGACGGCACTTTCTGCTTTTATGGTATTTTCTGTTTCAAGAAAGTATCTTTTTAAACATAATCCACTGTAGGAGGAAAGTGCCGTCCCAGATCAGCCATTGCGGACTCCACAGGCTGATCCCGGACAACACTTTAAGCACATGCATTAAGCCCGGGTTTCTCATAAAATGCCTCAAATGTTTTTACAAGACATCTCCGTCAAACAATTAAGTCTTAGCTTTCTGAATGGCTAAACTCATTGCCAATCAAATCTCATCATACATGTACGGTAAATTTTAATCCCGCAGAAATGAATCTCAGGTACGTGTATGGCTACATCATCCACAATATTATGATTAAAATGAAGAGCATTTCTTTTGCTGTACTGAGACACTTATAATACATAAATAACAAACATTTATTGGCACGAACAAGTACACACTTAAGATGTACATGGCTTAACACTTTTTATGAAAATAACCATTTTCTGCAGAGTATCAACGACGCAGCAGAGTTAGCCAAGATTCTAGAAATCCCACAATATATCCAATGCTGAAAACAATGACCAAACTATAACATATTCCAATAAGCCTTTAAATATTGTATTTGGAGAAAAAAATCAGAAGTAGCCAAATTGATGCTAAGCCAACACTTTCAAAGTTATTAACTGAATAATGTCATTCAAATGATCTCAAAATATATTATGCAGCTTACAACTTTCTACTAAAACTAAACTTTTTCATGTACTAAACATCATATTCTAATCAAATTTCATGTAGTTTTTAACTTGAATCATTAAAAAAATTGTAACGAAAGTATAATTAATGGAAGTATGCAATGTATTTACATAAATTCTAACTTTTTGGAATATCGAATGAAAAATTAAGGAATAAATCTAGGGTTGAAAACCAGAAGGCACTTACTGCCATTGAAAGTTAGAACATTCTGGTTTTCAACCCTCGAATATAATTCATTTCATGTTCATTATTTGGTGAAATAATGTCCAATCCTATAACAGATAATATACTCATTTAACCTACAATGTACAGACGGAATGGTTACATGCATCAATGAATGTACTTTTATACAAGTCTAAGAATCTATGCATAGTTACAGACTGGTTGGAAGTTCACAAATAAAGGAACCAGTCAAAATTTATTCAACATGCAGGTTTGTAGATACTACAAAAACTTACATTTTGTCAGAGAATATTAAGAGGCAACACATTCTGTACAATTCATGGCCTTCCCATATAACAAGCATGTAACAACTCGACTGGTGCACTTCAATTTCTGTTCCGAAGCCTGTTGATTGACACGAAATCATGAACCAGACAAGTTTATTTTTTAACAGACTGGTTTCATTCTCATTACAATAACCTAACACGGATGTCCCAGAACGTATTCACCAGTCTGCAATATAGCTAGTCTCTATGTTAACCGACTTGTCACCGATATCATTGAGATAACCTATCATTGATGTCCCAAGAATGCTAAGACCAGTCCGCAATATTGTCTGAAGCAAATAGACTTGTCACCATTTTCATGACAGTAAACTATCACTGATGTTTTATTATTAATGGACTGGTCACTACTCTCATGACAATAAGGTATCCCTGATGGACACAGCAAGCCAACACCGTTTGGCAATATAGGATGTCTCTAAAAGTAAATAGACTTGCTGGCATTACAATAACCAATCACCGATGTTTTACTTTTATTAATGTAAAGTCTCTGAAGTTAATAGACTGGTCACCAATTGCATTATAGGGACCTATTTCTGATGGACACAGAAAGCTAACAGCAGTCTAAAATATATCTCTCATGTACCGGCTGCCAGTCTCTGATTGACTGATGTTTAATTTTTAATAGACTGGTCACCAGTATTACATAAACTTATCACCGATGGACACAGAACGCTAACACCAGTGTGCAATTTATGTAAAGTCTCTAGACTGGTCACCAGTCACATCATAACATATTTGTGATTGACACAGAAAGCTAACAGCAGTCTTAAATATAGTTCAAGTCTCTGAATAACCGGCTGCCAGTCTCTCATTGCAAAAACCTATCACTGATGGACACAGAACGCTAACACCAGTCGGCAATATAGTTAAAGTCCTGGAAGTTATCCTGATCTTCTAGAGTGAGAGATCGCCTGTCCTTGGCTGGGGTGAGGACAGCCTGCTCTTGAGTGAATTCTGTGTCAAAGTTGCTCACATCTTCAAGATGTTTCTGGAAACACGTAAAATGCCATAAAACAATGCTTTCAACTTGCATACAGAAATAAACAATTTGCTCAAGTAGTGGTTCTACCCAGGAAACAGACTCAATATTGCATCTTAATAAGCCTCAGGTTTTTAATACATTAACGCCAAGATAGGCTTAGGCTTAAAGTGATAATAGATACGTTTGTTTCCACTTTCAAATGCAAATTTCTAAAACAAATTTCAAAATGTAAGGACTTTTAAAAGTTGGAAGTATAATTGGCTCTTTGCCAATGCATCTCCAAAATGAGGTGGTGCCAGTGATTACAGACTGTGTACTTATCGTTTCCCTAAAATTAATTTTAATGCCTATTTAGAATTAAAACATTTTCAGTGGTTTTAATTATCAGGTCCCTTACACACATTACAATGCAAACAACACATATTCAGGTTAAACAACGTAGGGTAGCCACTGAAATACTGAAGTTAAATTCCCCGATTGTTCCGTTCCCTAACCGGAAAGCAATTTTCCATTACATTAACTATTTGTATAATTAGTGTAAAGTGACGACATTGTACATAAATACATGACCACCATCATCCATTGTTAGCCATTTTTGCTACAGTTAACATTATTCTGCACAAATACAATATTTTTATTGTTTTATTTTTACATCATTTCAATGATAATATATTTCACTTTTCCACCATACATTTTTCTATTACCGTAAAAGCTCTATGTTTTCGGACACCATAAATTTTCGGACACCCTCTTTTTAAGCAAAAATAATAATTTTTTGTCACAATAAATTTTCGGACATCCTGATTTTAAACCATAATCAATTAATCTTAATTTTCGGACATTTTATATAACAGTGGTATTTCAGCAGAATTTTAACCCGTTTGCGTTAATCCGGTGACACATAGCACATGTGTTTTTACAACCAGATCAAGGTCATAAAACCTGGCAGATGAATGAGTGGAGGCGGTGGACCGTTACATTAGCGTTATTGGGTAAAGAGACATGTGTAATAAATAATGGGTTTACCCGATTGTGTATACCAGTAGTGATATCGTATGTTCAATATGCTGTTGAAATTATCGTATTAAGGAACCAGTCTTAACCAGCCTTAATTATTTACCAATAAATTATGCTTAATTTATTCACAGTTGTTGTTTTTATGTCGTTTCAGGAACGCGATAGCAAAAGCTGTGAAATTGCATTTATCTCAAAGCTTGACAGACGACGCAAAGCAATGAAATTAGTGGATACTGATTTATTTCGTTGATTTTATTTCAATAATTGATAACAAACATAACATACATTCATCATTCAGACAGATTCAGATTCAAATTAAAGTTTACCTGTATGAAAAGCAAAACAACACAATATTCTGATTCAAATAAAAGTTCAGCGGTACTATAAAGCAAAAAAAACGAAAAAAAACACATGCTACGAAAACAAGTGAGTTTACAAAGGGTATACTATTCAGCGTGGTATTTAACAAGCATGCGCAATCATTAATCGATACTATCCGTGTATATTTGGCAAAAAAACTTTATACACTGGACATATCCGAACGTAATTGCAATAGTGTCATAGTTTCTATAAATTTTCGGTCACCTGTAATTTGGGAATATTATTGTGTATCCAAATTTGTGGACACACGTTTTTAATTATTTTTAAGTGTCCGAAAACTTAGAGCTTTTAAGGTACGTTTGGTCAAATTCCCTGAATTTTCCCTGATTTTTTATCCAAATTTTTAAAATTCCCCGATCTTTCCCTGTAGGGAATATTTTAAATCTTTTCTCCAGTTTTCTAGAGTGGGTGGCCATGATGCAGTTTGCAAGAAGAATTTACAAAGAGAACTAGCAAGGAGTTTCACTTACCACAGTTGGAACAAAGGGGGGTTTACTTCTTCTCATTAACAACTCATTCCAGTCCAGGTTCTGGAACAGATACAGTTGAAAACGATTGTCCAGATGTAGTTAAAAACAATCGTTATCACACACAGAAACATCCGCTAGATTTTTTACAAACAGATAAACAAAATGCTATTGTCGCATTATTCGAAGATAAACTTTTGAAAATTCAGAAATACAATTAGTGTTGTTAAAAACTTGTAGAACAGGCTACTGATTCTTATCAAAGTGCAAAAGTTTCAAATGGACCATGAAAACCAGTCTTTACACAATTCAGGCACTTGTTTTTGGTGATTTTACAACTAATTTCTGTATTAATTCAGTTCAACAGTCTGCATGTGGGAGACAAAATTCTAAAATTTTCTGAAAGTTTGTATAGTCAGAATTTAGCCATTACCCTGAAGAAAGCCTGTTTCTTCACATCTTCAGCGTCTCTTTCACTTGATCCCAGTCTTCGGTCAGGGTTACGCCGCAGTAACTGTAACAATTATATGGACACATTAAACCAGTTCATTAAGGATTAAAGGGAAACCCCACCAAGGTCAGTCCTCTATCCTTCGTTTAGAATTAAAGGGAAACCTCCGGAGTCAAATCTCTTATCCTTCGTAAAAAACTGAAGGGAAAACCCAGAGCGAATTCCCTTAAACTTCAATTACTATTAAAGGGAATCCCCTGAATTGAGTCCCCTATGCCTCGTTAGGAACAGAAGTGTAACTTTGGCGTTAATTATACTACCCTTTGTAAATAATTGAAGAAAAAGCCCAGAGTTAAGTCCCCTACCCTTCTCATGATGGCAATGGCTTCTGTGGACAAGAACCGCGGATATTTTACTTCTTCATTGACAATGCTGTCAAACACTTCCTCCTCATCATCACCTGGGAATGGAGACTGAAAGGAACGTGTGCAATTTGCAATAGAATAACTATCAAGCAAGTAATTGTTTATAAGAATATAAGGCTAAAATAAAATATTGTTCGTTTCCCCTCCCGCGACCGACCCAGCAAAATCTTCGTGACCCCAAAAATGTTATAGACCAAAGAAAACAATATTTTATTTTATTTGTGTGTGAAATGCGGTGTGCGAATCCTTAAAAAGAATCCAATAGTGTGTGCAAATCTTACTTTCAAAAGACGCCTATAAAATGACTTTAAACGGACAGTTCTCGGTAACGCGTAATTCGACGTATTTGACGCATGCTTTTACGAAAAGGATGCCATAACATTCAGTGTCAGATTGTAGGGCGCAACCCTTTCCGCTCGCATATGCATGTTTTTTTAAATTAACAGCCGCATTTGTAATAAATTACTACAAATTAAAATAGTAAATAAATAAATAATTATAAATAAATATCATAATTTTGGTGAATTTTGGTGAAAGGAACCGTTTACTAAGAATATGAATTACGACGTCATGTAACTCGACAAACTGATCGCGTCAAACGTCTTATTTTGTTAAAAAATACAATTAGTAGATCTAGTAATAATTAACGAAAGTGTTATTCAAACTCATCACTGCACACGGATTAGAATTATGCAAAAACTTTGGCTGAGGCAACACAAAAATGAAAGTAAATAAACTTCAGTGCCTTTTCTTTTTATTTTAATTTATCAAAAATGTTCTGTTGCTTTCTTTTTATTAATGAACAAAGTCCTATTTGTTTTTATTTCCATATAATGCTAATTCATTTATGCTCTAGCATTTGCGTTTTTCAGATACAGTATTACAGATTGATGCTTTTAAACACTAGCCGCAGTTTGACAGTCACCGTTGCTATGGCTGTTGTTAACAGCGTTCTGTTTTTGATGCCCCGAAAATTGCAACGTCAACTATTACTCCTTAGTTTTAACAGGTTTTTATTATTAACGCTCTTGTTTTTAACGTATGTTATTGTTTGTTCATTTTTGATAAATTATTGTACGGTAATTAGAACATAGTATTACGTAAATAAGCAGAACGTTATTAATCTACAACAACGAAAATATTAAGAATTTATAGTGTAACGTAGCATTTCGAACATAAGGAAAACATGAATGAAAATGACTTATTGTGTATAAAAATAAAATATTTTTCCGAAATACCGACCCACCCTTTATAAGCATGGGTCGCGGGAAGGGAAACAAACAATATTTTATTTTCGGCCTAACTTTGTTTATATTTATTCAATCTACCATAGGTTTGTTACAGTAAGAGACATGTCAAGTATTTATACTGTTTAACACTCTAAACTGTTTAATTTATTTGAGCAAAAACAGAGGAATAATGAAGCAGAATAAAACCCTTTTTCAAAAATGCGCAAAATAGAACTGAAACGCAATTTTTCAGACTCATGCAAAGTCACATGAACGTTTTCTTATTTTTCTCACCTCTCCGACCAACATCTCAAAAATCAGAACCCCAAGTCCCCACCAGTCTACAGATCGCGTGTACGAGGGCTCCGTTAGAACCTCGGGCGCAAGGAACTCGGGTGTACCGCAGAAGGTGCGGGTGCGATCACCGAAGCCCATTCCTTCTTTACACAGGCCAAAGTCGGCAATCTTTAGGTATCCATCTGCATCCAGCAGTAAGTTATCTAGTTTCAGATCTCTGTAAGATATTTGAGGAAAGGACATGAACCAAACCTTGTATTTTTCATATTAGCTTCGGTGTATAGAACCTGTAATAACAGTACACAAGTTCTGCAAATGTTGCAAAAATTTGGTATTTACTGAATGTCTAAAAGTTGAATTTTGAATGTATTCAGCCAAATGATATGACATAATAAATTCAAGCTTAAACATTGACCTTGTATACTTTTCTTACCACTGAAGGGTCCTTTTACATGTACAAAACTAAACAACATACTTAGGATAAAATTGCACTCTTTTACCAAAAACTCCTTGAATTGCCAGGTTCCGTTTCAGCTGGTCTTGTAGAAAGTTAGAAAACTGAACAATTGAAAACCAAACTTATCAAAAAGGTGCTGTTCCTTCATAGTTTTGAATTTACAAACACTACATTTACAGGTATGCCAGAGCTCCGGATAAGAGGGGTATTTGTGCAAACACCCTTTAAAATATTGCAAATGCCCTTTAAAATATTGCAAATACCCTTTAAAATATTGCAAATATTGCAAATACCCTTTAAAATATTGCAAATACCCTTTAAAATATTGCAAATACCCTTTAAAATATTGCAAATACCCTTTAAAATATTGCAAATACCCTTTAGAAATGTAAGTAGGGGTTACTAGTACCCTTTTGAAAATTAAAGTGGGGAACTGTTCAACACTAAAAATGTTACTAACTTTGAATACAACACTATTTCGTTCTGCAATGAAGTTCCTTAATGTATCTAATTAAACACTACTAGTATTGTACAATATTTACATGCACTGTTATATCTTTCACACTTCATATCGTGGGGTAAAATACCGTTTTAAGCCCTTTCTAAAGCTCTGAAAATTCCTTTTACGATTCTCCAATACCCTTTCAAACCGATGGTCAGGGGGTAAAGTACCCTTTGACCAAAGAGGTCAGGGGGTACATACCCTTTAGCCTAAAACCTTATCTAAGGCCGTACTGTATGCACTATATAACGTCAAGCTCCTACACACCTATATACAATTTTATGTTCGTGCAGGTACTGTAGACCAAGGACAACACATCCTGCGTAGAAGACGGTCCTCGGCTCAGAGAACACATCATTGTGGATGTGCATCATCAGGTCCCCACCGCAGGCGTACTCCATCACGAATATCACATGTTCCTGAAATACATATCACAAATATCACACGTTCTTGAAAGAAAATATCAGCAATATGACGTTGTGAACGAAAACATCATGAATAGCAAATGTTCCTGAAGCAGAAAATATTGCAACTATCATGTTATGTTAGGCAATGTCATGAATATAACATGTTCATGAAGTTGAAAATATCAGAAATATCACATGCTCATGGAAAAAATATCATGAATATCATGTTCCAAAAGTCGAAAACATCACAAATATCACATGATCTTGAAGTAGGTGGTGTCACGAATATCACACTTTCCTTTAGTAGATATAGCAATGTCATTGATGACACTTTCGCGGGCGCAAATTTAGTAGTAGTAGTAAAACAAGTCTATATGAAATAGACACGATTTATCGTGACCAGATACGTAACCTAATTTCGGTTGTAAAATATGCAAACAAAGGGTCCAGTCACTAAACGCAAAATCTTACGTCTTCATAGCTGATTTGCTTATAAACCAATAAACGACATCTGTTATAAATTCACTCACTTGAGTTTGGAAGCAGGCAAACAAGTTTACGAGGTACGGGTGTCTCATGGCGTTGATCACCTCAAATATTCGCTTCTCCGACATCAAACTCTCCACTTCATCTCTCGCAATTATCTCCCCTTTCTGTTGAAAACAACAACAACTGACACGTAAATAACTGCTTAGCCAAGACAGACCTTTCCAGTCCACCATGCAACAACAGGGTGGGAACTGAAATTCTGAATTAAATTCCCTGACTTTTCCCTGACTGAAATGCGTTTTTCCCTGAAATTGTCCGATTACCGGTACAACTGGTGCATAGTTGTTGCTGCGTACATAAATATTTGGATGCCAATCTACCCATTATACACATATATGCTATTGTTTGATTGACACAAGAATCTATTTACCAGGGTTTCATAAAGTTTTAGAGTAGAAGGATACTTCTTAAAAGTAGGTGGGGGGTTTGAGGGTCCTGCTATTTGTTTTCACTTCCTCTACAGCAAAAAATAGCCGGTAATAAGGTCAAAACAGCCGGGTGATTTACCCGGCTCCCGGCTCTTAATGAAACCCCTGTATTTACATCTAAGATTATAAAGGTTATTTTCTCAGTTAAGAATTTTTTTTTCACTTTGGTCAAACTCCCTGAACATGCAAATTTACCTAATCAGTTGGAGAAAAAACCTTTCTAGTTTTTGCTTTGGATATTTTAAACTCCTTTCCAGATACTGTTAAAGGATTAATTTTCATTCATCGATAATCACATACACTTTGCAAGCTTTATAGTGTAAACGAGGTTAACAGTTAAACATGTGACAAACGTGTCATGATCGCATAAAATATTATATATGGCGCGTCGTGAGAAAACCGGTCTTAATGCATGTGCGTAAAGTGTCGTCCCGGATCAGCCTGTGCAGTCCGCACAGGCTGATCCAGGACGGCACTTTCCGCCTAAAGTGGATTTATGGTTAGAAGAGACTTCCTTGAAACAGAAAATACCATAAAAGCGGAAAGTGCTGTTCTGGATTAGCCTGTGCTGACTGCATAGGCTAATCCGGGATGACACTTTGGGCACATGCATTAAGACCGGTTTTCTCACGACGCGCCACATATTAACTTGCATCTGAATGACATTTATGGTAACGCCTACTCTTTCCCCAATGGGCAAGTCCAACAAAATCATGAGTCAGATAATTCTGGTGCCTAAGGAAAATAAGCCTAAAAACTTACTTTTTTTGCAATAGCTCAGTAAATGAGTAACATGACACAAATGAAAGCTGAAATACTTCTTTCCACAATCATCAATGTGATGCTATTATTAAGTACTTAACAGAGCAAGAGCAACTGGAATTGTCACACGAGTGACTGATATACACCCATAGGTGGTCTTGTTACAAAACTGTGGCATTCATTTGAAAGAAATGGACACAATGAGAATGCTTTATTTTGTGAATGTTTAACAGTGTAATTGGGAAAATTTAATTTCAATAGGAGCCATAACTCTGTCAACATTAAGTGGTTTGTAACCACTGTTGAACTTAACCTGTATTTTATGATGTTACACCTATGTATCAAAAATTATTTGAATGTCAAGCCATTCTTGAGTTATCGCCCGGAAACCATGTTTTTAGGGAATTTAAGTCGAAAAGGGGCCATAACTCTGTCAAAATTTAATGGTTTGTGACCCTCGTCCACCTTGACCTGTATTTTTTGCTACTACACATGTATACCAAGAATTAATTGAATATGTGGTTTGAATATTGAAATTTAGTGGTTTGTAACCAAAGTTGAACTTGACCTGTATTCTATGATGTAACACATGTGTACCAAAAAATTATATGATTATGTCAAGCCTTTCTTGAGTTATCATCCGGAAACTATGAAAACCAATAGACTGACAGACCGACAAGCTCACTCCTATATACCCCCCCCCCAAACTTTGTTTGTGGGGGTATAATGAAACAAAGGAAATACTTAGAACATAGAACAAGATAATATATTTTGAACCCATACACATACTAAGAACATAGAATATAACATAAGATACAAGGAAGTTAGTACCTTTAATGCCTTCAAAGCGAAGTATTCACCCGTGTTCTTATATTCCGACAATATCACCTGAAATGTGAAAAGTGACTCGTTGAATATTTGTCAACACCGATTTCAATCGGCAACACTAAATCACATGCTTATGACTGTATGAGGCGTTTCGTGGGAAAACCGGGCTTAATGCATGTGCGTAAAGTGTCGTCCCTGATTAGCCTGTGCAATCCGAACAGGCTAATCCAGGACGGCACTTTCCGCCTACAGTGGATTTATGTTTAGAAGAGACTTCCTTGAAACAGAAAATAACATAAAAGCGGAAAGTGTCGTCCCGGATCAGCCTGTGTAGTCCGGATGACACTTAACGCACATGCATTCAGCCCGGTTGTCCCACGACACGCCTCATATGTATTTATTAATGGTGATATGGCTGTTTCGATCGACTTCGTAAATGGATCGTATTATACCACACAGTTTGTAATTTGAAATTTAGTATGCTTCCATTCTTTCAATAGGGAAAATTTTTGAAAACTTCAACAAAGCCACCAGTATAAGTTTGTTTTCTCTGTGCAATTTTCACTGACAACTAGGACCACAAACAGACATTGATATATCCTAATGTGAATAGAGACATGTTTAAAATTAACCAATAAAATGCTTTTTGGTTGGGAGTACAGTTTATACGGTGTACACAATGAACAACTATTCCATAATGAGTCAAGTACATCTCACTTCAAGCCCCAATACAATATGTGTACATTTAAATGGCATAAAATTATCATAGTACATGTAATCATTTTTATAGTTTGCTTTCCAGTGATTTATAGGGAAATATCAGTATAATAAAATAATTCCAGCAATATTTTCAAATTAAACGCATTTGCACTAAAAATGTAACAAAACGACGTAAAAAGCATAAAATAAGAAGAAAATTCGTTGGTTTCGGTAGAATATCCATTTTTGATTTACTCGTGATCATATAAAATCGATATTTTCGATTGTGGCTGTGAAAGTATAAGTGAAAATAGTGAACATATAAATTTCTATGAACACTTGTCAATCAAAATCGATATTCTACCGAAACCAAAAAATATCCTCAATATATTTCTACAATTCACAATGACATCTATGACAATAAACAAACAATGATTTTTGCTGCAAACAGTCTCACCTTTCCAAAATGCCCTCTACCTAGAACACTTATGGGTCTAAAATCATTCATGTTAACAGCTTGGTGAGTAAATCTGAAATGGAACGCAGGAGACCCTGTTATAGTTATTTAAGCAGAACTAGGATTTTTTTTCAGTATAATGCATTTTTAAAAATGATACAATGAAATTACATATTTCTAGCAAATTATAACAACCAATATTTTATACCACACACCGATATTCTTTCTGCAGTAAATCTGAACAGAATGCCACAAATCGCCCACAAATAAACACATAACTTGTTAGACAGGTTTGTCTGAAAAGATTTTGCCATATATGATAACATGTACAGTAAACTCCAATTGTAACGATATTGAGGGGACCACAGAATTTATATCGCTATATCTGAAAAAACATTGTTACATCCGTAAATAGGCAACCAAGAGCATGGACATACACGCATATAAGAGGGAGGCAAGACCAATCGTTTTACATTCATACATTTAATGTAGAACTATGTATAATGAAAGAACTTTAAGAAATGCAATCAACGTATGACAGTGTAATAAATATTCAGGACAATTAATTTATCAGTGATCACTACAATGTATTCTTTTTCATCATTTTTCGCGGCCTGTGTACACGTATATAACAATCGTGTTGAGTGGTGTGAGGTCACTAAATACTGCCATAACTACCAATTGTCTTGGTATAATATTTGAGGCGCGTCGTGGGAAAACCGGGCTTAATGCATGTGCGTATAAAGTGTCGTCCCGGATTAGCCTGTGCGGACTGCACAGGCTAATCCGGGACGACACTTTACGCACATGCATCAAGTCCGGTTTTCCCACGACGCGCCTAATTTATTTACAACTTTTCTCCAAACAGACTAACGAGCCAATCTTAATCGCTTACCATAAAGCTGATTATTTAATCCAGCCGACCGTAGAATTGTTTACCCGAATCCATGTTTTTCACACCTGTTACAGACTCCAAATATCGTAACAAAAGGGGGAATAACTGCGACTGGGTCGTGAAAGTAACATCGTTATAATCGAAACTTTTTTACATGCAATATTGGTTACAAGTGATGTTATATCAATTGAAATATACAGGGATCGGACCAGGATCTTCGACGCGGCTTCGTTAATTGAAATATACAGGGATCAGACCAGGATCTTCGACGCGGCTTCGTTACATGTGATACATCGCTATAAGCGATCTCGTTACAAGTGGAGTTTACTGTATGTTCTAGACAAGTTGCGGAAATGAAATACATCTACAACATAAAGAATATCACACTTTTACATGTATGTACTCAGGTTCTGCATACAAAACACAGAACTTGCATTCTCCTCTAGTACATAAATCATACTAAACTCTCATATACTAAGTTACTGCATACAGAATACTCCCACATACTCAGGTTCTATCACTGTTTTATGCACAGGCACGGCTTGTGGCCGCTTTGGTGTATTGTAGATGTGCGGGGGTGGTTCCGTCGGCAAGGAGGGGGGAGGGGATGGTATCCGTGGGCTCGAGTAATCCGCCGGCGGGATGTAAGGCATGCCGGACATCAAACCCATGCTGTTGTTGGTGGCAGGGTACTTGTCCAGGTCAATGCTATTGTTCGGGGAATCGGCAGGTAGGAAATCGAATGATTGCTGAAAAATAATTTAAATAACATGGATGTCCTACCCTCTTACAAACTGAACCTTTAATTAACATACATGTTGTCTTTGAAAACACTGATTTGTTTAGTATGTACATGCACTTAAGATTTTGTAACCATAAATTCAGAAGTTTCTAAACAAAAGGATATACACTGTATGTTGATGCATTAGACAAAATTAATGTGAAAATCCCCTGATATGACGGCTCTGCGTGGCAATCCCAAAACAGAAAGGAGGCCCCCAGACAGTTCAACATGCTGTGAAAATCCCGATATGACGGCTCTGCGTGGCAATCCCAAAACAGAAAGGAAGCCCCCGGACAGTTCAACATTCTGTCAAGGCTGATTTTCCTAATACTACAGGGGTCCAAATAAGGTATCAACCCGTAGCATAATTTATTCAAAATCATGCATTTCCAAAAGCTGACTTGACACCAGCCCCTGTGTTCACAAAACAAGTTGTGCCCTATTCTCAGGTTCAAGATAAACTTGAGTCAGATAAAGCTCAAAAAGGGTGTTCACTTAAATTCTGGATCAAATTTATTTGTTGGTCATATATATGTAATATTTGTTTAAGAATTCTTCTCAGCTTATAGTTGCTCTCTGAACAAGCTTATAGTTGCTCCCTGAATAAAATTCATGTTATTTTATCGACAAGAAAAGTTACTTTGAAAATAAAATCTTTTCAAGTTTCTGCTTATTTTAGCTAGAAGATCAAGATTAGCTAAGATTGATCTTAATCCAGCATTTTATCCTTTGTTAACATTGCACCTGGATTTGTTGTTGCCCTTTACCAAATTAATTATGGTAATTTTCCCCAAATCTTAGGGCATGGCCCCCATCCCCGACATCATAAACAAGAGCTGACAGAGGACAGTGCGCTCAACTATTCGAAATATTTCAGTTGGCACATATTTTGGATAGTGGATTGTTGAAATACCAAACTTTTAAGTGAAGCCTTGTATAGTTTATACATTTTTGGAACAAAATATGTAACCACAAAATCTATGTAAAAAGGGTGCATAACTCTGTCAAAATACATGACAGAGTTATGGGTAATGTTGCCTCTGATACTAGAGTTGATGACAAAGGTTAGTTCCAAGTTTCAAGTGAATAACTTATGTAGTTTTGAAGTTACAAACCTTTTGAATATAAACTTTAACCACAAAATCTATGTGAAAAAGGAGCATAACTTTGTCAAAATACAAAACAGAGTTATGAGTAATGTTGCCCCTGATACTAGAGTTGATGACAAAGGTTAGTTCCAAGTTTTAGGTGAATAACTTACGTAGTTTTGAAGTTACCAAACTTTTGAATATAAACTTTTAACAGAAAATCTAAGTGAAAAGGGGGCATAACTCAGTCAAAATACAAAATATAGTTATGGGTAATGTTGCTCCTGATACTAGAGTTAATGACAAAGTTCCAAGTTTTAAGTGAAAAGCTTACGTAGTATTGAAGTTACACATTTTTTTAATATAAACATTAACCAGAAAGTCTATGTGAAAAAGGGGCATAACTCTGTAAAAATACAAACAGAGTGGGGAATGTTGCCCCTGACACTGGAGTTGATGAAAAAGGTTAGTTCCAAGTTTCAATTGAATAACTTATGTAGTTTTGAAGTTAACAACTTTTGAATATAAACTTTAACCAGAAAATCTCAGAAAATCTAAGTGAAAAGGGTGCATAACTCTGTCAAAATACAAAACAGAGTCATGGGGAATGTTGCCCCTGATACTGGTGTTGATGACAAAGGTATATTCCAAGTTTCAAGTGAATAACTTATGTAGTTTTGAAGTTACAAGACTTTTGAATAAAAACTTTAACCAATTGAGACGCGGACGCCGACGCCAGGGGTAGTAGGATAACTCACCTAATCTTTGAATAGTCGAGCTAAAAAAGCCCTGGCTGTGATTACAAAACTTACAGTGATAGTTTCCTCTGGTTCCTGCCGGGAGGGGGAAATGGTGCTCTGTTTCTGCTGGGAATGTTCGGAGTGGCTGTTAGACTCCAGGGGCTGGTACTGGCCTTCGTTGATCGTCGGTCGACGGCTCGTCACCACTAAATGATATCGAATATATTGAAAATGGAAGAATTTCACTCACTATTGAAAAATTTTTCACAAGATGTATTAGGCACAAAAAAAACAATTGAGCGTTTCGGGCAACGGTTTAACAAAGTTTTGAAGGGTCGGGATGGAGTTTTTGTAAACCTTATTTTTAAAGACACATTTTGGTCAAAAAACATTGAAAATTATCTAAAATCTGACACATACTGATTTCACGAAAAACAATCGCCGCTAACAATTTTAGTGTAGGGGGTTGTCGCTAGGTAGGGTTTGGTTGCCCACAACACATACATTTTTATTTTAGGCCCTAACAACTTAGTTAATCATATTACTGACTAGAGGTCTTAATTTTATTTAAACAAGTAGCAGCCAATGCAAGGTTAAGTTTAAAGTCCCCCTCCACTTCCTTTGGTTTATACATATAACTACGATGGTACATGTGGACATACTCAAGGGGTCAACACATCCTGGGTCCAAATATAACCCAGCTTTGGCGCAGATCGACCAAATACAAAATACAGACACATACACACGCACACACTCAACGAGGTCATAAAGGATTCAATGGCATAAGCATATATAGGCCCTTGAATGCCACAAGGTGTCATCAGCATATGTGTAAAGAAGGCTCATAGCCCCTTCTGGTGCCATATTCCAGAATTATCTTCAGTTAAACTTAAAATAGTTTCACTAAAGTCCAGAATTTCGTCAGGTTATATTGTTAAAACTACATATAAATTTGTGAATCCAATAACAATATAGTCAATAGCAGTTAATAGTTGGTTGAAAATTAGTGAACACTAAGCATAATTTCATGTAAACATGGAATAAAATGCTTAAGAAAAATGACAATTTCAAGGCTAAGGATAAGATTTCTTTAAGATGTTTCTCGAATACGACCACTGGCTTTCAAGACACGATATATTTCCTGTGGCCCCTACTTACCAGGTTGGGGACTCAGGGCTCCAGCCCCATCAGAACACTGCTGTGGAAGGGTTCTCTTGATAAGGCGACCCCACGTGGCCACGTTGATGTTCATATCATTAGCACGAAGGAAGTTCTTTCCTGGAAAGAGACACAACGGTAAAATATGGTTTGACTTGACAAAGATATTATGCCCACAAACATTTTTATAAAGTTAGGTGAAGATTGGGTGAAAACTGTTGGACTTCATGAGCAGAAAAGAATGTGGACTAAGGGCTAACCTACGGACCAACATTTGCAAACCAATATATCCCGCCACTGTTGATGGGGTGCTTACAAAAGTTAATTCATAGCAAAGAACAAAGAAAATTACATATAAACTAACAAGGATTTGATGCTTAAGAGTGTTTTATTCGTGAGCGATTGGGAATGGATGCATAGCACCAGTTGGGAAGCCAACAATGAGGTAGGGAGAAATTTAAGGATTAAAGTTATGTACATAATAAATATTATTACGATGTGCTGTAAAGTTTTTGTTGTAGAAACAAAGTAAAGTGCAAGAACTCTCTGTCTTGTAACATGCAAAGGTAATAATGCAGCAATCTTACTCTCTGTCACTTAAGCACATCATGACGGAAAAATTATAGCAAATGAGAAAGGTACATGAGGCGTGTCGTGGGAAACCCGGGCTTAATGCATGTGCATTAAGACAGCAATTTCTACCAACAGTGGATTTATATTTAGAAGAGACTTCCATGAAACAGAAAATACCATAAAAGCAGAAAGTGTCGTCCCGGATCAGTTTGTGCGGATGACACTTAACGCACATGCATTAAGTATGGGTTTCCTACGACACGCTTCCATTGTTGTGGAAAATGCCTTTAATGGTCAACCCAAATTTTTCCTAAAACAAATTTTTTTTTCTTCCAGTACTTTTGAAAATAAGACAAGAGTGTGGAAATAAAGTGAAATTAACATATCTGGTTCGGAGGTTCTACTGCCTTCGACCTTATAAAATAGCAATTAAGCTTTAAAAAACTCACCTTTATGTTTTGGAAATATTCTTCGTTGTCTTTGTAGTTTTGGTTTACGCGATAATGTGGGGTTTAAAAACGTAATCTGGAAACCACAACAGGATGGTATATTAATTCATGGAACTCGATATAAAGGTAAAATTGTACTGTATCTCACTAAATAATTACACAGTTAAATATATTTAACTATTAAATAATAATTATTACAGTATTCTTGCAAACAAGTAAAATGTTTCAACTTTCTGAATATTCAAATAACCGGAGTATTCATATATGCGGAATCAGTCATATTTCAATTATTTCAATGTTAATCAGATATGTTATGATCTTATTTAATCCATTTTGATGATATAATGTCAAACCTGTTACGTAACAAAATGTTTCATACTTTAGAATGCTAATAAATATGCAGAAAAGCGTTCATAGACGTTTGTTATCCATTATACGGTGCATTTGAAAAATAATTCACTTGTAATAATCACTAACAGGCTACATTGCTTTCTAGATGTGTATGCGCTGTACTTGACCCGCAAATTACACCTATTAGTCACGTGATATTCAACAGACGCTGCATTCATGCGTGGTGTGAAATGATAACAAAGGCGGTCATAGAAGCGTGACTGTCAAAACTTGCGATATGATACGTATCCTCGGAGATTATGAGATTATCGAGCAGACTATACGCATACAACTGATAATTGGCTATTCAATTAACCGGATGACACCATATTTTCTATCAGATTAGGCGGTGTTTTTACAATGGGAATGAATGCAAACGGTTTGGTGTTTTCAATCTTTATGCAAACAGTTTGGTGTTTTCAATCTTTATTCAATTAAGCGCGATATTCAATTATCCGATATTCAATTAAGTGGAATCTACTGTATTAGAGAAATTTCTCCTCTCTGACCAATTACTCCCAAACAAAGTTCTAACCCATTCACAATTAGTCCGAAATAGAGTTATTCCCCTAACCACTTACTCCCAAATAAGATTTCTCTCCTCCCCCCCTGACCAATTACTCCCAAACAAGAGTTCTCCCCCAAGACCAATTACTCCCAAACAGAGTTCTCCCCCCGGCTAATTTCTTAGTAGTTATTTCCCCTCACCTCGGCAAAGAGTATTCCTTGAGGCTCCAGGTGGATGGCGATGCCGTGCCTCTGGTTGTCAAGGAAGTCCTCGAGGCGGAGGAACTTCACCGCGCACATCTGCCGCATGTCTCGCCAGGAGATCGCTATCTCCAGCTCACGACCCTTACGAAAGCATTCAAATGTTACTTAAAATACCAACATTCTGGTTTCTCTACAAACGAAGAACAAATTTACCTTTAGCTCGGACACATTGACCTGACACCTGTGTAGCTTTAGCCAAAAGAAATTCAAAGATGAAGTGTTACAATTGGCAAGAACATTCAAAGACATAATGTAACATTAGTCAAATAAAAGATGCAATGTAACAACCTATTCTGGGGTAAATTTTTAGACTACAAGTTGACGATTTTTATAACCATGGGCACAGGTGATTGTAATATTATAGAGCATGTTGATATTGACTGCATATTCCTGTACCCTGGCAATTATGCCGAAAACCGAATTTAACCTTCTTTTTATGCCTTCTAATACTTCCCTAAAGTTTCATAATGACTGCACAAACACTTCTCCAGTTATTGTCTGCACAAACTAAAGGGGATGACACCGCTGTCGCCGCCAAAATAAACCTAAATGTCGCCTTTTTAGGCGACACAAAAACTGAGTAAATTTCTTTATAATTTATGAAAGTCCTTATCTCTGTTTCATGATTGTATAGATCTTTCTACATGTACATTAATATGTTGAAACTAGTAAATACTGCTTAGATGTTGAGTATTTTACCCTTATTGTAAACACAAATCATTGGATTCCACATAGTGTATCTCAAGTACAACTTAAATTAAGATTTCCCTTCGGAGCTTTGTGAATACCAGCCCAAATTATTGGCATTCCCATACCCTGTCGAGGTCTATACTGGCGCGGTGGTCCCAGCACTGCTGACTGTGGGGTTTCCAGGACGTCTGTACTACCTGCTGATGGTCCAGCTTTATCACAGCCATCACCTCACCTGAAACAGGGGAGAGTATGTCGTGAAACATGGAGGAATAGTGAACGTTCACTAGCCGTTGAGGGAATACCAAAGTTTATTTCTGAGAGAGAATACATTGTGACACGTCAGGATTTTACTATCACTGAAACAGATAGAATTTGAAGAGTATTATCACAGAGTAGCAAAGATTCTTTTAAAGTCTTGTCCGAGATAGAATATATTGTGAATACATGTGGGGATAAAGAGACAGAATACTTTGTGAAACAATGTGGAATAGTATAGATTGGCTTATCATCTTGTCTGAGAGAGAATACATTGTAAAATATTGGGAATAGTAAAGAATCACCTACTGTCTTGTCTGGGACAGAATACATTACCAAATATAGAGGAATAAATTATACGTTTATCATTCTGTTTACAACAGGCGGGGAATATATTACCAAAAAATCTGAAACTTTAAAACAGCAAAGTGGATGAGGAGCCAAATGGAACATCTCATCTTGTTTTTACACACAGAAATATTAAACATTTTGCAAATATTATAGTCTGTGAGAGTCTCAGATTAGTTTTAACCCATTTATTTCAGGTCGATTGTGGCGAAAGCCACAGGCTTATTGAGACACTTTCTAGTTTGTTGCCTGGGTAGAACCAGTACTCGGTGTCCATAAGGAAGATCCTTCTAATGCTCCCAAAGTAGGGATCAAACTCATGACCTCCAAATCACAAGGCAGACACCATTTTTATCCATTACACAGCTGCGACCTTATGAGTGTGCCTCAAATTAATAATGCCAACTTAATTTTTTTATGAAAACGACAAGAACTGGCAAAATAGGTTTCTATCCTTTGCAGTAAACATTTTTAAGTGCAGCCATACGTACAATGAGCAATTAGTACTGGTAAACTGCTTAGATCGACTAAGCTTGCCCAGGAAAAGTGTTAGCAATTGAGCTGACCTTTAACTGATATGACTGTAATACTGTTAAAAACGGCAAAAAATCCAACCAAACAAACAAACACATACTAGAAGTTTCTTCCTTGACATTGTAAGATTTGGAAGACTTGGACTTGCGCAGAAGACTCTTGCTATCACCAGGACTAGACGTTACCAGCTGCAGACTGTCCTTGCGACGGGGCACCTCGTCTAGTAACCCCTGGCAACCAACCAGTCTGAAAACACAATCATAACACATTGGCAACCAACCAGTCTGATAACACAGTAAGTGATAATATTGCAGATTAATTTGAATGCGATTGACATTTGTGGAGGCGTCTATTGTTACCTCAGTAGCTTACCTGACTTCAAGTTTTCCCGTCAAGGCAGCTGCTTTCACGAACGGGGAATTACTCTGTGTTCGCTTCAGGTTATTGTTTTGCATATTGAAATTTGAATTCGAATGAAGCGTATCAAGTTCGTTTTTGAGCATATCCACCTTTGCTGAGCCCGGTCCTAGCTCGTTGATACGTTTCTCTAACGAAATCTTTAACAACTCTAACTTTTGGTTACTCTCTGATAAACTGTTTTGTGCCTAAAACAAAGGAACATGTATCAAGTTTAATGTTTCTTGTAATCTTAACCAAATTTCAGCTGTTGATTACTCTCAGATAAACTGTTTTGAGCTTAAATGAAAAACAAATGTTTTCAGCTCGTACTATTTAATTCCTTCAACTGATAAACTTTAATTTATAATCATTATTAAACAGGTCTCAAATTATAAGAGGAGGCTGAAAATAGCCAATATTGGAAACTGTCTCGTGTAAGCTGTGTATTTTTCATTACAAAGTTGATAGTTTCTTAAGCCTTACTCATTATAAATGGACATGACCGATGTCAATAACGTTTCTTTGATTCCCCTATATTGCAAAATTTAATGATTAGTAAGACAAAGGGTCCTGCATTCTACCTACCAGTCGTTTGTTTTAGTTTTTATCGAAAATTCTCATTTAATAATACTAAAGTATTGGCTAACAGACAAAAGTGTACAATATCCACCTCTTGTAATGCTTTTTTATCCGGTGCTTTGGAATTCTTTAATAACTTTATGGCATTATTTGCGCCCTCTATAACCGCTGACTCAATTTTGATGTGGTGCCGTAGCTCCTCGATTCGTAGTTCTAGCGGCGACAAAACTTCACACCTATTGGTACCTGAAAATAATATGTGGCGCATCGTGAGAAAACTGGTCATAATGCATGTGCGTAAAGTGTCGTCCCGGATTAGCCTGTGCAGTCCGCACAGGCTATTCCGGGATGATACTTTCCGCCTACAATGGATTTATGTTTAGAAGAGACTTCCTTGAAACAGAAAATAGCATAAAACGGAAATTGCCGTCCCCCATTAGCCTATGCGGACTGCACAGGCTAATCCGGGATAACACATGCATTAAAACCGGTTTTCCCATGACGCCCCACAAATATTCTGGTCAGTTTGAACATGATCACCCGCCAATAACGCCCAGCTTTTTAGCCTAACAATTTAATGACATCATGTACAGGTGCACGATTTTGGGTTACTGTTTACTATAAAAAATACAATTTATTAGTAAAGTACCCATCTGTTTCGGTTTTATTTCTCTAGATGTATGTTTTAATGCCATAATCGCGACAATACACCTTCTTTCGGTCGTTAAGGTCCCCAGAGGCCCTTAAAATGCATTAAAGCTGTCGTGCTACGCATTCAGGCTTCAACCCATTTCTCGGGCGTCTGCGCACGTTCACGACCTCAAAACTGTGTAACCCTATAGTGACTCCTAAAGGCATAAAATATTCATGTACAATTTATAAAAAGGTTAGCAAATTACAATCAGAAATTATTTGTGTTTTCTCTTGCATTTTCTTTATTTTATTTTATTTACACTCATATTTTTATATACCAGTTAAAACTTACTCAACATTTCACTTGAATTTGTATTAATGACATTTCAACAGAAACACTTAATACATGTTTGAAATGCTTCTAGTATCACGTAAGCAGAGAGATGCTATAGTAAGTGGACAATCAATGACATGAGCCTTGCATTCCCAGTAAATGTTTGGGGATTGTGTAAAGCTAAAATGGCCATATTTCGTTACCCTCTTAGATCAGTTGGCAACGAGACCTTCAACTCAAAAAAATATCTTGCAAGAGGACAAAATCATTATTGCAATATATTCAAGTATATTTTAACTTGTAAGACATAACAAAGACAAACTGGGCATTATACTAAAAACTTTCTGGACACACATATGGATTAACAGACATGAGCTGGAGTAATTCTGTTGACAAATGACCATACCAGAAACCATACCAGAAAATATTAGAATGGTGAAAATTGCAATGCGGTTTAATATGTCTGACACATACAGCTCTATAAATATAGATATATACCAGTCAAGTGACACTGGCTTACACTCCACCTACCATCATCTAACGTATCCTGGTTAACTTTCAGAATCTGCATGCGGATGATCTCGATCTTGGTTTTCGAGTCTGCAAGCATCTGTTGAGCGTCGGCAAGCAACTTGCGGTCCTTGGAGGACCCGGAACTGTACATGGCGATCAGATTCTCTGCCCCTTGCTTCACCTAGAACGTGAGCCAGGAATGTTTTCTTTTTTCAAAATTTATTTCTTTCCTGTGCCCATAAAATGGGGAAATTTAATCACGACAAATTTCAAAATAGAGAAAGTTTGAACAAGCTTATTAATGTATTAAAATTTTTCATCAACTGAACTTCTTTTATCAGAATGGTGCAAATTCAATAATTGCTGTGCCCATGAAATCGGGAAATTTTATCGCGACAAATTTAAAAATAGGGAAAGTTTGAACAATTTATTAATGTATTCAAATTTTTCATCTACTGAACTTCTTTTGTGAGAATGGTGCAAATTCAATAATTGTTTTCCTATGTAAAATACTATGTGGCGCGTCGTGAGAAAACCGGTCTTGATGCATGTGCGTAAAGTGTCGTCCCGGATTAGCCTGTGCAGTCCACACAGGCTAATCCGGGACGGCACTTTCCGCTTTTATGGTATTTTCTGTTTCAATGAAGTCTCTTCTAAACATATATCCACTGTAGGCGGAGTGCCGTCCTGGATTAGCCTGTGCGGACTGCACAGGCTGATCCGGGACGACACTTTACGCACATGCATTAAGACCGGTTTTCCCACGACGCGCCTCCTATATATTACTTGGGGGAAGAAAATAGACAATTTTGGGGAAAAAAGGATTATATTTTGTCAAGGAAACTGCTTAAACAGCACTAAAATTAGCAAAAAAAAACACCGATTGACCATGGAAATTTCTAAGGTCCAAGTTTGTCTTTCAAACTGTGGATACATCATGTTTTATATCAATTATTATCGAAAATAGCGCTCTCATGTAATCATTTGTTGTCTCAATTTATATATTGTGTATTTGAGATTTTGACTGCATAGTGGAAAGCTATTTATGGACAAAACAAACTTGCATACGTGTTTTTCAGCATTAAATTTCTTCCATTTTTTAATTGTTAAAATACATAAATAATAATAAATAATATTTATACCACTATTTCTGTTGTTAGATCTGAGAATTAAGTCAGAAAATTGTTCTTAAATCTTACATTATCTGTGAAATAAACATCCGCCTCTACCATGCTTTGATAATAACGTACTAACATCCTAAAAAGCTATTCAATCGAGACATAATAACATACATAACATACCTTATATTCAATATTGAGCTGTTTTTCCAGGGACATAACTCTGGCTGGTTTTTCGTTCTCCATGCGATCACCATCACTGGATGATTTCCGTATTTCTGGCGACCGTACATCTGCAAGCAGATAATGGGGTCATGAATAAGAATACAGCTGAACTTCGTTATCTCGAAGTCGCTGGGGTTCACAAATGACAGACTTCGAGATATCCGAAGTTCGATATATCCGAATATTGACTTTTTAGTAGTATTTGGTCCAAATGTTCCAATAATCGTAATATAACTAGTGAAGTGGAGCTTTCATTTAACAGTTTAAATAAAATTCTTTGCAGAAATCACTGAAAGAAAAGCACATCAAGACCTGGATTGATCAGGTTTAGAATAAAGCCTGGTTTCCATGAAGTGGAAAATGTATGCGTTTTCGGCAAGGCTATATTCAGCACCAAACACGCGCCGATTAAAAATAATTTGCTTCAGTCTAAATTTCATGATGACATTTCCATTGACGCGTTTTTTGGCCCTGAATATTGTCGGCACTGAAGAAAATCGCTTTTGGCGCAGAAAATTACAAAAAAAGATTCCCTGGTCAATCAACAACATCAGACCATTATATAAACAAAAATGAAATTAATATGAAGTGTGGTGTGCAAACATATGATAAGCTTATAAAGCTGGTGAGGAATCATTAATGTTTTTTTTAATCCTCCTAGACGGAATATAAAGACCACACGTTACATAAAAATATTTAGAAAGAAATAGCCAATAGGCGCATACTCGCTGTGCATTTCGGCACCGATAAAATCTGCGCCGAGGAGAGGCTTGATGGAAACCTGGCTTAAGAATGTGAACTAATAATGAGCCACAGAACTTTCGATTATTCTTTTAGTTCTTAAAAACTTAAGTTACATGTATTTGTTGTTTATTGATTACATTCTGAGCTTGTTTTGTTGTTGCTGTTTATTTTGTTGTTGTTTTAATTCTTGTTAGGCGGGGGGAGGAGGGGGAGCATTACTGGCATAATTTAGAACAATCAGTCCACTAAGCATATAATCATCTCTAGAAACCAGATTTACCCATTCCCACTGCCCAGCTGTACATAACCAGATTTACCCATTCCCACTGCCCGGCTGTACATAACCAGATTTACCCATTCCCACTGCCCGGCTGTACATAACCAGATTTACCCATTCCCACTGCCCGGCTGTACATAACCAGATTTACCCATTCCCACTGCCCGGCTGTACATAACCAGATTTACCCATTCCCACTGCCCGGCTGTACATAACCAGATTTACCCATTCCCACTGCCCGCCTGTACATAACCAGATTTACCCATTCCCACTGCCCGGCTGTACATAACCAGATTTACCCATTCCCACTGCCCGGCTGTACATACCAGATTTACCCATTCCCACTGCCCGGCTGTACATAACCAGATTTACCCATTCCCACTGCCCAGCTGTACATAACCAGATTTACCCATTCCCACTGCCCAGCTGTACATAACCAGATTTACCCATTCCCACATCCCAGCTGTACATTAGTATGTTTAGGCACAGCAACATCATGACATAAAAAACACACACAATATATCAACCTTAGTCATGTTACACAATGTTGGGTATTTCCCCGAGAATTCACCGTGTTTATCAATGTTGTTTGTTTACATTAACCAGAGCAATAATAATCACACATAAATACTTCAAAGCTAGACTTTGTTTTGACTCCGGTCCAAATTCCATCTCAAATGCAGATTGAGGGGGTGGGGAAATGACAGAAAAGGCGTGTCAGCATTCCAAAGTGCAGATGCATTAAAAAGCATCTCAGAAATAACATGTCCTTTGATGATAGCAATTTTTGATTTCTGACAACAATTCTGATGTAGGAAGTCAAACATTTTATTAAACAGTTACTGTATACAACAATGCCTTTCACTGAAGAATATACTGTAAATTACATTCCAAAATATTGTTGATAATTATTTCTAATCTTAATCCTATAAAATCTTGGGCCAAATTGATTCAGGTGCATTTATGCCCCAGGAAAACAGTTTATTCCAAGCCCTATTTCCTGCTAATCTTCCGAAATAGCCAACTAGTTACCTGATTGTATCAGCAGCAAGAACAACATCATCACCACTAATTAGGCACTGAGCAACAAACACATGGTATAAGCAACAGCACAGCTAATTGTTGAGCTATGAGGAAAATTGGCAGGCAAACACCTTAGGTGATGATTCCCCCATCTGATAACTGGGGACATGGGGCTCTACAGGTAATCTGTGCACAGATAAAGACTCAGAACGTTGTTCAGGAAGTTTGTTATTGGTTTGTTGTTGATTTGCTGTTGTGTTGTTGCTGTTAAGAGGGTCCCACTTTGTGTATTCAACAGTATTTCAGTCATATAATGGTGGTCAGTTAACCTACTCACACTTTTCCTGGGCAAGCTTAGCAGATCTAAGCGGTTTACCAGAACAAAGTGCACCTACTGATGCCAGTAACTGACAACTGCCTTACTTGAATCAGAGGTAGTGGGAGAATGACCATAGAAATTATTTCAAGACCAATCACCACACAAGTTATGTGGCCGGACTGGCGCTCAACCTAATGAACCGCGGATTGAGAGTCCAGCACTTTACCAACTGATCTACGCGAGCCCGGCACCCATTATGTTATTACAAGAGCTGTTTGTAAAACAGTTATTCCCCCTCTAGGTTAAAAGCAATCTTTAAAATACATGTATCAAAATTGGAGAAGATCGGAAGAAAACTCTTGGACGTAGAACGTGGAAAGAGCAAATACGGCCAATTTTAGATAAATCAAGGGCCATTACTCTGCAGATTTTGTTGATCACCAAACTTGGCTGAGATATTTTGCCCTCAAACATTTTCATAAAGTTTATTGAAGATTGGATGAAAACTCTTGGACTTACTGAGTAGAAACGTATTAAAAGGCCAATTTTAGATAATTCACAACTCCAAAGTCCTGAGGTGATTTGGCGATTATCGAACTTGGCTGAGATATTGTCCCAACAAATATTTCATGAAGTTTGGTGAAGACCGGATGAAAACTGTTGGACTTAGAGAGCGGAAATGAAACTGGTCTACTGATTGACCGCCCGACCTACCGACATTAGCAAACCAATTTACCTCGCCATCTTTGATGGGGGGCATAATGTGTACTCATTGAATGTTTTATTCAAATGATTGAAAATAATTTCATTTGCCGACTCAGCGCTTCCAGTAGCCTTTCGAATTTCGAAGTCCTGACTTCCAACCCTTAAATTCTGGAAGTGGCAGAAGTAACGGATACCAAAGTACCAGGTAATAAAGTAATGGGTAATACATTAAATTTGTCCTAGATACATAAGACACCAGACATAAGGAAGTTGTTTGACTTTAAGTGCTGAAAACTGCTACAATCTTTCAGACAATATTATGATATTAACACTACTTAAGGATTATTATCATACTTGAAGATTCAACAAGGAAAAGTGTAAGGTTTCGATAACAATGAAATATATAATTTATATGCAGTGTAACTCAGTAAATTTTCTACATAAAATATAATAAAATCCCATTTCAAACTGCACTTTGTTTATTTAACTTCTGTAAACTTATATTATATAATAGTTATTCTCACAAAAACATATTAGACAGTTGGGTACTTTGGCATATTTTGGTTGCATAACAGACTAACTAGATAATCCAAATAATTATTTTCATTTCTTGTTAACTTTAAAAACATTTTGCAGATATTTCACTCCTGTCTTGGAGATTCAAGCGGGTCATGAGTTAAAAAGATATGGGCTTGAAAAGATTAAAGAAAAATTAGCAAATTTAATTCAGGATTTTGATTTTCTTATTTGGCAGGTATTAATTCAGGGCTATTTTTACCTTATTTGGTATCGTTTTTGGCAGGAAATAATTGAAGACTTTTTTATCTTAAATGGCAGGAACTTAACATGGGCGATATCACCTAGCAAAATGTATTTCAAATCATGCAATTATAGTCAGAAGTTGACTTTACACTTGAATTATGGTTTCCCTATTACCGATTTTGATGAAATAATTTTCATAGGGCGAGGGTACATTCCTGAGGCCTGGATACATCCCTGACCTCTGCAAAAAGCACTGCAATTAATTTGTCAACCTCAATATGAGGCGTGTCGTGGAAAAACCGGTCTTAATGCATGTGCGTAAAAAGTCGTCCCTGATTCAGTCCGCACACGCTAATCCAGGACGGCACTTTCCGCCTACAGTGGATTTATGTTTAGAAGAGACTTTCTTGAAACAGAAAATACCATAAAAGCGGAAAGTGCCGTCCCGGATTAGCCTGTGCAAGGCTAATCCGGGACGACACTTTACGCACATGCATTATGACCGGTTTTCTCATGACGCGCCACATATGTTGATAAGATATCCGTGTCAACAATACATATGACAAATTCTTTTCTTAGTGTTTACAAACCGAATATAAAATACCTTTAATATCTCTATCTGATGTCTCTGATGTTCAGTTGAATATGCAAATTAATTCAATGATCGAGGACAACCATCAAGTTCACTTAATGCAAAACCAGCATAACTTGTGTGTAAACTTTAAGAAGATAGTATAGTTTTGCACTGTGTCTTTAAATTTAATTTATTATACACAGAATACATTTAATGTGGGGACTGGTGGGAGGGCATTCAAAAGGAAATAAAATCCATCATTATTGTTGTTGTTGTTGCTGTTGTTTTTAACTGGTTTTTAATCTACAAAAAAACACAACTTTGTCTAGTGATTTTGATTCAAACAGTGTTTTTTTAAACTTCAGAGGAATAGAGGCACAGTCCATTGGAAGGGGAAAATCAATGTCGAATGAGAAATAATAAAAATTTAGAAATACATGAAATCAATGATTTTACCAAGATTTATAATAATTCATATCATTGTATCTCCCATTATACAAACACTCATCTTTTAAGTCTTAACTTGAAAATACTGATAGCAGTCTTTACAGCAGTTTTTGGGAAGAACTTGCCCATTTGGGCATAGGCCATACAATTTCACCTTGCCTGAATCCACCTGAACTTATCCGAAATGTGGAAATAAAATCTAGACATTACCTAATCAGTTCAAATGATAGTGATGGTATTCATGTAGTCATACGGTAAGGAAATCAGGTGATTATGAAATATTTATTGAAAAAATTCCTGATAATGTTGTAATTTTGGTTAATGAATCTTGCAATTTCATTATTGTGCATCCGTCTTGTACTTGCTCTTTCAGGCAGACGGGTCAAACTATTAACTTGCCCCTATTGGTTTTTACTTGTCCAGGGCTTCGAGCAAGTGGGTTATTTCGATGACAGTGATAATTCAGTTTGTTAAAATCAGGAATTATAACATATAAGCACAAGTTTATACTTATTATTTTTCTGAGATGCTATATTAAAGCCGCACAATCTACCTATCCAGATCCTTTATTCATACTGAACAAAGGTACATAAATTATGCACATATACCCTAAAATTAAGACATGCCACATGGTGCTCTCATCTTACCCTACAGACAATGGGGAAGCGTGCTGAAGAATAAATCCACCCCAAATGGTGGGAAATCAATACCCTAATTATGGGCATCGCCCACCCAAACAAAACTATATCCCCACAAAATGTAGTATAACTGTACAATACCCACCACAATCAAGTTTCAATTACTTTGATTACTGCAGAACTGTTAGCAGGCTATATATCTAGTAAATTATGTAAATAAACATTATGGATATTGTTGTCATTGTGTTGTTTTTTTTAACTGGTCACAAGTATTTTAAGAATAAGATCTGCGCTCTCTTAAGATGTCAAGCGTTCAGTCTTCTAGACCAGTACTTTTTTTTAATGCTACTAGAATTTCTGAATTCATTTGGAAATGAAGTATATTTTCTGGGGAAAAAAGGTTAAATATGACAGGCACTTCTGCAAAATCAAAAACTGGGAAATATTTCTAATTTTATTTTGTTTTCTTAGTGCCTACTTAAATTGTTGTTGTTGTGTTTTAGCTAATTTTATTTTATTTGTAAATTACAAAATATGGGCACATGCATTAATAATCACACAAATAAGCTAAAATAAAATACCCCCACTTTGTAGAGTACATATTTATTACTGGTCGGGAAATTAAATACCAGAACACACTTGAGCATCACATGTCAACAATTAAGGGCAACCACTTCTCAATCATGTCAACTCAACAAACAGCCAGGTTTGAATTGATATGAACAGAACCAAGCTTATATCACATGCAACCAAAGTCCCATGAGGATGACATCAGTTTTGAAGCAGGCAAATGCTTCATAGATGCCACAATTCTAGAAGGCACCCTGTTTGTGTTGAAGACAGAAGTGGAGACCTTAGTAATGCACATCGATTGAGGTTCAACTGTTTTACTCTTTCATACTTCAGTGTGTTTTTTATCACCTTTCCGGAAAAGGTGGCGTGGCCCTTTTGATGGGGAATTTTAAGGCAAAGGGGATTTTTTTTTTCCGAAAAGCATTATTCGATGTTTACATGCTACTTTGTTGTAAAACATTAATCAATTGCTTTGCTACAAATGATAACTTAGATTATGCACTTACATGTTTGATGAAAATTTGCTGTGATGGTTTATGAAAATGCCTCTACCATAGTCAATTTTTGTTCGATTTTGGTCAATTTTTTAAAATAAAGCTTTCATTCCGAGGGGAATTTTAAGGCAACTATAGGGAAAAAATATGTACTTTTTTATCAGGGGAATGGGGCGACTTTTGGCCCCACATTGACCTTAAAATAACTGCACTTAATCTAGGGAATGGAATCAATGGGAAGTGGGTTTAAAAGAAAGTCATTATAGGCAGAATGGGAATTCTAAGATGATTGAATGTACAAAGTGTTAATAACCACTTTGGGATCTGAGCCCCCAAAATGCCCATTAAAAGGTAAAATAGAACCCGTTATTGCAAATCTTTCAACTTGACTGCAGGGTTACCCCTGGCTAAAAAGTTATTTAGCATAATTTTCCATACTACACTGAAATCTACTCATTTTGGGAATTGTATAGTGCCTTATGAAGAAAAAGTGTTAGCCAAACAGAATTTTCTTTAGCCAAATGTTCAAACTCGAAGCCATTGGATAATTTGGTGAATGGCAGAGTGAGCCCTGGCTCTGTGTTCACAAAGGATCAATTTCTGGATCAGGATCAGTCTTAGCTGATCTTGATTTTGTAGCTCAACTGAGCGGAATATCAAACATATTTTATCTATTCGGAATAACTTTTCTTCTTGATAAAATCACATAATTATTTGTATTTCTTTTATTAAATTCTTCATATCAGACAGCAAATATACGTTGCTAAGAGTTTAAAATCGTTTTTATAATATATATTTGACCAAATTAAAATTGATCCTGATTTAAGTGAACATCATTTGTGAGCCTGATCCTGATATATCTGGCTCATGTTCATCTTGAACCTAAAAATCAGGCTCAACATGTTTTGTGAACATGGGGCCTGGACTGTAATAAGGTTTTCTTTTCACCATTTTGGGAATATGAAATTGTTTGGGAATTTTAGCATCGATTGACCTAAACCTGGGAAAATTATAATTGTTTGATTAATAAAATTTGAATAAATATAGATAAAATGAAATGTTCTGAACAAACACACATCAGTTAAACAGTTATTACAACATTTCTACACTTAACACATCTTATTTTCAAACATTTGAAAGTCAAACCATCAATTGAAAAATGGGAATTTTGGACTCGAACTCGGAAAAAAGGGAACTTTTTGCCATTGGGAATATGACCCAATACCGTAATTTATCGCGTATAAGCAGCGCTTTTTTTCATCCAAAATTCGTATCATTTTTAGGTGCGTCTTCTATGCGGATATAAGCAAAAACTCCTAGTGTTTCTATCATAAATATCATTTATGGTATTTTGGCCGCTATTTTGAAAAGATGCTCGATCGACGTCACTAAGACACTTACATAAGCAATTGGGGACTTTTAAAAATAAAGTATATAGTTTTAATTTTGTGTTTTATATTCATATTTCTTATTTTTCGGAAATACAAATATATGTGCAATAAAACATAATACATAAGAAATATGAACCAGGGGCAAACGAACCGTAGTGTTAAAACACAACTTGACAAACTACTGCACACCTTTTGTATTGCTCTGCAAACAATAACGATGATGATACTTGCATGTTGATGATACTTGCTAAAGTGACCGTGTTTGTCAAACAAACAATTAGCGCTTATAACGATGATGTCATTGATGATACTTTCAAAACTGACCGTGTTTGTCAAACAAACAATTAGCGCTTATGGTGTAATAAAAGGTGTTGTCACTGAGACTTCTCAACACGTCTCCAGGCAACAACAAGAGGGCCATGATGGCCCAAAGCTTTCACCTGAGAACTGGTACAGACAAAGACCATACTGTTGTGACAGGTTTGAAAATTAAGAAAATAAATCAATTTGATTTAATACATCGGTTAGTGCAAAAAAATGGGCTAACTAAAGTATGAGTTGGGTAGTGGACATGCATATTTTTTGCCAATGGTTCTCAAATCATTTTTCTCTATATTCTTATCTGACCCTTTTTCATTTAGACATTGACAATTCTGAAAAATGCAGAAACAGTAGATCTTGATTTCTTTTTTGCAAACAGTTTTGGAGAACTAGTTGCAATGCGATAATTGCGATGGCTGTGCTATAAGGTAGTTTTGCTTTTTCTTTGATAATTTTTTGTCCAATGATGATAAATGATGTTAATGCAGCAGTGATTTTTTACAATTTCACAACCATAAGTCCTAGGACTCGCTGGACTAAAAATCTACGAGTCCGGGACTCACAAAGTTAAATGTGCGAGTTCAAAAATTTTCATTTATTCAAATGGGAATATAAGCAGTCAGTTAATACGATGAGTAAGGCAATACTGCAATTAACTCTTTATTATATATAATAACACAAGTAATTTAACTTTGTGTTTTTTGAGAAGCATGTCTAGCTAGAGTAAGTAGAATGTTGAACATTTGTGCAGTGTGCATTTTTTACCATACCATTGCACCTTTTAGCGACCGTACAGAGTGCAGTACATGTTATTAAATTGTGTAGTTCCATTGTATATGCACCAAATAAACAACTTCTCCCAATCTTTATTCTATTAACATATTTTTTTCGGACGATTTTTGGTAGAACCTGACCAGAATTAACGTCCAGAGTATTGCGTTTAGTCATGTCAGTGATTGTTTTTGCCTATTTTTACTGCCGAATAACGGCAGTTTCCCCTTGCCAAAAAACATCAATTTTTCCCCTAAAATGACCTATTTTTTCCCCAAAATAAGAAACATTTTCCCCTCAGACTGGGTTGGTATTTCAATCAAAAACTGAAGAAACTTAATTGCTTCCTTACACACGATACTAGGTTGCAAATAGACCAAAAATCAGCGTTCGATACATCGATAAAAACAGTTCTGGTACTACCGTGTATAACGCGGACCCGATTTTAGAAGCAAAATTTGAGGGTTAAAATCTGGTAACCATTTGCAGCTGATTTTGCCATGTATGTTGATGTTATATTGCACTTCTTTTGTCCGCTTTTGTTGAATGTTGATATTCTGTAATATTACACTAATTTAATCAAAACGTAATTTACAGTAAGTAAATTTTAAATACGCACATATAATTACCTTATTTGCATGAAACACGTATTTATAATCCAAATATAATTAAATCCTCTAAATAATCCAGACAATATATAGTATGTCACCCAGAAATTAAATATCCAATTTATCCAATGCAACAAAACAAACGTTTGAAATTTTTAAATCCTTGATATTTCTCTTTAAACGCTTATGCATTAATGCTATATCGACAGCACTTGCTTTGTTCAGGTACAGTACTAAGTAGCATCAAGAGATGCTTTTTGACACCGACCACGTGCTCAGCGTGTTACACGCTTTTCAGGTACAAACTGCTAGACGATAGCTGCAAATTCGGCTGTCACATCAAAGCCATTTGAAGTAAAACCGACACCGTTGCTATGGGTGTTTCTAACAGCTTGCAGATTTGGAAGCCCGGTTAATTGATGATGTCACGCTGTCATTCTTTAGTTTTAAAAGGTTATATTTTAATCGAATCGCTTTTTTAAATGATTTTGTTGTCTGTTCTAATCAGAAATATTTGTGCAATTTTATTATAATGCAGTGTTTATGTTTATAAAAAACATAATGAATTAATTATGAACAAAATATGATGAACATATTACGATTTTTCATAGAAAAAAAAACCTAAAATTTTTTCACTGTTAAAATGTATAATGTGCACCACATTTTCATAGCCAAATTATAGGGTAAACAGTTTCTCTCTAATGGCCACCATACATACTAAGAGAAACAGGCTAACCCAAGGTCATCTAGATGCCAATATGAGGATTGCCACCACCAAAGACAACTCACAGATGAAGATCTTGAACTATAGGTTGACAAAGTCAAGGGCCATAAAACAAGCATTGCGACTAGGCAATTGCCATAAGAAATCTGACTCTTGTGTTCATCATTCAAATATTGTAAAATTTAAATAAACATTTGCTGTGACAATCAAGTAACTCTAATTGATATCAGTTTTACATTTGTTGGTTCAACTTTAATATAGGAATAATGAAACTCCAGAGATATCATCAGCAGGGGGAACACTTACTACCATCTGTTAGTCCTTTTGCCTATTATACAAGAATTATCTATCTTTAAGAATCATATCATCTGATGATCATGTGTTAAAGGTGTGCACACAGTCACTGCAGTATAAAAAGTTAAATATATCAGTACAAAAATAAAAAATGTTCACAGGTTACAATTTAGAATATAAAAATATTTACTATTTTTCCCCCTGATTGAGGTTTGTCGCGCTAAAATATCCCTAGTTCAAACGCACAGGTAGTTGTAAAAATCCCCCCAAAAATCACTGCATGTGTCATTTTTCTTTTCGGACCCATGTTGCAGACAAACTTTAAAAAAACTTTCCCCAAAAATAAATATTATTTTACCTTCACACCATAACATTTAGAAACGTCATGACTATCACCATTGGTTATTCGCAAATTGATTATCCAATGAGAATGGTCGTAATAAAAATAGACAGAACCGTGCAATGGTAAATTTTACCCTTTATTATGACAGTACTCGTACACAAAATGCTTCGAAACTGCCGGACAGGACTTGCCATTTACAAAATGCATGCGTCCCGCGAACGCACATAAACTGAAACTTTGCGTCTAAAGCAATATTACTGCGTCCAGGATGCAGAACGCAGAGGTAAAAAAAATCACTGATGCAGGCTCTGAAGACATCAATGTTGCATGTACAAATAACTGCATGCAAGTCTTGCAACTATTGGAAATCAAATGTTATCAATCAATTTAATGGTCATGCGCAAACTGTGTAAGTTTGGTCAACACTGAATCAAAAATCGTGTGTGCAAGCCAAACATTGATAACTTGTTTATGTTTTTTTCCAACACAAGGGGCAATAACTCTGGTTCTTCTGGCCCGATCATGCTTATATTCGACTTCACCTGTAGTCTTACATTAATAAACAAACTGTACACGATTGGTGAAAAGTGGATGAAAAATGAAGTCTCTATCCTGAATAATGTCCATTTTTGCATTTTTTTTTCACAAATAAAGGGCAATAACTCTGGTGTTTCTGATCCGATCTTGCTTATATTCGACTTAAACTGTAATCTCATGATAATAGACAAACTGTGCAAGATTGGTGAAGATTGGATGAAAAATGAAGTATCTATCTTGAATACTGTCCATTTTAGTATATTTTCTTAATAAACGTAGGGCAATAACTCTGGTGTTTGAAACACAATCTGGCCCATGTTTGGCGTCTGCTGAGATCTGATGGTCATACACAAACTGTGAAAGTTTGGTTAAGATTGGATGGAAAATAAAGTCTATACATTGGCAAGGGGCATTTTTGCACTTTTTTGCATGAAAAAGGGGCAATAACTATGGTGGTACTGGTGTGATCTGAATCAATAACAGTCCCATCCGAGATTTTATGGTCATACACAAACTGTGCAAGTTAGGTCAAGATTGAATAAAAAATGTAGTCTTTATCGCGATAATGGTCCAAATTGTTGACGGCATACGGACGACGGACGAGGGACAACAGACGACGCACTTTGAGCTCAGGTGAGCTAAAACACATTTAGTGTAATGTATCCACATTTGTATATAGCGCTTTTCATGACAAAAATATTTCGGTGTCGACAAACAATGGATGCAAAATTAAAAATTTTGATGTGTTAAGAAGTGTTCAGAAGCTTTTAAATTGCATAATTTTTTCCACAAATTAAGATCGGAATTTTTAGGTGCGTCTTATACGCGGGGGCGTCCTATATGCGAGAATTTACCGCACAGCTATAAAATTGGCTAAAAAAGCCCTGCTGTAAACAATGTTCTCGTAATAAAACAAGGACCTAAAACCGAGACCCAGATTTGAAATGATTCGCTGACCAAAAGTATCATAACAACTCATCTGAAGTTTGATTTTTTCATCCATGGGAATAATATTCAATGAAAAAGACCTCAACCGTCCATTGTTCCCACGATATACGAAACTACTGACAGTGATAGGAGTTTGACAAAACACGGAGAATCAACTGACCTTAAATATTATCAATCTCATTCAAAAACTTCCGTTTTAACAGTGATTCATATATTTATCATAGTTTTAACCAGCCGATTGGGGTAAAAAAACAAAAACATTTTTGATAACAGCCGTGGACGCACACACAGAAATGACTGCAACCACCCTGCATATAATTGACACAATTCCTGTGGTTACTACCAATTAAAATCCCACACATCTGCTCATTAAATAACTTAACAGGTTCAATCAATAAACCATTTTTTGTTAACTTTCGGGGGGAAAGATGGCGGGGCCAGTAAAAGGGGATTTGTATTTTAAGCATTATTACATGTCTATGTTCTATACTTTGTTATAAAACATTAACGATTGCTTTGCTACAAATGATAACTTTCATTATGCACTGAGTTGGTTTGATGAAAAGTAGCTGAGATTGTTTACGTAAATTCCTCTATCTTAGTCAATTTTTGTCCAATTTTTTTTTTAAAAATAAACCTTACATTCTCAGGGGAATTTTAAGGTAAATATAAACCTTTTAAGCAGGATAAAGGGGTCGAATCTCGGCCCCAAAAAACACTGGCTAAGTAGGAAAAAACAGCATTTTGCCAATATAATGACGAGCTTTTCAGTTTTTAAATTTAAAGTACCAGTTAGATATAAATTAATGACAATACAGGGCAAATTTGTTCGACTTTCATAGAGAATCCAGCTGCAGAACACAGATGGTGGTTTTCACATTTAGTGGAACCTTTTGTATTTAGTTTTTATTTCCATAAAACATTGTAATTCCAAGAAAGTGTAGTGCATATTCCCAGGAAGTGTAGTGCATATTCTGAGGAGATGTAGTGCATATTCTCAAGAAGTGTAGTGCATATTCCCAAGAAGTGTAATTCATATTCCCAGGAAGTGTAGAAGATTAATATTCATAGAAAGCAAATTATTACTATTTGTTAAACTATACTTTATAACTGATAGCTGAGGTTGTTTTTTTCTCCAAATATTTTTTATTATCAAATTAAGGGGTAGTAGAATTACGAGGGGACAGGCATTTAAAAGAGAAAACTACCATTATACAGTTTCAAAAATGGCCCCAGGTTGTGGCCCTTTAATTCACTGAACAGTGCACTGATCTATTTCCTGCCCTTACCACTTTAAAACATTCAAATATAATCTTTAAATTTACAAAAGTATTACAAGATTTCTAAAGATAAATGAACCAGCCATCGGTCATTTTTAATTGGTATTTGCAAAGTTAAAGGAGCAAAGGTGGAGCACTTGCACATAACAAGATGTAATTATGTAATGGTATAATAATTTAACCCACACAAGATTTTGTGGGATTGATTTCCCCACCACACATGTTCCTTTGTGACAGACTACAATCAATACAATAATATCTGATGCACAGAAATTTGACACTCAATGGTCGGACACAAAAGATAGCACTGCAAGGCCAAACACAACTATTTTTTGCGTACAATTACATGAGCCATAACTTAACCTTACATTTTTTTTTAAATATGTCTGCAAAAACAAAAATTCAAATGTCTCATTCTCACTGTGATTGTAAATTGAGGATACTAGGTATATGATGAATAAAGCCTTTTCTTTTAAGTAAATGAATGACTATCATTTTCTGTATTTGTTTTAAAAATAAAGGCAAGAAAAAATACTAAACTAAGTATTCAGAGCAGGCTGACCTGCGCTGAGGCAGCTAATTTCCACATGCATTGTGCAAAAATCAGTGTTTTTTTTCACCTTTGGGGAAAAGGTGGCAGGGCCCTTTATGCGGGGAATTTTATGGCAAAAGGGGATTTTTTTTGGTAGAAAAGCATTATTACATTTTTATATTCTACTTTGTTATAAAACATTAATCAATTGTTTTGTTACGAATGATAAGTTAGATTATGCACAAACTTGGTTTGATAAAATATTGCTGGGATTATTTATGAAAATTCCTCTATCTTAGTTAATTTTTGTCCGAATCTGGTCAAGTTTTTTTCAAAAAAAATTATACATTCTGAGGAGAATTTAAAGGTTAACATAGGGGAAAAATACATACTTTTTTAGAAGGGAATGGGGCCAAATTTCGGCACCAAATTGGTAATAAAAAAAACAATCCCTTAAAAAACTTCCTGGATCCAGACAGTGATCCGGACCACCATCAAGATCTTTTGTTCAATGGACCATGTACAGCATTGACATAAAGTTCCCTTCTCAAATAAGTGTATTTAATAGGCATTTAATGCGTATTAAACGCTGCTGTATTGGCTCCGTATTTTTTCTGCATTTAATATGCATTTAATACACTTGAAAATGCAGAAAAAATACACTTTTTACAGAAATAACATTTTTTTCTGCATTTTTCCTGCATTAACACACTTAGGTGCGTTTAAAGTGTATTTTTATCCTTGAAAATATACACTGTATCTTCAAAAAGTGTATTTTAAGTGTATTTTTTAGTGCATTAATACACTTTTTTGTAAAAAATGCAGAAAAAGTACAGAAAAAATACACTAAGTGGACTAAACGTATATTTAATGCGCATTTAATGCAGAAAAATACGGTGCCAATACTGCAGCGTTTAATACGCATTAAATGCGTATTAAATACACTTTTTCGAGAAGGGTTGCTAACTAACAAACAGCCAAACAACAAATCCTGGAGAAAACAATTACCTCCTTAACGCAGGTGATAACACGAAAAACTGTTTTAAACATAAAATGACATCACAATAATCAGCAAAATGACATCATTAGACTGCGAGTCTCTGCTTTAGCCCACGGTGTTAAATTTGAAATAACTGCAATGATTTTTACAATTTATGGACAAGTACGGGAAACAAGAGCTGTCGGAGGACAGCATGATCGCCTTTTTCTTATGCTTGTCAGAGTTTCTGGCATTTTTTTCTAAATAAAACTGTATAGTAGGGGCCAATTAAACAAAATTAATTTCGTTCTCAAATTAAAGCAGTGGAAGCATTTTTCTAAATTTCAAAACAGTGACCTTGACCCAACTAACCCCATATGCAATCTCATGCAATGTCTCGTTATACAGTATCTATGAATTGAATTTTATTAAAACATTTAAATTTGTTCTCAATTATAAAGCAGATTGTTTTTCTATTTTTAGTAACAGTGACCTTGACCCCACCCAACCCACCACAAATGCAATCCGGAGAAAAGTGTTGCTTTAAGGTATTTATATATGAAGACTGATTCTCAAGTTAGATAGTGAAAATCAAAAGTTGACGACGCCAGTCCACCCACTTAAAATTTATTAAGTGTAAAAATGCCCATAATTTTGACAAAATTGGCCTACGATTTCATTTTAATATAGGGAATAAGTGTTTGAATGAAATCTTTTAAGCCATTTCTGAGAAACCAGCTTACCAAAAAAACTTTAACCTGTTCATAAATGTAAAATTTCTAAGTGCAAAATGGCCCATAATTTTGACAAATTTCAAACTTTAAAGTTATCAAAATTGGCCTATGAGTTCATTTTAATGCAGGGAATAAGTGTTCTAAGTTTGAATGAAATCCCTCAAGCCATTCCTGAGAAACCAGCTTACCGAAAAACTTTAACCTGTCCATCAAGCTTATATGTAAAATTTCTAAGCGTAAAAAGGTCCATAATTGTGACAAATTTCAAACTTGATTTACCAAACTTGGCCTATAGGTTCATTTTAATGTGGGGAATAAATGTTTTAAGTTTGAATGAAATTTCTCGAGCCATTCCTGAGAAACTAGCTTACAGAAAATCTTTAACCAAGCTAGGACGCCGACGCGAGTAGAATAGCAAGCCTTTTCTTCGAAAAGTCGAGCTAAAAATACATCACCAACTAAGCTGGCTGAAAAACCACAATACGTGGTAAGTATGGCCTAATCAGAGGATCAGTTCAGCGTTGAAGATTACATCAAGTACTTGATTACAGCTTTAACCTGAACCCCATAAATTTTGCTTGTGTTAACAAGAAAATCAGAAATCGAGCATTCAAAGGTAATAAATGGATGACAATACATAGAGTAGAAACATTGTAAACATGGACTTGACTTCATTACCACCTACAGAGTGGAAGAATTATCTTGAAAGTGTAGTATACCCCCAAGGATTCTTTATACTTAATTTTTGTGGCCTATGTTTCTTTATACATAATTTTTGTGGCCTATGTTTCTTTATACATAATTTTTGTGGCCTATGTTTCTTTATACTTAATTTTTGTGGCCTATGTTTCTTTATACATAATTTTTGTGGCCTATGTTTCTTTATACATAATTATTGTGGCCTATGTTTCTTTATACATAATTATTGTGGCCTATGTTTCTTTATACATAATTATTGTGGCCTATGTTTTAATGCTCATCTTTCTCATCATCATTACAATCATCATCATCATCATTTTTTCATCATCATCAGCAGCAGTAGCAGCATCAGCATAATCATCATCTCCCTTCACATTCATCATAACCACCAGCTTCACCACAACCATCACCTGAACCAGCACTGTCATTATCACCTTCATCATTATTATCATCATCAATACCATAACCACTGTCATCATTTTCAACACCAACGACAAACGATGCCCACCAAAACTACTCATATACATTTTCAAGAAAGTCTTTCAATAAACTTCTATAGTTAAACACATTTTACTCTCCTCAGACATGCAACTTTAATCACGAAAGGACATCAAATGTATTTACACAGTGTATTTACATAAACTGCCTCATTAAACGTTCATCAGAGACCATTCCCAACACAGGGGGATGGGAGGAACTGCATGGCCACAACACCACACCACAACAACTAGGTAAGACTCAACAATTGGAAGTATTATGATGATGTCTGACCAAACTACTCAGTTCACATGTTCGAAACAATCGACCAATATGACAGCTAGGTCAGACTCAATAATTTAAATCAAGTATTATAAAGAGATGTCAGGCCAAAACTGTTCAGTTCACACAGTTCAAGTAAACAATACTGGTGGAGAAAATAGTTGCCTTATTTATTTACATTTCAGAAATGTGGTCAGCACAGTACACTGACCCTCCCCTTAAATAATCTTAAGTTGATGTGCACTTGATAGAGGGACTTAACTGAACAAGTGGGTTTTGTACCAATGTCTGAACAATTTCTTATGTTTACGGTGCTTTCATTTTAGAAGATGGCTATGAATCTTTGTTTTAAAAGGCTTCAAAAGTTTAAAGCTTTCAAAATTTGAAACAAACAAGAAACGTTGAAATTCCACGAAAACCAAATTTCTGGAATGAAATGCATGAACATCAGCACAATGATGCCAAGTGAAGGTCATACACCTATGGCTAGAAAATGGTGACCTTTACCTTGCAATCCAAAGCGAGGTCTCAATATAAGGTATTTAAATATGAAGTTTCATTAAAATATCGAAATTCATTCTCAAGTTATTGAGTGGAAACCATTGTTTATTTTTAGTAATGGTACCTCGACTCTGACCCCACCCACCCCATATGCAATCCCAAGCGAGAACTCAGTAAGAGGTATCTACATATGAAGTTCATTAAAATATCTCAATGCGTTCCCAAGCAATTGAGCGAAAACCATTTTTCTATGTTAATTAACAGTGACCTTGATCCCACCCACCCCATATGCAATCCCAAGCGAGGTCTCGATATAAGGTATGTAGTATGTATAAAGTTTCATTACAATAGCTCAATCTGTTATCGAGTTAGACAGCGGAAACACTAGTTGACGCCGCCACCCGCCCGGCTTTTGTTTGTTTTGTTTGTTTGGATTTTTCGCCGTATTCAACAGTATTTCAGTCACATAACGGCGGTCAGTTAACCTACTCACACTTTTCCTGGGTAAGCTGGTTTACCAGTACTAAGTGCACATACTTATGCCAGTAACTGACAACTGCCCTACTTGAATCAGAGGTAGGGGGAGAATGGCCGTAGAAATATTTTCATGACCAATCCCCACACAAGTTGTGTGGTCAGGCTGGGAATCGAACCCGCGATCCTCGGATTTGTAGTCCAGCCCTCTACCAACTGAGCTAGCCCACCCGGCATTCCTCCCTGCTCCTTTATAGCAGCACCCTGTACCCAGAGGCCCAGGGTATCTTACCATGGGGTACCACCAACACATTTTTTTTCAAGTCATTGATATTACGTTTACAAAGCGTTCCACACCCTCTTCACTTTATTTCCTGGAACAGTTCTTATTACAATACTCGAGTCTTCTGCTCATATCGTAATGTATTGTTTTATGTAAATTTACAAAATTTATCCTACATTTACCCCCACAAAATCTGAAGTGAGTGTACTCCCAAATTTTCAGTACAAATATTTATCTGGTGCACTGCCTGTACCTTTTGTGATCCTAGATCTTTCCTAAACTTGCAATAAGCAAAACTGATTTGGCCACTATGCCGCTGACTAAATACCAGGATCCACCCACAATGCTCTTAAACTCACCTTCAATTTTGTTTGAGCTACTGGACACAAGCAGATACAGGTTAATCTCATTCAGTTCTTGCTGTAACTGCTGTAAACGGTTATTCGCCTTCTTCACGATTGTATTCACATCTGCAAGACTTTTCTTATCTGACGTGGCCTCTCGGAGCTTTTCTGCTCCCTCTTTTATCTTCATTTCTTTCCGTATTTCTTTCTTCACCGCTTCTTTCGCTTCTTCGAGTTCCTCCTTGCTGTGGATTGTATTAGGCATGGCACCTCCCTAAAAATATATATTATTTAGTAATGACACGCTCAACTACATGTATAAACATGAACCTACCAAAGAATTAACCCTGTTAATTGATCCAAGAATGGGCACTTGATAATGAACACATTTTTTGCTTAAGATGACCATAACAGCCGCAAGATATTCCGAAAAGTGTTTAGGGATAACTGGACATTCAATGTTTTTGCTCATTACTTTGTGAATGGTACCGGTACCAGTCAAATTGGGAAAATTACCGTCGTTTTCAACTAAATTGCCAATTTTATCACTTTCAGCATAAACTGCCAAACGAATTAGAAAACTATAAGTTACAATAAATAAACTCTAAAACAACTTTTTAATTGATACTTTTACATGCACTGGCGTTTTTTCTGGAGGTAAAATGAAAGTTATTATTTTGGTTCTTATATTTAATCTTTTTGCGATCGTTTTGTATTATTTTTCCATATTTTGGGGATTTTTAAACTTCAAATTGGGAAAAAAAAGGTAAATTGGATTGAGAAGGTACCTTTTTAGGGTACCAAGTTTAGAAAGAGGGAAAACGCTGACATTTCGTCCTGTGCTTGTGCCAGAATCACTGGACCGAATCCATACTGATAGGACATAAAATGGGTCTGATTATCGAGGGTTGAGAACAAAACTATAGTATCTGATATAGAAATGTAAAGCAGATACAACAGTTTCACGCTCAACCCTTGTTATGGAATTAGTGCACATCTGTCAGGACATTTTCTGCCACCTTAGATCTTTTACAGGATCGCTTGAAAATAACCAGTCATGTCCTTCGGTCAGGCACTTTTTGAAATGTCTGAACCACTACAACTGTTTTTATACAAAGTTTTGGAAAGCTAAGTATGAATTGAAGACTGGACAGCTAACAAAATGTTTTGCGAAATAAAAACTGCATTAATTTCTCAAATATATTGATCAGGCTCTCACAACAACTGGTAGCATACTAAATTTTATATATTTTTACGACAGGCTATCACCAATATGCGGCAGACATACAAACATCCTCTTAGCCTTACCAATATCATGAATTTAAATAATTCATTAGTCATTTGTTCAAGCAGTAGAAAAATCATGACCCTTTTGTGTGGCGAAAATCTCATTACGACCCTCACAATATTATTAATTTTTGTGACTTTTGGCTGATTTCTGATTTGGCTGATTTCTGAACAAAATACAAGCTCAAAATTTAGAATTATAATTTAGGCTTTGCTCATGAAAAATTATCAACCATGATGCTAACATATTTAAATATTTGTGCAAGCTCAATTTACTTTCATAATACTAAATTCGAACATATATGAGGCGCGTCGTGGGAAACCCGGGCTTAATGCATGTGCGTAAAGTGTCGTCCCATATTAGCCTGCGCGGACTGCGCTTTCTGCTTGTATGGTATTTTCTGTTTCAAGGAAGTCTCTTCTAAACATAAATCCACTGTAGGCGGAAAAGTGCCGTCCTAGATTAGCCTGTGCGGACTGCACAGGCTAATCCGGGGCGACACTTTGTGCACATGCATCAAGTCCGGTTTTCCCACGACGCGCCTCGTACAGACTTTATACCAGGGTTTTCATTATCAAATGAAACAAGCGATTCTTATCTAAATGTAAGCGATTTGGCCAGCGGTCTATGGGGCCCCCTTGTGATATAATAGATTGCAATTTTAAAGTTCCTGAAAAAACATGAACAGATTTTCTCACGATTTCAAAGGATGAATTTGATCGGCAATTGGCTACTAATGACAACCCTGCTTTATACATAAACAATGCATAACTCTGAACAATATGCCAACCTATTTACAAATAAATTGCATTATTAGCATAACTCATCATAAACTTAATGCATTGATGTGCATAATTTGCAAATGAATTTGTTTTACAAGTTACAAAATTAACGCACATCTCCAACCTTTTCAACATGCAATGAAGCATGCAAAAGAAATCATGTTAACATCATTGTTACATACATGTACTGGTAATAATAATTACTGGTAATACATTGATGTTACCATGTACACTTTTACATAATGCAATACATAATGATGGACTGTACATTTTACATAATATAAAGTTTCACGAATAACAGTAGAAGCACTTAATGGCAGTATGAAATCAATACAGGACTGGTACCGTTTATAATACTGGTAAGAAATAGCCGTTACAATGTAAACTTTTACCAATACATAATGACTTCATTTTACACAACATAAAGTTTCATGAAAAACAGTAAAAGCACTTGATGTAAGTGTGAAATTAACACTTCCTTATTTGGAAATAGTGTTTCAAGTAAAAAGAGAAGATGAATTTTACAACTTATAAGTGCTGTCACTATAATGTAACATATGCACCCAAACGCTCTTTTGTCAAAAAGGAAAACAGAATAATGGGGATTGCTTTCCCTGGTGGAGAAGTTGATAATAAAGAAGTATTTTAAGTTTCAATTAAATACCTTGATAGTATTTAAGATACTGGACTTAATGAAAAACCAAAATTAAAGTTAAACAAGATTCTGTGTTTGATAAACTCACATGCCCCCGGTTGGTGCTGGATAGCCCATTTCTTAGCCCAAATTAGCGCAAAGTCAAGGTCAAAGTGAGATATGGGTGGATTGGGGATAGTATTCCCATTTCTTAGCCCAAATTAGGTCATGGTCAAACTGGGGTTGGGTGATTTGGGTGGATTGGGGATAGTCATAAGCAACAACTGTGTAAGTATGTATCCAAGTGTTGTACCAAGTGGTGTTGGTGCTAGACGAAATGGTAAAATCTAGTTAACCAAGAAACAGCCCATTTTAATAATTCTAAGTGCAAATTAGGTCAAGGTCAAAGTGAGGTTGGGTGATATGGATGGATTGGGAACGGTCATAAGTAACAACCGTGTAAATATCCAAATGTTGTTGCAAGCGGTGTTGGCGCTAGACGAAAGGGTAAAATCTAGTTAACCAAAAAACTGGCTATTTGAATTATTCTTAGTGCAAATTAGGGCAAGGTCCAAGTGAGGTTAGGTGATATGGGTGGATAGGGAATGGTCATAAGCAACAGTGTAAGTAATCAAGTGTTGTAGTAAGTGGTGTTGGTGCTAGACGAAATGGTAAAATCTACTTTACCTTGTCATGGACAGAAGGATGGATGGACGGACAGGGCAATCACAATATGCCTCCCGCATCAAGATGCAGGGGGCATTAAAAGGGGCATAAATCTGTCAAAACACAAAACAGAGTTATAAAGGTTAGTTTTCCTGGTGGAGTCATTGATAGAGAAGAAGTATTTTAAGTTTCAAGTAAATACATTTATAAGTATTCAATACATCAAACTTTACAAAAAAAACTTGAACCTTGGCCAGATGGACTAGCAGACGGACGGACAGGTTTACCATTTGATTTTAGTATGCCCACCTTCAGGGGTGAAAAAAAAAAGAATATTCACAACACACAATTCCAAAATAACATGCAGAAATGACAAGAAACTCTGTATGTCTCAAAACATCTTGCAGGTGCAAACAAACATTAAAAGGAGAAAAACATCATGCAACCACTTACTGGTAACATAGCTTGTTATAATATGCCAAAAACCCGACAACGCAATGGTCAGATAAGACCTAAGTACATTTGTTAATGATTTTAAGATTTTAAGAAATTTTAATGTTTTATAAAGAAGCTTGATGCAGACGGGCTCAGGTCTACATTTATAAATCCAAAAACTGATAGTTGAACATTATGAATTACCTGTTGAAGTACATAATCCTTCATCGTCACAAAAACGACCCGCTAAAAACTAAAAAGTATTCCAGCCAATTGTTTGTATTTGTTTTCCTTCACAATTAATGATTACAACACACTGGTATCATATCAATTCATGCTAACACCATGTCAAGCTTTCCTCGTGACTAAGAAACTTAGGAAACAGGCAAAACAACTGGAGCGAAGTCAGTTTGTAAGTGATTTACATTATTGTCGATGTAACATCCCAAGAGCGTAATAATACATGGCAGTCAGCAACAAGTCGATCCGCATTCACAATAACAAGATATTGTTTTTCCTACTCAGAATACAATGTTTCAATATAGCAACTACTCTAACTATATAAATCCTAAGCATTATAAAATTCATTATGTCAGCATCATAATTATTACAGATATATTTGGAATGGAGTTAACAGTCTTCAAGATTTAATTTTTTTTGTATACATAGCCATTAATAACCATTAAAAATGTCTGATCTCCTGCTGACATCTTAATATCATCATTTACATATTAACAAATTCTGATTTCAACCATAAAGCAAATTGCAAAACTACAAAAGTACATAAGACCACACAATTCATTTATCACCATAAAACAAGACAACAATTACACATTTATTATCTACCTTAACTTTAAACATAACGAAATCATAATCTATCAATTTATATTACGAAAATTGTGACACTGCTATAACTTTCAACCACTTATTGACATGAACTTTGTATACAGTTTAAAGCATCTGAAATGGCAAAGAAATATTCATTACAAACACTTTAGATCGCAATTAAACAATTACTCCACAATTGACTTATTTGGTTAGCTGGTAACATAAACACAAACCCACCTACGAAAATGAACTAATTGCAAAACAACCTTCAGCCCCACTTTACAAACACTGGGTTTTATGAACTACACTAAAACTATCTACATGTACACGCTAAGGTTAACACCCACTAACACTGATAACCAATAACCATGAAAAAATGAGTCAGCAGTAAATTACAGTGATCTATATAGCTGGATAAAATTGGTTTAACAACATTAGTCAGTTAGCTAAAGACTATAGACTACAGACCCATCAGCGCAGGTAAATAGAAATTATACAAGTAATTGTATTTCCTAGTTAATCAAATATAGGGAAAGATCTAGAGCCAAACAGCTGCACTCTGCTCTTTTTTGGTTCCCCCCTGCTGCCCCGCTGGGCTGGTCAACACAGAAAATCAAATGTTGAATATCTTTTAAATTTCATCATATTTTTGCTAATATTCAATGACAAATAAGTAGACTATGCTTAAAAACCTTAATCAGAAAGCATTAGACTCATGAATACCCTGGATATAGAAAATTAATGAAAAATGTCAACAAACTGGTCAGGTTTTCCTCCTAGCTCCTTTCTCAGCACCCTTTACCTTTTTTGATCCCAGATCTTTCCCTACAAATAACTAAGTAAGAATTTCAGAAAATTTAATAAATGACATTGAAGTTAATCTTTACTTCTCTGGATTTGCTTTCCTTTTATTTGTATCAGTGGCCTTAAAAATGTTTCTTCCCGAAGCAAAATGTCTTTAAAATTTCGGAATAAACACCCAAATAAGATATGTTTTCATAAGTGTCAATGTCAAAATAATTCCAGATGTAAACATAGATGTTTCCTCTATTGCAATAAACATGCAGCTGTGACAATCTCTTGATTCTATAAAAGATTCTATTCTAAACCAAAGTCTGATTCTACGCAAACTGCAGACATTTAACGATGATTTATAAAGACTAAAACAGTGCCAGTAAGCTAAATATGGACATCCATGTGTATCTCCATGCATTTCTTTTTTGAATGAACAAATACACTAAAATGTACTGCTATTAGTCTAACGTGACTTGGATAAAAAAAAATCTATACAAGAAACAATACAAAGCAAAGAAGCATAATATGCTTCAAAGAAAAATGTAAGTTTTTTTAGTAAAAAAAAAGTCTGACATGTAAGTGAATGTCTAAGTAAGTAAGGGTCTGGGAATTTAACAAAATGTCTACTATACCACTGCACACAGATGGTCAACTGCACCTCAGCACCATATTGTTCACAGGCCTCCATAGTCAGTGATTTTTTTCTTTATTTAACAGGGTCCAGTAAAAGGACTCATTCCCAATGTGGTTTATGGTTCATTTTTTCCCAATTCCCAATATGTTTATTTTTCCCAATTGGAATGAATAAATTCCCAAATCGGAAACAACAAAATCCTAAATACATTGGAAATGTGAATCTTAGTTGTAAATCATTAAATTACTTGTATGTTTAAGATAGATAAACACCATTAAAATGCAAAATACTACCAATATAACACAATCTAAGTTATTTATGAATTAAAGCCCTAAATTTAAAATTGTTTCCAATTGCAATTTTTAACATTGCGAAATTCTCAATTAGCTGGGTACCGGACTAATTCTCAAAAAAGTGAAAAAATTCGCTGATAGTATATTATAAACAAATTACAGTTACATTACCCCATCTTCACTTACTTATTTCTCTCCTTTTACACAATATACATACACATACAAATAAATGTTCTCTGACAGCGCTACCAGTAGCCTACGGCTACTAAAAGGTAAAATTACGGCCATTATTTGAAAATGAGGAAAATTGAACATTTTTTATGAGGCGTGTCGTGGGAAACCCGGGCTTAATGCATGTGCGTCCTGGATCAGCCTTTGCTGCGGAAGTCTCTTCTAAACATAAATCCACTGTAGGCGGAAATGTTCCAGATTAGCCTGTGCGCACTGCACAGGCTATTCCGGGGCGACACTTTACGCACATGCACTAAGCCCAGGTTTCTCACATCATGCCTCATATATTTCTTAGCAATTAGCTATATTTTAATTTGCCATTGACAGGGCTTGGTACAGAGTGACTTAGTAGTCACCTTTCTTGTTTACTCTGCCTAAAGATCGAAGCGATTGTAACTTCACTGATAAGTTGCGAGTGCCAACCAAATTAACTACATATACACCTGAAGCTCTTGAGCTATTTTGTAGCAATTAATAGGGTGAGCCCTTTTTCCTGAAAGTAAACTGATTTTACACCTGGATTTTTTGCCTTTACCAAATTCATTTGGGCATTTTTCCCTAAAACATAGGGCCTAAACCCAAACCCCAACCTCAGAAACATGTGACCCAGTGCTGAGGTGCAACGAAACCCCACCTCTTTAGCTGACCCTGACCCCGATAGCCGACGCTTGGCTATCTTCAACATTGTTTCATGCTGCGGAGACGCTCGGCTTTTAGCTGGCATACTGCGACAGAATAAACATGCAAAACAAATTATCATTAACTATGGCGCTACATTGTACACGCTGTGTAATAAACTGTAATTACAATGTCAAGAACTAGAAATAAAAATAACTGGCTATGTTCTGCAATAAATCCAATCAAAAACTTCTGAAGACTATGAAATTGGTTTTCTACAAGCATTAATTTATAGTTCCATTTGCAAAATATGTTCCAACAAATCAATCAAAGTATGCAACAAGCTTATTATGTTGCACTATTATACTCTCTCATTCATATCTTGACACTTACAACACTGCTTAACTGACAACTTCCTTCACAAACGGGCCAAGAACATGGAACGCAACAGCATGTAGAAGTAATTTTTTCTCTAATAACATTGATTTTGATGCTTGTTGTAGCCATTTGAGCAGAAAATAATGCATGTTTATACATTAATGAATAACCAAAATGTTACCATTAGAACTTTTGAATTAAATAAACCAGAAATTGTGTACCGACAACAGAAAATTATATAGTAGTGACACCTGTCTGGATGGGTTAACAGGGAAAACAGTTGACTTTTATAACAGCTTAAGAGACATAATAAAAATATTCATAAAGAAAACATTGATCGCCATGTTGATTTTTCAATGGGCTGGAGCTTTAAGTTGTATAAGATTGATATGAGAAATGATGACCAGTAAACAACATTCAAATGCAACACTAATGTTTATTAAGTTGCAATGGTCAACTGGGTATGAACCAGAAAAAAACGACCAAGTTTGGACAACATAACACACATTCCCATAAACTGGCATAATACGCTGTCTTCGCACAATACATTTACATAGGACAGAATGGATAAATGACAAGTGTGATACTGTATACATGGAATGTTTACGAAATAAACAAGATATTTATTTTCTCACCTGATAATAGGAGGTGCCCATATCGGTCGCCATATTTGACTAAGTTTGATTATTTCCGAAAGTTTTAGACACAGTGAGTGAGTGTGCTCAACGTACGGACGATGTTTCGGGCTTACATCGATGTCAAAAGCATAAACACTGTATAAATGTAAATATTGGGCAATGTCAATACATAATATGGCGAAATTGTCTCGGACAAAATATTTGGGCTCGCAGATTTGATGACATTGGGTACCTCACGTGACAGGAGTTTCGACCAATCATAAACGGCGACAGATCACTATGAAACGTTTTGTTATCAGTTTCATTATTGGATAAGGACAAAAAGTGTAAATCCTGGCGCATACAAACATGTTTTATTTTATCGGGCCTTTTCATAATTAATAGATTGGGCAAATGATTATTTATTTTTGTCAGATATCTGTGAAAGTGAACTGTCACGGATCATGGTGTATTTGGTTATCCACTATAGGATTTATATTTTTTTTTTTAAATATGAATTTCAGTGGAATACGTCGAATGTTTTAAGTTTACTTGTGTTGTTTTGTGTTTTTTTTTTATCTTTTAACTGGCATATATATTATATACACGTTTATTTCGATTGACGATAAAAAAAAAAATACAGCTACCGTGAGCGGAATGTATTAAAGGGACATAAATATACTATTAATGAAATAAACAAAACATATACATTAAAAGAACACATCAATTTAAGGTTGTCAATGGAGAATATAGTGTCAATATATGTATTTGTTTAACGAATTCTTGAGAATAAGTTTATTGCGTGTTTTTCCTGATGCAGATGGAGTTTCATTTTCTATATATTTAAATTATATAATAATATTTATTTATTTTGTTAGCTGCAATCATTGTAAATACGCAAGTTTACAACATTTATTTCTTATTTATAATGCTTGTCGTGTATATTCATAATCAATTGAGAATACATCCAGAAAGTATATGTTGGTATATTTTCTGGGTCATCACAAATTGTCACGTGTACATGATAACGTGCATTTTATTGCACAGGAACATGCAGACACTCTTTATTCTATTATTCTATTTTGTAAAATGAAGCTTCCTAATATCCAATCAAATGTTGTGAAAATTTCCCACCAGTAGACTGGATGAATATATCCTTATATTGCATCAACTAATTTGAAAATATTCGCACTACACTGGTCAAAAATGAATGAGTGCAATACACCAAAATTAGAGAGGATAGATTCCTATTAAGTTATGAATACTGGTGTCAATCTAATAATGATAATACACAGTTCGCTTGAAATAATAGCCTTAATATTACTATAGCAATGATATTAAAATATTGTGCATGTAATTAGTTTATCATAGAGCAATACATATGTCATTTTGCATCGATGTAAATTAATGCAGCTTTCGAGTGCCCTTTCTATATTCGTACACTTTAAATAGCCGCATGAACGGTGTATATTTCTACGGCATATTGACCTAATGCTCGCGAATGAATTATCCTGGACTTCAAGGTCAGGGTCCTGTCAATCTGTCTGAGCTTAAAACTATATATCGTCCCTTGAAAGCCAGAAGGGGCTATCAGCCTTCTGCATGTGCACATATGCAGATGGCACCTTCTGGCTTTCAAGAGACGATCTATAGGCAATATAAAGGGCAAGATACTGTACATAATTACCGTTGTTGGCATATTCATTACAACACAGCGATCGAGTTCAATCTACAGTCCTTATTATCAAAATTACCAAAGACGCCGAATATGTATGTTAAAGATATTTCTTGTTACTCTGTGTCTTTAAATGAAAAACATTGTTTCAATGAAACGTATCCGTCCAAAGCACGTATATATGTAATTTCAATGTAAACATGTCATTTGCTTGTCATAAAACTGAGATATTTTGGGGGGACAAACATTTAACTTACTTTTTGGCCACGTTTTTTTTTTAAATAATTACAAATTATGTGCTGGTTTCGGCAGCTTAACACATAGTTCAGGGGCGTGGCTATAGGCATACGCAAGTGCGTACAGTGAATGAACAAAAAATCAAGAATTTAACATTGCCACAAGCGTTGTGTAGAAATGGGAATGAGAAAAATGCATATTTATTTTTCTAGAATTTATGGTTAATTTTATTCTGAAGTTAGTTCATTAAAATTGTAATGAACATGTTGAACCACATTTTATATTATAACGAAATAAAATCTGTTGGGTTTTGAGTGGAATCATGCAACACGGATACAACATCAGTCACGCCCTATATTTATGATTATGAACATCTGATTATTATGCCATTACATGTATATCGATTGCCAAGGTAATCATTAATCGATATTGTTATGACCGGAAGACTCCTGGGAAAAATACTCTCCGGCTTTTAGACAAAATTCATTTCTGACATTTACGCGGGAAGCAATAACACAAAAAATAGCACGCGTTATTTATGTTAAACGTAAGTGACAACACGCAAAACGCAAGATGTGTGGGAGGACGGCATGGTAAAAACGCATTTAATTTTTTGAATCTTAAGATTTTTATTCATCTCTCCATTTTTTTGGGTTCTAGATTCAACAATGTTTATTTCGGACGAAACAGGTTTCTGACATTTCTTCTCCCATCTGTTGTTATAAATTATCATCACTGGCGCAGTGCCTAAATCCGCTACTTGCCTAATCCGCCACCGCATCCGAATAAGCGTTTATCTACCGGCGATTTATATTTTAATGAGTTTTCATCTTGATTTGTGCAATTATGAATATTTTATCCAAGTATTTTGTACATGACCCCTAAATGCAAATAAACAGCATGCGGGGAACCTATTTCATACTGCGCATGCGCAATTTTGAGGCCCCGCATGGTGTCCTTGATAAAATTAAATTATCGTGTTTTAATATTAAGTCAATGTGAGCGTGTGCAGCATAAAATTAACCATTATTAATTGGCATTACATAGAATAAAAAGTGGGGAAAGAAACTGCTTATAAGGAGTGCCAATGTCTCGCTACTCAAAACCCCCATTATTTGTCCCACGTGCACGAAGGGCCTCAGTTTCAGAGCTATTTTTAGAAATACAAACGAGTGTTTGAAGAAATGGAAACATTGTATTAACAACAGACATCGAGCTGCTTAATAAAGAAAATTAAATAAGAAGACTAGTCAAATGTGGAATAAGCATGTCACGGTTCCTGATCTACGATTGTCACCAAGCAACTTCGGATCACCGTGTTTTATATTAAACACAATGAAGCTTAAATAAACAAAAGCGGTAGTTTTGTCAGTTCACGATTTCGACATTGTCAAATCACGCGTAACGAGACTGGCGAGATAACGCGAGATTTTGAGGTCAGGGGGGTTCCGTGTTCTCGCTCTAAAGTCAACATTGATCAGCTGCTGATGCAGTTTCACATAGACTGCTATTAAAACTGCAAATAAACAATTAATTAACGTTATATGAAGACGTATTGCTTTAATTTACGATTTTAATGTTTACACACATAAATTAGACCTGGCTAAATAACAGTATTAATGATCACACGAGCAGTGTGTCAAAATAGGTAAAAATGAACAAGAAACACCACACCAAACCTACGGTTAGAAGTAAACAATAAAACTCTTTTGACATGCTACTTTGAAAAACTCCACCCATTTTTAAAACATTTAATAGGTCAATTTTTCAAACATTTACTTTGTACGAAATGTGTAAAAAAAATAGCCCAACATTGCGTACATTTTCATGGACCCAGAAAATTAGTTTTATTTGATTTGATGAGTGGGTTTTCTCACATATATATTGATTTAATGTATATATCATTTTTAAATGATATTTTTTCTTTCGACACTTGCAACCGGAATACAAACCGGGCCCAGCTAGCTTAGTTGGTAGAGAGCTTGACTGTCAATCCGGGTGTTCGTGAGTTCGAGCCCCAGCCCGGCCACATAACTTGTGTGGGATTGGTCATAAAATAATTTCTACGGCCGTTCTCTCCCTACCTCTGCTTCAAGAAGGGCAGTAGATACTTTTATTAAAGTATGTACATTTGGTACTGATCAACCGCTTAGATCGGCTAAGGAAAATAAGTAGGTTAAGTGTCCGCCGTAAAGTCTGTAATTGTAGTAGATTTTGCTGCAGTATAAACAGGATGAGTCCTACAGTTCCACATAATAGACATGTGTCCTACTAGTACCATCATAAGAAATATATGCAGCTTAATTATCTTCAATTAATAAACAACACAAGAAGAAAAAAGGCCATGTCACCGGGGTATTCTCTTTTAATCATAAGCTATTAATATAAAGCATTTCAAAATCACATGCACAGCACATAAATAAACAAAATTACATAAAGTAATCAGTAATGCTCAAAGCATGGAAATGTTTTAATTAGTAAATTCCTGTGTAGAACCAGTACTTAAGTCACTTTTTCATAAGTTTTAGTACAGTACAGTAAAAAACCAAGCAGGTTCATCACCAGCTATTGAGTTGGGCTGATACCCCAGACATTTCCAGTTTACCCATTTTGAACAGGAACTTGGACAGTCACAATTAATGCTGGTTCCAATGTCACAATGAACAATTTTTCTATAGAATATATATAGCTACTTCCCGCAGTGGTTTTACACAAAATCACAAAGCGGTCAAAGGTCATAGCCCGGCAGACTGAATCGACGAAGAAAATTATTCAGGACACCAATGGATCACTTTTCCACTGTCTGCGGATTCCGGAAATGTTTCGCACCAATGGTTTTCCCGAGCATGTTTCTACTTGGAACTTTGTATGCGCTCAGATGTGTGATTACTAACTACTTATGACAATCCATCAACAACCATCTGTTATGATAACAACAATTCATTAACACTATTATTTTAAATATATTCACTTGAATTTGGACAATTAATAATCTTACTTAACTTGAACACACATTACATAATATTTATATATTTTTTATAAATGTAATTATATCAGTGGTGTTGTGTGTCACAATATGCTAATTCATGATGAAATACTGCAATCAGGTGAATAATCCCCTGGAAAATCATGGTGAGACATTCCAGATTCTGTTTGTGATAGTTACTTGAAACAAATGAAGTTCAATTAAAGTATTATTATTATTATTATTGCAAAGATATACTGTAATACAAACACACATGTATACACATGAACTGGCTTCTCTATGCATTGCCGTATATACATTAAACTTCTAAAAGATGCATAGATTTGTTGCAAAGCAAAATGAAAGTAGAAAATAAACAAACACAGAACTAGCTTTTTAGACCTTCCTTTATCTAATAACGATATACAATACACGAAAACAATGTGCACAAATTGTTGCATTAAAGCAAGTTTTGATTAAATTGACTTACAGATTCTTCCTCCACATCCTTATCCAGTTTTCTTTTCTTCGACATAATGTTAAATTTGCAAAATGCAGAATAATTTTTCTGAACAACGATTATCTACACAGTGGAAGCAATTATACGCTCACTGCGCAACCCCCCTGACCTAGATTTCGGGCGTATTCGGAACACCTTGGTAAACAATGTCGAAAAGGTCAATAGAAGTTGCTTTGAAAACAGAATTCATCAAAGAATATTATTTGGAGCAATTGTAACATTTTAAAGAGGGGTGGCAGATTTAGGCACTCCGACGCTCATTCTTTACACTGTTTAGGCATTCAATCTCAATAATTATTTTTCATTTGCTAAGTATTTGAAATGTATCCAAAACACGCCAGCAAATGCACATTAAACCTTACTTGATTTATGTGAATTTTTATGTCAATCGGTAAACAACTTTTGAAAATATCGTACAAATACCTCCCATTTGTGGCGGATTTAGGCACTGCGCCAGTGTTTAATAAATTGTCACACGTTGTTATCAAACATTGATATTATAAAAGAACGCAAACAATTTGGAAATATTATGCTATATGCCTATCACTGCAGGTGTGTAGGAAGCTGAAGAACATTGGGGCCACGGAAGGGGTGGGTGGGGGATGGGTTTCCCCTCCTGACTAGAATTTTGTTTAATGTCAGTGTAATACATGACTTTTCCTGCATTTTTTCTGCTAAAAGTGTTGATTCAGGATACACAGTTTGGTAATTTATTTCATTATTTCAAGGTTCGAAAAATTATTGTGTATTGGTTTATTGATTAGTATCGCGGCCCCCAATCTATTGCAGCCGCGGCCCCACTCTTATTGCAGCCATGAGCATATCCTAACAGCCGCAGACCAGTGAGAAAGTAATTATGATTTTCGAAAATAGTTCCTATGCTTATCAAAATACTGGAGCCGCGGCTCCTGCTGCCCCTACTCCTACGTGCCTGCACTGATAGTGATAGTAACTGTTGTATTATTGTTCAAGTTTAGTTCAAGTGTGATGAAACTTTAGCGATCTTCTATATAGGTCCCTGGTATTAACACTAAATGCTGACGTTTAACTTCACAACATTGTCAGTACAATTTAACTGCATCACTGTAAAGCTAGCTCAACAGCAAGACAATGGAAAGTGACTGTATTCGCTACAGTTCCAATATAGTAAAATGGTCTCTGAATTTCTTAATATTGATTGATTGATTGATTGATTGATTCATTCATTCATTAATCAATGACATCAGTTCATATTAAAGTCAATGGATGAACATTCAATTCTGATAAAAACTGATGAAAATTCAAATAATATCGCAACGATACACACATAATATCTGAATTGCTTGATTTATTATTAATTAACATTGTATATGTTCTGCATGTAGTAGTTGGATCTTTGCTTATTAAGACTGCAAGTTTATGATTTATTTGCAGTACTCTAGCTCCAGATGATCTTCGGTGTGCTTGTAAGTTCAAGGACAAAAAGGGACGGGAACACAAACCCGACTGGAAAGATGCTCCCAATGGAAAGAGTTACTTCCCTTCATACAATATTGCACCCAGTTCTTACACGTAAAGCATCATTGTTTCTATTCTCTTAATTTCTCTTAATTTGTGTTACGTTGTTGAATGAATCCATCTACTAGTTGCTCAAACAAGGTTAAAACAGTTATTTAAAATGGTATTGACTTGGTTGAATGTCAGCTGTGAATGTTGACTTTTAGATTTGCTGTGACAGGATTTATTAAAGGCAGATATATTGGTGAGAATACCAGACTTTTATATGATATTATGAAATACACAGAAGATAACAATATCCCTGGACTTTTGGTGACCATTGATTTTGAAAAGGCGTTCGATACCCTTGAATTTGATTTTATAGAAAAAACATTAGACTATTTTAACTTTGAAATATCATTCAAGAAATGGATTTCCCTTTTCCTATATAACACCATGACTTCAATTGAAATCAATGGGTTCTTATCAGAGTTTATTACAATAGAAAGAGGCTGTCGACAAGGGGACCCTATAAGTTCCTATATTTTTATTCTTTGTGCTGAAATGTTGGCAATTAAAATACGGAAGTCCAATACAATTAAAGGAATAGAGATTGATAATGTTGAATATAAAATTTCTCAATTTGCTGATGATACATCTCTTATTGCACAGATATTTCCCTCAATGCTACCCTTGATCTTTTAAATGACTTTGCATTATCTTCAGGTTTAAAAATTAACTATGACAAAACAAATCTAATATGGATTGGCTCCAAAAAGTACAGCACACAATCAATAAAAACTAAGTACAAACTAGTCTGGGGCACAACAAATTTTAAAGTTTTAGGAATTTTATTTGATGTTGATTTAACCCAAATGATAGACATTAATTTCTCCAGTAAACTACAAAACTACAGAATGTTATAAAATTTTGGAAAAAAAGAAATTTAACTCCCTTAGGAAAGATAACTGTTATTAAAACATTAGTACTTCCTCTTTTTACACACCTATTCATTGCCCTTCCTAGCCCAGGAGAAAAAGTATTAAAACAGATAAGCAGCATGTTTTATAATTTTGTCTGGGATGGACCTGCTAAAATTAAACATACTATTGCTATAAAATCACATGAGGATGGAGGAATTTGTATGATTGATGTATATGCTTTTGAAAAAACTATGAAAATGACATGACTAAAGAAAATTGTATTGTGTGCTGGAAAATGTTTCCAATTAGTATATTCTATGTTTGATGTTAAGAAATTGTTGAATGTAGGGAAAGAATTTGCTAAAAAAATTGTGAACACACTGAAAAATTGTTTCTGGAAAGATGTACTTACATGCTATATTGAGTATATTAATAAGCATGTTGTAAGTAAGTGTGAAGATATACTTGATATGCCCATATTTTATAATCACAATTTTAAAATAGGTTTGAACAGCATATATAATAAAAAAATGTATGACAGAGGAATTACATGGGTGAAAGTTTTCCGGATTTATCCGGAAGTTCCGGATTCTCCCGAACGCTAGAGACCATTTTTCTAAATCGTGTAAATCCGGTGTTTTTTTCGGGGGGGGGGGGGTACGGTACAGGTCTCATTTCGTTCCTTATGTACTGATTACTAAAACAAAATTCTTATTTTTATGCACAATCTATTTTTAGCGGTGTGTTTCTTCGCGAACAGGTGGTTCTTTACGGACATTCACGAATATACGTTCGTTTTTGTCCGTTCCAAAACGTAATTCAATATTTATGCAGGCAAATATATACCGATATTTACCGAATAACATCGTAACATATCGGGGGGATAAATGGTTTCCCAGATGTCTCGAGTTTTTATACAAGGGTTTTAATTGGCTTATTTTCTTCAATCATCCAATGAAATATCGGTTTATAAAAGTCTGGTAACAACAAAGAAAACACACACACAAAAAGATGAAAAAAAGATTTTGACAAACAGCAGCGTGTAAACAAAGAAAATGAAGTTTCTGCCTGAGGGATTCAACACAAAAGAATTAGAAAAGACCGTGAAAAACAAATGGCGATGTGAATGGTTAAATGAAGTGGACAGCAATGGGGACAAATGGGGAAATTGGTTACGAAAAATAAAATATATGAATTATCCAAAAGTTTGTATAAGAATAAGTTTTGTTATTCTATTTTTTAAGCTAAACATAAAAAAATTAACTTTTTTTGGTTTGAATTAAAGTTTTATACATAGGAATATAAGCTTTTCAAGCTGTGCAAATAAGCTAGATTCCAGGAGCTTCCGGCCCCCTGGACCCCTGGTCAGGGCGTTGCCCTGAACCCACCGGGGGCCCTGCGGCCCCCTGGCCCCCAGCTATTTTTTTTCAGGATTTTGGATTTTCCTAACTTTCACCCATGGAATTAGATATGTAAGAGGTATTGTATGCACCTCTGGACAGTTAAAAAAAATATGTTTTAGAAAATTATGTGTATTAATTGGTGTTCAAATTAATTTCTTATTTTATGAAGGTTTAATTAGAACTGTGAATTCATTTATCAGTATATCAGGCTTTCAGCTTATACAAAAGCCAAATATAGAATGTGCACATTTATCATTTTACTTGAATAAAATAATTTTGATGCAAAGCCAAAACAAAATTGTTTATAAATCTTTTATTTACAACACAGACATACCAACTTCACAATCAAAATGGAATACACTTTTCAATAACATTGAATGGAAAAAAGTGCACAACCTTATTTTTAATATATCCAGAGATACATACACACAGTGGTTCCAGACAAGAATAGTGCACAGAATCCTTGTTATATAAAATGAATATCGTACAGGATAACTTTTGCACTTTTTGTAATGAAAATGAGGAAACTATTGAACATTTATTCTGGAATTGCAATTTTACACAGAGGATTGTTAATTATGTTATTGAATTTTTATGTTCACATAATGTGCAAACATATTTTGAAATATCTTTTCAAACTATGTTATTTGGAAGTACGAACAGAAACATGATTGAAATCAATATTCTAATCCTAGAAATGAAAAAATATATATTCGTATGTAAGAGAAAGGGGCTAATACCATCACTAATAGGGCTGAAGAATTATCTGCGCTGAGCGTGGGAAATTCAAAACAATGGCAAATGTCAAGAAAAGGAACTGCAGAACTGAGCAATTGTAAAACTTTTCACTAACCAAAATTAAGTACATAACTTGTAATTTTTGTTCTGCCTTTCAACTACCCAATACCACAGTCATGTAAATTGCAGATGATTTATTTTAAGTACATATTTGTTGACAGTCCAAACTTTTGCTTCTTTTTTGTCTTTTCATTTTTTTTTCTGTTGTATGTGTCTGTATGTGTGTAAATGTGCATCTTTGCGTGTTTGCACTGTATTGTTTTTACATTCATCATGTACTTACTTCATATATCTCTACATTACCAGTAATTTGTCAGGTTGTTTAAAGGCATGTTAAAAATATTAAAAATATTATTATATACTAACATATAAATTTATGATGTTTAACTAACAATAATAATTGTAAGGTATGGAGCAGGATGACCTGGACCTGCCCAAACCTATGGACCAGGTGAATAAAATCTATATCAGAAAAAAAAGAAAAAAGATTTGCTGCGGCCACTAGATATTTTAATAAATGCGGCATATACACTCGGTTGTAGTTGTTGATAGGCAAAAGTATGTTATGTTATTATTAGACAAGAAGTATCAGAAATAGACAAACTTTATTGTGAGGTTATATATTTGAATCTGAATCACACATAAATTGCCAATTTTGAAAATAAAAAACTCAACTTTATTTTTTAAAGTATCAACACTAGTTATAATTGTTTACACGTGCTTAATGTCTTTTGGTGTCTTTGCTTTTTATTATTGTAGAATTTGTAGTTATAATTTTCTTTACACTAACATAGGCATAAATCTGGCATTGTTGCCACTAAATAGGGTGTGTTTTCCACATTCAAAGCATTTGTTTAACCTCTATGGAGTTGATAGATGTTGTCTGTTTGCAGCCCAGTGCTCCTGTCTTCCCAACATTTTGATGCTGGTGAGTGCAGCAGCCCAAGGGTGATTCAGCCAATGCAATGGGGTCTTATACCGTCATGGCATAAGGTGACTGCAGTGTGATTTGTTTTTTAGAGATTGGGAATGCAACCCAAGCATGAGAGAGGATATCTCTATAGTTTCCATTTAAAATCAAATACAGTTTAATAAAAAACCTTTTGCTGAACAACAAAATGAAAGAGTTATCATATAACAAACAATTAGTTGTCAACTGTACAGTTGAAAACTCCCATACGCTTGTACACACAATCAATTGTATCAAACTACTGTTTTCAGTTACATAACACCAATAAATATGGCAAATCAGGACACAAATGTTTGTTTTAGTTCCTCATGTTTCCTATGTTTTATTTGATATTTTGTTTTCAATCCAACTTTATAGTTGATAAAATGTATATACCTGTACACGCTTTTAACATTTGCTGACTTTTTAGGGGACTGCAGCCGAGAAGGCGTACGAGACAAATAACTGTAGAGCTGAGAGCATGTTGGACAAGATGACATACAAAGTCCCCCTTCAGAAGGGTCAAAGATGTGTTGTACTAGCTGAGGGGTACGATAATATTGCATCCTGAATCTTGGAAGTAGTGATTGAAATACTGCACAAACAAACAGGGAACAGTTCGAATTTGTTTTATCATTTAACATGTTTTTGAAGGTTTCAGCAAAATTTAAAATAGAGAAAATATCATAGAATAATTTCACTACTATCTTTTGTCAAAATGCTTAGTGTACTGGTATATGAAAATTAAAAGAAATTTTTTTTATGTGATAATACGTTATTATTCAATATACGAGATGTGTCCAGAAAGTTTGTGGCGATCTCTGAATTACGCATTTTTTAAAGTTGCTGTATCAAAAGTAAGTATATAAGTAGTTGCACCGTCCGTCCGTGGGTGGGTACGTGGGTGGGTGGGTCCGACCGTCCAGACTTTGTTTCCGCTCTGTAACTTTTTAATGCCTGGATGTATTTTAATATAACTTCAGATTATTATTCCCCGTGACTAGACGATGTGTTGCATACAACTCCCATGCTCGTCGGTCAAAGGTCACGGTCACAATTCAAGGTCAAAGGTCATGAATTTTTGTTTCCGCTCCATAACTTCTAAACGCCTGGATGGATTTTAATATAACTTCAGATTATTATTCCACATGACCAGACGATGTGTCTTGTACAAATCCCATGCTTGTCGGTCAAAGGTCAAGGTCACAATTCAAGGTCAAAGGTCATGAATTTTTTTTTCCACTCATTTACTTCTTAACGCCTGGAAGGATTTTAATATAACTTCAGATTATTATTCCCCATGATTGGACAATGTGTCGCGTACAACTCCCATGATTGTCGGTCAAAGGGCAAAGTCACAATTAAAGGTCAAAGGTCATGAATTTTGGTTTCCAATTCAAAGCTTCTAAATGTCTGGAGGGATTTAAATGTTACTTCAGATTATTATTCTCTATGACCAGACAACGTGTCGCATAAACTCCCATGCTCATCTGTCAAAGGTCAAGGTCACAATTCAAGGTCTAAGGTCAAGGATTTCTGTTTCTCCACTATAACTTCTGAATGTCTGGAAGGATTTAATATTACTTCAGATTATTATTTCCCATGACCAGGTGATGTGTCGTGTACAACTCCCATGGTCCTCGGTCAAAGGTCAAGGTTACATTTCAAGGTCAGATGTCAAGGAATTTTCTTTCTGCTCTATATCTTCCAAAAGCCTCGAAGGATTTTAATATTACTTTAGAATATTTTTTCCCATGACCAGATGATGTGTCGCATACCACTTACATGCTCCTCGGTCAAGGTCTGTGGGTCCAAGGTTACGCTTAAAAGGTCAAATATTAGAATGAACTTTTTGTAGAAATCATAAATTTTTGCCAACATGTAAGGAATGTAATAATTTGGTGGGAATGAAGATCATTATGAGGCAGTGTGTCACAACAACAAACAGTTGTGTCGCTGAAATCTTAAGATATGTGTCCAGGGCATAGTATGACATTGTTTTGCCTTCCTCTGACGAGCATATGCTTCGGGGGTATATGTCACATCCTGTGACAAGCCTCGTTTCATACGTACACATTTTGAATTTGAAAGAGAACATCCGTATTAATTACAAATTAATTGCAAATTATATAAAGTTTAAATACATCACGTGTGGTTTTACAGGTTCACATCAAATAAGTGACTGAAATGCAGGTTTATTGATAATGCCAAACGTAACATAGAAAACACGCGAAATGGTAAATGACATTGAAAAGTACATGTAAAAGTAATCTATGTTACAACGTCAGTTCCGCCAAGTTTGGTTGTTATTGTACAAGTTGTCGTTGATATATCGGTATTTGTTTCGCTCGTGTTTCTCTGGTAGCAATGGCGTCATTCGACGATGACGAGAAGAGAACCATTATCAAGATGTGCGTCACCCTCGAGCAAACTCCTACAGAGACAATGAAAACGTTACAGCGTGTCACCAAACAACCGACTGTGTGCCGTTCTCTTGTATACAAAGGGCATGGGCGGATTTCTGAGGGTAGGGACACACGTAAGGCAGATGAGAGGTCTGGTCGGCCGACAGTGGCAACGAAAGCATCCGTTATCGCAGTTGAGAAGTTAGTGTTCAAGGATCGCCGGCTGACTGTCGGAGATATTTGTGAACAATTGGAAATATCCTGTTCAGTTCACAATATCCTGACAAAAAACTTGACAATGACGAAAGTTTGCTCTAGGTGGGTCGCTTGAATATTGACAGAGGACAACATTAGATCTCGGGTTTCTCCGAAAGAAGTGACCCAGTGTTGATGATGCTGGAAGCTTTTACTTGCACCAAGACAACGCCCCACCCCATACGGCTAACGCTACTGAGCTAGAGATTGGCGTTATTGGGTTTGGCCACGTTCAGCACCCCAGTACTCACTGGATCTGGCTCCTTGTGTTTTTCAAGTGTTTCCTTATTTGAAGAAAGAGCTGCATGGTTACAGACATGAGAACCACAAGCAGCTGATTGCACACGTGCATCTGGCATGGCTACAGACATGAGAACCACGAGCAGCTGATTGCACACGTGCAGTCTGGCATGGCTACAGACATGAGAACCACGAGCAGCTGATTGCACACGTGCAGTCTGTTTTGAGGTCGTTTTATCTGGACACTTTTTCAAAGTGGATTCCCCGTCATGAAAAGAACATTCAGTTCAGAGGTTGCCATTTTGAAAAACTGAGATAACTAGAATTTGACGTCACTGACGTCATGAATATGAAATGGCGTGCGCCAGACCACCTATGGTGTATTTGTTATTTATTTACATTTTTGGCATTTTGTTTGTTGTACATTGACTGTTCAATGTATTATGTTCATGGAAAGAATGGAGATGAATGTACGTTTGAAATGCTTGTTCCACCTTCTATTTTTGTAATTAGCATATGTCCACGAACTTTCTGAACACACCTCATATATTAAATATTGATATTAATGGTCATGTGGAAAAAACAACAACAAACATTTAGGTATATACTGGTAATACAGTTTAAGTGGTCCCTATTTATTGTTCGAATGTACACGTATCTGAAAATTTATATTTGCAAAAAAATGGAATCAAGTTGTATGAATCTCTTCCTCCTCCAAAAAAGGGTAATTAAATAAAGAAAAAACATGAAATAATTTCTGTGTAAATTTTATTACTTCGTTAAAAATACTCAAAATAAATATATTCCAATATTCGATATCAAGATAATGATAGTGCGAAAAATTTAAAAACCATTTTGGTAATCATTTTGTATTTTTGTAATACAAGATTAATCGATGGTCATCATTTATTGTTAGAGTGTTTAAGTATTTCAATATATTTATATATTTTAACCATATGAATAATTGAATAAAAACCAATTCTTATTATTATGAACAGATTCTTTGAGTGGAAGCGGGACAAAGATGCGAAGCAGCCCTATTTCATATACTTTTCTAAGGTTAAAGATGAGACTGATAGCAACCCAGTTCAACCAGAGGTGAAAGTGGAAGTTAAAGAGGAACTCAACGCAGATGAAAAAGAAAACAGCCTATCTGGCGACCAGAAAAGCAACCCAGTTCAACCAGAGGTGAAACAGGAAGCAACAGGTTTGATTGTCTTTCATAATCTACAGTAAAACCCCGCTTATATGACCACCTGTAGTGATTTATACCGAAAATTGGGGTGGCTGTATAATCAGGGTTTGCAGCCATTGAAATATATAAGAAAACAATCCTAAATTGTCCTAGGTTGTCAAGCAGGGATTTAGTATAGTTTAGGGCCAGTATCCTTTCAGCTTAGGTCCGTAATGATTTCTTAGCATGAATTGAATTGAAAGTTCATGATTTCTTAGCATAATGAATTGCTTTGAAAGTGAAACATGTGGTTTAAGTCTTTGATGCTGTTCTCATAATCAGTATGTAATCTACAGATGTTATTCAAGTACTGGTTCTCTCAGTCTGCGGGGTTTGCAAAATTAATTATTTATAATTGTTCATTAAGGTTTATTGTCAAGCTAATCCCAGAGCATGAATGGATAAGAGAACATTTGTCAGAATTCATTATATACTGTAATCGCTGTACAGACATGTGGCAAAAAGCTTTGTTAAGAACAGACAAGTAAGGCAAATTCAGATTTTCCCAACTCTACCAGGAAATAAAGTGTCTGAATAACATATGGCTTTCAACACTAGCTACAGGTATAATAAATAGATATAAAACTATTTTGCCCAGTTTTTATGCTGATACTCACTGTTTACTCGTTACTAGTGATAATCCACTGGAGGCAAATAATCGTCGTGCTGAGATTCTTGATCATGATTGCCAACTTTGAATTCCAACAATCGATTAATCGAGAAAAGATAGTGTTAACTAACTGTTTTGAGATCGCTCTGTTAAACTTTGGTTAAGTACATTTACTTTCAAATGCAAATAGATTCTCAAGAACAATGCGACTTTTACAAAGTACAAAACCCCAATTTTCATTTCTTTACCTACCCACTTTTTCTCTTTACCTTACTGTAGAACATTGTATGTGTTTGCTAGTTTTGAATTGGTTGATTTCATTAAAAATATTATAAATACATTATCAGTCATTCATTCATTTCGTTACTCCAAACTAAGTAGATTAATCGATTGGCCATTTTCAACCGGTATGCCCATCACTACTTCGTTTCAGATGGGGGTGATGGTCCCAGATTGCTGACAATGGCTGGAGTATTTGATGTGTGGAAACCAGATCCAGTAAGTCATCAGACCCGTATTCACTAACCTATACTTTGACTTAACACTAAAGAACTTTCTTGAAAATGTTCTGTTCTAAGAGCGCTGTAAATTTGAATCTTACTTTGTATTCATCCACTCTAATTACGTCGTTCTTCATTTAGAACGATTTGTTATTGTCATGGGCAAAATTTGTTCCTGGAATTTTTGCTAACACACTAGTATTTTTCTTTCGTCTAAGTCTTTATTCTTAAGTCTAAGAATAGGTTGGTGAATACGGGCCCAAATACAACCGATGTTGCTGTCAGGGTTCATAATTTAGATTAAGATGTGATTCTGGCTCTATCAGAAGGTAAAATTCACAATTGTTTTGTGCAAGGGGCTTTTAAAATGTCCAGGGGTACAAGGGTAGAGTCAAGTTTAATAATTTGCCAGATTGGACCATAAACACCAGTGTTAAATTTTGCCTCTTTCTCATGAAAAAGTGTGTGTTCTCAATTGTTTATTTTATACTTCCTATATTTTTCCACCAATCTTTTGACTTATTTTGCTAACATAGTGCACTCTTTTGCTACCATTGTGCACCATTTTTCTAGCATTGTGCACTATTTTGCTAACATCGTGCACGCCCATGTGTTTTCATTTCAGTCGAGTGATCCTGTGTATTCCTACAGTGTTATAACGGTGGAGTCCTCGGCTTCAATGTCCTGGATTCATCACAGAATGCCGGTATGGGATGCTTGTTTGTAGTGAATTTTTAGCACGACTATTCAAAGAATAGGTGAGCTTTCCTACTACCCCTGGTGTCGGCGTCCGTGTCTGAATTAGCACTAGTTGAACTTAAGTTAATAAATACAAAATGCTGAGCTTAATTTTCATATGCAAGGTACATGTGGAGTAAAAAGTTAAGCCAAGGATGATTTTAAAGTTAAGGATAAGAATTTACGTAAGATATATCTGGAATATGGCCCCTGATTCAGAATGAATAATTTTAATAGTCTTATAGCAAATTCAGAATGAGCAATGGTAACAGACATGTCATAGCCTGACAAATGTGTCTTAGTTAAGAACTAATTTTCAATTTAGGGTTGTTTATTGGCTAATAAACAACAATTTGAAGTTCTGATACGTAGGAATTAAACAACGAGGGCATTATCCAGAGAAGTTCACCGCATCAAAATGATAAATCATTGTTTATAAGCCTATTAACAACGATAATGTGATAATTATTTCCATTCTAACATGACCTGACAACATATTCTGCAATTACAATGCATACTATATTTTACAGTAACGGAACTACTTCTTCAAGTTGTTTATTGACAATTTAACAATGGAAAATGTCCTTCTTTGTCCATGGAAAATTCTGGGTGTGTCATGTTTGAATACATGTTTAAGATTGTCTATAGATATACGATTCACCATTGGTTTGATAAATACAAATGTAAACATGTTGTGAATGTTAGTTTTATTTACATGAGGAACATCATTGTTATCCAGATTTAATCCGAATATTCACTGTTAACGAATTTCGAGCTTCCCTATATTCTATATACTATTCATACTGTTCTGAATTAAGAGAATAACAATACCATATTTACTTGTCTTCGTAAATATGTTTGCAAACGGTTAAAGTTAAATGAAAGTATTTATTATTGATACACATAAGCTTTTAGACAATGCAAAATCCTGTCGGACACTGTCTGAAAAAAATGTGAGTGACTGACTAAATTAAAACCAGCCGCGAACACAACATGTGTTAATTATCTGTAATACAGTGAGTGAATTGTGCTGAATACTTTTAGGAATTATAAAGTATCCACTATTAAACATCATTTTGTCAAATTTTGATGCGTTTTAAACATGATACTCCAGAACTGCGGTGATTGTTTTTTCATAAGATGCATATTATGAGCATACTTACACTTGGAAGGTGTGATCTGACAATTACAGGCAATGCTGACTAATGATGATGAAATAGAGCAGTGGCTGAACTTTGGAGAGGTCCCATTACACAAGGTATGCATAGTTGTGTATAGCCTGTGGTAGACACTATGTTAAGGTGTGTTTGTGTTTGTAGCTTAAATAGATATGAATATTCTAGTTTTTAGCCTACATGTAAAGATATTAATGCAATGCAGTTAACTTTTTTACAGGGTTATTCACTTATACCATTTTGACTGTTACGTATGCAGAGCACTGGTTTGAATGCCTTAGATTGGTAGGGAACCAATATTAAAGTTTTAATTCCCTAGAATTCTTTGCACTAACTTACACAGGTCATGTTTAAACTGATGTCATAAGGTCAGTTATTACACAGGTCAGGTTTTGACTGATGTCATTGGGCCTGTTATTACACAGGTCAGGTTTTGACTGATGTCATAAGGTCTGTTATTACACAGGTCAGGTTTTGAATGATATCATAGGGCCTGTTATTGCACAGGTCAGGTTTTGACTGATGTCATAAGGCCTGTTATTGCACAGGTCAGGTTTTGACTGATGTCATAGGGTCTGTTATTAAGGTCTGTTATTACACAGGTCAGGGTTTGACTGATGTCATTGGGCCTGTTATTACACAGGTCAGGTTTTGACTGATGTCATAAGGTCTGTTATTACACAGGTCAGGTTTTGAATGATATCATAGGGCCTGTTATTGCACAGGTCAGGTTTTGACTGATGTCATAAGGTCTGTTATTGCACAGATCAGGTTTTGACTGATGTCATAGGGCCTGTTATTACACAGGCCAGGTTTTGACTGATGTCATAGGGTCTGTTATTACACAGGTCAGGTTTTGACTGATGTCATAAGGTCTGTTATTACACAGGTCAGGTTTTGACTGATGTCATAGGGCCTGTTATTAATCAGGTCAGGTTTTGACTGATGTCATAGGGCCTGTTATTACACAGGTCAGGTTTTGACTGATGTCATAGGGCCTGTTATTACACAGGTCAGGTTTTGACTGATATCATAAGGTATGTTATTGCACAGGTCAGGTTTTGACTGATGTCATAGGGCCTGTTATTACACAGGTCAGGTTTTGACTGATGTCATAAGGCCTGTTATTGCACAGGTCAGGTTTTGACTGATGTCATGGGGTCTGTTATTAAGGTCTGTTATTACACAGGTCAGGTTTTGACTGATGTCATAGGGCCTGTTATTAAGGTCTGTTATTACACAGATCAGGTTTTGACTGATGTCATAGGGTCTGTTATTAAGGTCTGCTATTGTACAGGTCAGGTTTTGACTGATGTCATAAGGTCTGTTATTACACAGGTCAGGTTTTGACTGATGTCATAGGACCTGTTATTACACAGGTCAGGTTTTGACTGATGACATAGGGCCTGTTATTGCACAGGTCAGGATTTGACTGATGTCATAGGGCCTGTTATTACACAGGTCAGGTTTTGACTGATGTCATAAGGTCTGTTATTGCACAGGTCAGGTTTTGACTGATGTCATAGGGCCTGTTATTACACAGGTCAGGTTTTGACTGATGTCATAAGGCCTGTTATTGCACAGGTCAGGTTTTGACTGATGTCATAGGGTCTGTTATTACACAGGTCAGGTTTCGACTGATGTCATAGGGCCTGTTATTAAGTTCTATTATTACACAGGTCATGTTTTGACTGATGTCATTGGGTCTGTTATTAAGGTCTGTTATTGCACAGGTCAGGTTTTGACTGATGTCATAGGGTCTGTTATTAAGGTCTGCTATTACACAGGTCAGGTTTTGACTGATGTCATAGGGTCTGTTATTAAGGTCTGTTATTACACAGGTCAGGTTTTACTGATGTCATAGGGCCTGTTATTACACAGGTCAGGTTTTGACTGATGTCATAGGGCCTGTTATTACACAGGGCATGTTTAGACTGATCTCATAAGGTCTGTTATTAAGGTCTGTTATGGCACAAGGTTTTGACTGGATGTCATAGAGCCTGTTATTACACATGTCCGGTTTAGAGTGATGTCATAGGGTCTGTTATTACACAGGTCAGGTTTAGACCGATGTCTAAGGGCCTGTTATTACACAGGTCAGGTCTGCAATTACACATGTCCGGTTTAGAGTGATGTCTAAGGGCCTGTTATTACACAGGTCAGGTTTTGACTGATGTCATCGGGTCTGCTCTTAGACAGGTCAGGTTTTGACTGATGTCATCGGGTCTGCTCTTACACAGGTCAGGTTTTGACTGATGTCATAGGGCCTGTTATTTTCTGTTCAGGCTGCCAAGTTAATCCGTGCAGTCTCATGCATAGAGAGTCACCCAGTGTCTTCGGTGGTCAACAACTCCAGAAACAAATCACCAGAATGTATCAAGAAGATCGATCTTGGGTAATCTCATTTCTTTATGTATTCTGTGTTTCATTACTAGTATGTGCAAATTGGTTTAAACCTGATTTTAACTTGTTTATTGTTGAAAGCTGGAGGCTTATTGAAACACTTAAGTCCCTTTCTTGGGTAGAACCAGTACTTTGTGTTTTTGAAGAAAGATTTCCTGTGTAGAACCAGTGGCTGTTGTCTTTGTGACAGATTTGCCAGTTCTTTTTTTTTTCAAGAAAGATTTCCTGTGTATAATGTGTCGTCTGTGAGAAAGAGCACTTAAAGGGACATGTTCACAGATTTTAAGTATTTTTGAAAAAAAGCCATTATATGTCTTGACTGCAAAAGCTAAATCATATGGACTAACAAATGACAAATATTAAACAAGGAAAAAAGTAAAATAAAAAAACTGCCTACACCAGGGCTTGAACCTACGTTCTTCGGGATAAAAAATCTGACGCTTCAACCACTCCACTATTCTGACTTACTAACTTATATCATATTTTTAACGCTATGTAGGTGATACATGTATTTTCTAAATACCAATGAAAAGTGCTACCAACGCTTTAAAATTTTATCCATTTCATTTGATGGTTATTTATAAACGACACTATATTTTCTATATATTTCTTTGTCAGTAGTATTCTTTTGCTTGTTTATATTTAATGTATATATTTCTTTTTGAGATCTATGACCAAAAAAAAGAGAAAATTGTCAATTGCCAATCTGTGAACAGGTCCATTTAAATGAGAGAGACTTGAGTAGGGATGGACCCTAGTCAAGAGGTGGGTATCATATCCATTACACACAACCTTCTAGTCAGGAGGTGGATATCATATCCATTACACAACCTCCTAGTCAAGAGGTGGATATCATATCCATTTCACAACCTCCTAGTCAAGAGGTGGATATCATATCCATTACACAACCTCCTAGTGAAGAGGTGGTTATCATATCCATTACACACAACCTCCTAGTCAATAGGTGGGTATCATATCCATTTCACAACCTCCTAGTCAAGAGGTGGATATCATATCCATTACACAACCTCCTAGTCAAGAGGTAGATATCATATCCATTTCACAACCTCCTAGTCAAGAGGTGGATATCATATCCATTACAAAACCTCCTAGTCAAGAGGTGGATATCATATCCATTACACAACCTCCTAGTCAATAGGTGGATATCATATCCATTACACAACCTCCTATTCAAGAGGTAGATATCATATCCATTTCACAACCTCCTAGTCAAGAGGTGGATATCATATCCATTACACACAACCTCCTAGTCAAGAGGTGGATATCATATCCATTACACAACCTCCTAGTCAATAGGTGGATATCATATCCATTACACAACCTCCTAGTCAAGAGGTCGATATCATATCCATTTCACAACCTCCTAGTCAAGAGGTGGATATCATATCCATTACACAACCTCCTAGTCAAGAGGTGGATATCATATCCATTACACAACCTCCTAGTCAAGAGGTAGATATCATATCCATTACACACAACCGCCTAGTCAAGAGGTGGATATCATATCCATTACACAACCTCCTAGTCAAGAGGTGGATATCATATCCATTTTACAACTGCTTTGGCAGATTGTGATGAGCTACAGATTTGTATTGCATACAATTATTATTATCTTGTTATCTTGTGTTGACCGGACCACAGGGATTTACTTAAATGGCTTACTTAATACATATCTGTAATCATATTACTGGTATAGTAAATATAGGACCTAAACGAGTTGTCATTTCATACTATAATTTATTAAACGAGTTCAGAAATTTCGTTAGTAAGCAAGCCTTTAGCTAGCTTACTAACGAATTTCCTGGACGAGTTTAATAAAATATGGTATGAAATGACAACGAGTGTCAGATCTTTTTTATCACATGCTTTTAAAAGAAATAAAACCCTTCTAATTTTACCAAAATAAGTTGGTAAATTCTCAAAGTTGTGTACTGACGTGACGTCATTTCATGTTGACGACGTCATTTCACCAAAATAACGTCATGCAATTGGTCAGTCAAAGAATATGTAGCCAATGAAAATGCTCAAAATGTTATCTTACACATGTGTAAGATAGAAATATTCGTAATGGCTGTATGACACGGGAATCGAGGTATGCCATGTGATAAAAACTAATATTGGGCTTATGTCGTCAGATGATGTATGAAGTAGATTGTTTGGATTGCATGTATTTACATTTAGAAAACCCAAACAGTCGGCTTCCAGTTCTTTCATGGGGGCGTGGTTGGCCAAAGGTCAAAAGGTGAAATCGGAGGAACCACCCACAAAGAGGGCCAAGGTCACTTAGATGGTTACCATGGAAACTGAGGAGATGTGTATGTGTCATGTCTGCTGGGTTGCCAAAGGGTCAAGTTTTTGAAACCAAAAATGAGTGCTTAGGTCACGTAATTAGTGCCTTACCATCGAAACAAAAATATGTGTGTGTTTTCATGAAATGCAAACTATTGCATTTACATGTACATGTATATCAATTTTGCTATACATTGTAGTTTGAAATCCAGATACAAAAGATGGCTATATTCTGCATTAAAAAGCATTTTTATGTTGGAAACTATATAATAATTCGCCACCTCAGCTTCTTTAACACATGTTAGATAGGCCCGTTTAATCCTAAGGTGGCAATATGTTGTTATGGAAGCAGTTAAACAATTGTTTGAAGTATTGTTAGCAAGAAACACTAAATTGTTGACCTGTTAATGTTTGTTAGTATAATAATAATAATAATTGTTAATGAAGATTTTGTTAATATGTGTCTTAAAAAAATGATGCGATAATCAATTATGTTTGTTATTACTATGTATGTTGATGTGTGTTAGCATTTATTTTGGTCGAGGCCCCACTCTGGCAAGAAATGTTATTGTTTTGCATACTCCATTACAATTGTGTTCGCTATGGTCAATATAATTGGTAAGAAGAAACCGTTACTGTTTGACAGGAATGTTTTTAGGCAAATTATTTATTTGCTAGATTGCAACGGTGGTAATGTTTTTGCTTTTGTGCTTTACTAGTATAAAGGTACATCTTTAGTTTCCATGAAAAATATGCTGTCGGTGTTGTGCAGCTGTTATATTGTCTGTAAATATGTACAGCTCATATCTTAGAGCAGCTTCATATAATTCGGTAAAAGATACATTTAACTTAATGGCTTAATTGCGGTTATGGTGGAGTAGTGGATATGGTGTCCGCCTAGCGAACGGGAGGTCCCGGGTTCGATCCCCACTCTGGGAGCGTTCTCAAAATCTCTCCCAAAGACACCGAGTACTGGTTCTACCCAGGAAACGGACTCGAGAGTGTCTCAATAAGCCTTAGGCTTTCAGTGCAATCCAGCTAAAAATAAATAGGTTTAACTAAAGGCTAAATAAGCCTAAGAAATGGTTCATATAATGAAGACTACTAAGGTATGTTCGTGCATCCAGTAGCCAAAAATGGCCATTGGCTACATGTACTAAATTTTCTGAAAAATATTTGCAAATGTAGCATATTTTCGTATGTTCTGGGGAAAATGTTCACAACGAAAGGCTTGGTTGCCAAAAAGTTTTGGCTACGAATTATTTGTATTTCTTAGCACCTATTTAGCTTGTAAGTTTTTACGTTTCCTGTTAACTATTAAATTCAAACATTTTACCCTGTTTCTGTTACGTGTTAATTGTATAGTCATTGATGAACATAAAGAATCTAAGAACTTTTTGTATTCTTTTTGAAATTTTCATTTTGTGAAAAAAAAAAATTAGGATATTGGGTTATACTTTCATTGTATAGTATGTACAGGTATACTTAATTGCTACAGTCATATTAGCAAAGCAAGATTTGATTAATATTAATCAGTCTCAATCAAAACTATAGTTACTTGACTAAATGTACAGCATGCTATATTTCAGGAAATGTTCTTCATGTCAAGGACATAATAATAATAATAATAATAAACAGGCGTGTCGTCGGAAAACCGGGCTTAATGCACGTGCGTAAAGTGTCGTCCCGGATCAGGCTAATCCAGGACAGCACTTTACGCCTACAGGATTTATGTTTCGAAAAAACTTCCTTGAAACAGAAAATACCATAAAATCGGAAAGTGACATCCTGGATTAGCCTGTGTGGACTGCACAGGCTAATCCGGGACGACACTTTACGCACATGTATTAAGTCCAGTTTTCCGAAGACTCGCCTATTATCATTTTGTAGCATTGGGGGTTGTTATCTCCGCCAAGGTGGTTATGTTTTTGCGGGTGTTGGTGTGTTTGTCCGTCTGTATGTTGGTTTGTTTTTCACAACATTTAAAGTAATGAATGGATTTGCATGAAATTTTCTGGGAAAGTATGAAATGGGCCAATGAACACATTATTAGATTTTGGTGGGGGTTCGTTTCACTGTCTAAATGAAGGCATTTTTGAAGTATTCTTTATCATTGAGAGATTGGGCAAACTACCACATGATTCTCTGTAACTCTTTAGTTTCACACCGGGCCCGGCTAGCTCAGTTGGTAGAACGCTAGACTGTCAATTCGGGGATCGTGAGTTCGAATCCATGCCCGGCCACATAACTTGTGTGGGTTTGGTCATGAAATTATTTATACGACCATTCTCCCCTACCTCTGATTCAAGTAGGGCAGTTGTCAGTTACTGGTATAAGTATGTGCACTTAGTACTGGTAAATCGGCTCAGCGTGCTCAGGAAAAGTGAGAGTAGGTTAACTGACCGCCGTGATATGACTGAAATACTGTTAAAAACGGCGAAAAATCCAAACAAACAACAACCTCATGGGGGAATGCGCTTCCTTGGTGGAATTCTAAGCTCTCAGAGCTCTTTCTAGTTAGTAAATATTTGAACATGAATAGGATTGGCCTCCGATTTTTCAAGACTTTTAAACAAAAATATAGCTCACATTTTATTGGCACACATTTAAGGGGAAAGAAAAACGGCAAAATCAAGCGACTTGAAGCTCGTATTGCAGTATGCTTTTAACAGCAGTTTAACAGCGTCGTCTACTTGTTGCAGAGCGCCGCTTTAGCAAAGCCCACAGTATTTGGGACAGTACATCATGGTCGCTGTGTTAGTTTTGTCTCGGCAGATGTGAAGCTTGGTGTCCATATCTTTGCAGTTCATGGCGCCACTGTCTACGCACGTGGTCGCTGTTGGGGGAACAACAGTGGTCACACCCGGGCCTTTAACAGTCGGAAATGTTCTAGATTAGTCGTAATCAACTATTTAATAGGTCATTTCTGATAATTAGGTGATAATATGCCAATTAATTTATTGAAAGAGGTAAACATTTAGTTAAACATGTATTTTTTAATTATTTAGGTATTTTTCTGACTAATTATTTCACAGGACTTCCATGGTTGCAATTTTGGAAGTCCTGTGACCAAAACTGGGTGTAAATTACTCATTGGCTTCCCTTAATGCGCTGCAGGTCTTGATAGTATTGACTGCTACAACACTTTTATTGCACCAGTTTCTGTACAGGTGAAAATATGACGTTAACAAATCGTATTGCAGTCTGATTGTACGTTGTTTGCACTGGTGGATTAAACATCATCGTATCTTTCAAATGTAAACAAAATAAGACAATATACCTGTCAGTGTGTAATGGAAACAAACTAAGACAAAATACCCGTGTACTGTTAAATGCACCTTAATCCCGCTAATGGAAATCATCAGTTAACATAATTAATGCTAATAGAAAATAACGGTTATATTACTCGTTATGATATTTTATGACTCCATAGTTTTGTTTAAGGCTACTTTATCGCAGGAATATAGCATGCTTGTACCATCCGGTAACCGAAATGTGTTGATGAGTGTGCGCAGTTGTTTGTCGATAAATTACTGGTGCACACTTCTGTTATCTGGATTGGGAAACGACAATGCCTTTTTTGGTAAAAAAAACAACAGGGACACGACCTTTTTGTGCGAAAACTAGAGCGTACAAATTATTTACCCCCACAGTATCCGCAGAACTTCTGACAGTACTTTATTGCAGCAAGCGTCCCCAGTGCGCAGATGTTCTGCGTGTCGTTCGCCTTGCGACAGTCTACATCCGGACTATCTGCGCACGCAGGTTTGCAAATGCCACAGTATTTCGGACAGTACATCTGTGTGGGCAGTGAGTCATTCTGAGCGCAGATTCCCAAGGAGTCGTTCATCCTTTTACAGTCGATGGTCGGGTTGTCCTGGCAGGGGTCCTCGGTGCTGCCCGTGGGTGGGGGAAGCGTCGTCACCGGGGAGCCGTCGGCTGTAATTTACGGATCCATTCTTAGCGTTGCTATAGTATCCGTATTTAGCAACTAGTTGCTTAAATTTCCGAAAAGATTTGAAAGTAAGGCATGTTTTACATGTTCGAAGAGAATATTTCTTCATAAGGCCCCCCCAAAAAATAGTCCCGTTTCTGGTCTCACGACCGACCCTTTACTTTTGCTGCCGACCCTACATATTTTTGGTCCAAAAATAATAAAGACTGAAAGACTGTTGCCGTGTACAACACAAACCATTCTCCCATCATAATAAAATAAAATTTAAAAAAAATCCCTACCTACCGACCCTTGTTTTTTTGGGCAGGAGACCAGAAACGGAACTATTTTTGGGGGGCCTTACAGGTCGAAAGCTCGCAACCAATTTTGATGTTTTGTTTTTGCGCCGACCTAGCATTCATGGGCCATAACTCCGAAGTGCCTTGGTTGCTTTGACTGAACAGCGAATTAGGCATAGACATTTATGCCCGCATTTCATGAAGTGTGGTGGCGATCGGATGAAAACTGTTTGCCTTCGAAAGCGGTCAAGAATGTGGTCTACGGACCGTCCGACAGACTTTAGGAAACCAATATCTTCAACAATTTATATAATTAAAAAGGAATTCAAGTTTCCTCGACAACTAACTTGTGCAATATCCGCAGAATTCGGAGCAGTGCTGGACGGCGATTTGTGTATGGCGGTGACAGATGTGCATGCTGTCGTTGGCCAGTTTGCAGTCCATTTCCTGGGAATCGGCGCACGAGGAGTTCGAGCCCGTGCTTGGTGTGCAAAGCCCGCAGAATTTCGGGCAATACAGCAGCGTCGGCGGCGCGGTCTTCTGCTCGCACATACGCAGAGTGTCGTTCATTCGCTTGCAGTCGAGGTCGCCGCTGTCTCGGCACGGGTCCTGCGTGCTTCCGGTCGGTGGTGGCATGGTGGTTCCGGTCCCATCTGAGGTATGGGACATAATTAACAAGTGGCGGTTACTATATGAAATTGGGACTAATCACGTGCCGCGATAACCTTTCCAATTTGTTCAAACATATCTACACATAATAAATGCAAATTGCGTACAGTTACCTAAGCCTGTTCAGAGATACGAAAACTCATTATATTGTGCCAAGACTGAAGTTTATAAAAATGTAGATACGAAATTAAACTGCCATAATTACGTAACATTGTGAAAAGGCTGGAATCGTGGCAGGCTAGATCACTATGAGCTGGTCATATACGGTATTTCTTGCGTACTACTTAAGATCAAATCAAACATCACTTGCTACACCAAATCCAACTTTATGAAGGAATTAATTGACATTTAAGAAAAAATCTTCCAAGTTTTTGTCAGTTTTAGCGTTTTATTTACGATGCTGACCAAAATCCATTGACGTATATTGCTAAGTCAACAATTCTTACCAGTGCAGTAACCGCAGTATTTACGACAATACTTTATGGCAGCCAGAGTGTGTTCTGAGCAGATGTTGTGCGCATCGTCTGCCAGTTTGCAGTCCAGTTCCGGGTCATCGTGACACGTGCTCGTGGAATTTGCTTAAAATGGTATAACAAAAATGTTGATTCTACGCTGCTTTAAAAATTTTATTTCGTGAAATAACATACGAAGACACAGTCGAAATCCAAAATTAATAGAACGCATTTTTCTACTGTTAAAAAAAAACTTAGTCTAAGACAAATATGAAGCATTCCCAACTCAATGCGGAATGTTTGAATTTAAAGGAACATTTTATTCTAAAAAATGACAGAAAAACCTTAGTCGGAGACAAATCTGAAACATCCCCAACTCTATGCAGAATGTTTGAATTTAAAGGAACTTTTTATTCTAAACCCCTTACCAATGGATTATTGAGTGGAAAAAAACACGCACACTAAGACACAGACATTAAATTTTTAGGGTTTCCTATTTTGCAATTGAATAATGATTGAATACATACATTAAACGCAATGCAAATGTTATAATTAATTTATACCATACTTCAGAAAGTTTTCATTGTTCTGCGGTATTCAATAACTGTGATATTAGAACAGAAAATGATGGGCGGAGCATTGTGCAATAAGTAGCCAAACTCCTCGCAGCGGTTACCTCCCCTATCGGTTAACGGTAACCACTGCCATCACAAGTAAAATCCTTTCAGATCTGGAAGGATTACGTGTTTGTAACTTTTACTTATTTAATGCAACTCAGTGCAATTTTCTACATAATTGAACTTTTTTATATAGTTTGCAGGCAATAATGAAAACAGAAAAAGAAAATAACTAATTAAACCCATAAATAATATCTAGACGATTTGAATCGATCATCATCACGATGTTTGTTATGGCGGCAGGGATTTGAATAGAGCTATGCTCGAACCAGTAAAATCTCTGCGCGTAGGTTGATAAGTAGCGTGCGGTATATTGAAATTTAGTTTTAATTTCTACGCACACTTCTTATTGCACGGTAAGTTTACACATTCGACAGCGCTAAATTTGGAAACTACGCTCATGCTTGACCCACATGCCAAGCATGTCAGACATCACGTGACGTTTAGGAACTGCCTATTGGGATCGGCATCGTGGAAAATTGCAATGTGATTGGTAAATATGGTATAAAACACTTGTTTCACCTTAACATGTTAGTTATTTATCCTTGCCCTGCAAGCTCGTTAAATAATTAATATATTTCGGTCGAAGTGTGCTACAACTATTACATGTACACGGTTTATAAATAATGTATTTTCTCTCGTTTTACATACAGTGTATGGACGTATCAAAACGTAATATTCCACCTAGAAACCATTGCCTAGACTAATTTTAGTATCAGAAAACATTTAACAACTGCTGAAACTGTGTATGAAATGTAAAGGTCGACAAATCCGTGTTCTTGTTATCTTACTACGTTTCCTTGGTAGAGGTTTCGGGTTATAGTCTTGAGCAAGATTGATGGCAAGCACGTTATACATGTACAAGGAGCACAGTATGAGCAAAGTAACATAATATAGGATGGATTCGATATTTGACACAAACGACTGCATCAGTCTAACCTTGCCAGAAAGGCAAAAAGGGTTTGAAATCGAGCGAAAGAGTTCAGAATGTTGTAAAACGAGCCCACAAATGTCAAATGTGTTACGATAGTGCAATGATTACAAAACAGAATCGTTACATTGGAGAAGTAGACCTAAACTCGAGCCAAGGAAATCGGATTGTTTGTTCATTAAGGCAGGTTTACTTGGTAGTTCTAGGGTCGTATTCCAAAAACATCTGAAGTGAAATCTTATTTTTAACCTTAAAATTGTCATTTTTCCTAGGCATTTTATTCCATGTATACATTAAATTCTGCTAAATTTTCACCAATTATAAATTTATTATTAACTACTATTTACTTAACTGTAATCTGAATCATTAATTCATGTGTAGTTTAAAAATATATCGTAACAACAAACGGAACTTAAGTGGAATTATTTTAAGATAAACTTAAGATGTTCCTGGAATATGACCCCAATCTCATAGGTCTGGACCGGCTTGTGTCCACACACTTTATTTAGACCAATGAGATTTTATTTTCCAGCGATTTCATTTTCAAATACATGCATTTAAGAAGAAACCTCAGCATCAGATGATATACATAGGTCAGAACATGCTCTAGCTGAAAGTCTAGACTCTTACATCTTTAACTGTTACGTAAGTCTTTAGACTTTATGGGATTTACATGACAGGTTTTGTCTTGCAGGGCAATTCCTAAAGTGTACTCCCCCTTTAGTCGAATAATTGCGTAACAGCTTCGTTACCTTGGAGACACATGTGCCTGTTACACCCGGGCATGTCACAACACGCGTTACAGAGCTGGGTACTTCTCTTCCCTAGTTGATTCAGAAGGTCGCACCGCTATCAAGGGTAATAAAATAGAAATTCTAAAAAAAATCGTTTTGATGCGTAGGATTAAACCACGCGGGCGTTAATTTGCTCGAACTCCAAATCGTTGTTTATTAGCCCATAACAGCTCTAAATCGAAAATTATTTCTGAATTCTTATATGACACACGCTTAGTTTTCCATTGACGAAGGACAACCATTACCGTTGTTAAATTTCCAATAAACAACCCGAAAAAACAGTTTCGGGTCACGGGCAAAAAAACCCAATAAACAACCCGAAAAAATAGTTCCGACACTTTAAAATAACAATTTGCATTGTAATTGCACTAGGGGTGTCCCAGACGTTCGCGGAAATGTATAATAATTTCCATAATACTGGTTATTTTGAACAAATAAATCAGCAGGACAATCTTTAATAATGAATAATGTTGTCAGGTCAAGTACGAATCGAAATAATTTTCGTATTAACGACTTTAATTCGTGTAGTACGTGCTTTAATTCCTACGCATCACAACTCGTTTGTTAGTTAGCCGATGAACAACTCCACATCGAAAATTAGTTCTTCAATAAAATACAAACAAAAAACATGACAACGATCAAATTGACTTCAGTAATGACTCTTGACTTTCAAACCATATATCATAACCGCCACGCCAATTATTGTTTTATATTGGGTTGTCGATAATTCAAATTCCACGTAGGAGCTATAATAAAACAAATAAATAGAGGATATTTTTTTGTTTTCGGTGTGATAACGCGTGATATCATCACCGGAAAGGAAGACAATTGTCTCCCATTCCGGTGGTGATATCACGCGTTATCACACCGAAATCAAACAAATTTTCTTTTTTTTATGCTTTATTAATGTTTGTTATACTTTTTTGTTGGAAATATCGCGGGAATCATAACGTCAAAATAAAGACGTCATTTCACAGTTTTGAGTCCGGCATCGATGATGGTCCGTTTCATTTACTGTATTAAATCGGGATCCAAAAAAGTAGTCAGTCACTGTTAGTGATATAGGAATATATATCACTGATTCACCAACCCATTCTTAGACTTAAGATTTAAAACTAGACTTCGATTCAAGAAACAATACTTTTACATTCGCAACCATGCCGCGTTCCAATGCCGCTTATGTCATTAAAATAAAGCTTAATTCTGATTCTAAACAGGCCTAAAGAAGTAAGATTCAGATGTAGTTGTAGCAGCGTTCACAGAATAGAACAGTTTCAAGAAAATAATTAATTCTGAAGTCTAAGTATGGGTTGGTAAACACGGGCCCTGGGGACGTATTCCAGAAACATCTTTAGTGAAATTGTATACTTAGCCTAAAAATCGTACTTTTTCTTTAGCATTTTATTCAATGTGTACGTGAAATTCTGCTTGGTGTTCACTTTTTATCAACTTATTGTTAACTACTACATGCATTTACTTAACTCTTTAGAATTTTATTCCATGTCATTTTGTGTACATGCAATTCTGTTTGGTGTTCACTTTTTATCAATTTATTGTTAACTACTATCTACTTAACTGTAACTGGATTCACTTTAAATTTGAATGTAGTTTTAACATTATTACCTTACAAAAATCAGAATTTTAGTGAAAGTATTTTAAGGTTAACTTAAGACGTTTCTGGAATACGGTCCCAGGCCTGCAATCGTTCGATTATAAAGCATAAGCCGACAGTTGACAAACCTGCTTGGTTTCACATCCGAGGCTGAACTTGATATCCAACGAATCGGTGGCGTATTTCTGCACGATGCATTGCTGGAACGGTAGGACGAAGTGTTGGTTTGGGAATGATAATAATAATAATAATAATAATAACGAAGACGACGATAATAATTAATGATGATGATGATGATGATGATGATAATAATAATTTCAAGCGTTCTCCGAAAATTTCATGCAAATCCATCCATAACCTTTCTGCGTTCAGGTACTAACTATTAAAACTGACGTCGACAAAACAACTTTGGCGGAGGTAAAAATAAAGTTCAACTCAACTTCATCCACACAAGTTACCCACCGCACCGTCCGCGCACGTGACCCTGTTCGTGAAGTCCACGGGCGAGTCGACGGTGCCAAATATTACCCTCTCGTGGTCAACTACACTAAACCCACTCGTTGTCAACTACACTGAACCAACTGGTGGTTAACTACAATAAAACCACTCGTGGTCAACTGCACTTCAACGACTCGTGGTCAACTGCACTAAAACCACTTGTGGCAAACTACACTAAACCACTCGTGGTCAACTACACTAAACCACTCGTGGTCAACTACACTAAAACCACTAGCGGTCAACTACACTCACACCACTAGTGATCAACTGTATTAAAACCACTCGTGGTCAACTGACCTAAAACCACTAGTGGTCAATTACACTTAACCCACTCGTGGCCTTATACACCTAACCCACTCATGGTCACGCACACTCGTGTTACCCACCTCACCGTCCGCGCACGTGACCCTGTTCGTGCAGTCCTCGGGCGAGTCGACCGCGTCGCATTGGTAGCACTGCACGCCTGGTTTTGTATCTAGGAAAACAACATCATTCGTCCTTTGAAAGCCAGAAGGGTTCATCAGCATATGTGCCAAGAAGGATGATAGCCCCTTCTGGCTTTCAAGGGATGAATTATATTTAAGCAATTCCTTAGTTTCTCAGTTTAAACCAAAGTTATGTTATTGTTATACGTTATTTATTCAATTCACAACCAGGCATAGGTGAGTTTGATTACTTGAGGTTACCGTCACGGAACCCCGCCTTTCGGCTCAGAGCCTGTGTTATCGTTTCAAAGTAATTAGTATAAATACTGAAATAAAGAAGAAATGGTTACCCTTTGTTTTATTGAAGTAAATTATGTAAATTAAGACGGCACGCAGCGCCAGAATACACAAATAATAAATATATACAACGAAATGGTTTCAATTAATACTCAATTTGCACATTGTTTGTCCTGTTTATATTTTATGGCAAAATGTGAAGCTGCAAACTTACATAATATTATATTGTAATAGTTCCGAAAATGTGCAGCTGCAAACTCACAAATATGGTAACATTTCCAAAAATGTGAAGCTGCAAACTCTCAAATATTGTTATAATTCCCAAAATGTGAAGCTGCAAACTCTCATATATTCTAATAATTCCTAAAGTGTGAAGCTGCATACTCACACATATTGTAATAACTCCCAAAATGTGAAGCTGCACACTAACAAGTATTGTAATAATTCCCACAGTGTGAAGCTGCACACTCACAAATATTGTAATAATTCCCAAAATGTTAAGCTGCACACTCACAAATATTGCAATAATTCCCAAAATGTGAAGCTGCACACACACAAATATTGTTGTAATTCCCAAAATGTGAAGCTGCAAACTCACAACTATTGTAATAATTCCCAAAGTGTGAAGCTGCAACTCATAAATATAGTAATAATTCCCAAAATTTGAAGCTGCAAACTCATAAACTTGTAATAACTCCCAAAATGCGAAGCTGCACACTCACAAATATTGTAATCATTCCCAAAATGTGAAGCTGCACACTCACACATATTGTAATAATTCCCAAAATGTGAAGCTGCACACTCACAAATATTGTTATAATTCCCAAAATGTGAAGCTGCACACTCACAAATATTGTAATAATTCCCAAAATGTGAAGCTGCAAACTCACAAAATTGTAATAACTCCCAAAATGTGAAACTGTACACTCACAAATATTGTAATAATTCCCAAAATGTGAAGCTACAAACTCACGATTATTGTAATAATTCCCAGAATGTGAAGCTACAAACTCACGATTATTGTAATAATTCCCAAAACGTGAAGCTGCAAACTCACAAATATTGTAATAATTCCCAAAATGTTAAGCTGCACACTCACAAATATTGTAATAATTCCCAAAATGTGAAGCTGCACACTCACAAATATTGTAATAATTCCCAAAATGTGAAGCTGCAAACTCACAAAATTGTAATAACTCCCAAAATGTGAAACTGTACACTCACAAATATTGTAATAATTCCCAAAATGTGAAGCTACAAACTCACGATTATTGTAATAAATCCCAAAATGTGAAGCTACAAACTCACGATTATTGTAATAATTCCCAAAATGTGAAGCTGCAAACTCACAAATATTGTAATAATTCCCAAAATGTTAAGCTGCACACTCACAAATATTGTAATAATTCCCAAAATGTGAAGCTGCAAACTCACAGATATTGTAATATTTTCAGGAAACTAGGGAGAGTAATATTGACACCACTTTTTTTGAATAGCTCATATTGTTCTGTATGGGTTGGAACAGCTCATATTGCTTTTGTGGTTGGGCGTAGCTTATATTGTTCTTAATGGGATGTACTTGTATTTATGAATTCAAATAGCAATTACAATCACAGCTACTGTAATCAGTGCTATCTTAAATGCTGCAAGTCTTACTGTTGCTGACGGGACACAGTTCTGTATTGCACAGATCGGTGTTGCAACATCCCTCGCAAACGTTCAGCGTGCTCCTGCGACCATGGGCAGCCAGCTTGCACAGCTGACGAAGAAAACAATATGTTATACAGATGTTGTGTAAATCTTAAATTTGCAATGCCACCATATATACACATAGTTCCTATCTATGACCATGCGTAATCAGTTTGTATGGATGTTTGTACAGCTGTCGAAGAAATCAGTCCGTAATTTGAATCTAACTGGATCATTTTAACAACGTCGTCGCGCAAAAAGCTCTTTGCGAAGACACGCGCAATGTTTTTGTCCTTCAAGATAAAACACTTATACGTTGTTTATTTTAAATTTGATAAATGTTGAGCTTATATTTTGACCACGTGCAGACAGTTTTCATAGATGGAGAAGAAAACAACATTTTTTACTATTAATCTAACATTTTGTATAGGTACTATTACGACCATGTGCAGCAATTAAGTTTGTGCAGCTGAGGAAGAATAGATAGATAGATTTATTGAATTTTATGTTTATGTTCAGGTTCTTAAAACTATCAAAAGCAATAACAATTGAATTGACTCGTCTACAATTGAATATGCTAGAGGAACAACTATTACGAGGCAAGTTCACACACGTTTGAATCAGTTAATGTGATTGAATAGATGGGTATAGTCATAGTGCGTAGTAACCTAGGATAGCCCATGAAAGCTTGAAAGCTTATTTCAGATGGGGAGCTTAACATCGAGAAAACAACATACATTACTTCTGAGTTAATATCAAACGGCACTTTTACATTTCAGTATATTGGTTAGAAAATGTCATTATGTCATTTAAAGAAATCAGTAGTGAAATAGTATTTGATTTAGGTATATTTATTTCTTATTTAATTATTTATACGGAATTAAGAAAGTATTTTCTTCAGATAATGACAACAGTATGTGGTTTGTTTGATACTTTACTAAGTAAAATAAGTTTAGCAATAACTAGGATGTTAGCAAATATAATATGCATATTAAAGTGAAAACACAACATTGTTTACTGGTCGTTTATTATTGTAATATTGTGACATTTATACCAAGCATGATATTGCCGGGCCCGGCTAGCTCAGTTAGAGCGTTGGACTGTCAATCCGGGGATCGCGAGTTCGAACCCCAGCCCGGCCACATAACTTGCGTGGGGATTTGTCATGAAATTATTTCTACGGCCATTCTCCCCCTACCTCTGATTCAAGTAGGGCAGTTGTCAGTTACTGTCATAAGTATGTGCACTTAGTACTGGTAAACCACTTAGATCGGCTAAGCTTGCCTAGGAATAGTGTGAGTAGGTTAACTGACCGCCGTGATATGATGACTGAAATACTGTTAAAAATGGCGAAAAAATCCAAAACAAACACACGAACAAGAATGATGTTAATAATCACTAGTTAACTCTCTTTAAAGGGAGGGACCAATACTATAAGAAGACATGAAATGCTATTTATTTAATTCAATCAAATTTATCAAATTTTATTTTTGTTGCAAAACTTATATTACTCAGTATACTTAGTATACTTAGTATATATATATCTGTTTTACATTGGGCTATAAATTTTATCAATGCTATACAAACATGTTCTACCTGAGTCTTTTGACATCCCGCATTATAATACACCATCGAGTCCTCCCCTATGACCTTCTCCGTGTGACATTCCTGAAAATAAAACAACCCAAAACGCAGAATTACTTAAGTCTTAAGTACCGAAGTATGTCGCGAGTCAGTATGTTTTTTATTTGGTTTCATTATATTTTATCACATTCTACTACAATGTATAAGCACTTTCCAATATATACGCAACTGCCTATAGGGGTATGCCCCTAGCCACACTCCTGAATGGCATACGTATTGTCGGTTTTTTTTTAATGCACAATAGTTCGTCCCTTCAAAGCCAGAAAGTGTCATCCGCAAATGCGCAAAGAAGGCTGATAGCCCCTTCTGGCTTTCAAGTGACTATACGCACATAGTATGTCACTTGAAAGCTAGAAAGTGTCATCCGCAAATGCGCAAAGAAGACTGATAGCCCTTTCTGGCTTTCAAGTGACTATATGCACATAATATGTCACTTGAAAGCTAGAAAGTGTCATCCGCAAATGCGCAAAGAAGACTGATAGCCCCTTCGGGCTTTCATGGGACGAACTGTTGTTACTCGATCATACCTCATCTGGGTTGCAATGGACGACCATTGAACAATAGTGCGGATCCGTGACTCCAGTGCACTGGTGGCACCTCAGTCCACCGCTAGGTGCGCCTTGACCACTCGTGGTGCCGCCACCATGCGAGGGCGCATGGGTCACGGTTTGGGCCGAAATGCTTTGGCTGGAACCTCCTGGCCATTGGTTATAAATAATGTTGTTTGCTTTGTGTGTTTTTTAAGTAGCTTGGTTCTTTTCATTCAGAGAATATTACAAGATGGATAATTATCCAATACTATGTTCAAGTACATTGTGTAGATTTAAAATTAAGTGATTATTTCATAATTATTTCACTCAAGGGTCAAAATTCAGTCTGACGGGCTTCTGTTATTATTGTAAGAGAGAATTTCAATTATTGTATGGAGCTATTAAAGACGTTCGCAACAATTTCTTTCAATTTTTTTCAAACGACAGATTTTCTTTAAACTTGGCACAAACATGCATCAATGTATTCTAAAACTTAAACAGTCTTAAAATAAAGCAGCCACTGGCCTTTTTCCGGAAATATTGAATTTTGAATACGGTACATGTCGAAGCCTTTATTCAGTTTGTGTTACTTAGAATGTTGAATAATATCAAGCGTTTATATTCAAACGAAGATGGAGATTTTTAAATGCATCTTTTTTTAAATGTTTCGTTTGGTAATATACAAGTGCAGTTTACTGATAAAACGCACTTTATCTACAGTTATTATTTAAAAATGACTTGTAATGAGCACTTAACGAGGTTAATTATGCATTACATATGCCTGTTAAAACATCAATAATTTATCAAATATACGAATATCTTTTGTTCCAAACGACAGATTTTGTTAATAGATCCCACATACATGCGTCAGTGTATACTGAAACTAAAACAGTCTTAAAAAATAGGGGTCACCGGCCTTGTTCCGGAAATATTGGGTTTTGAATACGGTACCTGTCGAAGCCCTTTTTTTCAGTTTGGATTTTTATAAATGTTTTAAGTATATAGAATATATTTTTTTTTAACAAGGTTATGGTTCTTTCAACTGATATATTTGTACATGCTTTGTTTGGCAATATACATGTGTATGTTGATAATAAAAACGCTTTACCTACATTTACTGCTAAAATACTGAATTTGACTGGACATTTAAGTGTGTCAATTGGGAACTAATAATGCGTTCTGAAACTTCATTTTACCAAATGAATATTTTATTCCAAACGACAGATTTTCTTAACAGTTCGCACATACATGCATCAATGTATACTTACACCAAAACATTAAGAAAAAGAATGGCTCACCGAACTTGTTTGAGACATATTGGATTTCATATAGGGTACATGTGTAGCTTTTTTTCCTGTTTCGTTTTAACATACATAAACAACGTATCAATAGAATGGAGATATTTAATGGATCATTTCTGAACTAAATTTGTTTGGAAATACATTGCATAAGTGTGTTTTTTGATTATTATATATGCTTTATGAACTTTTACTATTAAAAATATTTATTGTGAATGGACATTAGAGATTAAATAAATATATTGTAACCTATATACAATAAAGAAAAAATGAAGCAAAAGGAGAAATTAACCCAATTATTTTCTTTTTGTTGCGAACGTCTTTAATAGAAATGTACCTGCATTTTCTGCTACACGTTTGTAAATAAATAGAGCTATATGTAAATATGTTACATATTGTTGTCATAAATAGTTGTTTCTCTGTTAAATTTCCAGATCTGACCAATATGTTTTTGTTGCAGTTAATAGCATTTCAATGCGCAACCGCAAAATATAATGACTTAATACCAAATTACACATCGTAAATGAAATAAAAGAAAATATCATAAAGGTAAGTTTACCATTTGCAGCCCATGTTCCTTGTATCAAACATACCGCAAAGAGAACTGAAATAACAAAGATACAACTCGATAGGTCCATGTTGGCTTAAAGTTGTGTTTGCATTTACAGTGTATACAGTTTATGTGGTATTACGTACACAATATTGTAGTTTTCCTACAGAGGCCATTTACAGTGTAAACAGTTTATGTGGTATTACGTACACAATATTGTAGTTTTCCTACTGAGGCCATTTACAGTGTAAACAGTTTATGTGGTATTACGTACACAATATTGTAGTTTTCCTACTGAGGCCATTTACAGTGTAAACAGTTTATGTGGTATTACGTACACAATATTGTAGTTTTCCTACTGAGGCCATTTACAGTGTAAACAGTTTATGTGGTATTACGTACACAATATTGTAGTTTTCCTACTGAGGCCATTTACAGTGTATACAGTTTATGTGGTATTACGTCCACAATATTGTAGTTTTTCTACTGAGACCAAAAACAGAATTTCTGTGTTTCGGGCAACCCGACCCTACCTAGCGAAAACCCCCCGACTCTAAAGTTTTTAGAGACGATTGTTTCCGGTGAAATCCGTATTCGTCATATTTGGAATAATTTTCTATGTTTTGTGACCGAAATGTGGCTATAAAAAAAGTTTTAAAATAAAACAACTGAATCCCGACCCTACCTAACTTTTTAAAGACCGTTGCCCGAAACACACATTTTTTGGCCTGAATAACAAAACAACAAAACATAATCTTCATTTGCTAAGTTTATGAGTACCATAAGGTTGGTCTAAAATATGTTCAACATGCATTAACCACACATAGACTTGCGTGTTAGTCTTAAATTATTTTATAACACTTGCGAATTTGACATGTTTTGCTTTTTTGTTGTTCATTGTAATAGAGCTATAATGTTCGAAATGTTCACGGAACAGACGCGACCATCATATATACATGTATACAGATATTTTGTTATCACTAAGGCGTAAAAAAAATGTTTGTATCAGGTAAAATGCCCGAAAAAAATAGGGTAGGGTAGGTCGGGTTGTTTTTTTTGTTTGTTTTGTTTACTTGGTAAATGGTCGACTTGAAGATTCTAAAACAAAATAAATATTCAAAACATATCAGTAATATCCTTAAACATTGTTTATAAGTGGACACTATCAAAACAAAACACTTATTTATCCAAAACACATTTAATTATTGAAAAAGGTAAATAAAACAAAAATCAATCTGACAAACCCTATAAAATGTTCTAGGGTCGGGGCATTTGTTTAGGGTAGGTCGGGTTACCTGAAACAAACTTATGTTTTTTACGCCTAATATGTGCAAACAGAAAGACATGTTCCCACTGCAAAAAAAAACAAACAATGGCTTTATTCGAGGCACGCCATGGACTATCTGGCACGCCATGGACTTTCTGGTAGATAAGAGATTGAACAAACATGTTGTTCTCGTCTCATGTTGATAGTCCTGCATTTCTTTTAGGATTGATATGCATTCCTTGCTGATTGGTTCACACTTAAAAGCTCATTAAGTACAAAACGAATTGATCTAGTTATGTACACTTAGAAATTTTGGTCATCGAATTTTGATAAACTGTAAGGATGTGTATTAATTTAATTTGATACAAAAACAATACTGTTTGAAACTTAAACAATACTAACAAACAATTTGATGAATACCGGTAAATCATAAATTTAATCGCGTGCAGTTTATATATGATTAACATTATTGTCAATTATATGGTTACATCCATTTTTTCAATATACTTGTATATAAAAATTAACTAATAAGTAATATAACATATGTACCTATACAAGTATGATCACAATTTAGATAGTGAACAACGTTAATCAAATCGATAGCAATCTTTGTGATTTAATCCTAGTAAAATGTCTTAAGCGCTGAAATAACAATTTACAACTCACCATTGAATAGGAACGCCATTGTGAGATATATCACTATCAAAGGAAATATGTGTCAAATTGTGCACTGACTGTGTTCAAGATAAGACTAGAGATAATGCCTTGGTTTGGAGGCGCTTGACACAATGCCCCAAACTCTCGTTTGAACCGCAACACAATGCCATAACATAAGGGCCCGCATTCACCGACGCATTCTTAGACTTAAATGGTAATTAAATTGAATAATATTCTCTTTTATTGCTGTTTAATTTGAATTGCGATGCTATGAGGTTAATTTTTATTTACACTTACATGTTTTGTGAATAATTCTGGGCCAAGTGTGATATTCGTTCGCACATAAACCGGTTTAAACCCCCAATGCTTTGCATTGACCGTTCCAAGGCGGTGATCCCAGATTGGTTCATGTGTGTTTTGTATTTGTTTAGTGTGTTTTTGTGATGTCCTGTGTATTGTTTTTTGCAATTGGTCACCTGCCATAAATAAAAGACCCCGGGCTGCTAATTAGAGTTCTCTGCTGCTGTCGCAACTGGAGTTTCGCTTTGTTTATATTTAAGAATGAAGAACAGCAATTTTTTTTAGCAAACAATGACATTTTTGGACTTGTGTCGCGTGTAACTCAAAAAGTATAACTGCTAGAGTGATGAAACTTAATAAACATATTCATCAGCATGTGAACTTGTGCACCTGGGTATTTTGGTGTAGATTTTTCAGAGATCATCGGAGTATATATGGCCATATTTTAAAGCAAATTTTGACATTTTTGGACTTGTGTCGCGTGTAATTTGAAAAGTATAACTGCTAGAGTAATGAAACGTCATAAACATATTCATCAGCATGTGAACTTGTGCACCTTGGTATTTTCAGAGATCATCGGAGTATATATGGCCATTTCTAAATTTCGTAAATTTGAATAATTTTGGTAGACGACCACCAAACGAACATTTGTGTGAAATTATTTGAAAAACTAGCCATAGGTTTAGAAGAAAATGCCGTTTAGACATATTTCTAAACTGGCTTTAAGATATATTTCCGTTTTTAGCTCTGGCGGCCATCTTGTGCAGTGCGGAACCATTGGAATAAGTTTGGTAGAGGACCACTAAACGAACATTAGTGTGAACTTATTTGAAAATCTAGCCATAGGTCTAGAAGAAATTGGCGTTTAGACATATTTCTATATGCCATCTTGTGCAGTGAAGCGGAACCATTTTCACAGGTTTGGTAGAGGACCATTCAAGGAACATTTGTGTAAAGTTTCATGAAGATTGATCAAGAACTTTAGAAAATATGACAGGAATAACAAACTTTAATGCAAATTCTATTTTAAGCTCTATTGGAATTTTGTGTAGTGAGGCGGAACCATTTGAATAAGTTTGGTAGAGGACCACTAAACGCACATTGGTGTGAAATTATTTGAAAATCTAGCCATAGGTCTAGAAGAAATTGGCGTTATTTCTATTTTTAGCTCTGGTGGCCATCTTGTGCAGTGAAGCGGAAACATTTTCACAGGTTTGGTAGTGGACCATCCAAGGAACATTTGTGTAAAGTTTCATGAATATGAACTTTTGAAAATATGACAGGAATACGAAACCTTAACGCAAATTCTATTTTTAGCTCTAGTTGCCATTTTGTGCAGTGAGGCGAAAACATTTGAATAAGTTTGGTAGAGGAACACTAAACAAACATTTGTGTAAAATTATTTGAAAATCTAGCCATAGGTTTAGGATAAAATGGCGTTTAGACATACTTCTATTTTGAACTCTGGCGGCCATCGTATGCAGTGAAGCGGAACCATTTCACATCTTTGGTAGAGGACCATCCAAGGAACATTTCTGTAAAGTTTCATGAAGATTGACCAAGAACGTTTGAAAATATGACAGGAATACGAAACTTTAACGCAAATTAGTAATGACTCGCAACGCCCGCCCGCCCAACCGACCGGGTTTCGCTAATCTATAAAAATTTACTTTTTTTTCTTGTGTGGCGTTTAACTGAAGCTGTATATGACACTTTATAGACATATTCATCAGCATGTGCACCTGGGTATAGTAATTGCATAGCGTTTTATGACAACCTGCGGAATGTGGGGACACATATTGCTAGTCTTTTCTTAAATGAATGTACCTAATAATTATTTACAAATTGAAAATGCCTTTAAATAAATACATGATGTATAATAATGAATATTAACTTAAACCTCTTCACAACGTTTCACACAAAGCACCGTTGCCATGTACACATTCGAAGAACTGATAAAATGTGAAAAAAACCTGTATGTTTTATTCAATTCACATATCCTGAGAATTCCAGTTAAGAGCATTTTGATAGCTTCGGAAATACACATAAAACTTTACACACATACAATTTACTGTGCAAATTGTACCACGAATAACCAGAAACAAACAAGGGTTCAAAGACACATTGCAGGGCGTAAGGCACGTGGAAATCGGGTTGTGTGTACGTATTTGAAAAGTCAATATTTCAAAATAGACGTTTTATATATGTCACTCTCATATATATGTCACTCATATGAAAAGCCAATATGGTTGGCCCAATAACACTTTAAAGTCGAATTCAACAAATAACGGTGGTATAACATACAACGAATAAACTTGGTATCATTTTAACAGTTTTAGTGTAAACCAACAAAAAAATAAACTAGGTATGGTATGTTTTATTTAACCAATAATATGATCAGCTGGGCAAGGTTGTGCAGTGAGGACTATGTCATCAAGAGCTATGTCGCCCATGTAGCTATCCCCGACTGTGCCCCCAAAGATCACCTGAAGGAAAAAATCTGTGAAATATATGTAATAACAAATTACAACTCTAACATTGCAGAAAATACCCTTATTGTGTGTACTATATTATTATAGGTTTATTAAGATTTTACAAGCTTTGTCAAAAATTGGGCAAAATACAAGATTTTTTAGGAGTTTTTTTTTACGGATGACTTTTAAACATAACGATATTTTCTTGAAAAATCCAAAACTCACATAAAAATCAACTTGCGAATCTAATGTCACATGGGCTTGTTTCCAGTCTGGACCTTGGTTGCCAGACATGCTCCAAACTCCTGGTCCAGCCGGGTAAACATCGTTTTGCGAGACGTACACATTGAGATAACCGACAGTGGCCCCGTTCATGTTGTACCAGAAGTGAAGACACTTCATCCCAGACCCGAGGCTCGGGGCGAGTTTGGGGCTTATCAGCCCCGCCTCATCACCAGTTTGTCTAGGTTCACTTTACTCTATGAAGATGTACTTGCCTTAAAAGAGCAACAGCACGATTCAAATGAAACATTTCAATTTTTATTGCGTGCTTTATATGCTAAAAGATAAGGACGATAAACAAAGCAACATGGAAATCAAGACCTTCCACTAAAAAGGCAATGAACAGTACTTCAATAAGTTAAGTAAATTAGAGATGTAAGTTGCAATAAATGCCATTCTAGAACTACAAAGTTTCCCGTTGCTTTCTTAAGGTTTGACTCCAGTGGTCCAGTTAAAAACTCACGTTACAAGTCCTTCTTTTGTATATCTGTTTTTTTTTTTTTTTTTACATATTACTGTAACTATTAACAACCTTCTTCAAAAGGGAATATTGACGAAGATATGGTAAAAGAAGAAACACATCTTCGATGACAAGTTCTTGTTTCAACATGACATTGTAAAAATCATTTAGCCAATAAGCAATACATACAAATACCAGTGTTTATCATCATCACAGCAGCAGCAACTGCATAATCATCATCATCATCATCACATCATCATCATCATCATGTGACATGCAACCCTTTGATTACATAACAAGTAGTTGGCTTTTTACATTAACACCGTTGACTGTGTGTGTGTGTGTATTTCGAAGTTTATGAGGTCCTTCCGCGCCTGAGGGTGCATTATGTGAAGACCCGGAGTGTGTTCCAGCACTCCTACCTAATTAACTTACTAGAGACTCAGGAAACTTGAGACGAATTTTGAATCATAGCTGCAATTTCCAGCTATTTATTTTTTACTGAAATATATTTTAATTTTGGTGTGATCTTGTGCTGTGGGAGGAAACCGGAGTACCCGGATGAAACCCCACAAGTCCGGTATGGCGACCACCAACCAAACTCACAAACACCGTTGACTACCTGTCTGGTTCCCCAATGTATGATCAGCAGACGGCCCGGTACCGTCCGTGGGCGTGGCTCCACTATGTAGCGTCCAATCAAATTCGTCGTCAATCATGTTGCTCCACCCACACATGCCATCATCGAATGGACACATGATTGCATTCGGTGTTGCTGCGATGGTTGTATGTGTTAAAGTGACTTGCGTTGATGCTGCAAACAACAACAACACAGATTTTTATTGGCAAACGATATTATATTTGAACAAGTGTGTTGTGTTAAATGAGTTCAGTAAACGACGCCGAAACAAAGTATGGTAGGGTAGGTATGGTAAAATAATTAACAACAAATATACGCTACAGATATATAGCAAAGGATGTTTTAGAGGGGCGGAGGCGGCGTACGCCCTCCCCATCTAAATGTTTCTACTTTCGACTTTTTAACCTAACAAAATCTTAGAACATAGGCATTTTGTTGCAAAAGACGTGTTTTTCAATAAATGTATTGCAATAATCAAACCCGTTATTCGGTATTTTGGCTAAAGTGTTCCTTTTTTCATGTAAGAGACAAACAGCATAGAGTATTATTTTTAATATTTAATATGAAAATATCTGGGGTTGAAAACCAATTAGTACCGTCTGGTTTTAACCCTCGAACCAAAAATTAAATGAATACATTTTTGCAATACAATGGAAAAGAAAAGATAGAGAACTTCAGCTGCATCAGTTGGAGAGAAACCCTTATTAACATCCTAAGAGTCTTTATTTCAGGAAAGTGACCAATTAAGTCTGATAACTTAATGAAATGATACCATTCTTTTTTAATGGGACTACATCTCTACGAAAAAATGATCTGCTATATAGCAGCTATTACTATATTATTGAAATGTACACTTCACTAAAATATGTTAATTAAATAACATGTCTTTAATATATAGTATACTTTGCATAAAAACAAACTCAAATAAACAATAGTGTTTGGAAAAAAAGAACCACCAAGTGGTAATTGAATAATCGACGAAGGGGGCATAAGAAAAAAAAAGACAACTGACCGCGCTCTAACCACTGCGCTATTTAACCTTAAAAATAAAGTTCGTAAATAGTAGGTACACGCGATATTCAGAATTCTGATGTTAAAATGTAAACGTGAAAAAAATGACAAAAACATGACCTAAATTATATGTTTTATTTTAGTCAGAATGCAAAAAATAGTTGTACCTGAATGCTATGCTAATGTGAATATGTTTATTTTCGACTTTATTTTCCATTACATTTTTTCTTTCTCTTTTGTTCAAATTCCCTGATTCTTCCCAAATTCTTTTCTTAATTCTCTGACATTTTCAAGCAGATATTTTTTCCATGTTAAGCAGAGTCAGTGGTCACTCTGTTTTCGCAGACACAGACCTACGTACATACCTACTGGATCAGGGCGGCATGTAATTGCAACCAAACGAGGCATTTTGATAGTTCAAAAAGTATAACACAAATACAAATGAAATGTATTCTTATTAGTAAACATTACTAAACGTGTAATCAGTATGCATACAAAGTCAAAATACTACATACAAAATCGAAAATCATTTCAAAGTAGAATGAGTGTGTATACAAAGGCCAAGTACAACGCAGATATAATTTTGATATAATGAAAACTACCGGTAATCGCATTACTTGTATACAAAATATAACATTATTTGAAAGGCGCATCCACATTTTCAAATATTTGTTGTTTGTTATGAACGTTAATAGCGGTTAACCTCGCCAAACATCTGATTTGTTAAAAAAACAACAGTATGTGTATAGTATATTGCCTGAACTGTCCGCGCCTGAATAGTTCCAGTTACAGAGATGCTCGCTGTCACAGCAAAACTGTTGCCATTGGTCTCGAGGGATGCCTTGAACCTGGTAAACTTTCAGCAGTGTTTTACAAACCTGAAAAAGGTTGATGTCATAACGTCACGCGACTGAATTCGTACCATCTAGTATATCATTAAAACTCACAGCAAGATTCATTTTGACTACAGAAAAATAATTTTTTTATATAAATTTGAACAAATTAATGTTTATTTTATACAAAAATAAGCACACTTAAATTTTAACCTCTAGTTAGAAGCATTCCAAAGACACTTTTGTAGATCATGCTTCCATATCATTTGTTTTACAATTACACCGGACAAAATTGGATGTCATATGAAAGAAAGATAGATCATGTATCACAACTAAAATGAAATTAAGTGGGCGTCATCACATGTAGACTTCAACCTCCAAGTCTTATACTCGTATGCTAACGCTCAAATAATAAATAAATGGACGAATTTGAACAATTTAACTGACATTTTAAAGCATCGGGTGAATGAATATTAATTATATTTTATATACGTTTCTGTTTCCACACCCCAGCTCGACTGTATTCGGATCAGCAGGATGTCTAGATGGATTTACCACGTTGGATTGGCACATCTGCAATATGTAGAATTAATTAATGATATGTTTAACTAGAGCTATCACAGAAGTTGATAAATACGCCACACACCGCTTGGCACAGCTTTGACACAGATGTAGAGCTTTGACACGGAACAATGTATTGACTGACGATATGACCTGCATAAAAGGAAAAATGAGCTTGAAATGTAAAATTAAATCAAAATGGAAATAATTCAGACATATTTGACCTTGAAAAGGGGACCTTGATTTGACTAATAAGCCTGAGACATGTGCGTTTCACATTGTCCAGTCATGTGACGATTTGAAGTAATATTAAAATCCTTTCAGGCATTACGAAGTTATGGAGCGGAAACGAAATCTGAGACGTACCGACGTACCAACGTACCCACGGACTGACGACGCATGATTCCTATATAGCCCCAACTGTTTCAAAAAGCGGGGGTATAATAATTATAGCGGATCATTGTCATCAAGGCCTGGCTTCATCATGTTTACATGAAGAACAGATAGAAAGGACTCGGAGAGCACAGACCCCCGCCATGGTAGTTAACCTACATTTTCCAGTGATTATCTTTCATGTCCTATCCCGATAGCGAATATTTCTTTAAAGATTCCTCGATCTGCACCAAAATCATATCATATTTCATAGGCACATTTCCTACTTTCCCAATAATGTTCATGCAAATCAATTTGTAACTTTGTTTGCGTGATATTGCCAACAAACAGACAAACAACCTAACGGTGACAAAAACAAAACTTCATTGGCAAGGTAAGTATTTATTCTTTTTTGTAATTCGACACGAAAGGTTTCAAATGCAATGTCTATAGATCTATCTCCAAGCACATTCGTGACAGTGAGTGTAAGCGCTAAGCTCGCGTCTAATTTAAGAGGCTGGTTTGTTACAATGTAAACTGTTGGACAGAAACTGCTAAAATGCCTATTTTATATAAATCAAGGGCCATAACTCTGTAGCGATTTGGTTGAGAACCGAAAATGGCTAAGACATTATGCCCTCAAACATTTTTATCAACTTATCGAACTTGGTTGAGTTATTGTGGCAACAAACATTTTCATGAAGTTTGGTGAAGGTCGGATGAAAACTGTAGGACTTAGAGAGCGGAAACGAAATTGGTTTACTGACCGACCGACCTGTGTAGACCGACCGACCGACATAAGCACATTTTATACATACCTGCGTTCTATTGTCGCAATCAATGAAACTGCTGCAGATTTTATTTCCGTACATTTGCGGGCAGTTGTAACATCGAATGAAATGAGTTGAACCTAAGTTACAAAAAAGTTAAAAATTTATTCTAACTTTTATATTTTTGTGGATTATTTGCGTCTTATTGTCCTGATAAAAAATGCACATGCACACAACTATACGATATCAATATCACAAAATGTCCAGGACAACCTGTAGAATTTTAAGCGTTAACCAACGTAATGTGTCATGCCTTTTGTAATTGTTTTTGCCGACGTAGACGGTACATTTAATTATTAAAAACGATACAAAATATCAAACAACAACAAGAAAACAAAATCCACGCACCGACAAAATCCGCTCCGCACCCCTGTGTGTTACACATTGAGTGGTGGCAACATTCTGAGCAGATCACCAATTCGGAACGCTTGCTTACACTTGCTGTGCTTTTGGTGGTGTTGTTGCATGACTAAACGTGAAAATTGAAGGAAACACGATAATATTTCATTACAATGAACGTTTTAATTGGCGTTTAAAAAGACCTTAAGATTTTGTAGTTTGTAGTTCAATGATAAGTGGGTAGTTCAGTGATTAAACATTTTTGTTTCCCCCTTTAAAAAAAAAAGAACGTTTAAAGATGAACTTCCCAAACAACCTTCGTATAGTTGCCTAAGACAATTTGTAAAGATCTGTGTTCACAAGACATGACGAAGATAAAGTGCCTAGTGAATATGTTCTTCCTCATAGCGACTTCTCTAACTCGTCTTAAATAACTAAAAACCCTTACGGTCACATCTCTGCAACCTGCCAGATAGATGGTGTATATTCCCTGGAATGGCATCACATGCTCAATGTAGCACGTCTGAAATAAATAACAAAGCACACATGTTCAATGTAGCACATGTAAAATAAATAACAGAGCACACATGTTCAATGTAGAACATAGAAAATAAAAAACACAGCACACATGTTCAATGTAGCAGGTCTGAAATAAAAACAAAGCACACCCGTTTGAAAAAACTGAATTCCACGACTGATACAATTTGTATGTCGATAAACCACTCAGAATATATGTGAAAGTATTTACGTATTGTTCATCTTGTTCATTCCTGCAGGCGCGAGTACAGGATTTTGAGTAAGAGGGGCGGAATTATTACGTAACTGTTGTTGGTGTCCCACTTAGATGTTAAAATATAATATAAGAACGGGGCAAAATCGTCAAAAGAACCACTTAATGAAAATACCACAGAGCGGGTTTGGTAATGGCAATACATTGATTGAAGAACACGCCATTGGCAACCTAAAGTATAATGTTTAAGTTATTGTGAGGTTTAAAAATTCGAATGTTGGACATTCGAATGCTTCCGCCCTCCCCTGTAAATCCACTTTTGTGTTATAGATATGGGTACTCCGAGCACAGATTTGCTACTGTGTACTCGTCATTTGAAAGCACAATGTCTTTTGTGGGTGAATTGGTTTGACAGTAATAAATGCGCCGAATTCATTTTGTATATGATGACATGCCGAACTCACACAACCTTACACGATTTGAAACCAATACGCTCTACACGATTCCGACTAATGAACAACATATTTGGTATTAAGTAAAAGCTGATATAAGCTTTTTGTCAGTCCAAACTGTTTTGCTGAATTGTGCAATGTGTACAGCGAATAATATAAATATATTTTGTTGAATTTATTGTTATGCTTAATGAGGATTAAAAAAAACTACAACTAAGTAGCTGAATATGTGAGTTCAGAACCCACTTAATTGCAAATAGGTCATTTTACAATAGCTAAATATTTGAGCTCGGAACCCACTTAATTGCAAAAAGGTCATTTCACAATAGCTAAATATTTTAGCTCGGAACTTTCTTAATTGCAACTAGGTCATTTTACAATAGATAAATATTTGAGCTCCGAACCCACTTAATTGCAAATAGGTCATTTACACACTAGCTAAATATGTGAGCTGGGAACCCACTTAATTGCAAATAGGTCATTTACACAGTAGCTAAATATGTGGGCTCGGAACCCACTTAATTGCAAATAGGTCATTTATATGATATGCAGAAGTTCTTTATAATGGCTCTTTCTATTATAAAATAACAATGGGATTGTTGCTCAACTCTAACCTGTCCTTCTTGGCATTGTTGGACTTGAGAGCACTGATAAAGATGCTGAACTCCTTTTCCACAGTACAGACAGGTTACAGCAGCAGATCCTATTATAACGACGCAATAACGATTATATAACTCTATTTAGTAAGGCTATAAAACGTTTAATCCCCCAAATCTTTATAACGTTTTCCATAAATAAAAATCTATTAAATGTAACATATTTATTTTTATATACATGTACATATAATACACAAATTACACATACTAAACATTCCTAAATCGGGTTTAATATATTATAATGTGTATGTAGTGTTTGACCACTCCAACAGGGAACAAGTCTCTTTCACCAAAATACACTTTAAGCGTAAAAAAGTTGTTGGTTTCCGCTTACCCGACCTCCCTATATTTTTCCGCCGACCCTACACGTTTTTTTGCCTATCAATCATTATTTTTTTCTAATTTATGTGAAAAAAGAGCAGTTTTCGCTTATATTATAAGTTTGCTAGAAATCTCTTTTTCTATGACCTTATTTATAGCTAAGGTATATTCTCTTTGATGGGAGGCGTTTAAACATTTTACATGCATTCCAATATACTTAAACTGTGTGGTGAATATGCGGCGAAGAAAAAAAAGTTAAAGAACAAAAAAAGTTACATTTTACCCCCCTCCTAGATTTTTTTTTGAGATGTAAGCTGAAATCAACCATCTATTTTTTGGCCTTACCAATATATATTGTAACAACGGTCTATCCGGACGAACCAAAAGCCTTGTTTCAGATTCAGCACGCTTTTAGAGGACAATTAATACATGTTAAAGCCTAGTCTGCTGAATAGTGTCACATAAATGCAACTTATCCACACGTCTGTCAGAGACATTTCTTCCATTATGGAAAACACAAAAGTTAGTTTTTCAAAATGAGAGACTAAAAACAGTGGTAGTATAACTTGAGACTTATTCTAGGCGTTGTTTATCTCGATATGATACTAACGACAATCATGCCACATTTCAAATATCTTTAATAGAACATGAAACAAACTCGTGCTGCAACTATCAGGTGACTTATGCCCCTGCGCGCTTTTTCGGGATGTGTGGCATTTACTCCAACACGAATCTTTGTAAATAAACGTAAATGCATAACGTAAAATTAATCACTTCAGTCAAAATGGCTGCTCTGAAAAACTTATGAAAAACTTTCACCAGAATTAAGCTAAAAAGAAGCAAAAATATGTTAAAACACACAACAGAGTTATTTGGGTTGTTTTCCCTGGTGGAGACGTTGATAGCAAAGACGTATTTTAAGTTTCAATCAAATACCTATGTTAGTATGCAAGATATTCGACTTAATGAAAAACTTTAACCAAAATTTCTAAGTTCAAAAAAGGGCGTAAATCTGTCAAATTACAAAAAAGAGTTATGAAGGTTGCTTCCCCTAGTGGAGACGTTGAAAGTAAAGAAGAATTTTAAGTTCCAAGCAAATACCTTTGTTAGGATTCAAGATATTTGACTTTATAAAATACTTTAACTTTTGGCCGAACGGTCGGGCAGACGGACAAACGGACGGACGGTTCGATTCGGGGGCATAAAACTATAAACAAGCTGACGAACAGCATGACGAGATAAAGGCAAATAAATCTTAAATAATAATACAAAATAGACACATGGCAATCCAAAACACCAGAAAATGGTAATTCTAAACATTTGTAAACGTTTATATGCAATTTAGAAAACGGATATACCGACAAACAATATAGTCACCATTGTCTCAGGTGGCGAAACATTATCATTATGGCAAGGAACAGCAGTCAAGTGAATACACGGGCAACTACAATAGTTATTCTTTTAGCAATGTACACAGTGTGAATTATTACTAACAAATGTAAGTATCAAGTTGTCAGAGTACATTTTATTTTTACCATCAAACAGACGTTAACGAGGAAACCAAAGCGTGATTGGATTTCTTATGCTTTATCCAAGTTACATTGAATTAATCCAAATTATGGTTTATTCGGTGTGCATAACTGTATGCATAAAAAGTTGATATATATTAAGTTGTACCAACCTTTAAGCACGACGGCCACAAGGCAGACACCAAGAAAACCTAAAACTAAACAAGTAGAATGAAAATAGAAAACAGTGACTTATTTATTCACTTATGTACAAATATAACACATAATTTAATTGAATTCGTCGACAATAAGTAGATTTAAAAAACTTGCCTGGAGACATGACAATTTTCTGAATGTTTTGGTATTTAATCGTCAACACGTACAATAAATCTTATCTATACAGATAGCCGAACAAAGGCAGAAATTCTATTAAAATGTCCAATAATAGTAAGATAACATATTTTCCATTTTGGTGTTCAATAACATTGCCCTCTCGTCACATGTGCTCTAACTTTAAGACAAATACTACACAAAGCACACATGCAGTACAATCTCATTAAAATCATCTCCAGTCCGACGCTGCTATACTATCCGCTTTCTGGAAACAACTAATGGAGCGAACGTTAGGATTTGATTTTAATGAGATTGACATGGAGTACAATTAATAATTCCAGTAGGAGTATCACAAACATTCCCAAGTCTGAATTACCCAATAAAACGTTAAATGGATCAAAGTTATACAGACTATCGCGAAATAAAATTATTTCACAATATTATAACAGACTTTTAAATCAAACATATGTAATCCATTACATGAGCAGAACACAAGCCTTGCCTGGGACACATTCTTTCATGACGGTGAGCACTTTGTTCCAAGTTATAGCAGACTCCCTCTTTGTTGGTACAATACATGGCCCGAACACATGTATTATTTCTTATATTTGTCTTTAACCTCTAGGTGTGACCTTGATGTAATTTTTGTGCGGTACATACCTCCTCATGATGGTAATCATTTCTGCAAGAAATTTGACAAGCACTCCGCGCCAGATGATATAAATCTCAAGACAAATATTTGACCTTTAACCTTCAACGTTAACCTTGCACTTGGACAGACGCATAGTTCACGTACACGACACATCATCCGAAATGAAGTTCTGTCCTGTTGTAAAAAGGCATGTAGCAGACTATTTCCGCATGCCAACCATATTCAAATCAAATGTGTGGTTACTCCATTCGTTTCATGTAATCTGTCTCTTTGAATCAACGAAGGTACTACATAGAAAAAAGCCAGGTCATCACGATCACCTCGACGTTATTAGGACGCGTTGCTGTTATGGTAGATGCATAACAGAGATCTCGAAACTAAAGACAAATTGTTCCATAAGAATGAACATAGAATACAGCTATGTTTCTTTTCAACTTAAACACCATTTTACTTCTAAATCATATCAAGGGCCTTTGCAGTGTCATTTTGAACGTTCTTGTAATCCTATTGTAATTATTATCTTAGTTTCCTGGCATTTCAACGATGTTGATATGACCTTATTAGTGATTTTAAAATCCATCCGTCCAAGGCCAAGTTATACGTCCGGACTAGTAAAAGCCAATATTGCCAATTACAGCTCTAAGTGTGACCTTGACCTTTGACCTACGAACCTGGTTCATGTGCGTTTCATGCCATCTCATAGAGGTTGAGTCAGGTAGTTATAAAATACACGACAAATTATAGGACTGACAAGCAAAGTGCCAATTTTGACCTTTGACCTCAAAGCGTTACCTTGACCTTTGACCTAGGGACCTGATTTATGAGCGCTATACACCGTCTCATTGCGGCAAACATGTGTGCCCAGTAATTTCAAAATCCTTCATGGTAAAGTTATAGTCAGGAAAAGCAAACAAGCAAATTTATTATCAAAAGGCAATTAGACCGGAACGACCTGACAATATGCGCATGCACTCTCGGTAGGGATGATGCATACACAGTTGCATTGAAATAAAGTTGTTAGTTCCCGAGATCTCGCGCGGAAACGAACATTTCCTATGCACATGTCCTATTCTTAATCAAAGGGCAATACTTCACAGAAAAATCAGCAGACCTGAACGACTTGACAATATGCGCATGTCCACCCGGTAGGGATGCTGCATATAAAGTTTGAACGCAAGTCATTAGTTCCAGGGATCTCGCGCGGAAACAAAATACCGGACGGACGAAAGGACGGACGGACGGACGGACGAACATGGAGTATGATGGTTAAAATTTTCGGGAAAGTGCATTTGACACACGATCAAGCTGCATGGCAGTTAATTTAGAATTTGGACGGACGGACAAAGCGGCGACTATATGCTCCACTTTTGGGGATCATAATAAATTAACAAACGACAGAGCTTGCGGTTTGCATTTTACTAGTATATTGTTTTAAAATTATCCATTATAATGCAGGCTAATTTCGTGTTTCATTATTGAGAGATACCAAAAAACCTTTATATAATTAACCGCTTTATTAAATTCGTTATTCGAAAAAATTATATGCATACGATACACGTATATAATTGCTTTGTTATCTGCCCTTAGTACCGTGTTTGCTTAAACAAGATGCATCGTCGTGACTATTCTGCGACCAGTTGACCTAATTAGATAAGACAATACCATGGTCTTCAATATGTAAATATGGCCAAGTTGCAAAACTGACAAAATCGTGTTTTCACGTTGAGATCACATAAAGCCATGTTTTGCAGCCTCGTTTATTTCAGAATAATGAATGATCTTTTATAAAACGATCGCTCAACCAGTCGTAATCGCTCACGGTATATTAAAACCGAGCGGTCCGCGTTCCCTGTTAAAATGGCGCACGCGAACAGCACGTATGATTGTTCTGAAATATACTCGAAGGCGTTGAGTAATTGACTAATCAAGACCATTTGGTTGACAGCAGCGTCTGACCAATCAAGATTATCAACGATCCGTGTCCTGCTAGAATCGCGCGTGCGGACAGCACTTTTCATTGTTCTGAAATATACTCGAACGCGTTGAGTAATTTATTGATCTGATTGACAACAACGCTTGGCCAATCAGGAAGCCGGGGCCAGACATGAGCTCAAGATCGTGCAAAATAACGGTAGTCACCTCGCGGAAAACATACCGAGCAGGCGTGTTATACCATCAACTGGAGTGACACTCCGCCCCATAAACCCAAACACAAGCTAATGCTGTAGTTGAAAATGGGCTCTTCCATGTTATGAATACCTGATATAAAAAGTAGAATCTTCCAGTTTTTCTTATAAGAAAGACATGCGGGCATATCCGCAAAGCTCATAAGGAAACTATTCACTTAAATCATATTTAGGTGAAAAATTCATATAAAATTTTCCTTGTAAAAAATATTATTTTATAGTTGAAATATAGTAACATATAAGAACCCACGGACTTGTATACATTTTTTTTACGATTTTAAGATTTTTTTTAGAGTTTCACTAATGCGCTTTGTGAATTTGGACTCTGAATGAACAATACTTTCCGTGCGCACAGGTCCGTTTTCGCAGACCTATGCACGTAGCGATTTTATTTAATTTGTCTTAAAACATTGCTGTGACGTCATTCCTTTGTTCTCGCTACCCTTAATTTCTAAAACTATACGGTATGCAATGGGTAGCCGTCCAATACTATATATGGCTCTTTTAGGTAAGATATTCAGGGGCGTAGCTTCCTTTAGGCACTATAGGCACGTGCCTATACATTTTTCCAGAGAAGAAAAATTTAAATATGCCAAAAATGCAATAAAACAAGAGGGGGGATGGGGGTGAGGGGATCTTTCTTGGCTGTGTTGATACTTCATTGTTTAACGAGTCGACTACGTCAATATGAAATAAATTTCATGAACACGCGCTTATTTTAATATTATTTTGTAGAATCGGGGTTTAGCTGAAGTTATTTGTTTGTATCCACATACGAGTATAAACACTCCTGGCCCAAATCATCGCTCACAGCGTTATTTTGTAGATTCCGCCTATTGTGCCTATACATTTTTTGGACCCAAGCTACGCCCCTGATATTGCTAGTGTAGGTGAACTCAAAACACACAATGTCGCACACAGACGCCTTTGGTTTTGAGTTTATTCTTTTGACACCGATATAAAAATATTATCAAAAACCGTACTTAATGTTTGGACAAACATTCAGTTCACAAATGTGTATTTATTAATGTTCACCGCGATACAATTAAAATACCGTTATTAACATAATTAAAAAAAAGTGTTTTATAGATGCCTTTATGTTTCTTGTAAGCGCATAAAACTGTGAAGAAAACTCATATACGTTTGTAACGTATAAAATCAATTGACTTTAGGTTTGAAATCAACAACACATTTTTCTGTCAATAAAACTGAATGGAATTAGCAATGACGGCATATTTCAAGAAATAACGACGTAAAAAATAACAGTAAGTATCTTTGTGTTACGGTTTGTTATCCGTTCATGTATATGCTATTATTGTGTTGTCCGTAAATATCTGACAAAGCCGATATATAGAGAATACATGGTTGGTGCCGGGATGGAGAAAGTTTATCCGGTGGGCTTAGAAAATGAAAATAGGGCGAGCTTTAGCGAGCCCTATTTTTGTTTTCAGGCCGAACCGGATAAACTTTCTCCTTCCCGGCACCTACCGTGTATTCTATTTATCCTGTTTTCTATTCAATTAAATTTAAAAACACCAAACACTAATTAAAGGTTTAAATTAAAAAAAATTATAGACCGGCCTCGAACCAAATAACTCGCTTGCATGTATGCGTACTACCCGAAAAAAATAGTTCTCTATTTCTTAATCACCTTTATTAAAAAGCGAAAGTAAAATATTAATAAATCTAATTTGCTGATGTCAGTACGACACGAAAATGACATAGTAGCAAATTTGCTTTTGTTTTAAACCAGATTATATTGGGGTTTTTAAGAGTTACATTACGTCATTCATTTTGTGTTGTAAGTTTACACAATGTAGTCAAATCAGCACGCGTTTGTTTTGCAGTTTAAAATACATGAAATCGGAATAAATATTTAGTGTTTCTGTGTTTTGGATGGATCATATTATGCAAGAGGATTCAGATAAAAAGTGCATGGAGTATTTGCCTCGAATGAAAACGGTGAGATTGATCCCTTTTCAATTTTCTACGATTTACTCGGATAGTTGTGGGTGGAGGACAGTGTATAAATCAAATTAATGTTTCATTCTACGTTAAAATTACAGATATAGCCTTTGATGATTTTTTTCATTTATTTTCATCGGACATTTATATAAAGGGTTATTTCTTTGATGAAAAAGCTCTTTTGGTTGAACAAAGAAAGTCTGTCCACAAAGAATAACCCGCTTGCATCAGATTCAAGTGTGTTGAAATGGAATGGAACTGGATGGAAGTTGTTGTTAACAAGTTAAATGGAATGTAAGGGCAAACAACTCATTTGTTGTTTAACTCTGTTAAACTAGACAACACAAAGTTTGTATCGACAAAAAACTCTGGTAAGTAGACTTTATGCTGTGTCATTCTCGACAATGTTGTTATTCGGCGCGTAGGAATACCTATTGACGGTATATCAGTCACGTGATCTACTGTCGGATATCAACAAGTTTATACGGTCACCGCTTTATTAGGTCACTGTTTGGGTTAGTAGCAGGATAAATATGATACCACACCACACCGCATATTGGAAGGCTACCCATAGCACACAATCTATTATAACACATTTTTACCACGAGAACAAATGGGCCACATTAGTTTGTCCCGGGCGACATTAGTTTGTAGGAGCTCCGATTTTTAATGGTATTGGTGGAAACAGGTCGTTAAATTAATATTAATATCTTTTTTGCCTTTTGTGTATATTATGCTGATATTTATTATTATTACCTGATATTTCACTCAAACTGCTTATATCTAGAAAATGTTATATTCAAGCAGTCTTTGTTAAATATTGATTACACATCTGTGCTACGGTGTATGTCTGATTAAATCCATAATTATCTTTTCTTTCTTCCTTTAAGCTTTTTTATCCCTAAATTCTAAAATAGTAATATGTATCTCTTCCTCTTTTCTATTTGTATTTGTATTCTTTTCATTCTATGTGTTTATAATTTTTTTTTCAATTGTCGTCTATTAATCGCAATATATTTGTTTTTGAATGTTTATGATGAAATGTGTTTACTGTTATATTGTATATATGCAAATAAAACTGAAAATGAAGCAACAGTAAGACTGGGCCCGTATTCACCAACCCATTCTTAGACTTAAGAATAAAGAATAGACTTAGACTCAGAACATAATACGTGCGTGTTTGCAAATATTTTGGCATGAATGTTGCTGATGTCATTAACAAATGGTTCTAAATAAAACATGCTGCAATTAGAGCTGTGAATAACAAGTAAGAGTCGAATAAAAGGCCTTTTTAGAACAGAACTGTTTTAAGAATAGTCTTTATTCTTAAGTAGTAAGTCTAAGAATGGGTTGGTGAATCCGGGCCCTTTCATCAGTATTGGTCATATAATTTACCGAATATTAATGTTGTTATCGGGATATTTTTATTTTTTGATGACACGAGGCATATATCCGGGGTTTTGCCATAACATCTGTCAAATAAAATATAATTATTAATAGTCTGACAGCGACCTCTCAAACACCAAAGATCAGCACAGTCCATTTGATAGGGGTACCAATGCAATTGCTATTTTAGTGCGAGTTTAATTTGTCATTCATTTCAAATATAGTATTCGTATATGCGCTGAAGATTTTGGTGACGGCGAACCGGGTTCGAATCTGGTCTCAAAACATTTTAGTAAACTTTTATTTTTAATTGCAGTTTATGAAGTGATGTTTTTTTTTTATTATGTGTTCATTTTTTTTCTTGTATATGTTTCGTTTGTTTACAGTTATCAACTGCATGGCAATAATAACAATGACACAATCAAAAAACAATCACTTGCTGAGTCGGTCTCTGAGTCATTAGTATCCCATTCACTTGCTGTGTCGGTCTCTGAGTCATCATATTTCACCAGCAGGACTCGAGCTCATGACCACTGGTTCAAAAATACCACACCGCGCTTTTACCACCTGAGCAATTTATTCATATCGATAGTACTGTATATATACGAATACTAACATTCACGGTATCCCGTTTATGTGATTAACCTATTTTCGGGAAGAAAAACACAGTAATATTGAACCTGGTCACGTCTCAATGCGCAATGTTTATCTATACCATGTACAAATATAAAGAAGTTATAAATGTTACCTTAGCGCCAACAGTAGTCCATTTATAATCCAAAATGGGTAATTGTTATTCCGCACGTGTGAATAAAGACACTAATTAGAAACAACATATTTCCAATTATTTCTGTTAGGGGTTAAGTATGTCCGTCAATCGCGATAAGCGACAACACATATTAGTACAAAAAGCGTACACTTGTTTTAAATGAATGGACAATAGATGTTTGCAGACGAAGGATACCTTTTATAGTGCAAAAGCACGTGGAACTCCAGTCATGTGTACTGATTTTATAAAGAGATTCTTTTGGTGGGAATGTTGAACCATTGATAGTGTAGGCATTTCCTATCAGGGTATTTATACCAATTGCAAACATACATAAAGTAGTTTGGGAATGGTTTTGCTATAAGTTTACATAATTAAACGCTGATATTTTACAGGATGGACAGTTTTCGACTTATATATGTTACACAGAGGGCTTCAAATAAAGGCTTTGAACATTTCGAATAGTATATCAATTTCGTGCAATGTAATTTTGTCACTTGGTTTTAACTAATTCGGAAAAAAATAATACTTTGTTATAAAAGACATGTTGATCACAACCACAACCATAGATAATACTATGCAACACTATTCCTTCAACAATAATAATCCAGGTCGATACTGTATCTATATATTATATGTATACTATATTAAACGTGTTCAACCAACGATATTAACTGTGGGACAAGGCTGATCAGTTACATAGATGTCATCCAAAGCTATGTCGCCTGTGTAGCCATCGCCAACCGTTGCTTCAAAAATGACCTGAAAATACAAAAGCATTGATTCTGTTATTATAAATGAGGATACAGAAGCATTGATTCTGTTATTATAAATGAGGATACAGAAGCATTGATTCTGTTATTATAAATGAGGATACAGAAGCATTGATTCTGTTATTATAAATGAGGATACAGAAGCATTGATTCTGTTATTATAAATGAGGATACAAAAGCATTGATTCTGTTATTATAAATGAGGATACAGAAGCATTGATTCTGTTATTATAAATGAGGATACAGAAGCCTTGATTCTGTTATTATAAATGAGAATACAGAAGCCTTGAATCTATTATTCACAAATTATGTGAAGATACAAAAGACTTAATTATGTTAAACATTTTGTGTGCTATAGCGGGTAACTCTTTCAGGCATGTGGTCGGAGATGACTTTGACTGGGTTTTACATAGTGGAACCACGCCCACAGACGATACCGGGCCGTCACATTAAATGTTAAAAAAGAATGATCTAAGATAATATTATATAGATCACGAAACGAACAACTTTGCAAAACAAAATGTGGCATTAAAGTAAACTTTATAATTCTACGATACAAGAACGAACTCACATAGAAGTCAACGTGTGAATCTAAGGTCACATGGGCCTGTTTCCAGTCTCGACCTTGGTTGCCAGTCATGCCCCAAACCGTGTATCCAGGAATAACATTGTTTTGCGAGATGTACACCTTCAATGTACCGATGCTGTCACCGTTCATGCTGTACCAAAAGTGAAGGCACTTCAGCCACGAGTGGACGGTTGGTATGAATGTAGGGCTTCTCAACCACGCCTTTTCATTATGGGATCTTGGAGCGCTCGTCTCTATGAAGACGTACTTGCCTTCAATGAGTAAACAACATTTCTGTGCCATAAATTCCAACAATGTTATACATTTGCTCATTTACGTCTTTTGTTCAATATGTTCCAACTACTTTTTCAAATATATGTTACTTCTGTGAAAGCAGACATGAGACATACAAATTTACTGTCATAGTCCTGAAAGTTTGTTGCGAAACAAAATAGAACAACGACTGCGCTATTGCTTTATATTGATCAAGTTTAGAAACGGTTCATGTCATTGAATACATAATTCGTTGTAATCGTAATGGAAATTAGTTGACAACCTGTTTGGTTTCCCATTGTATGGTCAACAGACGGCCCAGTGTCATCCGTAGGTGTCGATCCACTATGTAAAACCCAATCGAAGTCATCGCCGACCATGTTGCTCCACCGACACATACCGTCATCAAATGGACACTTGCCTGAAATAGTAGTTACTTATATTTTTGTTTTGAATGGTTACATTTGGTAGTTATTATTGAATCAGATGCTTGTATATGTTATAGATTGTTTAATAATTAGAAAGTGAATTTGAAAAATATTCGGTAATACAAAGATTCAGTTAATACAAGTTAATACAAGGGTGCAAGTGAATATGTTAATACAAGTTAATACAAGGGTGCAAGTGAATGTGTTAATACAAGTTAATACAAGGGTGCAAGTGAATGTGTTAATACAAGTTAATACAATGGTGCACGCGTTTTACATTCGGGCGTAGGATTTATTATTGCAGTTAAATATTTGTAAACGTCAACTGAGATGGTTCGTTTGCAGTACGGGCGCTGCAGTAAGCTTCAAGAATTTGATGTGTCTCTCGAGCGGAAACAGTAAAGCGGCCAAAAATAAAAAGGAGTCCATAAGCCCTGTTATTGCCATTCTAACCCTCTTTTTCATTTCTTTGTATAAAAATTCGTTTTACGGGGTATTTGAATTTGAAAGTGAACACTTTCCTACTCGTCTGTTGTCCGCAAGGAAGGAAACCTACAAGTAATTTTACATGTATTTGCAACATTTTTACTTTTGAATAAAAACTGCCGCTTTACTTCACGCCACCTTTGTAAGCGTATCAATCTTAAAAAAAAAAAATGCTGTCACTGTTAGGTGACATATGTCCCTAACGCTTTTTAAACGTTAAAAAAGAGGAATAAATCTGTCAAAATACAAAACATAGTTATGGCGGTTGCTTTTCCTGGTGGAGACGTTGATAGTTAAATAGTATGTTACGTTTTAAACAAATATCTATATTAATATTCAAAATATTTGACTTAATAATAAAAAACTTTAACAAAACAGTTAAACAAGGGGCATAAATCTCTCAAAATGTAAAACGATGTTATGGCGGTTGCTTTCCCTGGTAGAGACGTTGATAGTAAGCGGTATTTTTAGTTTCAAGCAAATACCTTTGTTAGTAGTCAATATATATGACTTTATATATCAATATATATGACTTTATATAAAAACTTTAACCTCGGCCGGACGGACTAACGGACGGACGGACCGTTCGATTTTAATATGCCCCACCTATGGGAGCACACACAGAATACGAAATTGGTTAATAGACATATTTCAGTAACTGTATAAATTAATGTGCACATATTTTGTAGCTCCGTTCAAAAAGGAATGGTTTACCTTGCAAGGGTGGCTGAGGGGTTGTTGAGGGTTTCTCTGTCTATATAGATTTAAAAAACTACACACTATGTTAAGACATACACTGAATTAAGGATTCGTCGTTTTTATAATACATCAATTATGCATACTTTATGTGTTAAGGTTGGTAACTGACATTTTTTAGCTCGTCAATGAACCGCCTTAAGTTATTTATGAAGGCTAAGCAAAATAATATAAAATATCATTTGGACCGTTTTGAAATAGCTTAAAGCACAAACCATTTACTTACTACAAAGCAGCGACTATATGCTTTTTCGGGAAGCATAACAACCAAACACGTAATATAAATCGGATGGTGCGAATTACGCGGACGCAAACAACACGTACAAATATAAACAAAGTACCTACCGTTGTTGTGGTCCTCGGAGTGTTTGTAATTGGAGATGTCATGACCTCAGTTAGTCCTTGGGTATTAGTTGTTCGCGCTTGAAATTTATTTAATAGTTTTTAAATGCATACTCGTATACGTATATATATACCGTTGTTTTTATCCTAGGAGTGTTTGTAAATTGAGACGTCAAAACCTCAGTTAGTCCTTGGGTATTACATGGTGTAACATAGCTTATTATTTTGAAATAGTTTTTATTGACATGTTTAAATACATAATTTATTGTTAACGTCCAATAAAAATAAGTTGAATATCTAATATGCCGGTAGTATGATACATTTGGCGAAAAAGGTAACGTAACTCACATAATTTTTGTGGGACAGTTTCACGTGCAACTATGTTTCGTCATTATTGATAACACGACTATTAAAACACAGTCTGAAACAAGTACAATATGAAAATATCAACTTCATAGATACCATACATACCTATAAGATCAGGTGTACAGTTAAGCTTGTTTGCTGCAACCAAATAAGTTTAGTATTAAGTATTTTATAGTGTATATTGTGTCTGATATTTAATTTTAAAGTTACTTATGTAGTTTAAAATAGGATTTTGGTTATAGGAATTTAATTTCATACATAAAAGCACGTTTTAAAACTACAAATACAAACCAACATTTTTGGAAAAGAATGACACGTTTCATCATGCTTTATAAGAGTTAATCCTATATAGTTTTCAAATTCCAAGACAGAATCTTACCCTTTACCGCATATCAAACAGTTATATATTCTTGTCGTATTTTGTAATTAACTATGAAAATAAACTACAGCTAAAATTCGTATAGGCGAAGATTGACAAACACGCTTACAGATGCTTACTGAAAAAAGTGCAAAATGGCAATAAATTGTAACTTAAATAAGCAAATATGTATACATGTACTGGTCTGTTAGCACGACCTCAGCTACAAAATTACACACATATTGTCATCCTTCACCCTGCTATGGTCGATTAATTTTAATGTATCATATGCTGCATAAGTTAGGCATTGGGAGATGTAATTATTTCTCCTAAAACGAATTACTGGGGAGTGGTGAGTAGATCTCGTAGTAGTCGCTGTTACTGGGGAGTGGTGAGTAGATCTAGTAGTAGTCGCTGTTACTAGGGAGTGGGGAGTAGATCTAGTAGTAGTCGCTGTTACTGGGGAGTGGTGAGTAGATCTAGTAGTAGTCGCTGTTACTGGGGAGTGGTGAGTAGATCTAGTAGTAGTCGCTGTTACTGGGGAGTGGTGAGTAGATCTAGTAGTAGTCGCTGTTACTGGGGAGTGGTGAGTAGATCTAGTAGTAGTCGCTGTTACTGGGGAGTGGTGAGTAGATCTAGTAGTAGTCGCTGTTACGGGGGAGTGGTGAGTAGATCTAGTAGTAGTCGCTGTTACTGCGGAGTGGTGAGTAGATCTAGTAGTAGTCGTTGTTACTGGGGAGTGGTGAGTAGATCTAGTAGTAGTCGCTGTTACTGGGAGTGGTGAGTAGATCTAGTAGTAGACGCTGTTACTGGGGAGTGGTGAGTAGAGCTAGTAGTAGTCGCTCTTACTGGGAGTGGTGAGTAGATCTAGCAGTAGTCTCTGTTACTGGGGAGTGCTGAGTAGATCTAGTAGTAGTCTCTGTTACTGGGGAGTGGTGAGTAGATCTAGTTGTAGTCACTGTTGCTGGGGAGTGGTGAGTAGATCTAGTAGTTGTCGCTGTTACTGAGGAGTGATGAGTAGATCTAGTAGTAGTCTCTGTGACTGGGGAGTGGTGAGAAGATCTAGTAGTAGTCACTGTTACTGGGAGTGGTGAGTAGATCTAGTAGTAGTCTCTGTTACTGGGGAGTGGTGAGTAGATCTAGTAGTAGTCGCTGTTACTTGGGAGTGGTGAGTAGATCTAGTAGTAGTCGCAGGTACTGGGGAGTGGTGTGTAGATCTAGTAGTAGTCGCTGTTACTGGGGAGTGGTGAGTAGATCTAGTAGTAGTCGCTGTTACTGGGGAGTGGTGAGTTGATCTAGTAGTAGTCGTTGTTACTGGGAAGTGGTGAGTAGATCTAGTAGTAGTCGCTGTTACTGGGGAGTGGTGAGTAGATCTAGTATTAGTCGCTGTTACTGGGGAGTGGTGAGTAGATCTAGTAGTAGTCGCTGTTACTGGGGAGTGGTGAGTAGATCTAGTTGTAGTCGCTGTTACTGGGGAGTGGTGAGTAGATCTAGTGGAAGTCGCTGTTACTGGGGAGTGGTGAGTAGATCTAGTAGTAGTCGCTGTTACTGGGGAGTGGTGAGTAGATCTAGTAGTAGTCGCTGTCACTGGGGAGTGGTGAGTAGATCTAGTATTAGTCGCTGTTACTGGGGAGTGGTGAGTAGATCTAGTAGTAGTCGCTGTTACTGGGGAGTGGTGAGTAGATCTAGTAGTAGTCGCTGTTACTGGGGAGTGGTGAGTAGATCTAGTAGTAGTCGCTGTTACTGGGGAGTGGTGAGTAGATCTAGTAGTAGTCGCTGTTACGGGGGAGTGGTGAGTAGATATAGTAGTAGTCGCTGTTACTGGGGAGTGGTGAGTAGATCTAGTAGTTGTCGCTGTTACTGGGGAGTGGTGAGTAGATCTAGTAGTAGTCGCTGTTACTGGGAAGTGGTGAGTAGATCTAGTAGTAGTCGCTGTTACTGGGGAGTGGTGAGTAGATCTAGTAGTAGTCGCTGTTACGGGGGAGTGGTGAGTAGATCTAGTAGTAGTCGCTGTTACTGCGGAGTGGTGAGTAGATCTAATAGTAGTCGCTGTTACTGGGGAGTGGTGAGTAGATCTAGTAGTAGTCGCTGTTACTTGGGAGTGGTGAGTAGATCTAGTTGTAGTCGCTGTTACTGGGGAGTGGTGAGTAGATCTAGTAGTAGTCGCTGTTACAGGGGAGTGGTGAGTAGATCTAGTAGTAGTCGCTGTTACTGGGGAGTGATAAGTAGATCTAGTAGTAGTCGCTGTTACTGGGGAGTGGTGAGTAGATCTAGTAGTAGTCGCTGTTACTGGGGAGTGGTGAGTAGATCTAGTAGTAGTCGCTGTGCTGGGGTGTTTTGAGTAGATCTAGTAGTAGTCGCTGTTACTTGGGAGTGGTGAGTAGATCTAGTAGTAGTCGCTGTTAATGGGGAGTGGTGAGTAGATCTAGTAGTAGTCGCTGTTACTGGGGAGTGGTGAGTAGATCTAGTATTAGTCGCTGTTACTGGGGAGTGGTGAGTAGATCTAGTAGTAGTCGCTGTTACTGGGGAGTGGTGAGTAGATCTAGTTGTAGTCGCTGTTACTGGGGAGTGGTGAGTAGATCTAGTGGAAGTCGCTGTTACTGGGGAGTGGTGAGTAGATCTAGTAGTAGTCGCTGTTACTGGGGAGTGGTGAGTAGATCTAGTAGTAGTCGCTGTTACTGGGGAGTGGTGAGTAGATCTAGTATTAGTCGCTGTTACTGGGGAGTGGTGAGTAGATCTAGTAGTAGTCGCTGTTACTGGGGAGTGGTGAGTAGATCTAGTAGTAGTCGCTGTTACTGGGGAGTGGTGAGTAGATCTAGTAGTAGTCGCTGTTACTGGGGAGTGGTGAGTAGATCTAGTAGTAGTCGCTGTTACTGGGGAGTGGTGAATAGATATAGTAGTGGTCGCTGTTACTGGGGAGTGGTGAGTAGATCTAGTAGTTGTCGCTGTTACTGGGGAGTGGTGAGTAGATCTAGTAGTAGTCGCTGTTACTGGGGAGTGGTGAGTAGATCTACTAGTAGTCGCTGTTACTGGGGAGTGGTGAGTAGATCTAGTAGTAGTCGCTGTTACTGGGGAGTGGTGAGTAGATCTAGTAGTAGTCGCTGTTACTGCGGAGTGGTGAGTAGATCTAATAGTAGTCGCTGTTACTGGGGAGTGGTGAGTAGATCTAGTAGTAGTCGCTGTTACTGGGGAGTGGTGAGTAGATCTAGTTGTAGTCGCTGTTACTGGGGAGTGATGAGTAGATCTAGTAGTAGTCGCTGTTACTGGGGAGTGGTGAGTAGATCTAGTAGTAGTCGCTGTTACTGGGGAGTGGTGAGTAGATCTAGTAGTAGTCGCTGTTACTGGGGAGTGGTGAGTAGATCTAGTAGTAGTCGCTGTACTGGGGTGTTTTGAGTAGATCTAGTAGTAGTCGCTGTTACTTGGGAGTGGTGAGTAGATCTAGTAGTAGTCGCTGTTACTGGGGAGTGGTGTGTAGATCTAGTAGTAGTCGCTGTTACTGGGGAGTGGTGAGTAGATCTAGTAGTTGTCGCTGTTACTGGGGAGTGGTGAGTAGATCTAGTAGTAGTCGCTGGTAACCATGATAGCTACAACATTTTAACTTACCTATAGATTCTACTAAACTGCTGTTGTCAAGTGGTTTCCAGTTACAGAGATGCTCGTCGTCACAACACACAGTCGGCCATTGTTCTCGAGGGATACCTAAAGTTCGGTAAGTTTTCAGCAACGTTTCACATATCTGAAAAAAAACATGATGCTATTTTGTCGCGCGAACTTCCATATCATTTGTTTTACAATTACATCGGACAAAATTGGATGTCATATGAAACAAAGATAGATCATGTATCACAACTAAAATGAAATTAAGTGGGCGTCATCACATGTAGACTTCAACCTTCAAGTCTTATACTGGTATGCTAACGCTCAAATAATAAATAAATGGACGAATTTGAACAATTTAACTGACATTTTAAAGCATCGGGTGAATGAATATTAATTATATGTTATATACGTGTCTGTTTCCACACCCCAGCTCGACTGTATTCGGATCAGCAGGATGTCTAGATGGATCTACCAGTTTGGATTGGCACATCTGCAATATGTAGAATTAATTAATGATATGTTTAACTAGAGCTATCACAGAAGGTGATAAATACGCCACACACCGCTAGGCACAGATGTAGAGCTTTGACACAGATGTAGAGCTTTGACACGGAACAATGTATTGACTGACGATATGACCTGCATAAAAGGAAAAATGAGCTTGAAATGTAAAATGAAATCAAAATGGAAATAATTCAGACATATTTGACCTTGAAAAGGGGACCTTGATTTGACTAATAAGCCTGAGACATGTGCGTTTCACACTGTCCAGTCATGTGACGATTTGAAGTAATATTAAAATCCTTTCAGGCATTACGAAGTTATTGAGCGGAAACGAAATATGAGACGTACCGACGTACCAACGTACCCACGGACTGACGTACAGACCCAACACGCATTATTTCTATATAGCCCCAACTTTTTCAAAAAGCGGGGGTATACTGATTATAGCGGATCATTGTTATCCAGGCCTGGCTTCATCATGTTTACATGAAGAACAGATAGAAAGGACTCGGAGAGCACAGACCCCCGCCATGGTAGTTAACCTACATTTTCCAGTGATTATCTTTCATGTCCTATCCCGATAGTAAATATTTCTTTAAAGATTCCTCGATCTGCACCAAAATCATATCATATTTCACAGGCACATTTCCTACTTTCCCAAAAATGTTCATGCAAATCAATTTGTAACTTTGTTTGCGTGAAATTGTTAACAAACAGACAAACAACTTGACAGTGACAAAAACAAAACTTCATTGGCAAGGTAAGTATTTATTCTTTTTTGTAATTCGACACGAAAGGTTTCAAATGCAATGTCTATAGATCTATCTCCAAGCACATTCGTGACAGGGAGTATAAGCGCTAAGCTCGCGTCTAATTTAAGGGGCTGGTTTGTTACAATGTAAACTGTTGGACAGAAACTGCTAAAATGCCAATTTTATATAAATGAAGGGCCATAACTCTGTAGCGATTTGGTTGAGCACCGAACATGGCTAAGACATTGTGCCCTCAAACATTTTCATCAACTTATCGAACTTGGTTGAGTTATTGTGGCAACAAACATTTTCATGAAGTTTGGTGAAGGTCGGATGAAAACTGTAGGACTTAGAGAGCGGAAACGAAATTGGTTTACTGACCGACCGACCGACCTGTGTAGACCGACCGACCGACATAAGCACATTTTATACATACCTGCGTTCTATTGTCGCAATTTATTAAACTGCTGCAGATTTTATTTCCGTACATTTGCGGGCAGTTGTAACATCGAAGGAAATGAGTTGAACCTAAGTTACAAAAAGGTTAAAAATTTATTCTAACTTGTATATTGTTGTGGATTATTTGCGTCTTATTGTCCTGATAAAAAATGCACATGCACACAACTATACGATATCAATATCACAAAATGTCCAGGATAACATGTAGAATTTTAAGCGATAACCAACGTAATGTGTCATGCCTTTTGTAATTGTTTTTGCCGACGTAGACGGTACATTTGATTATTAAAAACGATACAAAATATCAAACAACAAGAAAACAAAATCCACGCACTGACAAAATCCGCTCCGCACCCCTGTGAGTTACACATTGAGTGGTGGCAGCATTCTGAGCAGATCACCTGGTCGGAACGCTTGCTTACACTTGCTGTGCTTTTGGTGGTGGAATTGGAAGAACACGCGCTGTTGTTGCATGACTAAACGTGAAAAATTGAAGGAAACACGATAATATTTCATTACAATGAACTTTTTTATTGGCGTTTAAAAAGACCTTAAGATTTTGTAGTTTGTAGTTCAATGATAAGTGGGTAGTTCAGTGATTAAAATTTTTTGTTTACCCCTTTTAAAAAAAAAGAACGTTTAAAGATGAACTTCCCAAACAACCTTCGTATAGTTGGCTAAGACAATTTGTAAAGATCTGTGTTCACAAGACATGACGAAGATAAAGTGCCTAGTGAATATGTTCTTCCTCATAGCGCCTTCTCTAACTCGTCTTAAATAACTAAAAACCCTTACGGTCACATCTCTGCAACCTGCCAGATAAATGGTGTATATTCCCTGGAATGGCATCACATGCTCAATGTAGCACGTCTGAAATAAATAACAAAGCACACATGTTCAATGTAGCACATGTAAAAGAAATAACAGAGCACACATGTTCAATGTAGAACATAGAAAATAAAAAACACAGCACACATGTTCAATGTACCAGTTCTGAAATAAAATACAAAGCACACCCGTTTGAAAAAACTGAATTCCACGACTGATAAAATTTGTTTGTCGATATACCACTCAAAATATATGTGAAAGTATTTACGTATTGTTCATCTTGTTCATTCCTGCAGGCGCGAGTACAGGATTTTGAGTAAGAGGGGCGGAATTATTACGTAACTGTTGTTGGTGTCCCACTTAGATGTTAAAATATAATATAACAACGGGGCAAAATTGTCAAAAGAACCATTTAATGAAAATACCACAGAGCGGGTTTGGGAATGGCAATACATTGATTGAAGAACAAGTCATTGGCAACCTAAAGTATAATGTTTAAGTTATTGTGAGGTTTAAAAAATCGAATGTTGGACATTCGAATGCTTCCGCCCTCCCCTCTAAATCCACTTTTGTGTTGTACAATGTTTAATGCATAGATATGGGTACTCCGAGCACAGATTTTGCTACTGTGTACTCGTCATTTGAAAGCACAATGTCTTTTGTGGGTGGATTGGTTTGACAGTAATAAATGCGCCGAATCCTTTTTGTATCTGATGACATGCCGAACTCACACAACCTTACACGATTTGAAACCAATACGCTCTACACGATTCCGACTAATGAACAACATATTTGGTGCTAAGTTAAAGCTGATATAAGCTTTTTGTCAGTCCAAACTGTTTTGCTGAATTGTGCAATGTGTACAGCGAATAATATAAATATTTTTTGTAAAATTTATTGTTATTCTTAATGAGGATTCAAAAAACAACAACTAAGCAGCTGAATATATGAGTTCAGAACCCACTTAATTGCAAATAGGTCATTTCACAATAGCTAAATATTTTAGCTCGGAACTTTCTTAATTGAAAATAGGTCATTTTACAATAGCTAAATATTTGAGCTCCGAACCCACTTAATTGCAAATAGGTCATTTACACACTAGCTAAATATGTGAGCTGGGAACCCACTTAATTGCAAATAGGTCATTTACACAGTAGCTAAATATGTGAGCTCGGAACCCACTTAATTGCAAATAGGTCATTTATATGATATGCAGAAGTTCTTTATAATGGCTCTTTCTATCATAAAATAACAATGGGATTGTTGCTCAACTCTAACCTGTCCTTCTTGGCATTGTTGGACTTGAGAGCACTGATAAAGATGCTGAACTCCTTTTCCACAGTACAGACAGATTACAGCAGCGCATCCTATTATAACGACGCAATAACGATTATATAACTATATTTAGTAGGGCTATAAAACGTTTAATCCCCCAAACCTTTATAACGTTTTCCATAAAAAAAAAATCTAGTAAATGTAACATTTTTATTTTTATATACATGTACATATAATACACATATTACACATACTAAACATTCCTAAATCGGGTTCAATATATTATAATGTGTATGTAGTGTTTGACCACTCCAACAGTGAACAAGTCTCTTTCACCAAAATACACTTGAAGCGTAAACAAGTTGTTGGTTTCCGCTTACCCGACCTCCCGATTTTTTTCCGCCGACCCTAAACGTTTTTTTGCCTATCAATCATTAACTTTTTCTGATTTATGTGAAAAAAAGAGCAGATTTCGCTTATATATATATTATAAGTTTGCTAGAAATCTCTTTTTCTATGACCTTATTTATAGCTAAGGTATATTCTCTTTGATGGGAGGCGTTTAAACATTTTACATGCATTCCAATATACTTAAACTGTGTGGTGAATATGCGGCGAAGAAAAAAAAAGTTAAAGAACAAAAAAAGTTACATTTTACCCCTCTCCTAGATGTTTTTGGAGATGTAAGCTGAAATCAACAATCTATTTTTTGGCCTTACCAATATATATAGTAACAACGGTCTATCTCTTTCTTGAACATTTTTAGGGACAAACCAAAAGCCTTGTTTCAGATTCAGCACGCTTTTAGAGGACAATGAGTAGATGTTGAAGCCTAGTCTGCTGGATAGTGTCACATAAATGCAACTTATCCACACGTCTGTCAGACACATTTCTTCCATATGGAAAACACAAAAGTTTGTTTTTCAAAATGAGAGACTAAAAACAGTGGTAGTATAACTTGAGACTTATTCTAGGCGTTGTTTATCTCGATATGATACTAACGACAATCATGCCACATTTCAAATATCTTTAATAGAACATGAAACAAACTCGTGCTGCAACTATCAGGTGACTTATGCCCCTGCGCGCTTTTTCGGGATGTGTGGCATTTACTCCAACACGAATCTTTGTAAATAAACGTAAATGCATAACGTAAAATTAATCACTTCAGTCAAAATGGCTGCTCTGAAAAACTTATGAAAAACTTTCACCAGAATTAAGCTAAAAAGAAGCAAAAATATGTTAAAACACAAAACAGAGTTATTGGGGTTGTTTTCCCTGGTGGAGACGTTGATAGCAAAGACGTATTTTAAGTTTCAATCAAATACCTATGTTAGTATGCAAGATATTCGACTTAATGAAAAACTTTAACCAAAATTTCTAAGTTCAAAAAAGGGCGTAAATCTGTCAAATTACAAAAAAGAGTTATGAAGGTTGCTTTCCCTAGTGGAGACGTTGAAAGTAAAGAAGAATTTTAAGTTCCAAGCAAATACCTTTGTTAGGATTCAAGATATTTGACTTTATGATATACTTTAACTTTTGGCCGAACGGTCGGGCAGACGGACAAACGGACGGACGGTTCGATTCGGGGGCATAAAACTATAAACAAGCTGACGAACAGCATGACGAGATAAAGGCAAATAAATCTTAAATAATAATACAAAATAGACACATGGCAATCCAAAACACCAGAAAATGGTAATTCTAAACATTTGTAAACGTTTATATGCAATTTAGAAAACGGATATACCGACAAACAATATAGTCACCATTGTCTCAGGTGGCGAAACATTATCATTATGGCAAGGAACAGCAGTCAAGTGAATACACGGGCAACTACAATAGTTATTCTTTTAGCAATGTACACAGTGTGAATTATTACTAACAAATGTAAGTATCAAGTTGTCAGAGTACATTTTATTTTTACCATCAAACAGACGTTAACGAGGAAACCAAAGCGTGATTGGATTTCTTATGCTTTATCCAAGTTACATTGAATTAATCCAAATTATGGTTTATTCGGTGTGCATAACTGTATGCATAAAAAGTTGATATATATTAAGTTGTACCAACCTTTAAGCACGACGGCCACAAGGCAGACACCAAGAAAACCTAAAACTAAACAAGTAGAATGAAAATAGAAAACAGTGACTTATTTATTCACTTATGTACAAATATAACACATAATTTAATTGAATTCGTCGACAATAAGTAGATTTAAAAAACTTGCCTGGAGACATGACAATTTTCTGAATGTTTTGGTATTTAATCGTCAACACGTACAATAAATCTTATCTATACAGATGGCCGAACAAAGGCAGAAATTCTATTAAAATGTCCAATAATAGTAAGATAACATATTTTCCATTTTGGTGTTCAATAACATTGCCCTCTCGTCACATGTGCTCTAACTTTAAGACAAATACTACACAAAGCACACATGCAGTACAATCTCATTAAAATCATTTCCAGTCCGACGCTGCTATACTATCCGCTTTCTGGAAACAACTAATGGAGCGAACGTTAGGATTTGATTTTAATGAGATTGACATCGAGTACAATTAATAATTCCAGTAGGAGTATCACAAACATTCCCAATTCTGAATTACCCAATAAAACGTTAAATGGATCAAAGTTATACAGACTATCGCGAAATAAAATTATTTCACACTATTATAACAGACTTTTAAATCAACATATGTAATCCATTACATGAGCAGAACACACGCCTTGCCTGGGACACATTCTTTCATGACGGCGAGCACTTTGTTCCAAGTTATAGCAGACTCCCTCTTTGTTGGTACAATACATGGCCCGAACACATGTATTATTTCTTATATTTGTCTTTAACCTCTAGGTGTGACCTTGATGTAATTTTTGTGCGGTACATACCTCCTCATGATGGTAATCATTTCTGCAAGAAATTTGAAAAGCACTCCGCGCCAGATGATATAAATCTCAAGACAAATATTTGACCTTTAACCTTCAACGTTAACCTTGCACTTGGACAGACGCATAGTTCACGTACACGACACATCATCCGAAATGAAGTTCTGTCCTGTTGTAAAAAGGCATGTAGCAGAATATTTCCGCATGCCAACCATATTCAAATCAAATGTGTGGTTACTCCATTCGTTTCATGTAATCTGTCTCTTTAAATCAACGAAGGTACTACATAGAAAAAAGCCAGGTCATCACGATCACCTCGACGTTATTAGGACGCGTTGCTGTTATGGTAGATGCATAACAGAGATCTCGAAACTAAAGACAAATTGTTCCATAAGAATGAACATAGAATACAGCTATGTTTCTTTTCAACTTAAACACCATTTTACTTCTAAATCATATCAAGGGCCTTTGCAGTGTCATTTTGAACGTTCTTGTAATCCTATTGTAATTATTATCTTAGTTTCCTGGCATTTCAACGATGTTGATATGACCTTATTAGTGATTTTAAAATCCATCCGTCCAAGGCCAAGTTATACGTCCGGACTAGTAAAAGCCAATATTGCCAATTACAGCTCTAAGTGTGACCTTGACCTTTGACCTACGAACCTGGTTCATGTGCGTTTCATGCCATCTCATAGAGGTTGAGTCAGGTAGTTATAAAATACACGACAAATTATAGGACTGACAAGCAAAGTGCCAATTTTGACCTTTGACCTCAAAGCGTTACCTTGACCTTTGACCTAGGGACCTGATTTATGAGCGCTATACACCGTCTCATTGCGGCAAACATGTGTGCCCAGTAATTTCAAAATCCTTCATGGTAAAGTTATAGTCAGGAAAAGCAAACAAGCAAATTTATTATCAAAAGGCAATTAGACCGGAACGACCTGACAATATGCGCATGCACTCTCGGTAGGGATGATGCATACACAGTTGCATTGAAATAAAGTTGTTAGTTCCCGAGATCTCGCGCGGAAACGAACATTTCCTATGCACATGTCCTATTCTTAATCAAAGGGCAATACTTCACAGAAAAATCAGCAGACCTGAACGACTTGACAATATGCGCATGTCCACCCGGTAGGGATGCTGCATATAAAGTTTGAACGCAAGTCATTAGTTCCAGGGATCTCGCGCGGAAACAAAATACCGGACGGACGAAAGGACGGACGGACGGACGGACGAACATGGAGTATGATGGTTAAAATTTTCGGAAAGTGCATTTGACACACGATCAAGCTGCATGGCAGTTAATTTAGAATTTGGACGGACGGACAAAGCGGCGACTATATGCTCCACTTTTGGGGATCATAATAAATTAACAAACGACAGAGCTTGCGGTTTGCATTTTACTAGTATATTGTTTTAAAATTATCCATTATAATGCAGGCTAATTTCGTGTTTCATTATTGAGAGATACCAAAAAACCTTTATATAATTAACCGCTTTATTAAATTCGTTATTCGAAAAAATTATATGCATACGATACACGTATATAATTGCTTTGTTATCTGCCCTTAGTACCGTGTTTGCTTAAACAAGATGCATCGTCGTGACTATTCTGCGACCAGTTGACCTAATTAGATAAGACAATACCATGGTCTTCAATATGTAAATATGGCCAAGTTGCAAAACTGACAAAATCGTGTTTTCACGTTGAGATCACATAAAGCCTCGTTTATTTCAGAATAATGAATGATCTTTTATAAAACGATCGCTCAACCAGTCGTAATCGCTCACGGTATATTAAAACCGAGCGGTCCGCGTTCCCTGTTAAAATGGCGCACGCGAACAGCACGTATGATTGTTCTGAAATATACTCGAAGGCGTTGAGTACTTGACTAATCAAGACCATTTGGTTGACAGCAGCGTCTGACCAATCAAGATTATCAACGATCCGTGTCCTGCTAGAATCGCGCGTGCGGACAGCACTTTTCATTGTTCTGAAATATACTCGAACGCGTTGAGTAATTTATTGATCTGATTGACAACAACGCTTCGCCAATCAGGAAGCCGGGGCCAGACATGAGCTCAAGATCGTGCAAAATAACGGTAGTCACCTCGCGGAAAACATACCGAGCAGGCGTGTTATACCATAAACTGGAGTGTCACTCCGCCCCATAAACCCTAACACAAGCTAATGCTGTAGTTGAAAATGGGCTCTTCCATGTTATGAATACCTGATATAAAAAGTAGAATCTTCCAGTTTTTCTTATAAGAAAGACATGCGGGCATATCCGCAAAGCTCATAAGGAAACTATTCACTTAAATCATATTTAGGTGAAAAATTCATATAAAATTTTCCTTGTAAAAAATATTATTTTATAGTTGAAATATAGTAACATATAAGAACCCACGGACTTGTATACATTTTTTTTACGATTTTAAGATTTTTTTTAGAGTTTCACTAATGCGCTTTGTGAATTTGGACTCTGAATGAACAATACTTTCCGTGCGCACAGGTCCGTTTTCGCAGACCTATGCACGTAGCGATTTTATTTAATTTGTCTTAAAACATTGCTGTGACGTCATTCCTTTGTTCTCGCTACCCTTAATTTCTAAAACTATACGGTATGCAATGGGTAGCCGTCCAATACTATATATGGCTCTTTTAGGTAAGATATTCAGGGGCGTAGCTTCCTTTAGGCACTATAGGCACGTGCCTATACATTTTTCCAGAGAAGAAAAATTTAAATATGCCAAAAATGCAATAAAACAAGAGGGGGGATGGGGGTGAGGGGATCTTTCTTGGCTGTGTTGATACTTCATTGTTTAACCGGTCGACTACGTCAATATGAAATAAATTTCATGAACACGCGCTTATTTTAATATTATTTTGTAGAATCGGGGTTTAGCTGAAGTTATTTGTTTGTATCCACATACGAGTATAAACACTCCTGGCCCAAATCATCGCTCACAGCGTTATTTTGTAGATTCCGCCTATTGTGCCTATACATTTTTTGGACCCAAGCTACGCCCCTGATATTGCTAGTGTAGGTGAACTCAAAACACACAATGTCGCACACAGACGCCTTTGGTTTTGAGTTTATTCTTTTGACACCGATATAAAAATATTATCAAAAACCGTACTTAATGTTTGGACAAACATTCAGTTCACAAATGTGTATTTATTAATGTTCACCGTGATACAATTAAAATACCGTTATTAACATAATTAAAAAAAAGTGTTTTATAGATGCCTTTATGTTTCTTGTAAGCGCATAAAACTGTGAAGAAAACTCATATACGTTTGTAACGTATAAAATCAATTGACTTTAGGTTTGAAATCAACAACACATTTTTCTGTCAATAAAACTGAATGGAATTAGCAATGACGGCATATTTCAAGAAATAACGACGTAAAAAATAACAGTAAGTATCTTTGTGTTACGGTTTGTTATCCGTTCATGTATATGCTATTATTGTGTTGTCCGTAAATATCTGACAAAGCCGATATATAGAGAATACATGGTTGGTGCCGGGATGGAGAAAGTTTATCCGGTGGGCTTAGAAAATGAAAATAGGGCGAGCTTTAGCGAGCCCTATTTTTGTTTTCAGGCCGAACCGGATAAACTTTTTCCTTCCCGGCACCTACCGTGTATTCTATTTATCCTGTTTTCTATTCAATTAAATTTAAAAACACCAAACACTAATTAAAGGTTTAAATTAAAAAAAATTATAGACCGGCCTCGAACCAAATAACTCGCTTGCATGTATGCGTACTACCCGAAAAAAATAGTTCTCTATTTCTTAATCACCTTTATTAAAAAGCGAAAGTAAAATATTAATAAATCTAATTTGCTGATGTCAGTACGACACGAAAATGACATAGTAGCAAATTTGCTTTTGTTTTAAACCAGATTATATTGGGGTTTTTAAGAGTTACATTACGTCATTCATTTTGTGTTGTAAGTTTACACAATGTAGTCAAATCAGCACGCGTTTGTTTTGCAGTTTAAAATACATGAAATCGGAATAAATATTTAGTGTTTCTGTGTTTTGGATGGATCATATTATGCAAGAGGATTCAGATAAAAAGTGCATGGAGTATTTGCCTCGAATGAAAACGGTGAGATTGATCCCTTTTCAATTTTCTACGATTTACTCGGATAGTTGTGGGTGGAGGACAGTGTATAAATCAAATTAATGTTTCATTCTACGTTAAAATTACAGATATAGCCTTTGATGATTTTTTTCATTTATTTTCATCGGACATTTATATAAAGGGTTATTTCTTTGATGAAAAAGCTCTTTTGGTTGAACAAAGAAAGTCTGTCCACAAAGAATAACCCGCTTGCATCAGATTCAAGTGTGTTGAAATGGAATGGAACTGGATGGAAGTTGTTGTTAACAAGTTAAATGGAATGTAAGGGCAAACAACTCATTTGTTGTTTAACTCTGTTAAACTAGACAACACAAAGTTTGTATCGACAAAAAACTCTGGTAAGTAGACTTTATGCTGTGTCATTCTCGACAATGTTGTTATTCGGCGCGTAGGAATACCTATTGACGGTATATCAGTCACGTGATCTACTGTCGGATATCAACAAGTTTATACGGTCACCGCTTTATTAGGTCACTGTTTGGGTTAGTAGCAGGATAAATATGATACCACACCACACCGCATATTGGAAGGCTACCCATAGCACACAATCTATTATAACACATTTTTACCACGAGAACAAATGGGCCACATTAGTTTGTCCCGGGCGACATTAGTTTGTAGGAGCTCCGATTTTTAATGGTATTGGTGGAAACAGGTCGTTAAATTAATATTAATATCTTTTTTGCCTTTTGTGTATATTATGCTGATATTTATTATTATTACCTGATATTTCACTCAAACTGCTTATATCTAGAAAATGTTATATTCAAGCAGTCTTTGTTAAATATTGATTACACATCTGTGCTACGGTGTATGTCTGATTAAATCCATAATTATCTTTTCTTTCTTCCTTTAAGCTTTTTTATCCCTAAATTCTAAAATAGTAATATGTATCTCTTCCTCTTTTCTATTTGTATTTGTATTCTTTTCATTCTATGTGTTTATAATTTTTTTTTCAATTGTCGTCTATTAATCGCAATATATTTGTTTTTGAATGTTTATGATGAAATGTGTTTACTGTTATATTGTATATATGCAAATAAAACTGAAAATGAAGCAACAGTAAGACTGGGCCCGTATTCACCAACCCATTCTTAGACTTAAGAATAAAGAATAGACTTAGACTCAGAACATAATACGTGCGTGTTTGCAAATATTTTGGCATGAATGTTGCTGATGTCATTAACAAATGGTTCTAAATAAAACATGCTGCAATTAGAGCTGTGAATAACAAGTAAGAGTCGAATAAAAGGCCTTTTTAGAACAGAACTGTTTTAAGAATAGTCTTTATTCTTAGGTTGTAAGTCTAAGAATGGGTTGGTGAATCCGGGCCCTGTTTCTGCAAACGTTTTTCATCAGTATTGGTCATATAATTTACCGAATATTAATGTTGTTATCGGGATATTATTATTTTTTTATGACACGAGGCATATATCCGGGGTTTTGCCATAACATCTGTCAAATAAAATATAATTATTAATAGTATGACAGCGACCTCTCAAACACCAAAGATCAGCACAGTCCATTTGATAGGGGTACCAATGCAATTGCTATTTTAGTGCGAGTTTAATTTGTCATTCATTTCAAATATAGTATTCGTATATGCGCTGAAGATTTTGGTGACGGCGAACCGGGTTCGAATCTGGTCTGAAAACATTTTAGTAAATTTTTATTTTTAATTGCAGTTTATGAAGTGATGTTTTTTTTTTTAATTATGTGTTTATTTTTTTCTTGTATATGTTTCGTTTGTTTACAGTTATCAACTGCATGACAATAATAACAATGAACAATCAAAACACAATCAAGCCCTTCACTTGCTGAGTCGGTCTCTGAGTCATTAGTATCCCATTCACTTGCTGTGTCTGTCTCTGAGTCATTAGTATCCCATTCACTTGCTGTGTCTGTCTCAGAGTCATCATATTTCACCAGCAGGACTCGAGCTCATGACCACTGGTTCAAAAATACCACACCGCGCTTTTACCACCTGAGCAATTTATTCATATCGATAGTACTGTATATATACGAATACTAACATTCACGGTATCCCGTTTATGTGATTAACCTATTTTCGGGAAGAAAAACACAGTAATATTGAACCTGGTCACGTCTCAATGCGCAATGTTTATCTATACCATGTACAAATATAAAGAAGTTATAAATGTTACCTTAGCGCCAACAGTAGTCCATTTATAATCCAAAATGGGTAATTGTTATTCCGCACGTGTGAATAAAGACACTAATTAGAAACAACATATTTCCAATTATTTTTGTTAGGGGTTATGTATGTCCGTCAATCGCGATAAGCGACAACACATATTAGTACAAAAAGCGTACACTTGTTTTAAATGAATGGACAATAGATGTTTGCAGACGAAGGATACCTTTTATAGTGCAAAAGCACGTGGAACTCCAGTCATGTGTACTGATTTTATAAAGAGATTCTTTTGGTGGGAATGTTGAACCATTGATAGTGTAGGCATTTCCTATCAGGGTATTTATACCAATTGCAAACATACATAAAGTAGTTTGGGAATGGTTTTGCTATAAGTTTACATAATTAAACGCTGATATTTTACAGGATGGACAGTTTTCGACTTATATATGTTACACAGAGGGCTTCAAATAAAGGCTTTGAACATTTCGAATAGTATATCAATTTCGTGCAATGTAATTTTGTCACTTGGTTTTAACTAATTCGGAAAAAAATAATACTTTGTTATAAAAGACATGTTGATCACAACCACAACCATAGATAATACTATGCAACACTATTCCTTCAACAATAATAATCCAGGTCGATACTGTATCTATATATTATATGTATACTATATTAAACGTGTTCAACCAACGATATTAACTGTGGGACAAGGCTGATCAGTTACATAGATGTCATCCAAAGCTATGTCGCCTGTGTAGCCATCGCCAACCGTTGCTTCAAAAATGACCTGAAAATACAAAAGCATTGATTCTGTTATTATAAATGAGGATACAGAAGCATTGATTCTGTTATTATAAATGAGGATACAGAAGCATTGATTCTGTTATTATAAATGAGGATACAGAAGCATTGATTCTGTTATTATAAATGAGGATACAGAAGCATTGATTCTGTTATTATAAATGAGGATACAGAAGCATTGATTCTGTTATTATAAATGAGGATACAAAAGCATTGATTCTGTTATTATAAATGAGGATACAGAAGCATTGATTCTGTTATTATAAATGAGGATACAGAAGCCTTGATTCTGTTATTATAAATGAGAATACAGAAGCCTTGAATCTATTATTCACAAATTATGTGAAGATACAAAAGACTTAATTATGTTAAACATTTTGTGTGCTATAGCGGGTAACTCTTTCAGGCATGTGGTCGGAGATGACTTTGACTGGGTTTTACATAGTGGAACCACGCCCACAGACGATACCGGGCCGTCACATTAAATGTTAAAAAAGAATGATCTAAGATAATATTATATAGATCACGAAACGAACAACTTTGCAAAACAAAATGTGGCATTAAAGTAAACTTTATAATTCTACGATACAAGAACGAACTCACATAGAAGTCAACGTGTGAATCTAAGGTCACATGGGCCTGTTTCCAGTCTCGACCTTGGTTGCCAGTCATGCCCCAAACCGTGTATCCAGGAATAACATTGTTTTGCGAGATGTACACCTTCAATGTACCGATGCTGTCACCGTTCATGCTGTACCAAAAGTGAAGGCACTTCAGCCACGAGTGGACGGTTGGTATGAATGTAGGGCTTCTCAACCACGCCTTTTCATTATGGGATCTTGGAGCGCTCGTCTCTATGAAGACGTACTTGCCTTCAATGAGTAAACAACATTTCTGTGCCATAAATTCCAACAATGTTATACATTTGCTCATTTACGTCTTTTGTTCAATATGTTCCAACTACTTTTTCAAATATATGTTACTTCCGTGAAAGCAGACATGAGACATACAAATTTACTGTCATAGTCCTGAAAGTTTGTTGCGAAACAAAATAGAACAACGACTGCGCTATTGCTTTATATTGATCAAGTTTAGAAACGGTTCATGTCATTGAATACATAATTCGTTGTAATCGTAATGGAAATTAGTTGACAACCTGTTTGGTTTCCCATTGTATGGTCAACAGACGGCCCAGTGTCATCCGTAGGTGTCGATCCACTATGTAAAACCCAATCGAAGTCATCGCCGACCATGTTGCTCCACCGACACATACCGTCATCAAATGGACACTTGCCTGAAATAGTAGTTACTTATATTTTTGTTTTGAATGGTTACATTTGGTAGTTATTATTGAATCAGATGCTTGTATATGTTATAGATTGTTTAATAATTAGAAAGTGAATTTGAAAAATATTCGGTAATACAAAGATTCAGTTAATACAAGTTAATACAAGGGTGCAAGTGAATATGTTAATACAAGTTAATACAAGGGTGCAAGTGAATGTGTTAATACAAGTTAATACAAGGGTGCAAGTGAATGTGTTAATACAAGTTAATACAATGGTGCACGCGTTTTACATTCGGGCGTAGGATTTATTATTGCAGTTAAATATTTGTAAACGTCAACTGAGATGGTTCGTTTGCAGTACGGGCGCTGCAGTAAGCTTCAAGAATTTGATGTGTCTCTCGAGCGGAAACAGTAAAGCGGCCAAAAATAAAAAGGAGTCCATAAGCCCTGTTATTGCCATTCTAACCCTCTTTTTCATTTCTTTGTATAAAAATTCGTTTTACGGGGTATTTGAATTTGAAAGTGAACACTTTCCTACTCGTCTGTTGTCCGCAAGGAAGGAAACCTACAAGTAATTTTACATGTATTTGCAACATTTTTACTTTTGAATAAAAACTGCCGCTTTACTTCACGCCACCTTTGTAAGCGTATCAATCTTAAAAAAAAAAAATGCTGTCACTGTTAGGTGACATATGTCCCTAACGCTTTTTAAACGTTAAAAAAGAGGAATAAATCTGTCAAAATACAAAACATAGTTATGGCGGTTGCTTTTCCTGGTGGAGACGTTGATAGTTAAATAGTATGTTACGTTTTAAACAAATATCTATATTAATATTCAAAATATTTGACTTAATAATAAAAAACTTTAACAAAACAGTTAAACAAGGGGCATAAATCTCTCAAAATGTAAAACGATGTTATGGCGGTTGCTTTCCCTGGTAGAGACGTTGATAGTAAGCGGTATTTTTAGTTTCAAGCAAATACCTTTGTTAGTAGTCAATATATATGACTTTATATAAAAACTTTAACCTTGGCCGGACGGACTAACGGACGGACGGACCGTTCGATTTTAATATGCCCCACCTATGGGAGCATACACAGAATACGAAATTGGTTAATAGACATATTTCAGTAACTGTATAAATTAATGTGCACATATTTTGTAGCTCCGTTCAAAAAGGAATGGTTTACCTTGCAAGGGTGGCTGGGGGGTTGTTGAGGGTTTCTCTGTCTATATAGATTTAAAAAACTACACACTATGTTAAGACATACACTGAATTAAGGATTCGTCGTTTTTATAATACATCAATTATGCATACTTTATGTGTTAAGGTTGGTAACTGACATTTTTTAGCTCGTCAATAAACCGCCTTAAGTTATTTATGAAGGCTAAGCAAAATAATATAAAATATCATTTGGACCGTTTTGAAATAGCTTAAAGCACAAACCATTTACTTACTACAAAGCGGCGACTATATGCTTTTTCGGGAAGCATAACAACCAAACACGTAATATAAATCGGATGGTGCGAATTACGCGGACGCAACAACACGTACAAATATAAACAATGTACCTACCGTTGTTGTGGTCCTCGGAGTGTTTGTAATTGGAGACGTCATGACCTCAGTTAGTCCTTGGGTATTAGTTGTTCGCGCTTGAAATTTATTTAATAGTTTTTAAATGCATACTCGTATACGTATATATATACCGTTGTTTTTATCCTCGGAGTGTTTGTAAATTGAGACGTCAAAACCTCAGTTAGTCCTTGGGTATTACATGGTGTAACATAGCTTATTATTTTGAAATAGTTTTTATTGACATGTTTAAATACATAATTTATTGTTAACGTCCAATAAAAATAAGTTGAATATCTAATATGCCGGTAGTATGATACATTTGGCGAAAAAGGTAACGTAACTCACATAATTTTTGTGGGACAGTTTCACGTGCAACTATGTTTCGTCATTATTGATAACACGACTATTAAAACACAGTCTGAAACAAGTACAATACGAAAATATCAACTTCATAGATACCATACATACCTATAAGATCAGGTGTACAGTTAAGCTTGTTTGCTGCAACCAAATAAGTTAGTATTAAGTATTTTATAGTGTATATTGTGTCTGATATTTAATTTTAAAGTTACTTATGTAGTTTAAAATAGGATTTTGGTTATAGGAATTTAATTTCATACATAAAAGCACGTTTTAAAACTACAAATACAAACCAACATTTTTGGAAAAGAATGACACGTTTCATCATGCTTTATAAGAGTTAATCCTATATAGTTTTCAAATTCCAAGACAGAATCTTACCCTTTACTGCATATCAAACAGTTATATATTCTTGTCGTATTTTGTAATTAACTATGAAAATAAACTACAGCTAAAATTCGTATAGGCGAAGATTGACAAACACGCTTACAGATGCTTACTGAAAAAAGTGCAAAATGGCAATAAATTGTAACTTAAATAAGCAAATATGTATACATGTACTGGTCTGTTAGCACGACCTCAGCTACAAAATTACACACATATTGTCATCCTTCACCCTGCTATGGTCGATTAATTTTAATGTATCATATGCTGCATAAGTTAGGCATTGGGAGATGTAATTATTTCTCCTAAAACGAATTACTGGGGAGTGGTGAGTAGATCTCGTAGTAGTCGCTGTTACTGGGGAGTGGTGAGTAGATCTAGTATTAGTCGCTGTTACTGGGGAGTGGGGAGTAGATCTAGTAGTAGTCGCTGTTACTGGGGAGTGGTGAGTAGATCTAGTAGTAGTCGCTGTTACTGGGGAGTGGTGAGTAGATCTAGTAGTAGTCGCTGTTACTGGGGAGTGGTGAGTAGATCTAGTAGTAGTCGCTGTTACTGGGGAGTGGTGAGTAGATCTAGTAGTAGTCGCTGTTACTGGGGAGTGGTGAGTAGATCTAGTAGTAGTCGCTGTTACTGGGGAGTGGTGAGTAGATCTAGTAGTAGTCGCTGTTACTGGGGAGTGGTGAGTAGATCTAGTAGTAGTCGCTGTTACTGGGGAGTGGTGAATAGATATAGTAGTAGTCGCTGTTACTGGGGAGTGGTGAGTAGATCTAGTAGTTGTCGCTGTTACTGGGGAGTGGTGAGTAGATCTAGTAGTAGTCGCTGTTACTGGGGAGTGGTGAGTAGATCTACTAGTAGTCGCTGTTACTGGGGAGTGGTGAGTAGATCTAGTAGTAGTCGCTGTTACGGGGGAGTGGTGAGTAGATCTAGTAGTAGTCGCTGTTACTGCGGAGTGGTGAGTAGATCTAATAGTAGTCGCTGTTACTGGGGAGTGGTGAGTAGATCTAGTAGTAGTCGCTGTTACTGGGGAGTGGTGAGTAGATCTAGTAGTAGTCGCTGTACTGGGGTGTTTTGAGTAGATCTAGTAGTAGTCGCTGTTACTTGGGAGTGGTGAGTAGATCTTGTAGTAGTCGCTGTTACTGGGGAGTGGTGTGTAGATCTAGTAGTAGTCGCTGTTACTGTGGAGTGGTGAGTAGATCTAGTAGTAGTCGCTGTTACTGGGGAGTGGTGTGTAGATCTAGTAGTAGTCGCTGTTACTGGGGAGTGGTGAGTAGATCTAGTAGTTGTCGCTGTTACTGGGGAGTGGTGAGTAGATCTAGTAGTAGTCGCTGGTAACCATGATAGCTACAACATTTTAACTTACCTATAGATTCTACTAAACTGCTGTTGTCAAGTGGTTTCCAGTTACAGAGATGCTCGTCGTCACAACACACAGTCGGCCATTGTTCTCGAGGGATACCTAAAGTTCGGTAAGTTTTCAGCAACGTTTCACATATATCTGAAAAAAAACATGATGCTATTTTGTCGCGCGAACTTCCATATCATTTGTTTTACAATTACATCGGACAAAATTGGATGTCATATGAAACAAAGATAGATCATGTATCACAACTAAAATGAAATTAAGTGGGCGTCATCACATGTAGACTTCAACCTTCAAGTCTTATACTGGTATGCTAACGCTCAAATAATAAATAAATGGACGAATTTGAACAATTTAACTGACATTTTAAAGCATCGGGTGAATGAATATTAATTATATGTTATATACGTGTCTGTTTCCACACCCCAGCTCGACTGTATTCGGATCAGCAGGATGTCTAGATGGATCTACCAGTTTGGATTGGCACATCTGCAATATGTAGAATTAATTAATGATATGTTTAACTAGAGCTATCACAGAAGGTGATAAATACGCCACACACCGCTAGGCACAGATGTAGAGCTTTGACACAGATGTAGAGCTTTGACACGGAACAATGTATTGACTGACGATATGACCTGCATAAAAGGAAAAATGAGCTTGAAATGTAAAATGAAATCAAAATGGAAATAATTCAGACATATTTGACCTTGAAAAGGGGACCTTGATTTGACTAATAAGCCTGAGACATGTGCGTTTCACACTGTCCAGTCATGTGACGATTTGAAGTAATATTAAAATCCTTTCAGGCATTACGAAGTTATTGAGCGGAAACGAAATATGAGACGTACCGACGTACCAACGTACCCACGGACTGACGTACAGACCCAACACGCATTATTTCTATATAGCCCCAACTTTTTCAAAAAGCGGGGGTATACTGATTATAGCGGATCATTGTTATCCAGGCCTGGCTTCATCATGTTTACATGAAGAACAGATAGAAAGGACTCGGAGAGCACAGACCCCCGCCATGGTAGTTAACCTACATTTTCCAGTGATTATCTTTCATGTCCTATCCCGATAGTAAATATTTCTTTAAAGATTCCTCGATCTGCACCAAAATCATATCATATTTCACAGGCACATTTCCTACTTTCCCAAAAATGTTCATGCAAATCAATTTGTAACTTTGTTTGCGTGAAATTGTTAACAAACAGACAAACAACTTGACAGTGACAAAAACAAAACTTCATTGGCAAGGTAAGTATTTATTCTTTTTTGTAATTCGACACGAAAGGTTTCAAATGCAATGTCTATAGATCTATCTCCAAGCACATTCGTGACAGGGAGTATAAGCGCTAAGCTCGCGTCTAATTTAAGGGGCTGGTTTGTTACAATGTAAACTGTTGGACAGAAACTGCTAAAATGCCAATTTTATATAAATGAAGGGCCATAACTCTGTAGCGATTTGGTTGAGCACCGAACATGGCTAAGACATTGTGCCCTCAAACATTTTCATCAACTTATCGAACTTGGTTGAGTTATTGTGGCAACAAACATTTTCATGAAGTTTGGTGAAGGTCGGATGAAAACTGTAGGACTTAGAGAGCGGAAACGAAATTGGTTTACTGACCGACCGACCGACCTGTGTAGACCGACCGACCGACATAAGCACATTTTATACATACCTGCGTTCTATTGTCGCAATTTATTAAACTGCTGCAGATTTTATTTCCGTACATTTGCGGGCAGTTGTAACATCGAAGGAAATGAGTTGAACCTAAGTTACAAAAAGGTTAAAAATTTATTCTAACTTGTATATTGTTGTGGATTATTTGCGTCTTATTGTCCTGATAAAAAATGCACATGCACACAACTATACGATATCAATATCACAAAATGTCCAGGATAACATGTAGAATTTTAAGCGATAACCAACGTAATGTGTCATGCCTTTTGTAATTGTTTTTGCCGACGTAGACGGTACATTTGATTATTAAAAACGATACAAAATATCAAACAACAAGAAAACAAAATCCACGCACTGACAAAATCCGCTCCGCACCCCTGTGAGTTACACATTGAGTGGTGGCAGCATTCTGAGCAGATCACCTGGTCGGAACGCTTGCTTACACTTGCTGTGCTTTTGGTGGTGGAATTGGAAGAACACGCGCTGTTGTTGCATGACTAAACGTGAAAAATTGAAGGAAACACGATAATATTTCATTACAATGAACTTTTTTATTGGCGTTTAAAAAGACCTTAAGATTTTGTAGTTTGTAGTTCAATGATAAGTGGGTAGTTCAGTGATTAAAATTTTTTGTTTACCCCTTTTAAAAAAAAAGAACGTTTAAAGATGAACTTCCCAAACAACCTTCGTATAGTTGGCTAAGACAATTTGTAAAGATCTGTGTTCACAAGACATGACGAAGATAAAGTGCCTAGTGAATATGTTCTTCCTCATAGCGCCTTCTCTAACTCGTCTTAAATAACTAAAAACCCTTACGGTCACATCTCTGCAACCTGCCAGATAAATGGTGTATATTCCCTGGAATGGCATCACATGCTCAATGTAGCACGTCTGAAATAAATAACAAAGCACACATGTTCAATGTAGCACATGTAAAAGAAATAACAGAGCACACATGTTCAATGTAGAACATAGAAAATAAAAAACACAGCACACATGTTCAATGTACCAGTTCTGAAATAAAATACAAAGCACACCCGTTTGAAAAAACTGAATTCCACGACTGATAAAATTTGTTTGTCGATATACCACTCAAAATATATGTGAAAGTATTTACGTATTGTTCATCTTGTTCATTCCTGCAGGCGCGAGTACAGGATTTTGAGTAAGAGGGGCGGAATTATTACGTAACTGTTGTTGGTGTCCCACTTAGATGTTAAAATATAATATAACAACGGGGCAAAATTGTCAAAAGAACCATTTAATGAAAATACCACAGAGCGGGTTTGGGAATGGCAATACATTGATTGAAGAACAAGTCATTGGCAACCTAAAGTATAATGTTTAAGTTATTGTGAGGTTTAAAAAATCGAATGTTGGACATTCGAATGCTTCCGCCCTCCCCTCTAAATCCACTTTTGTGTTGTACAATGTTTAATGCATAGATATGGGTACTCCGAGCACAGATTTTGCTACTGTGTACTCGTCATTTGAAAGCACAATGTCTTTTGTGGGTGGATTGGTTTGACAGTAATAAATGCGCCGAATCCTTTTTGTATCTGATGACATGCCGAACTCACACAACCTTACACGATTTGAAACCAATACGCTCTACACGATTCCGACTAATGAACAACATATTTGGTGCTAAGTTAAAGCTGATATAAGCTTTTTGTCAGTCCAAACTGTTTTGCTGAATTGTGCAATGTGTACAGCGAATAATATAAATATTTTTTGTAAAATTTATTGTTATTCTTAATGAGGATTCAAAAAACAACAACTAAGCAGCTGAATATATGAGTTCAGAACCCACTTAATTGCAAATAGGTCATTTCACAATAGCTAAATATTTTAGCTCGGAACTTTCTTAATTGAAAATAGGTCATTTTACAATAGCTAAATATTTGAGCTCCGAACCCACTTAATTGCAAATAGGTCATTTACACACTAGCTAAATATGTGAGCTGGGAACCCACTTAATTGCAAATAGGTCATTTACACAGTAGCTAAATATGTGAGCTCGGAACCCACTTAATTGCAAATAGGTCATTTATATGATATGCAGAAGTTCTTTATAATGGCTCTTTCTATCATAAAATAACAATGGGATTGTTGCTCAACTCTAACCTGTCCTTCTTGGCATTGTTGGACTTGAGAGCACTGATAAAGATGCTGAACTCCTTTTCCACAGTACAGACAGATTACAGCAGCGCATCCTATTATAACGACGCAATAACGATTATATAACTATATTTAGTAGGGCTATAAAACGTTTAATCCCCCAAACCTTTATAACGTTTTCCATAAAAAAAAAATCTAGTAAATGTAACATTTTTATTTTTATATACATGTACATATAATACACATATTACACATACTAAACATTCCTAAATCGGGTTCAATATATTATAATGTGTATGTAGTGTTTGACCACTCCAACAGTGAACAAGTCTCTTTCACCAAAATACACTTGAAGCGTAAACAAGTTGTTGGTTTCCGCTTACCCGACCTCCCGATTTTTTTCCGCCGACCCTAAACGTTTTTTTGCCTATCAATCATTAACTTTTTCTGATTTATGTGAAAAAAAGAGCAGTTTTCGCTTATATATATATTATAAGTTTGCTAGAAATCTCTTTTTCTATGACCTTATTTATAGCTAAGGTATATTCTCTTTGATGGGAGGCGTTTAAACATTTTACATGCATTCCAATATACTTAAACTGTGTGGTGAATATGCGGCGAAGAAAAAAAAAGTTAAAGAACAAAAAAAGTTACATTTTACCCCTCTCCTAGATGTTTTTGGAGATGTAAGCTGAAATCAACAATCTATTTTTTGGCCTTACCAATATATATAGTAACAACGGTCTATCTCTTTCTTGAACATTTTTAGGGACAAACCAAAAGCCTTGTTTCAGATTCAGCACGCTTTTAGAGGACAATGAGTAGATGTTGAAGCCTAGTCTGCTGGATAGTGTCACATAAATGCAACTTATCCACACGTCTGTCAGACACATTTCTTCCATATGGAAAACACAAAAGTTTGTTTTTCAAAATGAGAGACTAAAAACAGTGGTAGTATAACTTGAGACTTATTCTAGGCGTTGTTTATCTCGATATGATACTAACGACAATCATGCCACATTTCAAATATCTTTAATAGAACATGAAACAAACTCGTGCTGCAACTATCAGGTGACTTATGCCCCTGCGCGCTTTTTCGGGATGTGTGGCATTTACTCCAACACGAATCTTTGTAAATAAACGTAAATGCATAACGTAAAATTAATCACTTCAGTCAAAATGGCTGCTCTGAAAAACTTATGAAAAACTTTCACCAGAATTAAGCTAAAAAGAAGCAAAAATATGTTAAAACACAAAACAGAGTTATTGGGGTTGTTTTCCCTGGTGGAGACGTTGATAGCAAAGACGTATTTTAAGTTTCAATCAAATACCTATGTTAGTATGCAAGATATTCGACTTAATGAAAAACTTTAACCAAAATTTCTAAGTTCAAAAAAGGGCGTAAATCTGTCAAATTACAAAAAAGAGTTATGAAGGTTGCTTTCCCTAGTGGAGACGTTGAAAGTAAAGAAGAATTTTAAGTTCCAAGCAAATACCTTTGTTAGGATTCAAGATATTTGACTTTATGATATACTTTAACTTTTGGCCGAACGGTCGGGCAGACGGACAAACGGACGGACGGTTCGATTCGGGGGCATAAAACTATAAACAAGCTGACGAACAGCATGACGAGATAAAGGCAAATAAATCTTAAATAATAATACAAAATAGACACATGGCAATCCAAAACACCAGAAAATGGTAATTCTAAACATTTGTAAACGTTTATATGCAATTTAGAAAACGGATATACCGACAAACAATATAGTCACCATTGTCTCAGGTGGCGAAACATTATCATTATGGCAAGGAACAGCAGTCAAGTGAATACACGGGCAACTACAATAGTTATTCTTTTAGCAATGTACACAGTGTGAATTATTACTAACAAATGTAAGTATCAAGTTGTCAGAGTACATTTTATTTTTACCATCAAACAGACGTTAACGAGGAAACCAAAGCGTGATTGGATTTCTTATGCTTTATCCAAGTTACATTGAATTAATCCAAATTATGGTTTATTCGGTGTGCATAACTGTATGCATAAAAAGTTGATATATATTAAGTTGTACCAACCTTTAAGCACGACGGCCACAAGGCAGACACCAAGAAAACCTAAAACTAAACAAGTAGAATGAAAATAGAAAACAGTGACTTATTTATTCACTTATGTACAAATATAACACATAATTTAATTGAATTCGTCGACAATAAGTAGATTTAAAAAACTTGCCTGGAGACATGACAATTTTCTGAATGTTTTGGTATTTAATCGTCAACACGTACAATAAATCTTATCTATACAGATGGCCGAACAAAGGCAGAAATTCTATTAAAATGTCCAATAATAGTAAGATAACATATTTTCCATTTTGGTGTTCAATAACATTGCCCTCTCGTCACATGTGCTCTAACTTTAAGACAAATACTACACAAAGCACACATGCAGTACAATCTCATTAAAATCATTTCCAGTCCGACGCTGCTATACTATCCGCTTTCTGGAAACAACTAATGGAGCGAACGTTAGGATTTGATTTTAATGAGATTGACATCGAGTACAATTAATAATTCCAGTAGGAGTATCACAAACATTCCCAATTCTGAATTACCCAATAAAACGTTAAATGGATCAAAGTTATACAGACTATCGCGAAATAAAATTATTTCACACTATTATAACAGACTTTTAAATCAACATATGTAATCCATTACATGAGCAGAACACACGCCTTGCCTGGGACACATTCTTTCATGACGGCGAGCACTTTGTTCCAAGTTATAGCAGACTCCCTCTTTGTTGGTACAATACATGGCCCGAACACATGTATTATTTCTTATATTTGTCTTTAACCTCTAGGTGTGACCTTGATGTAATTTTTGTGCGGTACATACCTCCTCATGATGGTAATCATTTCTGCAAGAAATTTGAAAAGCACTCCGCGCCAGATGATATAAATCTCAAGACAAATATTTGACCTTTAACCTTCAACGTTAACCTTGCACTTGGACAGACGCATAGTTCACGTACACGACACATCATCCGAAATGAAGTTCTGTCCTGTTGTAAAAAGGCATGTAGCAGAATATTTCCGCATGCCAACCATATTCAAATCAAATGTGTGGTTACTCCATTCGTTTCATGTAATCTGTCTCTTTAAATCAACGAAGGTACTACATAGAAAAAAGCCAGGTCATCACGATCACCTCGACGTTATTAGGACGCGTTGCTGTTATGGTAGATGCATAACAGAGATCTCGAAACTAAAGACAAATTGTTCCATAAGAATGAACATAGAATACAGCTATGTTTCTTTTCAACTTAAACACCATTTTACTTCTAAATCATATCAAGGGCCTTTGCAGTGTCATTTTGAACGTTCTTGTAATCCTATTGTAATTATTATCTTAGTTTCCTGGCATTTCAACGATGTTGATATGACCTTATTAGTGATTTTAAAATCCATCCGTCCAAGGCCAAGTTATACGTCCGGACTAGTAAAAGCCAATATTGCCAATTACAGCTCTAAGTGTGACCTTGACCTTTGACCTACGAACCTGGTTCATGTGCGTTTCATGCCATCTCATAGAGGTTGAGTCAGGTAGTTATAAAATACACGACAAATTATAGGACTGACAAGCAAAGTGCCAATTTTGACCTTTGACCTCAAAGCGTTACCTTGACCTTTGACCTAGGGACCTGATTTATGAGCGCTATACACCGTCTCATTGCGGCAAACATGTGTGCCCAGTAATTTCAAAATCCTTCATGGTAAAGTTATAGTCAGGAAAAGCAAACAAGCAAATTTATTATCAAAAGGCAATTAGACCGGAACGACCTGACAATATGCGCATGCACTCTCGGTAGGGATGATGCATACACAGTTGCATTGAAATAAAGTTGTTAGTTCCCGAGATCTCGCGCGGAAACGAACATTTCCTATGCACATGTCCTATTCTTAATCAAAGGGCAATACTTCACAGAAAAATCAGCAGACCTGAACGACTTGACAATATGCGCATGTCCACCCGGTAGGGATGCTGCATATAAAGTTTGAACGCAAGTCATTAGTTCCAGGGATCTCGCGCGGAAACAAAATACCGGACGGACGAAAGGACGGACGGACGGACGGACGAACATGGAGTATGATGGTTAAAATTTTCGGGAAAGTGCATTTGACACACGATCAAGCTGCATGGCAGTTAATTTAGAATTTGGACGGACGGACAAAGCGGCGACTATATGCTCCACTTTTGGGGATCATAATAAATTAACAAACGACAGAGCTTGCGGTTTGCATTTTACAAGTATATTGTTTTAAAATTATCCATTATAATGCAGGCTAATTTCGTGTTTCATTATTGAGAGATACCAAAAAACCTTTATATAATTAACCGCTTTATTAAATTCGTTATTCGAAAAAATTATATGCATACGATACACGTATATAATTGCTTTGTTATCTGCCCTTAGTACCGTGTTTGCTTAAACAAGATGCATCGTCGTGACTATTCTGCGACCAGTTGACCTAATTAGATAAGACAATACCATGGTCTTCAATATGTAAATATGGCCAAGTTGCAAAACTGACAAAATCGTGTTTTCACGTTGAGATCACATAAAGCCTCGTTTATTTCAGAATAATGAATGATCTTTTATAAAACGATCGCTCAACCAGTCGTAATCGCTCACGGTATATTAAAACCGAGCGGTCCGCGTTCCCTGTTAAAATGGCGCACGCGAACAGCACGTATGATTGTTCTGAAATATACTCGAAGGCGTTGAGTACTTGACTAATCAAGACCATTTGGTTGACAGCAGCGTCTGACCAATCAAGATTATCAACGATCCGTGTCCTGCTAGAATCGCGCGTGCGGACAGCACTTTTCATTGTTCTGAAATATACTCGAACGCGTTGAGTAATTTATTGATCTGATTGACAACAACGCTTCGCCAATCAGGAAGCCGGGGCCAGACATGAGCTCAAGATCGTGCAAAATAACGGTAGTCACCTCGCGGAAAACATACCGAGCAGGCGTGTTATACCATAAACTGGAGTGTCACTCCGCCCCATAAACCCTAACACAAGCTAATGCTGTAGTTGAAAATGGGCTCTTCCATGTTATGAATACCTGATATAAAAAGTAGAATCTTCCAGTTTTTCTTATAAGAAAGACATGCGGGCATATCCGCAAAGCTCATAAGGAAACTATTCACTTAAATCATATTTAGGTGAAAAATTCATATAAAATTTTCCTTGTAAAAAATATTATTTTATAGTTGAAATATAGTAACATATAAGAACCCACGGACTTGTATACATTTTTTTTACGATTTTAAGATTTTTTTTAGAGTTTCACTAATGCGCTTTGTGAATTTGGACTCTGAATGAACAATACTTTCCGTGCGCACAGGTCCGTTTTCGCAGACCTATGCACGTAGCGATTTTATTTAATTTGTCTTAAAACATTGCTGTGACGTCATTCCTTTGTTCTCGCTACCCTTAATTTCTAAAACTATACGGTATGCAATGGGTAGCCGTCCAATACTATATATGGCTCTTTTAGGTAAGATATTCAGGGGCGTAGCTTCCTTTAGGCACTATAGGCACGTGCCTATACATTTTTCCAGAGAAGAAAAATTTAAATATGCCAAAAATGCAATAAAACAAGAGGGGGGATGGGGGTGAGGGGATCTTTCTTGGCTGTGTTGATACTTCATTGTTTAACCGGTCGACTACGTCAATATGAAATAAATTTCATGAACACGCGCTTATTTTAATATTATTTTGTAGAATCGGGGTTTAGCTGAAGTTATTTGTTTGTATCCACATACGAGTATAAACACTCCTGGCCCAAATCATCGCTCACAGCGTTATTTTGTAGATTCCGCCTATTGTGCCTATACATTTTTTGGACCCAAGCTACGCCCCTGATATTGCTAGTGTAGGTGAACTCAAAACACACAATGTCGCACACAGACGCCTTTGGTTTTGAGTTTATTCTTTTGACACCGATATAAAAATATTATCAAAAACCGTACTTAATGTTTGGACAAACATTCAGTTCACAAATGTGTATTTATTAATGTTCACCGTGATACAATTAAAATACCGTTATTAACATAATTAAAAAAAAGTGTTTTATAGATGCCTTTATGTTTCTTGTAAGCGCATAAAACTGTGAAGAAAACTCATATACGTTTGTAACGTATAAAATCAATTGACTTTAGGTTTGAAATCAACAACACATTTTTCTGTCAATAAAACTGAATGGAATTAGCAATGACGGCATATTTCAAGAAATAACGACGTAAAAAATAACAGTAAGTATCTTTGTGTTACGGTTTGTTATCCGTTCATGTATATGCTATTATTGTGTTGTCCGTAAATATCTGACAAAGCCGATATATAGAGAATACATGGTTGGTGCCGGGATGGAGAAAGTTTATCCGGTGGGCTTAGAAAATGAAAATAGGGCGAGCTTTAGCGAGCCCTATTTTTGTTTTCAGGCCGAACCGGATAAACTTTTTCCTTCCCGGCACCTACCGTGTATTCTATTTATCCTGTTTTCTATTCAATTAAATTTAAAAACACCAAACACTAATTAAAGGTTTAAATTAAAAAAAATTATAGACCGGCCTCGAACCAAATAACTCGCTTGCATGTATGCGTACTACCCGAAAAAAATAGTTCTCTATTTCTTAATCACCTTTATTAAAAAGCGAAAGTAAAATATTAATAAATCTAATTTGCTGATGTCAGTACGACACGAAAATGACATAGTAGCAAATTTGCTTTTGTTTTAAACCAGATTATATTGGGGTTTTTAAGAGTTACATTACGTCATTCATTTTGTGTTGTAAGTTTACACAATGTAGTCAAATCAGCACGCGTTTGTTTTGCAGTTTAAAATACATGAAATCGGAATAAATATTTAGTGTTTCTGTGTTTTGGATGGATCATATTATGCAAGAGGATTCAGATAAAAAGTGCATGGAGTATTTGCCTCGAATGAAAACGGTGAGATTGATCCCTTTTCAATTTTCTACGATTTACTCGGATAGTTGTGGGTGGAGGACAGTGTATAAATCAAATTAATGTTTCATTCTACGTTAAAATTACAGATATAGCCTTTGATGATTTTTTTCATTTATTTTCATCGGACATTTATATAAAGGGTTATTTCTTTGATGAAAAAGCTCTTTTGGTTGAACAAAGAAAGTCTGTCCACAAAGAATAACCCGCTTGCATCAGATTCAAGTGTGTTGAAATGGAATGGAACTGGATGGAAGTTGTTGTTAACAAGTTAAATGGAATGTAAGGGCAAACAACTCATTTGTTGTTTAACTCTGTTAAACTAGACAACACAAAGTTTGTATCGACAAAAAACTCTGGTAAGTAGACTTTATGCTGTGTCATTCTCGACAATGTTGTTATTCGGCGCGTAGGAATACCTATTGACGGTATATCAGTCACGTGATCTACTGTCGGATATCAACAAGTTTATACGGTCACCGCTTTATTAGGTCACTGTTTGGGTTAGTAGCAGGATAAATATGATACCACACCACACCGCATATTGGAAGGCTACCCATAGCACACAATCTATTATAACACATTTTTACCACGAGAACAAATGGGCCACATTAGTTTGTCCCGGGCGACATTAGTTTGTAGGAGCTCCGATTTTTAATGGTATTGGTGGAAACAGGTCGTTAAATTAATATTAATATCTTTTTTGCCTTTTGTGTATATTATGCTGATATTTATTATTATTACCTGATATTTCACTCAAACTGCTTATATCTAGAAAATGTTATATTCAAGCAGTCTTTGTTAAATATTGATTACACATCTGTGCTACGGTGTATGTCTGATTAAATCCATAATTATCTTTTCTTTCTTCCTTTAAGCTTTTTTATCCCTAAATTCTAAAATAGTAATATGTATCTCTTCCTCTTTTCTATTTGTATTTGTATTCTTTTCATTCTATGTTTTTATCATTTTTTTTTCAATTGTCGTCTATTAATCGCAATATATTTGTTTTTGAATGTTTATGATGAAATGTGTTTACTGTTATATTGTATATATGCAAATAAAACTGAAAATGAAGCAACAGTAAGACTGGGCCCGTATTCACCAACCCATTCTTAGACTTAAGAATAAAGAATAGACTTAGACTCAGAACATAATACGTGCGTGTTTGCAAATATTTTGGCATGAATGTTGCTGATGTCATTAACAAATGGTTCTAAATAAAACATGCTGCAATTAGAGCTGTGAATAACAAGTAAGAGTCGAATAAAAGGCCTTTTTAGAACAGAACTGTTTTAAGAATAGTCTTTATTCTTAGGTTGTAAGTCTAAGAATGGGTTGGTGAATCCGGGCCCTGTTTCTGCAAACGTTTTTCATCAGTATTGGTCATATAATTTACCGAATATTAATGTTGTTATCGGGATATTATTATTTTTTTATGACACGAGGCATATATCCGGGGTTTTGCCATAACATCTGTCAAATAAAATATAATTATTAATAGTATGACAGCGACCTCTCAAACACCAAAGATCAGCACAGTCCATTTGATAGGGGTACCAATGCAATTGCTATTTTAGTGCGAGTTTAATTTGTCATTCATTTCAAATATAGTATTCGTATATGCGCTGAAGATTTTGGTGACGGCGAACCGGGTTCGAATCTGGTCTGAAAACATTTTAGTAAATTTTTATTTTTAATTGCAGTTTATGAAGTGATGTTTTTTTTTTTAATTATGTGTTTATTTTTTTCTTGTATATGTTTCGTTTGTTTACAGTTATCAACTGCATGACAATAATAACAATGAACAATCAAAACACAATCAAGCCCTTCACTTGCTGAGTCGGTCTCTGAGTCATTAGTATCCCATTCACTTGCTGTGTCTGTCTCTGAGTCATTAGTATCCCATTCACTTGCTGTGTCTGTCTCAGAGTCATCATATTTCACCAGCAGGACTCGAGCTCATGACCACTGGTTCAAAAATACCACACCGCGCTTTTACCACCTGAGCAATTTATTCATATCGATAGTACTGTATATATACGAATACTAACATTCACGGTATCCCGTTTATGTGATTAACCTATTTTCGGGAAGAAAAACACAGTAATATTGAACCTGGTCACGTCTCAATGCGCAATGTTTATCTATACCATGTACAAATATAAAGAAGTTATAAATGTTACCTTAGCGCCAACAGTAGTCCATTTATAATCCAAAATGGGTAATTGTTATTCCGCACGTGTGAATAAAGACACTAATTAGAAACAACATATTTCCAATTATTTTTGTTAGGGGTTATGTATGTCCGTCAATCGCGATAAGCGACAACACATATTAGTACAAAAAGCGTACACTTGTTTTAAATGAATGGACAATAGATGTTTGCAGACGAAGGATACCTTTTATAGTGCAAAAGCACGTGGAACTCCAGTCATGTGTACTGATTTTATAAAGAGATTCTTTTGGTGGGAATGTTGAACCATTGATAGTGTAGGCATTTCCTATCAGGGTATTTATACCAATTGCAAACATACATAAAGTAGTTTGGGAATGGTTTTGCTATAAGTTTACATAATTAAACGCTGATATTTTACAGGATGGACAGTTTTCGACTTATATATGTTACACAGAGGGCTTCAAATAAAGGCTTTGAACATTTCGAATAGTATATCAATTTCGTGCAATGTAATTTTGTCACTTGGTTTTAACTAATTCGGAAAAAAATAATACTTTGTTATAAAAGACATGTTGATCACAACCACAACCATAGATAATACTATGCAACACTATTCCTTCAACAATAATAATCCAGGTCGATACTGTATCTATATATTATATGTATACTATATTAAACGTGTTCAACCAACGATATTAACTGTGGGACAAGGCTGATCAGTTACATAGATGTCATCCAAAGCTATGTCGCCTGTGTAGCCATCGCCAACCGTTGCTTCAAAAATGACCTGAAAATACAAAAGCATTGATTCTGTTATTATAAATGAGGATACAGAAGCATTGATTCTGTTATTATAAATGAGGATACAGAAGCATTGATTCTGTTATTATAAATGAGGATACAGAAGCATTGATTCTGTTATTATAAATGAGGATACAGAAGCATTGATTCTGTTATTATAAATGAGGATACAGAAGCATTGATTCTGTTATTATAAATGAGGATACAAAAGCATTGATTCTGTTATTATAAATGAGGATACAGAAGCATTGATTCTGTTATTATAAATGAGGATACAGAAGCCTTGATTCTGTTATTATAAATGAGAATACAGAAGCCTTGAATCTATTATTCACAAATTATGTGAAGATACAAAAGACTTAATTATGTTAAACATTTTGTGTGCTATAGCGGGTAACTCTTTCAGGCATGTGGTCGGAGATGACTTTGACTGGGTTTTACATAGTGGAACCACGCCCACAGACGATACCGGGCCGTCACATTAAATGTTAAAAAAGAATGATCTAAGATAATATTATATAGATCACGAAACGAACAACTTTGCAAAACAAAATGTGGCATTAAAGTAAACTTTATAATTCTACGATACAAGAACGAACTCACATAGAAGTCAACGTGTGAATCTAAGGTCACATGGGCCTGTTTCCAGTCTCGACCTTGGTTGCCAGTCATGCCCCAAACCGTGTATCCAGGAATAACATTGTTTTGCGAGATGTACACCTTCAATGTACCGATGCTGTCACCGTTCATGCTGTACCAAAAGTGAAGGCACTTCAGCCACGAGTGGACGGTTGGTATGAATGTAGGGCTTCTCAACCACGCCTTTTCATTATGGGATCTTGGAGCGCTCGTCTCTATGAAGACGTACTTGCCTTCAATGAGTAAACAACATTTCTGTGCCATAAATTCCAACAATGTTATACATTTGCTCATTTACGTCTTTTGTTCAATATGTTCCAACTACTTTTTCAAATATATGTTACTTCCGTGAAAGCAGACATGAGACATACAAATTTACTGTCATAGTCCTGAAAGTTTGTTGCGAAACAAAATAGAACAACGACTGCGCTATTGCTTTATATTGATCAAGTTTAGAAACGGTTCATGTCATTGAATACATAATTCGTTGTAATCGTAATGGAAATTAGTTGACAACCTGTTTGGTTTCCCATTGTATGGTCAACAGACGGCCCAGTGTCATCCGTAGGTGTCGATCCACTATGTAAAACCCAATCGAAGTCATCGCCGACCATGTTGCTCCACCGACACATACCGTCATCAAATGGACACTTGCCTGAAATAGTAGTTACTTATATTTTTGTTTTGAATGGTTACATTTGGTAGTTATTATTGAATCAGATGCTTGTATATGTTATAGATTGTTTAATAATTAGAAAGTGAATTTGAAAAATATTCGGTAATACAAAGATTCAGTTAATACAAGTTAATACAAGGGTGCAAGTGAATATGTTAATACAAGTTAATACAAGGGTGCAAGTGAATGTGTTAATACAAGTTAATACAAGGGTGCAAGTGAATGTGTTAATACAAGTTAATACAATGGTGCACGCGTTTTACATTCGGGCGTAGGATTTATTATTGCAGTTAAATATTTGTAAACGTCAACTGAGATGGTTCGTTTGCAGTACGGGCGCTGCAGTAAGCTTCAAGAATTTGATGTGTCTCTCGAGCGGAAACAGTAAAGCGGCCAAAAATAAAAAGGAGTCCATAAGCCCTGTTATTGCCATTCTAACCCTCTTTTTCATTTCTTTGTATAAAAATTCGTTTTACGGGGTATTTGAATTTGAAAGTGAACACTTTCCTACTCGTCTGTTGTCCGCAAGGAAGGAAACCTACAAGTAATTTTACATGTATTTGCAACATTTTTACTTTTGAATAAAAACTGCCGCTTTACTTCACGCCACCTTTGTAAGCGTATCAATCTTAAAAAAAAAAAATGCTGTCACTGTTAGGTGACATATGTCCCTAACGCTTTTTAAACGTTAAAAAAGAGGAATAAATCTGTCAAAATACAAAACATAGTTATGGCAGTTGCTTTTCCTGGTGGAGACGTTGATAGTTAAATAGTATGTTACGTTTTAAACAAATATCTATATTAATATTCAAAATATTTGACTTAATAATAAAAAACTTTAACAAAACAGTTAAACAAGGGGCATAAATCTCTCAAAATGTAAAACGATGTTATGGCGGTTGCTTTCCCTGGTAGAGACGTTGATAGTAAGCGGTATTTTTAGTTTCAAGCAAATACCTTTGTTAGTAGTCAATATATATGACTTTATATATCAATATATATGACTTTATATAAAAACTTTAACCTCGGCCGGACGGACTAACGGACGGACGGACCGTTCGATTTTAATATGCCCCACCTATGGGAGCACACACAGAATACGAAATTGGTTAATAGACATATTTCAGTAACTGTATAAATTAATGTGCACATATTTTGTAGCTCCGTTCAAAAAGGAATGGTTTACCTTGCAAGGGTGGCTGAGGGGTTGTTGAGGGTTTCTCTGTCTATATAGATTTAAAAAACTACACACTATGTTAAGACATACACTGAATTAAGGATTCGTCGTTTTTATAATACATCAATTATGCATACTTTATGTGTTAAGGTTGGTAACTGACATTTTTTAGCTCGTCAATGAACCGCCTTAAGTTATTTATGAAGGCTAAGCAAAATAATATAAAATATCATTTGGACCGTTTTGAAATAGCTTAAAGCACAAACCATTTACTTACTACAAAGCAGCGACTATATGCTTTTTCGGGAAGCATAACAACCAAACACGTAATATAAATCGGATGGTGCGAATTACGCGGACGCAAACAACACGTACAAATATAAACAAAGTACCTACCGTTGTTGTGGTCCTCGGAGTGTTTGTAATTGGAGATGTCATGACCTCAGTTAGTCCTTGGGTATTAGTTGTTCGCGCTTGAAATTTATTTAATAGTTTTTAAATGCATACTCGTATACGTATATATATACCGTTGTTTTTATCCTCGGAGTGTTTGTAAATTGAGACGTCAAAACCTCAGTTAGTCCTTGGGTATTACATGGTGTAACATAGCTTATTATTTTGAAATAGTTTTTATTGACATGTTTAAATACATAATTTATTGTTAACGTCCAATAAAAATAAGTTGAATATCTAATATGCCGGTAGTATGATACATTTGGCGAAAAAGGTAACGTAACTCACATAATTTTTGTGGGACAGTTTCACGTGCAACTATGTTTCGTCATTATTGATAACACGACTATTAAAACACAGTCTGAAACAAGTACAATATGAAAATATCAACTTCATAGATACCATACATACCTATAAGATCAGGTGTACAGTTAAGCTTGTTTGCTGCAACCAAATAAGTTTAGTATTAAGTATTTTATAGTGTATATTGTGTCTGATATTTAATTTTAAAGTTACTTATGTAGTTTAAAATAGGATTTTGGTTATAGGAATTTAATTTCATACATAAAAGCACGTTTTAAAACTACAAATACAAACCAACATTTTTGGAAAAGAATGACACGTTTCATCATGCTTTATAAGAGTTAATCCTATATAGTTTTCAAATTCCAAGACAGAATCTTACCCTTTACCGCATATCAAACAGTTATATATTCTTGTCGTATTTTGTAATTAACTATGAAAATAAACTACAGCTAAAATTCGTATAGGCGAAGATTGACAAACACGCTTACAGATGCTTACTGAAAAAAGTGCAAAATGGCAATAAATTGTAACTTAAATAAGCAAATATGTATACATGTACTGGTCTGTTAGCACGACCTCAGCTACAAAATTACACACATATTGTCATCCTTCACCCTGCTATGGTCGATTAATTTTAATGTATCATATGCTGCATAAGTTAGGCATTGCGAGATGTAATTATTTCTCCTAAAACGAATTACTGGGGAGTGGTGAGTAGATCTCGTAGTAGTCGCTGTTACTGGGGAGTGGTGAGTAGATCTAGTAGTAGTCGCTGTTACTAGGGAGTGGGGAGTAGATCTAGTAGTAGTCGCTGTTACTGGGGAGTGGTGAGTAGATCTAGTAGTAGTCGCTGTTACTGGGGAGTGGTGAGTAGATCTAGTAGTAGTCGCTGTTACTGGGGAGTGGTGAGTAGATCTAGTAGTAGTCGCTGTTACTGGGGAGTGGTGAGTAGATCTAGTAGTAGTCGCTGTTACTGGGGAGTGGTGAGTAGATCTAGTAGTAGTCGCTGTTACGGGGGAGTGGTGAGTAGATCTAGTAGTAGTCGCTGTTACTGCGGAGTGGTGAGTAGATCTAGTAGTAGTCGTTGTTACTGGGGAGTGGTGAGTAGATCTAGTAGTAGTCGCTGTTACTGGGAGTGGTGAGTAGATCTAGTAGTAGACGCTGTTACTGGGGAGTGGTGAGTAGAGCTAGTAGTAGTCGCTCTTACTGGGAGTGGTGAGTAGATCTAGCAGTAGTCTCTGTTACTGGGGAGTGCTGAGTAGATCTAGTAGTAGTCTCTGTTACTGGGGAGTGGTGAGTAGATCTAGTTGTAGTCACTGTTGCTGGGGAGTGGTGAGTAGATCTAGTAGTTGTCGCTGTTACTGAGGAGTGATGAGTAGATCTAGTAGTAGTCTCTGTGACTGGGGAGTGGTGAGAAGATCTAGTAGTAGTCACTGTTACTGGGAGTGGTGAGTAGATCTAGTAGTAGTCTCTGTTACTGGGGAGTGGTGAGTAGATCTAGTAGTAGTCGCTGTTACTTGGGAGTGGTGAGTAGATCTAGTAGTAGTCGCAGGTATTGGGGAGTGGTGTGTAGATCTAGTAGTAGTCGCTGTTACTGGGGAGTGGTGAGTAGATCTAGTAGTAGTCGCTGTTACTGGGGAGTGGTGAGTTGATCTAGTAGTAGTCGTTGTTACTGGGAAGTGGTGAGTAGATCTAGTAGTAGTCGCTGTTACTGGGGAGTGGTGAGTAGATCTAGTATTAGTCGCTGTTACTGGGGAGTGGTGAGTAGATCTAGTAGTAGTCGCTGTTACTGGGGAGTGGTGAGTAGATCTAGTTGTAGTCGCTGTTACTGGGGAGTGGTGAGTAGATCTAGTGGAAGTCGCTGTTACTGGGGAGTGGTGAGTAGATCTAGTAGTAGTCGCTGTTACTGGGGAGTGGTGAGTAGATCTAGTAGTAGTCGCTGTCACTGGGGAGTGGTGAGTAGATCTAGTATTAGTCGCTGTTACTGGGGAGTGGTGAGTAGATCTAGTAGTAGTCGCTGTTACTGGGGAGTGGTGAGTAGATCTAGTAGTAGTCGCTGTTACTGGGGAGTGGTGAGTAGATCTAGTAGTAGTCGCTGTTACTGGGGAGTGGTGAGTAGATCTAGTAGTAGTCGCTGTTACGGGGGAGTGGTGAGTAGATATAGTAGTAGTCGCTGTTACTGGGGAGTGGTGAGTAGATCTAGTAGTTGTCGCTGTTACTGGGGAGTGGTGAGTAGATCTAGTAGTAGTCGCTGTTACTGGGAAGTGGTGAGTAGATCTAGTAGTAGTCGCTGTTACTGGGGAGTGGTGAGTAGATCTAGTAGTAGTCGCTGTTACGGGGGAGTGGTGAGTAGATCTAGTAGTAGTCGCTGTTACTGCGGAGTGGTGAGTAGATCTAATAGTAGTCGCTGTTACTGGGGAGTGGTGAGTAGATCTAGTAGTAGTCGCTGTTACTTGGGAGTGGTGAGTAGATCTAGTTGTAGTCGCTGTTACTGGGGAGTGGTGAGTAGATCTAGTAGTAGTCGCTGTTACAGGGGAGTGGTGAGTAGATCTAGTAGTAGTCGCTGTTACTGGGGAGTGATAAGTAGATCTAGTAGTAGTCGCTGTTACTGGGGAGTGGTGAGTAGATCTAGTAGTAGTCGCTGTTACTGGGGAGTGGTGAGTAGATCTAGTAGTAGTCGCTGTGCTGGGGTGTTTTGAGTAGATCTAGTAGTAGTCGCTGTTACTTGGGAGTGGTGAGTAGATCTAGTAGTAGTCGCTGTTAATGGGGAGTGGTGAGTAGATCTAGTAGTAGTCGCTGTTACTGGGGAGTGGTGAGTAGATCTAGTATTAGTCGCTGTTACTGGGGAGTGGTGAGTAGATCTAGTAGTAGTCGCTGTTACTGGGGAGTGGTGAGTAGATCTAGTTGTAGTCGCTGTTACTGGGGAGTGGTGAGTAGATCTAGTGGAAGTCGCTGTTACTGGGGAGTGGTGAGTAGATCTAGTAGTAGTCGCTGTTACTGGGGAGTGGTGAGTAGATCTAGTAGTAGTCGCTGTTACTGGGGAGTGGTGAGTAGATCTAGTATTAGTCGCTGTTACTGGGGAGTGGTGAGTAGATCTAGTAGTAGTCGCTGTTACTGGGGAGTGGTGAGTAGATCTAGTAGTAGTCGCTGTTACTGGGGAGTGGTGAGTAGATCTAGTAGTAGTCGCTGTTACTGGGGAGTGGTGAGTAGATCTAGTAGTAGTCGCTGTTACTGGGGAGTGGTGAATAGATATAGTAGTGGTCGCTGTTACTGGGGAGTGGTGAGTAGATCTAGTAGTTGTCGCTGTTACTGGGGAGTGGTGAGTAGATCTAGTAGTAGTCGCTGTTACTGGGGAGTGGTGAGTAGATCTACTAGTAGTCGCTGTTACTGGGGAGTGGTGAGTAGATCTAGTAGTAGTCGCTGTTACTGGGGAGTGGTGAGTAGATCTAGTAGTAGTCGCTGTTACTGCGGAGTGGTGAGTAGATCTAATAGTAGTCGCTGTTACTGGGGAGTGGTGAGTAGATCTAGTAGTAGTCGCTGTTACTGGGGAGTGGTGAGTAGATCTAGTTGTAGTCGCTGTTACTGGGGAGTGATGAGTAGATCTAGTAGTAGTCGCTGTTACTGGGGAGTGGTGAGTAGATCTAGTAGTAGTCGCTGTTACTGGGGAGTGGTGAGTAGATCTAGTAGTAGTCGCTGTTACTGGGGAGTGGTGAGTAGATCTAGTAGTAGTCGCTGTACTGGGGTGTTTTGAGTAGATCTAGTAGTAGTCGCTGTTACTTGGGAGTGGTGAGTAGATCTAGTAGTAGTCGCTGTTACTGGGGAGTGGTGTGTAGATCTAGTAGTAGTCGCTGTTACTGGGGAGTGGTGAGTAGATCTAGTAGTTGTCGCTGTTACTGGGGAGTGGTGAGTAGATCTAGTAGTAGTCGCTGGTAACCATGATAGCTACAACATTTTAACTTACCTATAGATTCTACTAAACTGCTGTTGTCAAGTGGTTTCCAGTTACAGAGATGCTCGTCGTCACAACACACAGTCGGCCATTGTTCTCGAGGGATACCTAAAGTTCGGTAAGTTTTCAGCAACGTTTCACATATCTGAAAAAAAACATGATGCTATTTTGTCGCGCGAACTTCCATATCATTTGTTTTACAATTACATCGGACAAAATTGGATGTCATATGAAACAAAGATAGATCATGTATCACAACTAAAATGAAATTAAGTGGGCGTCATCACATGTAGACTTCAACCTTCAAGTCTTATACTGGTATGCTAACGCTCAAATAATAAATAAATGGACGAATTTGAACAATTTAACTGACATTTTAAAGCATCGGGTGAATGAATATTAATTATATGTTATATACGTGTCTGTTTCCACACCCCAGCTCGACTGTATTCGGATCAGCAGGATGTCTAGATGGATCTACCAGTTTGGATTGGCACATCTGCAATATGTAGAATTAATTAATGATATGTTTAACTAGAGCTATCACAGAAGGTGATAAATACGCCACACACCGCTAGGCACAGATGTAGAGCTTTGACACAGATGTAGAGCTTTGACACGGAACAATGTATTGACTGACGATATGACCTGCATAAAAGGAAAAATGAGCTTGAAATGTAAAATGAAATCAAAATGGAAATAATTCAGACATATTTGACCTTGAAAAGGGGACCTTGATTTGACTAATAAGCCTGAGACATGTGCGTTTCACACTGTCCAGTCATGTGACGATTTGAAGTAATATTAAAATCCTTTCAGGCATTACGAAGTTATTGAGCGGAAACGAAATATGAGACGTACCGACGTACCAACGTACCCACGGACTGACGTACAGACCCAACACGCATTATTTCTATATAGCCCCAACTTTTTCAAAAAGCGGGGGTATACTGATTATAGCGGATCATTGTTATCCAGGCCTGGCTTCATCATGTTTACATGAAGAACAGATAGAAAGGACTCGGAGAGCACAGACCCCCGCCATGGTAGTTAACCTACATTTTCCAGTGATTATCTTTCATGTCCTATCCCGATAGTAAATATTTCTTTAAAGATTCCTCGATCTGCACCAAAATCATATCATATTTCACAGGCACATTTCCTACTTTCCCAAAAATGTTCATGCAAATCAATTTGTAACTTTGTTTGCGTGAAATTGTTAACAAACAGACAAACAACTTGACAGTGACAAAAACAAAACTTCATTGGCAAGGTAAGTATTTATTCTTTTTTGTAATTCGACACGAAAGGTTTCAAATGCAATGTCTATAGATCTATCTCCAAGCACATTCGTGACAGGGAGTATAAGCGCTAAGCTCGCGTCTAATTTAAGGGGCTGGTTTGTTACAATGTAAACTGTTGGACAGAAACTGCTAAAATGCCAATTTTATATAAATGAAGGGCCATAACTCTGTAGCGATTTGGTTGAGCACCGAACATGGCTAAGACATTGTGCCCTCAAACATTTTCATCAACTTATCGAACTTGGTTGAGTTATTGTGGCAACAAACATTTTCATGAAGTTTGGTGAAGGTCGGATGAAAACTGTAGGACTTAGAGAGCGGAAACGAAATTGGTTTACTGACCGACCGACCGACCTGTGTAGACCGACCGACCGACATAAGCACATTTTATACATACCTGCGTTCTATTGTCGCAATTTATTAAACTGCTGCAGATTTTATTTCCGTACATTTGCGGGCAGTTGTAACATCGAAGGAAATGAGTTGAACCTAAGTTACAAAAAGGTTAAAAATTTATTCTAACTTGTATATTGTTGTGGATTATTTGCGTCTTATTGTCCTGATAAAAAATGCACATGCACACAACTATACGATATCAATATCACAAAATGTCCAGGATAACATGTAGAATTTTAAGCGATAACCAACGTAATGTGTCATGCCTTTTGTAATTGTTTTTGCCGACGTAGACGGTACATTTGATTATTAAAAACGATACAAAATATCAAACAACAAGAAAACAAAATCCACGCACTGACAAAATCCGCTCCGCACCCCTGTGAGTTACACATTGAGTGGTGGCAGCATTCTGAGCAGATCACCTGGTCGGAACGCTTGCTTACACTTGCTGTGCTTTTGGTGGTGGAATTGGAAGAACACGCGCTGTTGTTGCATGACTAAACGTGAAAAATTGAAGGAAACACGATAATATTTCATTACAATGAACTTTTTTATTGGCGTTTAAAAAGACCTTAAGATTTTGTAGTTTGTAGTTCAATGATAAGTGGGTAGTTCAGTGATTAAAATTTTTTGTTTACCCCTTTTAAAAAAAAAGAACGTTTAAAGATGAACTTCCCAAACAACCTTCGTATAGTTGGCTAAGACAATTTGTAAAGATCTGTGTTCACAAGACATGACGAAGATAAAGTGCCTAGTGAATATGTTCTTCCTCATAGCGCCTTCTCTAACTCGTCTTAAATAACTAAAAACCCTTACGGTCACATCTCTGCAACCTGCCAGATAAATGGTGTATATTCCCTGGAATGGCATCACATGCTCAATGTAGCACGTCTGAAATAAATAACAAAGCACACATGTTCAATGTAGCACATGTAAAAGAAATAACAGAGCACACATGTTCAATGTAGAACATAGAAAATAAAAAACACAGCACACATGTTCAATGTACCAGTTCTGAAATAAAATACAAAGCACACCCGTTTGAAAAAACTGAATTCCACGACTGATAAAATTTGTTTGTCGATATACCACTCAAAATATATGTGAAAGTATTTACGTATTGTTCATCTTGTTCATTCCTGCAGGCGCGAGTACAGGATTTTGAGTAAGAGGGGCGGAATTATTACGTAACTGTTGTTGGTGTCCCACTTAGATGTTAAAATATAATATAACAACGGGGCAAAATTGTCAAAAGAACCATTTAATGAAAATACCACAGAGCGGGTTTGGGAATGGCAATACATTGATTGAAGAACAAGTCATTGGCAACCTAAAGTATAATGTTTAAGTTATTGTGAGGTTTAAAAAATCGAATGTTGGACATTCGAATGCTTCCGCCCTCCCCTCTAAATCCACTTTTGTGTTGTACAATGTTTAATGCATAGATATGGGTACTCCGAGCACAGATTTTGCTACTGTGTACTCGTCATTTGAAAGCACAATGTCTTTTGTGGGTGGATTGGTTTGACAGTAATAAATGCGCCGAATCCTTTTTGTATCTGATGACATGCCGAACTCACACAACCTTACACGATTTGAAACCAATACGCTCTACACGATTCCGACTAATGAACAACATATTTGGTGCTAAGTTAAAGCTGATATAAGCTTTTTGTCAGTCCAAACTGTTTTGCTGAATTGTGCAATGTGTACAGCGAATAATATAAATATTTTTTGTAAAATTTATTGTTATTCTTAATGAGGATTCAAAAAACAACAACTAAGCAGCTGAATATATGAGTTCAGAACCCACTTAATTGCAAATAGGTCATTTCACAATAGCTAAATATTTTAGCTCGGAACTTTCTTAATTGAAAATAGGTCATTTTACAATAGCTAAATATTTGAGCTCCGAACCCACTTAATTGCAAATAGGTCATTTACACACTAGCTAAATATGTGAGCTGGGAACCCACTTAATTGCAAATAGGTCATTTACACAGTAGCTAAATATGTGAGCTCGGAACCCACTTAATTGCAAATAGGTCATTTATATGATATGCAGAAGTTCTTTATAATGGCTCTTTCTATCATAAAATAACAATGGGATTGTTGCTCAACTCTAACCTGTCCTTCTTGGCATTGTTGGACTTGAGAGCACTGATAAAGATGCTGAACTCCTTTTCCACAGTACAGACAGATTACAGCAGCGCATCCTATTATAACGACGCAATAACGATTATATAACTATATTTAGTAGGGCTATAAAACGTTTAATCCCCCAAACCTTTATAACGTTTTCCATAAAAAAAAAATCTAGTAAATGTAACATTTTTATTTTTATATACATGTACATATAATACACATATTACACATACTAAACATTCCTAAATCGGGTTCAATATATTATAATGTGTATGTAGTGTTTGACCACTCCAACAGTGAACAAGTCTCTTTCACCAAAATACACTTGAAGCGTAAACAAGTTGTTGGTTTCCGCTTACCCGACCTCCCGATTTTTTTCCGCCGACCCTAAACGTTTTTTTGCCTATCAATCATTAACTTTTTCTGATTTATGTGAAAAAAAGAGCAGATTTCGCTTATATATATATTATAAGTTTGCTAGAAATCTCTTTTTCTATGACCTTATTTATAGCTAAGGTATATTCTCTTTGATGGGAGGCGTTTAAACATTTTACATGCATTCCAATATACTTAAACTGTGTGGTGAATATGCGGCGAAGAAAAAAAAAGTTAAAGAACAAAAAAAGTTACATTTTACCCCTCTCCTAGATGTTTTTGGAGATGTAAGCTGAAATCAACAATCTATTTTTTGGCCTTACCAATATATATAGTAACAACGGTCTATCTCTTTCTTGAACATTTTTAGGGACAAACCAAAAGCCTTGTTTCAGATTCAGCACGCTTTTAGAGGACAATGAGTAGATGTTGAAGCCTAGTCTGCTGGATAGTGTCACATAAATGCAACTTATCCACACGTCTGTCAGACACATTTCTTCCATATGGAAAACACAAAAGTTTGTTTTTCAAAATGAGAGACTAAAAACAGTGGTAGTATAACTTGAGACTTATTCTAGGCGTTGTTTATCTCGATATGATACTAACGACAATCATGCCACATTTCAAATATCTTTAATAGAACATGAAACAAACTCGTGCTGCAACTATCAGGTGACTTATGCCCCTGCGCGCTTTTTCGGGATGTGTGGCATTTACTCCAACACGAATCTTTGTAAATAAACGTAAATGCATAACGTAAAATTAATCACTTCAGTCAAAATGGCTGCTCTGAAAAACTTATGAAAAACTTTCACCAGAATTAAGCTAAAAAGAAGCAAAAATATGTTAAAACACAAAACAGAGTTATTGGGGTTGTTTTCCCTGGTGGAGACGTTGATAGCAAAGACGTATTTTAAGTTTCAATCAAATACCTATGTTAGTATGCAAGATATTCGACTTAATGAAAAACTTTAACCAAAATTTCTAAGTTCAAAAAAGGGCGTAAATCTGTCAAATTACAAAAAAGAGTTATGAAGGTTGCTTTCCCTAGTGGAGACGTTGAAAGTAAAGAAGAATTTTAAGTTCCAAGCAAATACCTTTGTTAGGATTCAAGATATTTGACTTTATGATATACTTTAACTTTTGGCCGAACGGTCGGGCAGACGGACAAACGGACGGACGGTTCGATTCGGGGGCATAAAACTATAAACAAGCTGACGAACAGCATGACGAGATAAAGGCAAATAAATCTTAAATAATAATACAAAATAGACACATGGCAATCCAAAACACCAGAAAATGGTAATTCTAAACATTTGTAAACGTTTATATGCAATTTAGAAAACGGATATACCGACAAACAATATAGTCACCATTGTCTCAGGTGGCGAAACATTATCATTATGGCAAGGAACAGCAGTCAAGTGAATACACGGGCAACTACAATAGTTATTCTTTTAGCAATGTACACAGTGTGAATTATTACTAACAAATGTAAGTATCAAGTTGTCAGAGTACATTTTATTTTTACCATCAAACAGACGTTAACGAGGAAACCAAAGCGTGATTGGATTTCTTATGCTTTATCCAAGTTACATTGAATTAATCCAAATTATGGTTTATTCGGTGTGCATAACTGTATGCATAAAAAGTTGATATATATTAAGTTGTACCAACCTTTAAGCACGACGGCCACAAGGCAGACACCAAGAAAACCTAAAACTAAACAAGTAGAATGAAAATAGAAAACAGTGACTTATTTATTCACTTATGTACAAATATAACACATAATTTAATTGAATTCGTCGACAATAAGTAGATTTAAAAAACTTGCCTGGAGACATGACAATTTTCTGAATGTTTTGGTATTTAATCGTCAACACGTACAATAAATCTTATCTATACAGATGGCCGAACAAAGGCAGAAATTCTATTAAAATGTCCAATAATAGTAAGATAACATATTTTCCATTTTGGTGTTCAATAACATTGCCCTCTCGTCACATGTGCTCTAACTTTAAGACAAATACTACACAAAGCACACATGCAGTACAATCTCATTAAAATCATTTCCAGTCCGACGCTGCTATACTATCCGCTTTCTGGAAACAACTAATGGAGCGAACGTTAGGATTTGATTTTAATGAGATTGACATCGAGTACAATTAATAATTCCAGTAGGAGTATCACAAACATTCCCAATTCTGAATTACCCAATAAAACGTTAAATGGATCAAAGTTATACAGACTATCGCGAAATAAAATTATTTCACACTATTATAACAGACTTTTAAATCAACATATGTAATCCATTACATGAGCAGAACACACGCCTTGCCTGGGACACATTCTTTCATGACGGCGAGCACTTTGTTCCAAGTTATAGCAGACTCCCTCTTTGTTGGTACAATACATGGCCCGAACACATGTATTATTTCTTATATTTGTCTTTAACCTCTAGGTGTGACCTTGATGTAATTTTTGTGCGGTACATACCTCCTCATGATGGTAATCATTTCTGCAAGAAATTTGAAAAGCACTCCGCGCCAGATGATATAAATCTCAAGACAAATATTTGACCTTTAACCTTCAACGTTAACCTTGCACTTGGACAGACGCATAGTTCACGTACACGACACATCATCCGAAATGAAGTTCTGTCCTGTTGTAAAAAGGCATGTAGCAGAATATTTCCGCATGCCAACCATATTCAAATCAAATGTGTGGTTACTCCATTCGTTTCATGTAATCTGTCTCTTTAAATCAACGAAGGTACTACATAGAAAAAAGCCAGGTCATCACGATCACCTCGACGTTATTAGGACGCGTTGCTGTTATGGTAGATGCATAACAGAGATCTCGAAACTAAAGACAAATTGTTCCATAAGAATGAACATAGAATACAGCTATGTTTCTTTTCAACTTAAACACCATTTTACTTCTAAATCATATCAAGGGCCTTTGCAGTGTCATTTTGAACGTTCTTGTAATCCTATTGTAATTATTATCTTAGTTTCCTGGCATTTCAACGATGTTGATATGACCTTATTAGTGATTTTAAAATCCATCCGTCCAAGGCCAAGTTATACGTCCGGACTAGTAAAAGCCAATATTGCCAATTACAGCTCTAAGTGTGACCTTGACCTTTGACCTACGAACCTGGTTCATGTGCGTTTCATGCCATCTCATAGAGGTTGAGTCAGGTAGTTATAAAATACACGACAAATTATAGGACTGACAAGCAAAGTGCCAATTTTGACCTTTGACCTCAAAGCGTTACCTTGACCTTTGACCTAGGGACCTGATTTATGAGCGCTATACACCGTCTCATTGCGGCAAACATGTGTGCCCAGTAATTTCAAAATCCTTCATGGTAAAGTTATAGTCAGGAAAAGCAAACAAGCAAATTTATTATCAAAAGGCAATTAGACCGGAACGACCTGACAATATGCGCATGCACTCTCGGTAGGGATGATGCATACACAGTTGCATTGAAATAAAGTTGTTAGTTCCCGAGATCTCGCGCGGAAACGAACATTTCCTATGCACATGTCCTATTCTTAATCAAAGGGCAATACTTCACAGAAAAATCAGCAGACCTGAACGACTTGACAATATGCGCATGTCCACCCGGTAGGGATGCTGCATATAAAGTTTGAACGCAAGTCATTAGTTCCAGGGATCTCGCGCGGAAACAAAATACCGGACGGACGAAAGGACGGACGGACGGACGGACGAACATGGAGTATGATGGTTAAAATTTTCGGAAAGTGCATTTGACACACGATCAAGCTGCATGGCAGTTAATTTAGAATTTGGACGGACGGACAAAGCGGCGACTATATGCTCCACTTTTGGGGATCATAATAAATTAACAAACGACAGAGCTTGCGGTTTGCATTTTACTAGTATATTGTTTTAAAATTATCCATTATAATGCAGGCTAATTTCGTGTTTCATTATTGAGAGATACCAAAAAACCTTTATATAATTAACCGCTTTATTAAATTCGTTATTCGAAAAAATTATATGCATACGATACACGTATATAATTGCTTTGTTATCTGCCCTTAGTACCGTGTTTGCTTAAACAAGATGCATCGTCGTGACTATTCTGCGACCAGTTGACCTAATTAGATAAGACAATACCATGGTCTTCAATATGTAAATATGGCCAAGTTGCAAAACTGACAAAATCGTGTTTTCACGTTGAGATCACATAAAGCCTCGTTTATTTCAGAATAATGAATGATCTTTTATAAAACGATCGCTCAACCAGTCGTAATCGCTCACGGTATATTAAAACCGAGCGGTCCGCGTTCCCTGTTAAAATGGCGCACGCGAACAGCACGTATGATTGTTCTGAAATATACTCGAAGGCGTTGAGTACTTGACTAATCAAGACCATTTGGTTGACAGCAGCGTCTGACCAATCAAGATTATCAACGATCCGTGTCCTGCTAGAATCGCGCGTGCGGACAGCACTTTTCATTGTTCTGAAATATACTCGAACGCGTTGAGTAATTTATTGATCTGATTGACAACAACGCTTCGCCAATCAGGAAGCCGGGGCCAGACATGAGCTCAAGATCGTGCAAAATAACGGTAGTCACCTCGCGGAAAACATACCGAGCAGGCGTGTTATACCATAAACTGGAGTGTCACTCCGCCCCATAAACCCTAACACAAGCTAATGCTGTAGTTGAAAATGGGCTCTTCCATGTTATGAATACCTGATATAAAAAGTAGAATCTTCCAGTTTTTCTTATAAGAAAGACATGCGGGCATATCCGCAAAGCTCATAAGGAAACTATTCACTTAAATCATATTTAGGTGAAAAATTCATATAAAATTTTCCTTGTAAAAAATATTATTTTATAGTTGAAATATAGTAACATATAAGAACCCACGGACTTGTATACATTTTTTTTACGATTTTAAGATTTTTTTTAGAGTTTCACTAATGCGCTTTGTGAATTTGGACTCTGAATGAACAATACTTTCCGTGCGCACAGGTCCGTTTTCGCAGACCTATGCACGTAGCGATTTTATTTAATTTGTCTTAAAACATTGCTGTGACGTCATTCCTTTGTTCTCGCTACCCTTAATTTCTAAAACTATACGGTATGCAATGGGTAGCCGTCCAATACTATATATGGCTCTTTTAGGTAAGATATTCAGGGGCGTAGCTTCCTTTAGGCACTATAGGCACGTGCCTATACATTTTTCCAGAGAAGAAAAATTTAAATATGCCAAAAATGCAATAAAACAAGAGGGGGGATGGGGGTGAGGGGATCTTTCTTGGCTGTGTTGATACTTCATTGTTTAACCGGTCGACTACGTCAATATGAAATAAATTTCATGAACACGCGCTTATTTTAATATTATTTTGTAGAATCGGGGTTTAGCTGAAGTTATTTGTTTGTATCCACATACGAGTATAAACACTCCTGGCCCAAATCATCGCTCACAGCGTTATTTTGTAGATTCCGCCTATTGTGCCTATACATTTTTTGGACCCAAGCTACGCCCCTGATATTGCTAGTGTAGGTGAACTCAAAACACACAATGTCGCACACAGACGCCTTTGGTTTTGAGTTTATTCTTTTGACACCGATATAAAAATATTATCAAAAACCGTACTTAATGTTTGGACAAACATTCAGTTCACAAATGTGTATTTATTAATGTTCACCGTGATACAATTAAAATACCGTTATTAACATAATTAAAAAAAAGTGTTTTATAGATGCCTTTATGTTTCTTGTAAGCGCATAAAACTGTGAAGAAAACTCATATACGTTTGTAACGTATAAAATCAATTGACTTTAGGTTTGAAATCAACAACACATTTTTCTGTCAATAAAACTGAATGGAATTAGCAATGACGGCATATTTCAAGAAATAACGACGTAAAAAATAACAGTAAGTATCTTTGTGTTACGGTTTGTTATCCGTTCATGTATATGCTATTATTGTGTTGTCCGTAAATATCTGACAAAGCCGATATATAGAGAATACATGGTTGGTGCCGGGATGGAGAAAGTTTATCCGGTGGGCTTAGAAAATGAAAATAGGGCGAGCTTTAGCGAGCCCTATTTTTGTTTTCAGGCCGAACCGGATAAACTTTTTCCTTCCCGGCACCTACCGTGTATTCTATTTATCCTGTTTTCTATTCAATTAAATTTAAAAACACCAAACACTAATTAAAGGTTTAAATTAAAAAAAATTATAGACCGGCCTCGAACCAAATAACTCGCTTGCATGTATGCGTACTACCCGAAAAAAATAGTTCTCTATTTCTTAATCACCTTTATTAAAAAGCGAAAGTAAAATATTAATAAATCTAATTTGCTGATGTCAGTACGACACGAAAATGACATAGTAGCAAATTTGCTTTTGTTTTAAACCAGATTATATTGGGGTTTTTAAGAGTTACATTACGTCATTCATTTTGTGTTGTAAGTTTACACAATGTAGTCAAATCAGCACGCGTTTGTTTTGCAGTTTAAAATACATGAAATCGGAATAAATATTTAGTGTTTCTGTGTTTTGGATGGATCATATTATGCAAGAGGATTCAGATAAAAAGTGCATGGAGTATTTGCCTCGAATGAAAACGGTGAGATTGATCCCTTTTCAATTTTCTACGATTTACTCGGATAGTTGTGGGTGGAGGACAGTGTATAAATCAAATTAATGTTTCATTCTACGTTAAAATTACAGATATAGCCTTTGATGATTTTTTTCATTTATTTTCATCGGACATTTATATAAAGGGTTATTTCTTTGATGAAAAAGCTCTTTTGGTTGAACAAAGAAAGTCTGTCCACAAAGAATAACCCGCTTGCATCAGATTCAAGTGTGTTGAAATGGAATGGAACTGGATGGAAGTTGTTGTTAACAAGTTAAATGGAATGTAAGGGCAAACAACTCATTTGTTGTTTAACTCTGTTAAACTAGACAACACAAAGTTTGTATCGACAAAAAACTCTGGTAAGTAGACTTTATGCTGTGTCATTCTCGACAATGTTGTTATTCGGCGCGTAGGAATACCTATTGACGGTATATCAGTCACGTGATCTACTGTCGGATATCAACAAGTTTATACGGTCACCGCTTTATTAGGTCACTGTTTGGGTTAGTAGCAGGATAAATATGATACCACACCACACCGCATATTGGAAGGCTACCCATAGCACACAATCTATTATAACACATTTTTACCACGAGAACAAATGGGCCACATTAGTTTGTCCCGGGCGACATTAGTTTGTAGGAGCTCCGATTTTTAATGGTATTGGTGGAAACAGGTCGTTAAATTAATATTAATATCTTTTTTGCCTTTTGTGTATATTATGCTGATATTTATTATTATTACCTGATATTTCACTCAAACTGCTTATATCTAGAAAATGTTATATTCAAGCAGTCTTTGTTAAATATTGATTACACATCTGTGCTACGGTGTATGTCTGATTAAATCCATAATTATCTTTTCTTTCTTCCTTTAAGCTTTTTTATCCCTAAATTCTAAAATAGTAATATGTATCTCTTCCTCTTTTCTATTTGTATTTGTATTCTTTTCATTCTATGTGTTTATAATTTTTTTTTCAATTGTCGTCTATTAATCGCAATATATTTGTTTTTGAATGTTTATGATGAAATGTGTTTACTGTTATATTGTATATATGCAAATAAAACTGAAAATGAAGCAACAGTAAGACTGGGCCCGTATTCACCAACCCATTCTTAGACTTAAGAATAAAGAATAGACTTAGACTCAGAACATAATACGTGCGTGTTTGCAAATATTTTGGCATGAATGTTGCTGATGTCATTAACAAATGGTTCTAAATAAAACATGCTGCAATTAGAGCTGTGAATAACAAGTAAGAGTCGAATAAAAGGCCTTTTTAGAACAGAACTGTTTTAAGAATAGTCTTTATTCTTAGGTTGTAAGTCTAAGAATGGGTTGGTGAATCCGGGCCCTGTTTCTGCAAACGTTTTTCATCAGTATTGGTCATATAATTTACCGAATATTAATGTTGTTATCGGGATATTATTATTTTTTTATGACACGAGGCATATATCCGGGGTTTTGCCATAACATCTGTCAAATAAAATATAATTATTAATAGTATGACAGCGACCTCTCAAACACCAAAGATCAGCACAGTCCATTTGATAGGGGTACCAATGCAATTGCTATTTTAGTGCGAGTTTAATTTGTCATTCATTTCAAATATAGTATTCGTATATGCGCTGAAGATTTTGGTGACGGCGAACCGGGTTCGAATCTGGTCTGAAAACATTTTAGTAAATTTTTATTTTTAATTGCAGTTTATGAAGTGATGTTTTTTTTTTTAATTATGTGTTTATTTTTTTCTTGTATATGTTTCGTTTGTTTACAGTTATCAACTGCATGACAATAATAACAATGAACAATCAAAACACAATCAAGCCCTTCACTTGCTGAGTCGGTCTCTGAGTCATTAGTATCCCATTCACTTGCTGTGTCTGTCTCTGAGTCATTAGTATCCCATTCACTTGCTGTGTCTGTCTCAGAGTCATCATATTTCACCAGCAGGACTCGAGCTCATGACCACTGGTTCAAAAATACCACACCGCGCTTTTACCACCTGAGCAATTTATTCATATCGATAGTACTGTATATATACGAATACTAACATTCACGGTATCCCGTTTATGTGATTAACCTATTTTCGGGAAGAAAAACACAGTAATATTGAACCTGGTCACGTCTCAATGCGCAATGTTTATCTATACCATGTACAAATATAAAGAAGTTATAAATGTTACCTTAGCGCCAACAGTAGTCCATTTATAATCCAAAATGGGTAATTGTTATTCCGCACGTGTGAATAAAGACACTAATTAGAAACAACATATTTCCAATTATTTTTGTTAGGGGTTATGTATGTCCGTCAATCGCGATAAGCGACAACACATATTAGTACAAAAAGCGTACACTTGTTTTAAATGAATGGACAATAGATGTTTGCAGACGAAGGATACCTTTTATAGTGCAAAAGCACGTGGAACTCCAGTCATGTGTACTGATTTTATAAAGAGATTCTTTTGGTGGGAATGTTGAACCATTGATAGTGTAGGCATTTCCTATCAGGGTATTTATACCAATTGCAAACATACATAAAGTAGTTTGGGAATGGTTTTGCTATAAGTTTACATAATTAAACGCTGATATTTTACAGGATGGACAGTTTTCGACTTATATATGTTACACAGAGGGCTTCAAATAAAGGCTTTGAACATTTCGAATAGTATATCAATTTCGTGCAATGTAATTTTGTCACTTGGTTTTAACTAATTCGGAAAAAAATAATACTTTGTTATAAAAGACATGTTGATCACAACCACAACCATAGATAATACTATGCAACACTATTCCTTCAACAATAATAATCCAGGTCGATACTGTATCTATATATTATATGTATACTATATTAAACGTGTTCAACCAACGATATTAACTGTGGGACAAGGCTGATCAGTTACATAGATGTCATCCAAAGCTATGTCGCCTGTGTAGCCATCGCCAACCGTTGCTTCAAAAATGACCTGAAAATACAAAAGCATTGATTCTGTTATTATAAATGAGGATACAGAAGCATTGATTCTGTTATTATAAATGAGGATACAGAAGCATTGATTCTGTTATTATAAATGAGGATACAGAAGCATTGATTCTGTTATTATAAATGAGGATACAGAAGCATTGATTCTGTTATTATAAATGAGGATACAGAAGCATTGATTCTGTTATTATAAATGAGGATACAAAAGCATTGATTCTGTTATTATAAATGAGGATACAGAAGCATTGATTCTGTTATTATAAATGAGGATACAGAAGCCTTGATTCTGTTATTATAAATGAGAATACAGAAGCCTTGAATCTATTATTCACAAATTATGTGAAGATACAAAAGACTTAATTATGTTAAACATTTTGTGTGCTATAGCGGGTAACTCTTTCAGGCATGTGGTCGGAGATGACTTTGACTGGGTTTTACATAGTGGAACCACGCCCACAGACGATACCGGGCCGTCACATTAAATGTTAAAAAAGAATGATCTAAGATAATATTATATAGATCACGAAACGAACAACTTTGCAAAACAAAATGTGGCATTAAAGTAAACTTTATAATTCTACGATACAAGAACGAACTCACATAGAAGTCAACGTGTGAATCTAAGGTCACATGGGCCTGTTTCCAGTCTCGACCTTGGTTGCCAGTCATGCCCCAAACCGTGTATCCAGGAATAACATTGTTTTGCGAGATGTACACCTTCAATGTACCGATGCTGTCACCGTTCATGCTGTACCAAAAGTGAAGGCACTTCAGCCACGAGTGGACGGTTGGTATGAATGTAGGGCTTCTCAACCACGCCTTTTCATTATGGGATCTTGGAGCGCTCGTCTCTATGAAGACGTACTTGCCTTCAATGAGTAAACAACATTTCTGTGCCATAAATTCCAACAATGTTATACATTTGCTCATTTACGTCTTTTGTTCAATATGTTCCAACTACTTTTTCAAATATATGTTACTTCCGTGAAAGCAGACATGAGACATACAAATTTACTGTCATAGTCCTGAAAGTTTGTTGCGAAACAAAATAGAACAACGACTGCGCTATTGCTTTATATTGATCAAGTTTAGAAACGGTTCATGTCATTGAATACATAATTCGTTGTAATCGTAATGGAAATTAGTTGACAACCTGTTTGGTTTCCCATTGTATGGTCAACAGACGGCCCAGTGTCATCCGTAGGTGTCGATCCACTATGTAAAACCCAATCGAAGTCATCGCCGACCATGTTGCTCCACCGACACATACCGTCATCAAATGGACACTTGCCTGAAATAGTAGTTACTTATATTTTTGTTTTGAATGGTTACATTTGGTAGTTATTATTGAATCAGATGCTTGTATATGTTATAGATTGTTTAATAATTAGAAAGTGAATTTGAAAAATATTCGGTAATACAAAGATTCAGTTAATACAAGTTAATACAAGGGTGCAAGTGAATATGTTAATACAAGTTAATACAAGGGTGCAAGTGAATGTGTTAATACAAGTTAATACAAGGGTGCAAGTGAATGTGTTAATACAAGTTAATACAATGGTGCACGCGTTTTACATTCGGGCGTAGGATTTATTATTGCAGTTAAATATTTGTAAACGTCAACTGAGATGGTTCGTTTGCAGTACGGGCGCTGCAGTAAGCTTCAAGAATTTGATGTGTCTCTCGAGCGGAAACAGTAAAGCGGCCAAAAATAAAAAGGAGTCCATAAGCCCTGTTATTGCCATTCTAACCCTCTTTTTCATTTCTTTGTATAAAAATTCGTTTTACGGGGTATTTGAATTTGAAAGTGAACACTTTCCTACTCGTCTGTTGTCCGCAAGGAAGGAAACCTACAAGTAATTTTACATGTATTTGCAACATTTTTACTTTTGAATAAAAACTGCCGCTTTACTTCACGCCACCTTTGTAAGCGTATCAATCTTAAAAAAAAAAAATGCTGTCACTGTTAGGTGACATATGTCCCTAACGCTTTTTAAACGTTAAAAAAGAGGAATAAATCTGTCAAAATACAAAACATAGTTATGGCGGTTGCTTTTCCTGGTGGAGACGTTGATAGTTAAATAGTATGTTACGTTTTAAACAAATATCTATATTAATATTCAAAATATTTGACTTAATAATAAAAAACTTTAACAAAACAGTTAAACAAGGGGCATAAATCTCTCAAAATGTAAAACGATGTTATGGCGGTTGCTTTCCCTGGTAGAGACGTTGATAGTAAGCGGTATTTTTAGTTTCAAGCAAATACCTTTGTTAGTAGTCAATATATATGACTTTATATAAAAACTTTAACCTTGGCCGGACGGACTAACGGACGGACGGACCGTTCGATTTTAATATGCCCCACCTATGGGAGCATACACAGAATACGAAATTGGTTAATAGACATATTTCAGTAACTGTATAAATTAATGTGCACATATTTTGTAGCTCCGTTCAAAAAGGAATGGTTTACCTTGCAAGGGTGGCTGGGGGGTTGTTGAGGGTTTCTCTGTCTATATAGATTTAAAAAACTACACACTATGTTAAGACATACACTGAATTAAGGATTCGTCGTTTTTATAATACATCAATTATGCATACTTTATGTGTTAAGGTTGGTAACTGACATTTTTTAGCTCGTCAATAAACCGCCTTAAGTTATTTATGAAGGCTAAGCAAAATAATATAAAATATCATTTGGACCGTTTTGAAATAGCTTAAAGCACAAACCATTTACTTACTACAAAGCGGCGACTATATGCTTTTTCGGGAAGCATAACAACCAAACACGTAATATAAATCGGATGGTGCGAATTACGCGGACGCAACAACACGTACAAATATAAACAATGTACCTACCGTTGTTGTGGTCCTCGGAGTGTTTGTAATTGGAGACGTCATGACCTCAGTTAGTCCTTGGGTATTAGTTGTTCGCGCTTGAAATTTATTTAATAGTTTTTAAATGCATACTCGTATACGTATATATATACCGTTGTTTTTATCCTCGGAGTGTTTGTAAATTGAGACGTCAAAACCTCAGTTAGTCCTTGGGTATTACATGGTGTAACATAGCTTATTATTTTGAAATAGTTTTTATTGACATGTTTAAATACATAATTTATTGTTAACGTCCAATAAAAATAAGTTGAATATCTAATATGCCGGTAGTATGATACATTTGGCGAAAAAGGTAACGTAACTCACATAATTTTTGTGGGACAGTTTCACGTGCAACTATGTTTCGTCATTATTGATAACACGACTATTAAAACACAGTCTGAAACAAGTACAATACGAAAATATCAACTTCATAGATACCATACATACCTATAAGATCAGGTGTACAGTTAAGCTTGTTTGCTGCAACCAAATAAGTTAGTATTAAGTATTTTATAGTGTATATTGTGTCTGATATTTAATTTTAAAGTTACTTATGTAGTTTAAAATAGGATTTTGGTTATAGGAATTTAATTTCATACATAAAAGCACGTTTTAAAACTACAAATACAAACCAACATTTTTGGAAAAGAATGACACGTTTCATCATGCTTTATAAGAGTTAATCCTATATAGTTTTCAAATTCCAAGACAGAATCTTACCCTTTACTGCATATCAAACAGTTATATATTCTTGTCGTATTTTGTAATTAACTATGAAAATAAACTACAGCTAAAATTCGTATAGGCGAAGATTGACAAACACGCTTACAGATGCTTACTGAAAAAAGTGCAAAATGGCAATAAATTGTAACTTAAATAAGCAAATATGTATACATGTACTGGTCTGTTAGCACGACCTCAGCTACAAAATTACACACATATTGTCATCCTTCACCCTGCTATGGTCGATTAATTTTAATGTATCATATGCTGCATAAGTTAGGCATTGGGAGATGTAATTATTTCTCCTAAAACGAATTACTGGGGAGTGGTGAGTAGATCTCGTAGTAGTCGCTGTTACTGGGGAGTGGTGAGTAGATCTAGTATTAGTCGCTGTTACTGGGGAGTGGGGAGTAGATCTAGTAGTAGTCGCTGTTACTGGGGAGTGGTGAGTAGATCTAGTAGTAGTCGCTGTTACTGGGGAGTGGTGAGTAGATCTAGTAGTAGTCGCTGTTACTGGGGAGTGGTGAGTAGATCTAGTAGTAGTCGCTGTTACTGGGGAGTGGTGAGTAGATCTAGTAGTAGTCGCTGTTACTGGGGAGTGGTGAGTAGATCTAGTAGTAGTCGCTGTTACTGGGGAGTGGTGAGTAGATCTAGTAGTAGTCGCTGTTACTGGGGAGTGGTGAGTAGATCTAGTAGTAGTCGCTGTTACTGGGGAGTGGTGAATAGATATAGTAGTAGTCGCTGTTACTGGGGAGTGGTGAGTAGATCTAGTAGTTGTCGCTGTTACTGGGGAGTGGTGAGTAGATCTAGTAGTAGTCGCTGTTACTGGGGAGTGGTGAGTAGATCTACTAGTAGTCGCTGTTACTGGGGAGTGGTGAGTAGATCTAGTAGTAGTCGCTGTTACGGGGGAGTGGTGAGTAGATCTAGTAGTAGTCGCTGTTACTGCGGAGTGGTGAGTAGATCTAATAGTAGTCGCTGTTACTGGGGAGTGGTGAGTAGATCTAGTAGTAGTCGCTGTTACTGGGGAGTGGTGAGTAGATCTAGTAGTAGTCGCTGTACTGGGGTGTTTTGAGTAGATCTAGTAGTAGTCGCTGTTACTTGGGAGTGGTGAGTAGATCTTGTAGTAGTCGCTGTTACTGGGGAGTGGTGTGTAGATCTAGTAGTAGTCGCTGTTACTGTGGAGTGGTGAGTAGATCTAGTAGTAGTCGCTGTTACTGGGGAGTGGTGTGTAGATCTAGTAGTAGTCGCTGTTACTGGGGAGTGGTGAGTAGATCTAGTAGTTGTCGCTGTTACTGGGGAGTGGTGAGTAGATCTAGTAGTAGTCGCTGGTAACCATGATAGCTACAACATTTTAACTTACCTATAGATTCTACTAAACTGCTGTTGTCAAGTGGTTTCCAGTTACAGAGATGCTCGTCGTCACAACACACAGTCGGCCATTGTTCTCGAGGGATACCTAAAGTTCGGTAAGTTTTCAGCAACGTTTCACATATATCTGAAAAAAAACATGATGCTATTTTGTCGCGCGAACTTCCATATCATTTGTTTTACAATTACATCGGACAAAATTGGATGTCATATGAAACAAAGATAGATCATGTATCACAACTAAAATGAAATTAAGTGGGCGTCATCACATGTAGACTTCAACCTTCAAGTCTTATACTGGTATGCTAACGCTCAAATAATAAATAAATGGACGAATTTGAACAATTTAACTGACATTTTAAAGCATCGGGTGAATGAATATTAATTATATGTTATATACGTGTCTGTTTCCACACCCCAGCTCGACTGTATTCGGATCAGCAGGATGTCTAGATGGATCTACCAGTTTGGATTGGCACATCTGCAATATGTAGAATTAATTAATGATATGTTTAACTAGAGCTATCACAGAAGGTGATAAATACGCCACACACCGCTAGGCACAGATGTAGAGCTTTGACACAGATGTAGAGCTTTGACACGGAACAATGTATTGACTGACGATATGACCTGCATAAAAGGAAAAATGAGCTTGAAATGTAAAATGAAATCAAAATGGAAATAATTCAGACATATTTGACCTTGAAAAGGGGACCTTGATTTGACTAATAAGCCTGAGACATGTGCGTTTCACACTGTCCAGTCATGTGACGATTTGAAGTAATATTAAAATCCTTTCAGGCATTACGAAGTTATTGAGCGGAAACGAAATATGAGACGTACCGACGTACCAACGTACCCACGGACTGACGTACAGACCCAACACGCATTATTTCTATATAGCCCCAACTTTTTCAAAAAGCGGGGGTATACTGATTATAGCGGATCATTGTTATCCAGGCCTGGCTTCATCATGTTTACATGAAGAACAGATAGAAAGGACTCGGAGAGCACAGACCCCCGCCATGGTAGTTAACCTACATTTTCCAGTGATTATCTTTCATGTCCTATCCCGATAGTAAATATTTCTTTAAAGATTCCTCGATCTGCACCAAAATCATATCATATTTCACAGGCACATTTCCTACTTTCCCAAAAATGTTCATGCAAATCAATTTGTAACTTTGTTTGCGTGAAATTGTTAACAAACAGACAAACAACTTGACAGTGACAAAAACAAAACTTCATTGGCAAGGTAAGTATTTATTCTTTTTTGTAATTCGACACGAAAGGTTTCAAATGCAATGTCTATAGATCTATCTCCAAGCACATTCGTGACAGGGAGTATAAGCGCTAAGCTCGCGTCTAATTTAAGGGGCTGGTTTGTTACAATGTAAACTGTTGGACAGAAACTGCTAAAATGCCAATTTTATATAAATGAAGGGCCATAACTCTGTAGCGATTTGGTTGAGCACCGAACATGGCTAAGACATTGTGCCCTCAAACATTTTCATCAACTTATCGAACTTGGTTGAGTTATTGTGGCAACAAACATTTTCATGAAGTTTGGTGAAGGTCGGATGAAAACTGTAGGACTTAGAGAGCGGAAACGAAATTGGTTTACTGACCGACCGACCGACCTGTGTAGACCGACCGACCGACATAAGCACATTTTATACATACCTGCGTTCTATTGTCGCAATTTATTAAACTGCTGCAGATTTTATTTCCGTACATTTGCGGGCAGTTGTAACATCGAAGGAAATGAGTTGAACCTAAGTTACAAAAAGGTTAAAAATTTATTCTAACTTGTATATTGTTGTGGATTATTTGCGTCTTATTGTCCTGATAAAAAATGCACATGCACACAACTATACGATATCAATATCACAAAATGTCCAGGATAACATGTAGAATTTTAAGCGATAACCAACGTAATGTGTCATGCCTTTTGTAATTGTTTTTGCCGACGTAGACGGTACATTTGATTATTAAAAACGATACAAAATATCAAACAACAAGAAAACAAAATCCACGCACTGACAAAATCCGCTCCGCACCCCTGTGAGTTACACATTGAGTGGTGGCAGCATTCTGAGCAGATCACCTGGTCGGAACGCTTGCTTACACTTGCTGTGCTTTTGGTGGTGGAATTGGAAGAACACGCGCTGTTGTTGCATGACTAAACGTGAAAAATTGAAGGAAACACGATAATATTTCATTACAATGAACTTTTTTATTGGCGTTTAAAAAGACCTTAAGATTTTGTAGTTTGTAGTTCAATGATAAGTGGGTAGTTCAGTGATTAAAATTTTTTGTTTACCCCTTTTAAAAAAAAAGAACGTTTAAAGATGAACTTCCCAAACAACCTTCGTATAGTTGGCTAAGACAATTTGTAAAGATCTGTGTTCACAAGACATGACGAAGATAAAGTGCCTAGTGAATATGTTCTTCCTCATAGCGCCTTCTCTAACTCGTCTTAAATAACTAAAAACCCTTACGGTCACATCTCTGCAACCTGCCAGATAAATGGTGTATATTCCCTGGAATGGCATCACATGCTCAATGTAGCACGTCTGAAATAAATAACAAAGCACACATGTTCAATGTAGCACATGTAAAAGAAATAACAGAGCACACATGTTCAATGTAGAACATAGAAAATAAAAAACACAGCACACATGTTCAATGTACCAGTTCTGAAATAAAATACAAAGCACACCCGTTTGAAAAAACTGAATTCCACGACTGATAAAATTTGTTTGTCGATATACCACTCAAAATATATGTGAAAGTATTTACGTATTGTTCATCTTGTTCATTCCTGCAGGCGCGAGTACAGGATTTTGAGTAAGAGGGGCGGAATTATTACGTAACTGTTGTTGGTGTCCCACTTAGATGTTAAAATATAATATAACAACGGGGCAAAATTGTCAAAAGAACCATTTAATGAAAATACCACAGAGCGGGTTTGGGAATGGCAATACATTGATTGAAGAACAAGTCATTGGCAACCTAAAGTATAATGTTTAAGTTATTGTGAGGTTTAAAAAATCGAATGTTGGACATTCGAATGCTTCCGCCCTCCCCTCTAAATCCACTTTTGTGTTGTACAATGTTTAATGCATAGATATGGGTACTCCGAGCACAGATTTTGCTACTGTGTACTCGTCATTTGAAAGCACAATGTCTTTTGTGGGTGGATTGGTTTGACAGTAATAAATGCGCCGAATCCTTTTTGTATCTGATGACATGCCGAACTCACACAACCTTACACGATTTGAAACCAATACGCTCTACACGATTCCGACTAATGAACAACATATTTGGTGCTAAGTTAAAGCTGATATAAGCTTTTTGTCAGTCCAAACTGTTTTGCTGAATTGTGCAATGTGTACAGCGAATAATATAAATATTTTTTGTAAAATTTATTGTTATTCTTAATGAGGATTCAAAAAACAACAACTAAGCAGCTGAATATATGAGTTCAGAACCCACTTAATTGCAAATAGGTCATTTCACAATAGCTAAATATTTTAGCTCGGAACTTTCTTAATTGAAAATAGGTCATTTTACAATAGCTAAATATTTGAGCTCCGAACCCACTTAATTGCAAATAGGTCATTTACACACTAGCTAAATATGTGAGCTGGGAACCCACTTAATTGCAAATAGGTCATTTACACAGTAGCTAAATATGTGAGCTCGGAACCCACTTAATTGCAAATAGGTCATTTATATGATATGCAGAAGTTCTTTATAATGGCTCTTTCTATCATAAAATAACAATGGGATTGTTGCTCAACTCTAACCTGTCCTTCTTGGCATTGTTGGACTTGAGAGCACTGATAAAGATGCTGAACTCCTTTTCCACAGTACAGACAGATTACAGCAGCGCATCCTATTATAACGACGCAATAACGATTATATAACTATATTTAGTAGGGCTATAAAACGTTTAATCCCCCAAACCTTTATAACGTTTTCCATAAAAAAAAAATCTAGTAAATGTAACATTTTTATTTTTATATACATGTACATATAATACACATATTACACATACTAAACATTCCTAAATCGGGTTCAATATATTATAATGTGTATGTAGTGTTTGACCACTCCAACAGTGAACAAGTCTCTTTCACCAAAATACACTTGAAGCGTAAACAAGTTGTTGGTTTCCGCTTACCCGACCTCCCGATTTTTTTCCGCCGACCCTAAACGTTTTTTTGCCTATCAATCATTAACTTTTTCTGATTTATGTGAAAAAAAGAGCAGTTTTCGCTTATATATATATTATAAGTTTGCTAGAAATCTCTTTTTCTATGACCTTATTTATAGCTAAGGTATATTCTCTTTGATGGGAGGCGTTTAAACATTTTACATGCATTCCAATATACTTAAACTGTGTGGTGAATATGCGGCGAAGAAAAAAAAAGTTAAAGAACAAAAAAAGTTACATTTTACCCCTCTCCTAGATGTTTTTGGAGATGTAAGCTGAAATCAACAATCTATTTTTTGGCCTTACCAATATATATAGTAACAACGGTCTATCTCTTTCTTGAACATTTTTAGGGACAAACCAAAAGCCTTGTTTCAGATTCAGCACGCTTTTAGAGGACAATGAGTAGATGTTGAAGCCTAGTCTGCTGGATAGTGTCACATAAATGCAACTTATCCACACGTCTGTCAGACACATTTCTTCCATATGGAAAACACAAAAGTTTGTTTTTCAAAATGAGAGACTAAAAACAGTGGTAGTATAACTTGAGACTTATTCTAGGCGTTGTTTATCTCGATATGATACTAACGACAATCATGCCACATTTCAAATATCTTTAATAGAACATGAAACAAACTCGTGCTGCAACTATCAGGTGACTTATGCCCCTGCGCGCTTTTTCGGGATGTGTGGCATTTACTCCAACACGAATCTTTGTAAATAAACGTAAATGCATAACGTAAAATTAATCACTTCAGTCAAAATGGCTGCTCTGAAAAACTTATGAAAAACTTTCACCAGAATTAAGCTAAAAAGAAGCAAAAATATGTTAAAACACAAAACAGAGTTATTGGGGTTGTTTTCCCTGGTGGAGACGTTGATAGCAAAGACGTATTTTAAGTTTCAATCAAATACCTATGTTAGTATGCAAGATATTCGACTTAATGAAAAACTTTAACCAAAATTTCTAAGTTCAAAAAAGGGCGTAAATCTGTCAAATTACAAAAAAGAGTTATGAAGGTTGCTTTCCCTAGTGGAGACGTTGAAAGTAAAGAAGAATTTTAAGTTCCAAGCAAATACCTTTGTTAGGATTCAAGATATTTGACTTTATGATATACTTTAACTTTTGGCCGAACGGTCGGGCAGACGGACAAACGGACGGACGGTTCGATTCGGGGGCATAAAACTATAAACAAGCTGACGAACAGCATGACGAGATAAAGGCAAATAAATCTTAAATAATAATACAAAATAGACACATGGCAATCCAAAACACCAGAAAATGGTAATTCTAAACATTTGTAAACGTTTATATGCAATTTAGAAAACGGATATACCGACAAACAATATAGTCACCATTGTCTCAGGTGGCGAAACATTATCATTATGGCAAGGAACAGCAGTCAAGTGAATACACGGGCAACTACAATAGTTATTCTTTTAGCAATGTACACAGTGTGAATTATTACTAACAAATGTAAGTATCAAGTTGTCAGAGTACATTTTATTTTTACCATCAAACAGACGTTAACGAGGAAACCAAAGCGTGATTGGATTTCTTATGCTTTATCCAAGTTACATTGAATTAATCCAAATTATGGTTTATTCGGTGTGCATAACTGTATGCATAAAAAGTTGATATATATTAAGTTGTACCAACCTTTAAGCACGACGGCCACAAGGCAGACACCAAGAAAACCTAAAACTAAACAAGTAGAATGAAAATAGAAAACAGTGACTTATTTATTCACTTATGTACAAATATAACACATAATTTAATTGAATTCGTCGACAATAAGTAGATTTAAAAAACTTGCCTGGAGACATGACAATTTTCTGAATGTTTTGGTATTTAATCGTCAACACGTACAATAAATCTTATCTATACAGATGGCCGAACAAAGGCAGAAATTCTATTAAAATGTCCAATAATAGTAAGATAACATATTTTCCATTTTGGTGTTCAATAACATTGCCCTCTCGTCACATGTGCTCTAACTTTAAGACAAATACTACACAAAGCACACATGCAGTACAATCTCATTAAAATCATTTCCAGTCCGACGCTGCTATACTATCCGCTTTCTGGAAACAACTAATGGAGCGAACGTTAGGATTTGATTTTAATGAGATTGACATCGAGTACAATTAATAATTCCAGTAGGAGTATCACAAACATTCCCAATTCTGAATTACCCAATAAAACGTTAAATGGATCAAAGTTATACAGACTATCGCGAAATAAAATTATTTCACACTATTATAACAGACTTTTAAATCAACATATGTAATCCATTACATGAGCAGAACACACGCCTTGCCTGGGACACATTCTTTCATGACGGCGAGCACTTTGTTCCAAGTTATAGCAGACTCCCTCTTTGTTGGTACAATACATGGCCCGAACACATGTATTATTTCTTATATTTGTCTTTAACCTCTAGGTGTGACCTTGATGTAATTTTTGTGCGGTACATACCTCCTCATGATGGTAATCATTTCTGCAAGAAATTTGAAAAGCACTCCGCGCCAGATGATATAAATCTCAAGACAAATATTTGACCTTTAACCTTCAACGTTAACCTTGCACTTGGACAGACGCATAGTTCACGTACACGACACATCATCCGAAATGAAGTTCTGTCCTGTTGTAAAAAGGCATGTAGCAGAATATTTCCGCATGCCAACCATATTCAAATCAAATGTGTGGTTACTCCATTCGTTTCATGTAATCTGTCTCTTTAAATCAACGAAGGTACTACATAGAAAAAAGCCAGGTCATCACGATCACCTCGACGTTATTAGGACGCGTTGCTGTTATGGTAGATGCATAACAGAGATCTCGAAACTAAAGACAAATTGTTCCATAAGAATGAACATAGAATACAGCTATGTTTCTTTTCAACTTAAACACCATTTTACTTCTAAATCATATCAAGGGCCTTTGCAGTGTCATTTTGAACGTTCTTGTAATCCTATTGTAATTATTATCTTAGTTTCCTGGCATTTCAACGATGTTGATATGACCTTATTAGTGATTTTAAAATCCATCCGTCCAAGGCCAAGTTATACGTCCGGACTAGTAAAAGCCAATATTGCCAATTACAGCTCTAAGTGTGACCTTGACCTTTGACCTACGAACCTGGTTCATGTGCGTTTCATGCCATCTCATAGAGGTTGAGTCAGGTAGTTATAAAATACACGACAAATTATAGGACTGACAAGCAAAGTGCCAATTTTGACCTTTGACCTCAAAGCGTTACCTTGACCTTTGACCTAGGGACCTGATTTATGAGCGCTATACACCGTCTCATTGCGGCAAACATGTGTGCCCAGTAATTTCAAAATCCTTCATGGTAAAGTTATAGTCAGGAAAAGCAAACAAGCAAATTTATTATCAAAAGGCAATTAGACCGGAACGACCTGACAATATGCGCATGCACTCTCGGTAGGGATGATGCATACACAGTTGCATTGAAATAAAGTTGTTAGTTCCCGAGATCTCGCGCGGAAACGAACATTTCCTATGCACATGTCCTATTCTTAATCAAAGGGCAATACTTCACAGAAAAATCAGCAGACCTGAACGACTTGACAATATGCGCATGTCCACCCGGTAGGGATGCTGCATATAAAGTTTGAACGCAAGTCATTAGTTCCAGGGATCTCGCGCGGAAACAAAATACCGGACGGACGAAAGGACGGACGGACGGACGGACGAACATGGAGTATGATGGTTAAAATTTTCGGGAAAGTGCATTTGACACACGATCAAGCTGCATGGCAGTTAATTTAGAATTTGGACGGACGGACAAAGCGGCGACTATATGCTCCACTTTTGGGGATCATAATAAATTAACAAACGACAGAGCTTGCGGTTTGCATTTTACAAGTATATTGTTTTAAAATTATCCATTATAATGCAGGCTAATTTCGTGTTTCATTATTGAGAGATACCAAAAAACCTTTATATAATTAACCGCTTTATTAAATTCGTTATTCGAAAAAATTATATGCATACGATACACGTATATAATTGCTTTGTTATCTGCCCTTAGTACCGTGTTTGCTTAAACAAGATGCATCGTCGTGACTATTCTGCGACCAGTTGACCTAATTAGATAAGACAATACCATGGTCTTCAATATGTAAATATGGCCAAGTTGCAAAACTGACAAAATCGTGTTTTCACGTTGAGATCACATAAAGCCTCGTTTATTTCAGAATAATGAATGATCTTTTATAAAACGATCGCTCAACCAGTCGTAATCGCTCACGGTATATTAAAACCGAGCGGTCCGCGTTCCCTGTTAAAATGGCGCACGCGAACAGCACGTATGATTGTTCTGAAATATACTCGAAGGCGTTGAGTACTTGACTAATCAAGACCATTTGGTTGACAGCAGCGTCTGACCAATCAAGATTATCAACGATCCGTGTCCTGCTAGAATCGCGCGTGCGGACAGCACTTTTCATTGTTCTGAAATATACTCGAACGCGTTGAGTAATTTATTGATCTGATTGACAACAACGCTTCGCCAATCAGGAAGCCGGGGCCAGACATGAGCTCAAGATCGTGCAAAATAACGGTAGTCACCTCGCGGAAAACATACCGAGCAGGCGTGTTATACCATAAACTGGAGTGTCACTCCGCCCCATAAACCCTAACACAAGCTAATGCTGTAGTTGAAAATGGGCTCTTCCATGTTATGAATACCTGATATAAAAAGTAGAATCTTCCAGTTTTTCTTATAAGAAAGACATGCGGGCATATCCGCAAAGCTCATAAGGAAACTATTCACTTAAATCATATTTAGGTGAAAAATTCATATAAAATTTTCCTTGTAAAAAATATTATTTTATAGTTGAAATATAGTAACATATAAGAACCCACGGACTTGTATACATTTTTTTTACGATTTTAAGATTTTTTTTAGAGTTTCACTAATGCGCTTTGTGAATTTGGACTCTGAATGAACAATACTTTCCGTGCGCACAGGTCCGTTTTCGCAGACCTATGCACGTAGCGATTTTATTTAATTTGTCTTAAAACATTGCTGTGACGTCATTCCTTTGTTCTCGCTACCCTTAATTTCTAAAACTATACGGTATGCAATGGGTAGCCGTCCAATACTATATATGGCTCTTTTAGGTAAGATATTCAGGGGCGTAGCTTCCTTTAGGCACTATAGGCACGTGCCTATACATTTTTCCAGAGAAGAAAAATTTAAATATGCCAAAAATGCAATAAAACAAGAGGGGGGATGGGGGTGAGGGGATCTTTCTTGGCTGTGTTGATACTTCATTGTTTAACCGGTCGACTACGTCAATATGAAATAAATTTCATGAACACGCGCTTATTTTAATATTATTTTGTAGAATCGGGGTTTAGCTGAAGTTATTTGTTTGTATCCACATACGAGTATAAACACTCCTGGCCCAAATCATCGCTCACAGCGTTATTTTGTAGATTCCGCCTATTGTGCCTATACATTTTTTGGACCCAAGCTACGCCCCTGATATTGCTAGTGTAGGTGAACTCAAAACACACAATGTCGCACACAGACGCCTTTGGTTTTGAGTTTATTCTTTTGACACCGATATAAAAATATTATCAAAAACCGTACTTAATGTTTGGACAAACATTCAGTTCACAAATGTGTATTTATTAATGTTCACCGTGATACAATTAAAATACCGTTATTAACATAATTAAAAAAAAGTGTTTTATAGATGCCTTTATGTTTCTTGTAAGCGCATAAAACTGTGAAGAAAACTCATATACGTTTGTAACGTATAAAATCAATTGACTTTAGGTTTGAAATCAACAACACATTTTTCTGTCAATAAAACTGAATGGAATTAGCAATGACGGCATATTTCAAGAAATAACGACGTAAAAAATAACAGTAAGTATCTTTGTGTTACGGTTTGTTATCCGTTCATGTATATGCTATTATTGTGTTGTCCGTAAATATCTGACAAAGCCGATATATAGAGAATACATGGTTGGTGCCGGGATGGAGAAAGTTTATCCGGTGGGCTTAGAAAATGAAAATAGGGCGAGCTTTAGCGAGCCCTATTTTTGTTTTCAGGCCGAACCGGATAAACTTTTTCCTTCCCGGCACCTACCGTGTATTCTATTTATCCTGTTTTCTATTCAATTAAATTTAAAAACACCAAACACTAATTAAAGGTTTAAATTAAAAAAAATTATAGACCGGCCTCGAACCAAATAACTCGCTTGCATGTATGCGTACTACCCGAAAAAAATAGTTCTCTATTTCTTAATCACCTTTATTAAAAAGCGAAAGTAAAATATTAATAAATCTAATTTGCTGATGTCAGTACGACACGAAAATGACATAGTAGCAAATTTGCTTTTGTTTTAAACCAGATTATATTGGGGTTTTTAAGAGTTACATTACGTCATTCATTTTGTGTTGTAAGTTTACACAATGTAGTCAAATCAGCACGCGTTTGTTTTGCAGTTTAAAATACATGAAATCGGAATAAATATTTAGTGTTTCTGTGTTTTGGATGGATCATATTATGCAAGAGGATTCAGATAAAAAGTGCATGGAGTATTTGCCTCGAATGAAAACGGTGAGATTGATCCCTTTTCAATTTTCTACGATTTACTCGGATAGTTGTGGGTGGAGGACAGTGTATAAATCAAATTAATGTTTCATTCTACGTTAAAATTACAGATATAGCCTTTGATGATTTTTTTCATTTATTTTCATCGGACATTTATATAAAGGGTTATTTCTTTGATGAAAAAGCTCTTTTGGTTGAACAAAGAAAGTCTGTCCACAAAGAATAACCCGCTTGCATCAGATTCAAGTGTGTTGAAATGGAATGGAACTGGATGGAAGTTGTTGTTAACAAGTTAAATGGAATGTAAGGGCAAACAACTCATTTGTTGTTTAACTCTGTTAAACTAGACAACACAAAGTTTGTATCGACAAAAAACTCTGGTAAGTAGACTTTATGCTGTGTCATTCTCGACAATGTTGTTATTCGGCGCGTAGGAATACCTATTGACGGTATATCAGTCACGTGATCTACTGTCGGATATCAACAAGTTTATACGGTCACCGCTTTATTAGGTCACTGTTTGGGTTAGTAGCAGGATAAATATGATACCACACCACACCGCATATTGGAAGGCTACCCATAGCACACAATCTATTATAACACATTTTTACCACGAGAACAAATGGGCCACATTAGTTTGTCCCGGGCGACATTAGTTTGTAGGAGCTCCGATTTTTAATGGTATTGGTGGAAACAGGTCGTTAAATTAATATTAATATCTTTTTTGCCTTTTGTGTATATTATGCTGATATTTATTATTATTACCTGATATTTCACTCAAACTGCTTATATCTAGAAAATGTTATATTCAAGCAGTCTTTGTTAAATATTGATTACACATCTGTGCTACGGTGTATGTCTGATTAAATCCATAATTATCTTTTCTTTCTTCCTTTAAGCTTTTTTATCCCTAAATTCTAAAATAGTAATATGTATCTCTTCCTCTTTTCTATTTGTATTTGTATTCTTTTCATTCTATGTTTTTATCATTTTTTTTTCAATTGTCGTCTATTAATCGCAATATATTTGTTTTTGAATGTTTATGATGAAATGTGTTTACTGTTATATTGTATATATGCAAATAAAACTGAAAATGAAGCAACAGTAAGACTGGGCCCGTATTCACCAACCCATTCTTAGACTTAAGAATAAAGAATAGACTTAGACTCAGAACATAATACGTGCGTGTTTGCAAATATTTTGGCATGAATGTTGCTGATGTCATTAACAAATGGTTCTAAATAAAACATGCTGCAATTAGAGCTGTGAATAACAAGTAAGAGTCGAATAAAAGGCCTTTTTAGAACAGAACTGTTTTAAGAATAGTCTTTATTCTTAGGTTGTAAGTCTAAGAATGGGTTGGTGAATCCGGGCCCTGTTTCTGCAAACGTTTTTCATCAGTATTGGTCATATAATTTACCGAATATTAATGTTGTTATCGGGATATTATTATTTTTTTATGACACGAGGCATATATCCGGGGTTTTGCCATAACATCTGTCAAATAAAATATAATTATTAATAGTATGACAGCGACCTCTCAAACACCAAAGATCAGCACAGTCCATTTGATAGGGGTACCAATGCAATTGCTATTTTAGTGCGAGTTTAATTTGTCATTCATTTCAAATATAGTATTCGTATATGCGCTGAAGATTTTGGTGACGGCGAACCGGGTTCGAATCTGGTCTGAAAACATTTTAGTAAATTTTTATTTTTAATTGCAGTTTATGAAGTGATGTTTTTTTTTTTAATTATGTGTTTATTTTTTTCTTGTATATGTTTCGTTTGTTTACAGTTATCAACTGCATGACAATAATAACAATGAACAATCAAAACACAATCAAGCCCTTCACTTGCTGAGTCGGTCTCTGAGTCATTAGTATCCCATTCACTTGCTGTGTCTGTCTCTGAGTCATTAGTATCCCATTCACTTGCTGTGTCTGTCTCAGAGTCATCATATTTCACCAGCAGGACTCGAGCTCATGACCACTGGTTCAAAAATACCACACCGCGCTTTTACCACCTGAGCAATTTATTCATATCGATAGTACTGTATATATACGAATACTAACATTCACGGTATCCCGTTTATGTGATTAACCTATTTTCGGGAAGAAAAACACAGTAATATTGAACCTGGTCACGTCTCAATGCGCAATGTTTATCTATACCATGTACAAATATAAAGAAGTTATAAATGTTACCTTAGCGCCAACAGTAGTCCATTTATAATCCAAAATGGGTAATTGTTATTCCGCACGTGTGAATAAAGACACTAATTAGAAACAACATATTTCCAATTATTTTTGTTAGGGGTTATGTATGTCCGTCAATCGCGATAAGCGACAACACATATTAGTACAAAAAGCGTACACTTGTTTTAAATGAATGGACAATAGATGTTTGCAGACGAAGGATACCTTTTATAGTGCAAAAGCACGTGGAACTCCAGTCATGTGTACTGATTTTATAAAGAGATTCTTTTGGTGGGAATGTTGAACCATTGATAGTGTAGGCATTTCCTATCAGGGTATTTATACCAATTGCAAACATACATAAAGTAGTTTGGGAATGGTTTTGCTATAAGTTTACATAATTAAACGCTGATATTTTACAGGATGGACAGTTTTCGACTTATATATGTTACACAGAGGGCTTCAAATAAAGGCTTTGAACATTTCGAATAGTATATCAATTTCGTGCAATGTAATTTTGTCACTTGGTTTTAACTAATTCGGAAAAAAATAATACTTTGTTATAAAAGACATGTTGATCACAACCACAACCATAGATAATACTATGCAACACTATTCCTTCAACAATAATAATCCAGGTCGATACTGTATCTATATATTATATGTATACTATATTAAACGTGTTCAACCAACGATATTAACTGTGGGACAAGGCTGATCAGTTACATAGATGTCATCCAAAGCTATGTCGCCTGTGTAGCCATCGCCAACCGTTGCTTCAAAAATGACCTGAAAATACAAAAGCATTGATTCTGTTATTATAAATGAGGATACAGAAGCATTGATTCTGTTATTATAAATGAGGATACAGAAGCATTGATTCTGTTATTATAAATGAGGATACAGAAGCATTGATTCTGTTATTATAAATGAGGATACAGAAGCATTGATTCTGTTATTATAAATGAGGATACAGAAGCATTGATTCTGTTATTATAAATGAGGATACAAAAGCATTGATTCTGTTATTATAAATGAGGATACAGAAGCATTGATTCTGTTATTATAAATGAGGATACAGAAGCCTTGATTCTGTTATTATAAATGAGAATACAGAAGCCTTGAATCTATTATTCACAAATTATGTGAAGATACAAAAGACTTAATTATGTTAAACATTTTGTGTGCTATAGCGGGTAACTCTTTCAGGCATGTGGTCGGAGATGACTTTGACTGGGTTTTACATAGTGGAACCACGCCCACAGACGATACCGGGCCGTCACATTAAATGTTAAAAAAGAATGATCTAAGATAATATTATATAGATCACGAAACGAACAACTTTGCAAAACAAAATGTGGCATTAAAGTAAACTTTATAATTCTACGATACAAGAACGAACTCACATAGAAGTCAACGTGTGAATCTAAGGTCACATGGGCCTGTTTCCAGTCTCGACCTTGGTTGCCAGTCATGCCCCAAACCGTGTATCCAGGAATAACATTGTTTTGCGAGATGTACACCTTCAATGTACCGATGCTGTCACCGTTCATGCTGTACCAAAAGTGAAGGCACTTCAGCCACGAGTGGACGGTTGGTATGAATGTAGGGCTTCTCAACCACGCCTTTTCATTATGGGATCTTGGAGCGCTCGTCTCTATGAAGACGTACTTGCCTTCAATGAGTAAACAACATTTCTGTGCCATAAATTCCAACAATGTTATACATTTGCTCATTTACGTCTTTTGTTCAATATGTTCCAACTACTTTTTCAAATATATGTTACTTCCGTGAAAGCAGACATGAGACATACAAATTTACTGTCATAGTCCTGAAAGTTTGTTGCGAAACAAAATAGAACAACGACTGCGCTATTGCTTTATATTGATCAAGTTTAGAAACGGTTCATGTCATTGAATACATAATTCGTTGTAATCGTAATGGAAATTAGTTGACAACCTGTTTGGTTTCCCATTGTATGGTCAACAGACGGCCCAGTGTCATCCGTAGGTGTCGATCCACTATGTAAAACCCAATCGAAGTCATCGCCGACCATGTTGCTCCACCGACACATACCGTCATCAAATGGACACTTGCCTGAAATAGTAGTTACTTATATTTTTGTTTTGAATGGTTACATTTGGTAGTTATTATTGAATCAGATGCTTGTATATGTTATAGATTGTTTAATAATTAGAAAGTGAATTTGAAAAATATTCGGTAATACAAAGATTCAGTTAATACAAGTTAATACAAGGGTGCAAGTGAATATGTTAATACAAGTTAATACAAGGGTGCAAGTGAATGTGTTAATACAAGTTAATACAAGGGTGCAAGTGAATGTGTTAATACAAGTTAATACAATGGTGCACGCGTTTTACATTCGGGCGTAGGATTTATTATTGCAGTTAAATATTTGTAAACGTCAACTGAGATGGTTCGTTTGCAGTACGGGCGCTGCAGTAAGCTTCAAGAATTTGATGTGTCTCTCGAGCGGAAACAGTAAAGCGGCCAAAAATAAAAAGGAGTCCATAAGCCCTGTTATTGCCATTCTAACCCTCTTTTTCATTTCTTTGTATAAAAATTCGTTTTACGGGGTATTTGAATTTGAAAGTGAACACTTTCCTACTCGTCTGTTGTCCGCAAGGAAGGAAACCTACAAGTAATTTTACATGTATTTGCAACATTTTTACTTTTGAATAAAAACTGCCGCTTTACTTCACGCCACCTTTGTAAGCGTATCAATCTTAAAAAAAAAAAATGCTGTCACTGTTAGGTGACATATGTCCCTAACGCTTTTTAAACGTTAAAAAAGAGGAATAAATCTGTCAAAATACAAAACATAGTTATGGCGGTTGCTTTTCCTGGTGGAGACGTTGATAGTTAAATAGTATGTTACGTTTTAAACAAATATCTATATTAATATTCAAAATATTTGACTTAATAATAAAAAACTTTAACAAAACAGTTAAACAAGGGGCATAAATCTCTCAAAATGTAAAACGATGTTATGGCGGTTGCTTTCCCTGGTAGAGACGTTGATAGTAAGCGGTATTTTTAGTTTCAAGCAAATACCTTTGTTAGTAGTCAATATATATGACTTTATATAAAAACTTTAACCTTGGCCGGACGGACTAACGGACGGACGGACCGTTCGATTTTAATATGCCCCACCTATGGGAGCATACACAGAATACGAAATTGGTTAATAGACATATTTCAGTAACTGTATAAATTAATGTGCACATATTTTGTAGCTCCGTTCAAAAAGGAATGGTTTACCTTGCAAGGGTGGCTGGGGGGTTGTTGAGGGTTTCTCTGTCTATATAGATTTAAAAAACTACACACTATGTTAAGACATACACTGAATTAAGGATTCGTCGTTTTTATAATACATCAATTATGCATACTTTATGTGTTAAGGTTGGTAACTGACATTTTTTAGCTCGTCAATAAACCGCCTTAAGTTATTTATGAAGGCTAAGCAAAATAATATAAAATATCATTTGGACCGTTTTGAAATAGCTTAAAGCACAAACCATTTACTTACTACAAAGCGGCGACTATATGCTTTTTCGGGAAGCATAACAACCAAACACGTAATATAAATCGGATGGTGCGAATTACGCGGACGCAACAACACGTACAAATATAAACAAAGTACCTACCGTTGTTGTGGTCCTCGGAGTGTTTGTAATTGGAGACGTCATGACCTCAGTTAGTCCTTGGGTATTAGTTGTTCGCGCTTGAAATTTATTTAATAGTTTTTAAATGCATACTCGTATACGTATATATATACCGTTGTTTTTATCCTCGGAGTGTTTGTAAATTGAGACGTCAAAACCTCAGTTAGTCCTTGGGTATTACATGGTGTAACATAGCTTATTATTTTGAAATAGTTTTTATTGACATGTTTAAATACATAATTTATTGTTAACGTCCAATAAAAATAAGTTGAATATCTAATATGCCGGTAGTATGATACATTTGGCGAAAAAGGTAACGTAACTCACATAATTTTTGTGGGACAGTTTCACGTGCAACTATGTTTCGTCATTATTGATAACACGACTATTAAAACACAGTCTGAAACAAGTACAATACGAAAATATCAACTTCATAGATACCATACATACCTATAAGATCAGGTGTACAGTTAAGCTTGTTTGCTGCAACCAAATAAGTTAGTATTAAGTATTTTATAGTGTATATTGTGTCTGATATTTAATTTTAAAGTTACTTATGTAGTTTAAAATAGGATTTTGGTTATAGGAATTTAATTTCATACATAAAAGCACGTTTTAAAACTACAAATACAAACCAACATTTTTGGAAAAGAATGACACGTTTCATCATGCTTTATAAGAGTTAATCCTATATAGTTTTCAAATTCCAAGACAGAATCTTACCCTTTACTGCATATCAAACAGTTATATATTCTTGTCGTATTTTGTAATTAACTATGAAAATAAACTACAGCTAAAATTCGTATAGGCGAAGATTGACAAACACGCTTACAGATGCTTACTGAAAAAAGTGCAAAATGGCAATAAATTGTAACTTAAATAAGCAAATATGTATACATGTACTGGTCTGTTAGCACGACCTCAGCTACAAAATTACACACATATTGTCATCCTTCACCCTGCTATGGTCGATTAATTTTAATGTATCATATGCTGCATAAGTTAGGCATTGGGAGATGTAATTATTTCTCCTAAAACGAATTACTGGGGAGTGGTGAGTAGATCTCGTAGTAGTCGCTGTTACTGGGGAGTGGTGAGTAGATCTAGTAGTAGTCGCTGTTACTAGGGAGTGGGGAGTAGATCTAGTAGTAGTCGCTGTTACTGGGGAGTGGTGAGTAGATCTAGTAGTAGTCGCTGTTACTGGGGAGTGGTGAGTAGATCTAGTAGTAGTCGCTGTTACTGGGGAGTGGTGAGTAGATCTAGTAGTAGTCGCTGTTACTGGGGAGTGGTGAGTAGATCTAGTAGTAGTCGCTGTTACTGGGGAGTGGTGAGTAGATCTAGTAGTAGTCGCTGTTACGGGGGAGTGGTGAGTAGATCTAGTAGTAGTCGCTGTTACTGCGGAGTGGTGAGTAGATCTAGTAGTAGTCGTTGTTACTGGGGAGTGGTGAGTAGATCTAGTAGTAGTCGCTGTTACTGGGAGTGGTGAGTAGATCTAGTAGTAGACGCTGTTACTGGGGAGTGGTGAGTAGATCTAGTAGTAGTCGCTGTTACTGGGGAGTGGTGAGTAGATCTAGTAGTAGTCGCTGTTACTGGGAGTGGTGTGTAGATCTAGTAGTAGTCGCTGTTACTGGGATGTGGTGAGTAGATCTAGTAGTAGTCGCTGTTACTGGGAGTGGTGAGTAGATCTAGTAGTAGTCGTTGTTACTGGGGAGTGGTGAGTACATCTAGTAGTAGTCGCTGTTACTGGGGAGTGGTGAGTAGATCTAGTAGTAGTCTCTGTTACTGGGGAGTGGTGAGTAGATCTAGTAGTAGTCGCTGTTACTGGGGAGTGGTGAGTAGATCTAGTAGTAGTCGCTGTTACTGGGGAGTGGTGAGTAGATCTAGTAGTAGTCGCTGTTACCGGGGAGTGGTGAGTAGATCTAGTAGTAGTCGCTCTTACTTGGGAGTGGTGAGTAGATCTAGTAGTAGTCGCTGTTACTGGGGAGTGGTGAGTAGATCTAGTAGTAGTCGCTGTTGCTCGGGTGTGGTGAGAAGATCTAGTAGTAGTCGCTGTTACTGGGGAGTGGTGAGTAGATCTAGTAGTAGTCGCTGTTAATGGGAGTGGTGAGTAGATCTAGTAGTAGTCTCTGTTACTGGGGAGTGGTGAGTATATCTAGTAGTAGTCGCTGTTACTGGGAGTGGTGAGTAGATCTAGTAGTAGTCTGTGTTACTGGGAGTGGTGAGTAGATCTAGTAGTAGTCGCTGTTACTGGGGAAAGGTGAGTAGATCTAGTAGTAGTCTCTGTTACTGGGGAGTGGTGAGTAGATCTAGTAGTAGTCGCTGTTACTGGGAGTGGTGAGTAGATCTAGTAGTAGTCGCTGTTACTGGGAGTGGTGAGTAGATCTAGTAGTAGTCTCTGTTACTGGGAGTGGTGAGTAGATCTAGTAGTAGTCGCTGTTACTGGGGAGTGGTGAGTAGAGCTAGTAGTAGTCGCTCTTACTGGGAGTGGTGAGTAGATCTAGCAGTAGTCTCTGTTACTGGGGAGTGCTGAGTAGATCTAGTAGTAGTCTCTGTTACTGGGGAGTGGTGAGTAGATCTAGTTGTAGTCACTGTTGCTGGGGAGTGGTGAGTAGATCTAGTAGTTGTCGCTGTTATTGAGGAGTGATGAGTAGATCTAGTAGTAGTCTCTGTTACTGGGGAGTGGTGAGAAGATCTAGTTGTAGTCACTGTTGCTGGGGAGTGGTGAGTAGATCTAGTAGTAGTCGCTGTTACTTGGGAGTGGTGAGTAGATCTAGTAGTAGTCTCTGTTACTGGGGAGTGGTGAGTAGATCTAGTAGTAGTCGCTGTTACTTGGGAGTGGTGAGTAGATCTAGTAGTAGTCGCAGGTACTGGGGAGTGGTGTGTAGATCTAGTAGTAGTCGCTGTTACTGGGGAGTGGTGAGTAGATCTAGTAGTAGTCGCTGTTACTGGGGAGTGGTGAGTTGATCTAGTAGTAGTCGTTGTTACTGGGACGTGGTGAGTAAATCTAGTAGTAGTCGCTGTTACTGGGGAGTGGTGAGTAGATCTAGTATTAGTCGCTGTTACTGGGGAGTGGTGAGTAGATCTAGTAGAAGTCGCTGTTACTGGGGAGTGGTGAGTAGATCTAGTTGTAGTCGCTGTTACTGGGGAGTGGTGAGTAGATCTAGTGGAAGTCGCTGTTACTGGGGAGTGGTGAGTAGATCTAGTAGTAGTCGCTGTTACTGGGGAGTGGTGAGTAGATCTAGTAGTAGTCGCTGTCACTGGGGAGTGGTGAGTAGATCTAGTATTAGTCGCTGTTACTGGGGAGTGGTGAGTAGATCTAGTAGTAGTCGCTGTTACTGGGGAGTGGTGAGTAGATCTAGTAGTAGTCGCTTTTACTGGGGAGTGGTGAGTAGATCTAGTAGTAGTCGCTGTTACTGGGGAGTGGTGAGTAGATCTAGTAGTAGTCGCTGTTACTGGGGAGTGGTGAGTAGATATAGTAGTAGTCGCTGTTACTGGGGAGTGGTGAGTAGATCTAGTAGTTGTCGCTGTTACTGGGGAGTGGTGAGTAGATCTAGTAGTAGTCGCTGTTACTGGGAAGTGGTGAGTAGATCTAGTAGTAGTCGCTGTTACTGGGGAGTGGTGAGTAGATCTAGTAGTAGTCGCTGTTACGGGGGAGTGGTGAGTAGATCTAGTAGTAGTCGCTGTTACTGCGGAGTGGTGAGTAGATCTAATAGTAGTCGCTGTTACTGGGGAGTGGTGAGTAGATCTAGTAGTAGTCGCTGTTACTGGGGAGTGGTGAGTAGATCTAGTTGTAGTCGCTGTTACTGGGGAGTGGTGAGTAGATCTAGTAGTAGTCGCTGTTACAGGGGAGTGGTGAGTAGATCTAGTAGTAGTCGCTGTTACTGGGGAGTGATAAGTAGATCTAGTAGTAGTCGCTGTGCTGGGGTGTTTTGAGTAGATCTAGTAGTAGTCGCTGTTACTGGGGAGTGGTGAGTAGATCTAGTAATAGTCGCTGTTACTGGGGAGTGGTGAGTAGATCTAGTAGTAGTCGCTGTTACTGGGGAGTGGTGAGTAGAACTAGTATTAGTCGCTGTTACTGGGGAGTGGTGAGTAGATCTAGTAGTAGTCGCTGTTACTGGGGAATGGTGAGTAGATCTAGTTGTAGTCGCTGTTACTGGGGAGTGGTGAGTAGATCTAGTGGAAGTCGCTGTTACTGGGGAGTGGTGAGTAGATCTAGTAGTAGTCGCTGTTACTGGGGAGTGGTGAGTAGATCTAGTAGTAGTCGCTGTTACTGGGGAGTGGTGAGTAGATCTAGTATTAGTCGCTGTTACTGGGGAGTGGTGAGTAGATCTAGTAGTAGTCGCTGTTACTGGGGAGTGGTGAGTAGATCTAGTAGTAGTCGCTGTTACTGGGGAGTGGTGAGTAGATCTAGTAGTAGTCGCTGTTACTGGGGAGTGGTGAGTAGATCTAGTAGTAGTCGCTGTTACTGGGGAGTGGTGAATAGATATAGTAGTAGTCGCTGTTACTGGGGAGTGGTGAGTAGATCTAGTAGTTGTCGCTGTTACTGGGGAGTGGTGAGTATATCTAGTAGTAGTCGCTGTTACTGGGGAGTGGTGAGTAGATCTACTAGTAGTCGCTGTTACTGGGGAGTGGTGAGTAGATCTAGTAGTAGTCGCTGTTACGGGGGAGTGGTGAGTAGATCTAGTAGTAGTCGCTGTTACTGCGGAGTGGTGAGTAGATCTAATAGTAGTCGCTGTTACTGGGGAGTGGTGAGTAGATCTAGTAGTAGTCGCTGTTACTGGGGAGTGGTGAGTAGATCTAGTAGTAGTCGCTGTACTGGGGTGTTTTGAGTAGATCTAGTAGTAGTCGCTGTTACTTGGGAGTGGTGAGTAGATCTTGTAGTAGTCGCTGTTACTGGGGAGTGGTGTGTAGATCTAGTAGTAGTCGCTGTTACTGTGGAGTGGTGAGTAGATCTAGTAGTAGTCGCTGTTACTGGGGAGTGGTGTGTAGATCTAGTAGTAGTCGCTGTTACTGGGGAGTGGTGAGTAGATCTAGTAGTTGTCGCTGTTACTGGGGAGTGGTGAGTAGATCTAGTAGTAGTCGCTGGTAACCATGATAGCTACAACATTTTAACTTACCTATAGATTCTACTAAACTGCTGTTGTCAAGTGGTTTCCAGTTACAGAGATGCTCGTCGTCACAACACACAGTCGGCCATTGTTCTCGAGGGATACCTAAAGTTCGGTAAGTTTTCAGCAACGTTTCACATATCTGAAAAAAAACATGATGCTATTTTGTCGCGCGAACTTCCATATCATTTGTTTTACAATTACATCGGACAAAATTGGATGTCATATGAAACAAAGATAGATCATGTATCACAACTAAAATGAAATTAAGTGGGCGTCATCACATGTAGACTTCAACCTTCAAGTCTTATACTGGTATGCTAACGCTCAAATAATAAATAAATGGACGAATTTGAACAATTTAACTGACATTTTAAAGCATCGGGTGAATGAATATTAATTATATGTTATATACGTGTCTGTTTCCACACCCCAGCTCGACTGTATTCGGATCAGCAGGATGTCTAGATGGATCTACCAGTTTGGATTGGCACATCTGCAATATGTAGAATTAATTAATGATATGTTTAACTAGAGCTATCACAGAAGGTGATAAATACGCCACACACCGCTAGGCACAGATGTAGAGCTTTGACACAGATGTAGAGCTTTGACACGGAACAATGTATTGACTGACGATATGACCTGCATAAAAGGAAAAATGAGCTTGAAATGTAAAATGAAATCAAAATGGAAATAATTCAGACATATTTGACCTTGAAAAGGGGACCTTGATTTGACTAATAAGCCTGAGACATGTGCGTTTCACACTGTCCAGTCATGTGACGATTTGAAGTAATATTAAAATCCTTTCAGGCATTACGAAGTTATTGAGCGGAAACGAAATATGAGACGTACCGACGTACCAACGTACCCACGGACTGACGTACAGACCCAACACGCATTATTTCTATATAGCCCCAACTTTTTCAAAAAGCGGGGGTATACTGATTATAGCGGATCATTGTTATCCAGGCCTGGCTTCATCATGTTTACATGAAGAACAGATAGAAAGGACTCGGAGAGCACAGACCCCCGCCATGGTAGTTAACCTACATTTTCCAGTGATTATCTTTCATGTCCTATCCCGATAGTAAATATTTCTTTAAAGATTCCTCGATCTGCACCAAAATCATATCATATTTCACAGGCACATTTCCTACTTTCCCAAAAATGTTCATGCAAATCAATTTGTAACTTTGTTTGCGTGAAATTGTTAACAAACAGACAAACAACTTGACAGTGACAAAAACAAAACTTCATTGGCAAGGTAAGTATTTATTCTTTTTTGTAATTCGACACGAAAGGTTTCAAATGCAATGTCTATAGATCTATCTCCAAGCACATTCGTGACAGGGAGTATAAGCGCTAAGCTCGCGTCTAATTTAAGGGGCTGGTTTGTTACAATGTAAACTGTTGGACAGAAACTGCTAAAATGCCAATTTTATATAAATGAAGGGCCATAACTCTGTAGCGATTTGGTTGAGCACCGAACATGGCTAAGACATTGTGCCCTCAAACATTTTCATCAACTTATCGAACTTGGTTGAGTTATTGTGGCAACAAACATTTTCATGAAGTTTGGTGAAGGTCGGATGAAAACTGTAGGACTTAGAGAGCGGAAACGAAATTGGTTTACTGACCGACCGACCGACCTGTGTAGACCGACCGACCGACATAAGCACATTTTATACATACCTGCGTTCTATTGTCGCAATTTATTAAACTGCTGCAGATTTTATTTCCGTACATTTGCGGGCAGTTGTAACATCGAAGGAAATGAGTTGAACCTAAGTTACAAAAAGGTTAAAAATTTATTCTAACTTGTATATTGTTGTGGATTATTTGCGTCTTATTGTCCTGATAAAAAATGCACATGCACACAACTATACGATATCAATATCACAAAATGTCCAGGATAACATGTAGAATTTTAAGCGATAACCAACGTAATGTGTCATGCCTTTTGTAATTGTTTTTGCCGACGTAGACGGTACATTTGATTATTAAAAACGATACAAAATATCAAACAACAAGAAAACAAAATCCACGCACTGACAAACTCCGCTCCGCACCCCTGTGAGTTACACATTGAGTGGTGGCAGCATTCTGAGCAGATCACCTGGTCGGAACGCATGCTTACACTTGCTGTGCTTTTGGTGGTGGAATTGGAAGAACACGCGCTGTTGTTGCATGACTAAACGTGAAAAATTGAAGGAAACACGATAATATTTCATTACAATGAACATTTTTATTGGCGTTTAAAAAGACCTTAAGATTCTGTAGTTTGTAGTTCAATGATAAGTGGGTAGTTCAGTGATTAAAATTTTTTGTTTACCCCTTTTAAAAAAAAAGAACGTTTAAAGATGAACTTCCCAAACAACCTTCGTATAGTTGGCTAAGACAATTTGTAAAGATCTGTGTTCACAAGACATGACGAAGATAAAGTGCCTAGTGAATATGTTCTTCCTCATAGCGCCTTCTCTAACTCGTCTTAAATAACTAAAAACCCTTACGGTCACATCTCTGCAACCTGCCAGATAAATGGTGTATATTCCCTGGAATGGCATCACATGCTCAATGTAGCACGTCTGAAATAAATAACAAAGCACACATGTTCAATGTAGCACATGTAAAAGAAATAACAGAGCACACATGTTCAATGTAGAACATAGAAAATAAAAAACACAGCACACATGTTCAATGTACCAGTTCTGAAATAAAAAACAAAGCACACCCGTTTGAAAAAACTGAATTCCACGACTGATAAAATTTGTTTGTCGATATACCACTCAAAATATATGTGAAAGTATTTACGTATTGTTCATCTTGTTCATTCCTGCAGGCGCGAGTACAGGATTTTGAGTAAGAGGGGCGGAATTATTACGTAACTGTTGTTGGTGTCCCACTTAGATGTTAAAATAACAACGGGGCAAAATTGTCAAAAGAACCATTTAATGAAAATACCACAGAGCGGGTTTGGGAATGGCAATACATTGATTGAAGAACAAGTCATTGGCAACCTAAAGTATAATGTTTAAGTTATTGTGAGGTTTAAAAAATCGAATGTTGGACATTCGAATGCTTCCGCCCTCCCCTCTAAATCCACTTTTGTGTTGTACAATGTTTAATGCATAGATATGGGTACTCCGAGCACAGATTTTGCTACTGTGTACTCGTCATTTGAAAGCACAATGTCTTTTGTGGGTGGATTGGTTTGACAGTAATAAATGCGCCGAATCCTTTTTGTATCTGATGACATGCCGAACTCACACAACCTTACACGATTTGAAACCAATACGCTCTACACGATTCCGACTAATGAACAACATATTTGGTGCTAAGTTAAAGCTGATATAAGCTTTTTGTCAGTCCAAACTGTTTTGCTGAATTGTGCAATGTGTACAGCGAATAATATAAATATTTTTTGTAAAATTTATTGTTATTCTTAATGAGGATTCAAAAAACAACAACTAAGCAGCTGAATATATGAGTTCAGAACCCACTTAATTGCAAATAGGTCATTTCACAATAGCTAAATATTTTAGCTCGGAACTTTCTTAATTGAAAATAGGTCATTTTACAATAGCTAAATATTTGAGCTCCGAACCCACTTAATTGCAAATAGGTCATTTACACACTAGCTAAATATGTGAGCTGGGAACCCACTTAATTGCAAATAGGTCATTTACACAGTAGCTAAATATGTGAGCTCGGAACCCACTTAATTGCAAATAGGTCATTTATATGATATGCAGAAGTTCTTTATAATGGCTCTTTCTATCATAAAATAACAATGGGATTGTTGCTCAACTCTAACCTGTCCTTCTTGGCATTGTTGGACTTGAGAGCACTGATAAAGATGCTGAACTCCTTTTCCACAGTACAGACAGATTACAGCAGCGCATCCTATTATAACGACGCAATAACGATTATATAACTATATTTAGTAGGGCTATAAAACGTTTAATCCCCCAAACCTTTATAACGTTTTCCATAAAAAAAAAATCTAGTAAATGTAACATTTTTATTTTTATATACATGTACATATAATACACATATTACACATACTAAACATTCCTAAATCGGGTTCAATATATTATAATGTGTATGTAGTGTTTGACCACTCCAACAGTGAACAAGTCTCTTTCACCAAAAAACACTTGAAGCGTAAACAAGTTGTTGGTTTCCGCTTACCCGACCTCCCGATTTTTTTCCGCTGACCCTACACGTTTTTTTGCCTATCAATCATTAACTTTTTCTGATTTATGTGAAAAAAAGAGCAGTTTTCGCTTATATATATATTATAAGTTTGCTAGAAATCTCTTTTTCTATGACCTTATTTATAGCTAAGGTATATTCTCTTTGATGGGAGGCGTTTAAACATTTTACATGCATTCCAATATACTTAAACTGTGTGGTGAATATGCGGCGAAGAAAAAAAAAGTTAAAGAACAAAAAAAGTTACATTTTACCCCTCTCCTAGATGTTTTTGGAGATGTAAGCTGAAATCAACAATCTATTTTTTGGCCTTACCAATATATATAGTAACAACGGTCTATCTCTTTCTTGAACATTTTTAGGGACAAACCAAAAGCCTTGTTTCAGATTCAGCACGCTTTTAGAGGACAATGAGTAGATGTTGAAGCCTAGTCTGCTGGATAGTGTCACATAAATGCAACTTATCCACACGTCTGTCAGACACATTTCTTCCATATGGAAAACACAAAAGTTTGTTTTTCAAAATGAGAGACTAAAAACAGTGGTAGTATAACTTGAGACTTATTATAGGCGTTGTTTATCTCGATATGATACTAACGACAATCATGCCACATTTCAAATATCTTTAATAGAACATGAAACAAACTCGTGCTGCAACTATCAGGTGACTTATGCCCCTGCGCGCTTTTTCGGGATGTGTGGCATTTACTCCAACACGAATCTTTGTAAATAAACGTAAATGCATAACGTAAAATTAATCACTTCAGTCAAAATGGCTGCTCTGAAAAACTTATGAAAAACTTTCACCAGAATTAAGCTAAAAAGAAGCAAAAATATGTTAAAACACAAAACAGAGTTATTGGGGTTGTTTTCCCTGGTGGAGACGTTGATAGCAAAGACGTATTTTAAGTTTCAATCAAATACCTATGTTAGTATGCAAGATATTCGACTTAATGAAAAACTTTAACCAAAATTTCTAAGTTCAAAAAAGGGCGTAAATCTGTCAAATTACAAAAAAGAGTTATGGAGGTTGCTTTCCCTAGTGGAGACGTTGAAAGTAAAGAAGAATTTTAAGTTCCAAGCAAATACCTTTGTTAGGATTCAAGATATTTGACTTTATAATATACTTTAACTTTTGGCCGAACGGTCGGGCAGACGGACAAACGGACGGACGGTTCGATTCGGGGGCATAAAACTATAAACAAGCTGACGAACAGCATGACGAGATAAAGGCAAATAAATCTTAAATAATAATACAAAATAGACACATGGCAATCCAAAACACCAGAAAATGGTAATTCTAAACATTTGTAAACGTTTATATGCAATTTAGAAAACGGATATACCGACAAACAATATAGTCACCATTGTCTCAGGTGGCGAAACATTATCATTATGGCAAGGAACAGCAGTCAAGTGAATACACGGGCAACTACAATAGTTATTCTTTTAGCAATGTACACAGTGTGAATTATTACTAACAAATGTAAGTATCAAGTTGTCAGAGTACATTTTATTTTTACCATCAAACAGACGTTAACGAGGAAACCAAAGCGTGATTGGATTTCTTATGCTTTATCCAAGTTACATTGAATTAATCCAAATTATGGTTTATTCGGTGTGCATAACTGTATGCATAAAAAGTTGATATATATTAAGTTGTACCAACCTTTAAGCACGACGGCCACAAGGCAGACACCAAGAAAACCTAAAACTCAAAAAGTAGAATGAAAATAGAAAACAGTGACTTATTTATTCACTTATTTGTGTATAAGTATGTACAAATATAACACATAATTTAATTGAATTCGTCGACAATAAGTAGATTTAAAAAACTTGCCTGGAGACATGACAATTTTCTGAATGTTTTGGTATTTAATCGTCAACACGTACAACAAATCTTATCTATACAGATGGCCGAACAAAGGCAGAACTTCTATTAAAATGTCCAATAATAGTAAGATAACATATTTTCCATTTTGGTGTTCAATAACATTGCCCTCTCGTCACATGTGCTCTAACTTTAAGACAAATATTACACAAAGCACACATGCAGTACAATCTCATTAAAATCATCTCCAGTCTCACGCTGCTATACTATCCGCTTTCTGGAAACAACTAATGGAGCGAACGTTAGGATTTGATTTTAATGAGATTGACATCGAGTACAATTAATAATTCCAGTAGGAGTATCACAAACATTCCAAATTCTGATTTACCCAATAAAACGTTAAATGGATCAAAGTTATACAGACTATCTCGAAATAAAATTATTTCACACTATTATAACAGACTTTTAAATCAACATATGTAATCCATTACATGAGCAGAACACAAGCCTTGCCTGGGACACATTCTTTCATGACGGTGAGCACTTTGTTCCAAGTTATAGCAGACTCCCTCTTTGTTGGTACAATACATGGCCCGAACACATGTATTATTTCTTATATTTGTCTTTAACCTCTAGGTGTGACCTTGATGTAATTTTTGTGCGGTACATACCTCCTCATGATGGTAATCATTTCTGCAAGAAATTTGAAAAGCACTCCGCGCCAGATGATATAAATCTCAAGACAAATATTTGACCTTTAACCTTCAACGTTAACCTTGCACTTGGACAGACGCATAGTTCACGTACACGACACATCATCCGAAATGAAGTTCTGTCCTGTTGTAAAAAGGCATGTAGCAGACTATTTCCGCATGCCAACCATATTCAAATCAAATGTGTGGTTACTCCATTCGTTTCATGTAATCTGTCTCTTTATATCAACGAAGGTACTACATAGAAAAAAGCCAGGTCATCACGATCACCTCGACGTTATTAGGACGCGTTGCTGTTATGGTAGATGCATAACAGAGATCTCGAAACTAAAGACAAATTGTTCCATAAGAATGAACATAGAATACAGCTATGTTTCTTTTCAACTTAAACACCATTTTACTTCTAAATCATATCAAGGGCCTTTGCAGTGTCATTTTGAACGTTCTTGTAATCCTATTGTAATTATTATCTTAGTTTCCTGGCATTTCAACGATGTTGATATGACCTTATTAGTGATTTTAAAATCCATCCGTCCAAGGCCAAGTTATACGTCCGGACTAGTAAAAGCCAATATTGCCAATTACAGCTCTAAGTGTGACCTTGACCTTTGACCTACGAACCTGGTTCATGTGCGTTTCATGCCATCTCATAGAGGTTGAGTCAGGTAGTTATAAAATACACGACAAATTATAGGACTGACAAGCAAAGTGCCAATTTTGACCTTTGACCTCAAAGCGTTACCTTGACCTTTGACCTAGGGACCTGATTTATGAGCGCTATACACCGTCTCATTGCGGCAAACATGTGTGCCCAGTAATTTCAAAATCCTTCATGGTAAAGTTATAGTCAGGAAAAGCAAACAAGCAAATTTATTATCAAAAGGCAATTAGACCGGAACGACCTGACAATATGCGCATGCACTCTCGGTAGGGATGATGCATACACAGTTGCATTGAAATAAAGTTGTTAGTTCCCGAGATCTCGCGCGGAAACGAACATTTCCTATGCACATGTCCTATTCTTAATCAAAGGGCAATACTTCACAGAAAAATCAGCAGACCTGAACGACTTGACAATATGCGCATGTCCACCCGGTAGGGATGCTGCATATAAAGTTTGAACGCAAGTCATTAGTTCCAGGGATCTCGCGCGGAAACAAAATACCGGACGGACGAAAGGACGGACGGACGGACGGACGAACATGGAGTATGATGGTTAAAATTTTCGGGAAAGTGCATTTGACACACGATCAAGCTGCATGGCAGTTAATTTAGAATTTGGACGGACGGACAAAGCGGCGACTATATGCTCCACTTTTGGGGATCATAATAAATTAACAAACGACAGAGCTTGCGGTTTGCATTTTACTAGTATATTGTTTTAAAATTATCCATTATAATGCAGGCTAATTTCGTGTTTCATTATTGAGAGATACCAAAAAACCTTTATATAATTAACCGCTTTATTAAATTCGTTATTCGAAAAAATTATATGCATACGATACACGTATATAATTGCTTTGTTATCTGCCCTTAGTACCGTGTTTGCTTAAACAAGATGCATCGTCGTGACTATTCTGCGACCAGTTGACCTAATTAGATAAGACAATACCATGGTCTTCAATATGTAAATATGGCCAAGTTGCAAAACTGACAAAATCGTGTTTTCACGTTGAGATCACATAAAGCCATGTTTTGCAGCCTCGTTTATTTCAGAATAATGAATGATCTTTTATAAAACGATCGCTCAACCAGTCGTAATCGCTCACGGTATATTAAAACCGAGCGGTCCGCGTTCCCTGTTAAAATGGCGCACGCGAACAGCACGTATGATTGTTCTGAAATATACTCGAAGGCGTTGAGTAATTGACTAATCAAGACCATTTGGTTGACAGCAGCGTCTGACCAATCAAGATTATCAACGATCCGTGTCCTGCTAGAATCGCGCGTGCGGACAGCACTTTTCATTGTTCTGAAATATACTCGAACGCGTTGAGTAATTTATTGATCTGATTGACAACAACGCTTGGCCAATCAGGAAGCCGGGGCCAGACATGAGCTCAAGATCGTGCAAAATAACGGTAGTCACCTCGCGGAAAACATACCGAGCAGGCGTGTTATACCATCAACTGGAGTGACACTCCGCCCCATAAACCCAAACACAAGCTAATGCTGTAGTTGAAAATGGGCTCTTCCATGTTATGAATACCTGATATAAAAAGTAGAATCTTCCAGTTTTTCTTATAAGAAAGACATGCGGGCATATCCGCAAAGCTCATAAGGAAACTATTCACTTAAATCATATTTAGGTGAAAAATTCATATAAAATTTTCCTTGTAAAAAATATTATTTTATAGTTGAAATATAGTAACATATAAGAACCCACGGACTTGTATACATTTTTTTTACGATTTTAAGATTTTTTTTAGAGTTTCACTAATGCGCTTTGTGAATTTGGACTCTGAATGAACAATACTTTCCGTGCGCACAGGTCCGTTTTCGCAGACCTATGCACGTAGCGATTTTATTTAATTTGTCTTAAAACATTGCTGTGACGTCATTCCTTTGTTCTCGCTACCCTTAATTTCTAAAACTATACGGTATGCAATGGGTAGCCGTCCAATACTATATATGGCTCTTTTAGGTAAGATATTCAGGGGCGTAGCTTCCTTTAGGCACTATAGGCACGTGCCTATACATTTTTCCAGAGAAGAAAAATTTAAATATGCCAAAAATGCAATAAAACAAGAGGGGGGATGGGGGTGAGGGGATCTTTCTTGGCTGTGTTGATACTTCATTGTTTAACGAGTCGACTACGTCAATATGAAATAAATTTCATGAACACGCGCTTATTTTAATATTATTTTGTAGAATCGGGGTTTAGCTGAAGTTATTTGTTTGTATCCACATACGAGTATAAACACTCCTGGCCCAAATCATCGCTCACAGCGTTATTTTGTAGATTCCGCCTATTGTGCCTATACATTTTTTGGACCCAAGCTACGCCCCTGATATTGCTAGTGTAGGTGAACTCAAAACACACAATGTCGCACACAGACGCCTTTGGTTTTGAGTTTATTCTTTTGACACCGATATAAAAATATTATCAAAAACCGTACTTAATGTTTGGACAAACATTCAGTTCACAAATGTGTATTTATTAATGTTCACCGCGATACAATTAAAATACCGTTATTAACATAATTAAAAAAAAGTGTTTTATAGATGCCTTTATGTTTCTTGTAAGCGCATAAAACTGTGAAGAAAACTCATATACGTTTGTAACGTATAAAATCAATTGACTTTAGGTTTGAAATCAACAACACATTTTTCTGTCAATAAAACTGAATGGAATTAGCAATGACGGCATATTTCAAGAAATAACGACGTAAAAAATAACAGTAAGTATCTTTGTGTTACGGTTTGTTATCCGTTCATGTATATGCTATTATTGTGTTGTCCGTAAATATCTGACAAAGCCGATATATAGAGAATACATGGTTGGTGCCGGGATGGAGAAAGTTTATCCGGTGGGCTTAGAAAATGAAAATAGGGCGAGCTTTAGCGAGCCCTATTTTTGTTTTCAGGCCGAACCGGATAAACTTTCTCCTTCCCGGCACCTACCGTGTATTCTATTTATCCTGTTTTCTATTCAATTAAATTTAAAAACACCAAACACTAATTAAAGGTTTAAATTAAAAAAAATTATAGACCGGCCTCGAACCAAATAACTCGCTTGCATGTATGCGTACTACCCGAAAAAAATAGTTCTCTATTTCTTAATCACCTTTATTAAAAAGCGAAAGTAAAATATTAATAAATCTAATTTGCTGATGTCAGTACGACACGAAAATGACATAGTAGCAAATTTGCTTTTGTTTTAAACCAGATTATATTGGGGTTTTTAAGAGTTACATTACGTCATTCATTTTGTGTTGTAAGTTTACACAATGTAGTCAAATCAGCACGCGTTTGTTTTGCAGTTTAAAATACATGAAATCGGAATAAATATTTAGTGTTTCTGTGTTTTGGATGGATCATATTATGCAAGAGGATTCAGATAAAAAGTGCATGGAGTATTTGCCTCGAATGAAAACGGTGAGATTGATCCCTTTTCAATTTTCTACGATTTACTCGGATAGTTGTGGGTGGAGGACAGTGTATAAATCAAATTAATGTTTCATTCTACGTTAAAATTACAGATATAGCCTTTGATGATTTTTTTCATTTATTTTCATCGGACATTTATATAAAGGGTTATTTCTTTGATGAAAAAGCTCTTTTGGTTGAACAAAGAAAGTCTGTCCACAAAGAATAACCCGCTTGCATCAGATTCAAGTGTGTTGAAATGGAATGGAACTGGATGGAAGTTGTTGTTAACAAGTTAAATGGAATGTAAGGGCAAACAACTCATTTGTTGTTTAACTCTGTTAAACTAGACAACACAAAGTTTGTATCGACAAAAAACTCTGGTAAGTAGACTTTATGCTGTGTCATTCTCGACAATGTTGTTATTCGGCGCGTAGGAATACCTATTGACGGTATATCAGTCACGTGATCTACTGTCGGATATCAACAAGTTTATACGGTCACCGCTTTATTAGGTCACTGTTTGGGTTAGTAGCAGGATAAATATGATACCACACCACACCGCATATTGGAAGGCTACCCATAGCACACAATCTATTATAACACATTTTTACCACGAGAACAAATGGGCCACATTAGTTTGTCCCGGGCGACATTAGTTTGTAGGAGCTCCGATTTTTAATGGTATTGGTGGAAACAGGTCGTTAAATTAATATTAATATCTTTTTTGCCTTTTGTGTATATTATGCTGATATTTATTATTATTACCTGATATTTCACTCAAACTGCTTATATCTAGAAAATGTTATATTCAAGCAGTCTTTGTTAAATATTGATTACACATCTGTGCTACGGTGTATGTCTGATTAAATCCATAATTATCTTTTCTTTCTTCCTTTAAGCTTTTTTATCCCTAAATTCTAAAATAGTAATATGTATCTCTTCCTCTTTTCTATTTGTATTTGTATTCTTTTCATTCTATGTGTTTATAATTTTTTTTTCAATTGTCGTCTATTAATCGCAATATATTTGTTTTTGAATGTTTATGATGAAATGTGTTTACTGTTATATTGTATATATGCAAATAAAACTGAAAATGAAGCAACAGTAAGACTGGGCCCGTATTCACCAACCCATTCTTAGACTTAAGAATAAAGAATAGACTTAGACTCAGAACATAATACGTGCGTGTTTGCAAATATTTTGGCATGAATGTTGCTGATGTCATTAACAAATGGTTCTAAATAAAACATGCTGCAATTAGAGCTGTGAATAACAAGTAAGAGTCGAATAAAAGGCCTTTTTAGAACAGAACTGTTTTAAGAATAGTCTTTATTCTTAAGTAGTAAGTCTAAGAATGGGTTGGTGAATCCGGGCCCTTTCATCAGTATTGGTCATATAATTTACCGAATATTAATGTTGTTATCGGGATATTTTTATTTTTTGATGACACGAGGCATATATCCGGGGTTTTGCCATAACATCTGTCAAATAAAATATAATTATTAATAGTCTGACAGCGACCTCTCAAACACCAAAGATCAGCACAGTCCATTTGATAGGGGTACCAATGCAATTGCTATTTTAGTGCGAGTTTAATTTGTCATTCATTTCAAATATAGTATTCGTATATGCGCTGAAGATTTTGGTGACGGCGAACCGGGTTCGAATCTGGTCTCAAAACATTTTAGTAAACTTTTATTTTTAATTGCAGTTTATGAAGTGATGTTTTTTTTTTATTATGTGTTCATTTTTTTTCTTGTATATGTTTCGTTTGTTTACAGTTATCAACTGCATGGCAATAATAACAATGACACAATCAAAAAACAATCACTTGCTGAGTCGGTCTCTGAGTCATTAGTATCCCATTCACTTGCTGTGTCGGTCTCTGAGTCATCATATTTCACCAGCAGGACTCGAGCTCATGACCACTGGTTCAAAAATACCACACCGCGCTTTTACCACCTGAGCAATTTATTCATATCGATATATACGAATACTAACATTCACGGTATCCCGTTTATGTGATTAACCTATTTTCGGGAAGAAAAACACAGTAATATTGAACCTGGTCACGTCTCAATGCGCAATGTTTATCTATACCATGTACAAATATAAAGAAGTTATAAATGTTACCTTAGCGCCAACAGTAGTCCATTTATAATCCAAAATGGGTAATTGTTATTCCGCACGTGTGAATAAAGACACTAATTAGAAACAACATATTTCCAATTATTTCTGTTAGGGGTTAAGTATGTCCGTCAATCGCGATAAGCGACAACACATATTAGTACAAAAAGCGTACACTTGTTTTAAATGAATGGACAATAGATGTTTGCAGACGAAGGATACCTTTTATAGTGCAAAAGCACGTGGAACTCCAGTCATGTGTACTGATTTTATAAAGAGATTCTTTTGGTGGGAATGTTGAACCATTGATAGTGTAGGCATTTCCTATCAGGGTATTTATACCAATTGCAAACATACATAAAGTAGTTTGGGAATGGTTTTGCTATAAGTTTACATAATTAAACGCTGATATTTTACAGGATGGACAGTTTTCGACTTATATATGTTACACAGAGGGCTTCAAATAAAGGCTTTGAACATTTCGAATAGTATATCAATTTCGTGCAATGTAATTTTGTCACTTGGTTTTAACTAATTCGGAAAAAAATAATACTTTGTTATAAAAGACATGTTGATCACAACCACAACCATAGATAATACTATGCAACACTATTCCTTCAACAATAATAATCCAGGTCGATACTGTATCTATATATTATATGTATACTATATTAAACGTGTTCAACCAACGATATTAACTGTGGGACAAGGCTGATCAGTTACATAGATGTCATCCAAAGCTATGTCGCCTGTGTAGCCATCGCCAACCGTTGCTTCAAAAATGACCTGAAAATACAAAAGCATTGATTCTGTTATTATAAATGAGGATACAGAAGCATTGATTCTGTTATTATAAATGAGGATACAGAAGCATTGATTCTGTTATTATAAATGAGGATACAGAAGCATTGATTCTGTTATTATAAATGAGGATACAGAAGCATTGATTCTGTTATTATAAATGAGGATACAAAAGCATTGATTCTGTTATTATAAATGAGGATACAGAAGCATTGATTCTGTTATTATAAATGAGGATACAGAAGCCTTGATTCTGTTATTATAAATGAGAATACAGAAGCCTTGAATCTATTATTCACAAATTATGTGAAGATACAAAAGACTTAATTATGTTAAACATTTTGTGTGCTGTAGCGGGTAACTCTTTCAGGCATGTGGTCGGAGATGACTTTGACTGGGTTTTACATAGTGGAACCACGCCCACAGACGATACCGGGCCGTCACATTAAATGTTAAAAAAGAATGATCTAAGATAATATTATATAGATCACGAAACGAACAACTTTGCAAAACAAAATGTGGCATTAAAGTAAACTTTATAATTCTACGATACAAGAACGAACTCACATAGAAGTCAACGTGTGAATCTAAGGTCACATGGGCCTGTTTCCAGTCTCGACCTTGGTTGCCAGTCATGCCCCAAACCGTGTATCCAGGAATAGCATTGTTTTGCGAGATGTACACCTTCAATGTACCGATGCTGTCACCGTTCATGCTGTACCAAAAGTGAAGGCACTTCAGCCACGAGTGGACGGTTGGTATGAATGTAGGGCTTCTCAACCACGCCTTTTCATTATGGGATCTTGGAGCGCTCGTCTCTATGAAGACGTACTTGCCTTCAATGAGTAAACAACATTTCTGTGCCATAAATTCCAACAATGTTACACATTTGCTCATTTACGTCTTTTGTTCAATATGTTCCAACTACTTTTTCAAATATATGTTACTTCTGTGAAAGCAGACATGAGACATACAAATTTACTGTCATAGTCCTGAAAGTTTGTTGCGAAACAAAATAGAACAACGACTGCGCTATTGCTTTATATTGATCAAGTTTAGAAACGGTTCATGTCATTGAATACATAATTCGTTGTAATCGTAATGGAAATTAGTTGACAACCTGTTTGGTTTCCCATTGTATGGTCAACAGACGGCCCAGTGTCATCCGTAGGTGTCGATCCACTATGTAAAACCCAATCGAAGTCATCGCCGCCCATGTTGCTCCACCGACACATACCGTCATCAAATGGACACTTGCCTGAAATAGTAGTTACTTATATTTTTGTTTTGAATGGTTACATTTGGTAGTTATTATTGAATCAGATGCTTGTATATGTTATAGATTGTTTAATAATTAGAAAGTGAATTTGAAAAATATTCGGTAATACAAAGATTCAGTTAATACAAGTTAATACAAGGGTGCAAGTGAATATGTTAATACAAGTTAATACAAGGGTGCAAGTGAATGTGTTAATACAAGTTAATACAAGGGTGCAAGTGAATGTGTTAATACAAGTTAATACAATGGTGCACGCGTTTTACATTCGGGCGTAGGATTTATTATTGCAGTTACATATTTGTAAACGTCAACTGAGATGGTTCGTTTGCAGTACGGGCGCTGCAGTAAGCTTCAAGAATTTGATGTGTCTCTCGAGCGGAAACAGTCAAGCGGCCAAAAATAAAAAGGAGTCCATAAGCCCTGTTATTGCCATTCTAACCCTCTTTTTCATTTCTTTGTATAAAAATTCGTTTTACGGGGTATTTGAATTTGAAAGTGAACACTTTCCTACTCGTCTGTTGTCCGCAAGGAAGGAAACCTACAAGTAATTTTACATGTATTTGCAACATTTTTACTTTTGAATAAAAACTGCCGCTTTACTTCACGCCACCTTTGTAAGCGTATCAATCTTAAAAAAAAAAATGCTGTCACTGTTAGGTGACATATGTCCCTAACGCTTTTTAAACGTTAAAAAAGAGGAATAAATCTGTCAAAATACACAACATAGTTATGGCGGTTGCTTTTCCTGGTGGAGACGTTGATAGTTAAATAGTATGTTACGTTTTAAACAAATATCTATATTAATATTCAAAATATTTGACTTAATAATAAAAAACTTTAACAAAACAGTTAAACAAGGGGCATAAATCTCTCAAAATGTAAAACGATGTTATGGCGGTTGCTTTCCCTGGTAGAGACGTTGATAGTAAGCGGTATTTTTAGTTTCAAGCAAATACCTTTGTTAGTAGTCAATATATATGACTTTATATAAAAACTTTAACCTTGGCCGGACGGACTAACGGACGGACGGACCGTTCGATTTTAATATGACCCACCTATGGGAGCATACACAGAATACGAAATTGGTTAATAGACATATTTCAGTAACTGTATAAATTAATGTGCACATATTTTGTAGCTCCGTTCAAAAAGGAATGGTTTACCTTGCAAGGGTGGCTGGGGGGTTGTTGAGGGTTTCTCTGTCTATATAGATTTAAAAAACTACACACTATGTTAAGACATACACTGAATTAAGGATTCGTCGTTTTTATAATACATCAATTATGCATACTTTATGTGTTAAGGTTGGTAACTGACATTTTTTAGCTCGTCAATAAACCGCCTTAAGTTATTTATGAAGGCTAAGCAAAATAATATAAAATATCATTTGGACCGTTTTGAAATAACTTAAAGCACAATCCATTTACTTACTACAAAGCGGCGACTATATGCTTTTTCGGGAAGCATAACAACCAAACACGTAATATAAATCGGATGGTGCGAATTACGCGGACGCAAACAATACATACAAATATAAACAAAGTACCTACCGTTGTTGTGGTCCTCGGAGTGTTTGTAATTGGAGACGTCATGACCTCAGTTAGTCCTTGGGTATTAGTTGTTCGCGCTTGAAAAGAGTATTTATTTAATAGTTTTTAAATGCATACTCGTATATGTATATATATACCGTTGTTTTTATCCTCGGAGTGTTTGTAAATTGAGACGTCACAACCTCAGTTAGTCCTTGGGTATTACATGGTGTAACATAGTTTATTATTTTGAAATAGTTTTTATTGACATGTTTAAATACATAATTTATTGTTAACGTCCAATAAAAATAAGTTGAATATCTAATATGCCGGTAGTATGATACATTTGGCGAAAAAGGTAACGTAACTCACATAATTTGTGTGGGACAGTTTCACGTGCAACTATGTTTCGTCATTATTGATAACACGACTATTAAAACACCTTAGTCTGAAACAAGTACAATATGAAAATATCAACTTCATAGATACCATACGTACCTATAAGATCAGGTGTACAGTTAAACTTGTTTGCTGCAACCAAATAAGTTAGTATTAAGTATTTTATAGTGTATATTGTGTCTGATATTTAATTTTAAAGTTACTTATGTAGTTTAAAAAAGGATTTTGGTTATAGGAATTTAATTTCATACATAAAAGCACGTTTTAAAATTACAAATACAAACCAACATTTTTGGAAAAGAATGACAAGTTTCATCATGCTTTATAAGAGTTAATCCTATATAGTTTTCTAATTCCAAGACAGAATCTTACCCTTTACTGCATATCAAACAATTATATATTCTTGTCGTATTTTGTAATTAACTATGAAAATAAACTACAGCTAAAATTCGTATAGGCGAAGATTGACAAACACGCTTACAGATCCTTACTGAAAAAAGTGCAAAATGGCAATAAATTGTAACTTAAATAAGCAAATATGTATACATGTACTGGTCTGTTAGCACGACCTCAGCTACAAAATTACACACATATTGTCATCCTTCACCCTGCTATGGTCGATTACTTTTAATGTATCATATGCTGCATAAGTTAGGCATTGGGAGATGTAATTATTTCTCCTAAAACGTATTACTGGGGAGTGGTGAGTAGATCTAGTAGTAGTCGCTGTTACTGGGGAGTGGTGAGTAGATCTAGTTGTAGTCGTTGTTACTGGGGAGTGGTGAGTAGATCTAGTAGTAGTCGCTGTTACTGGGAAGTGGTGAGTAGATCTAGCAGTAGTCGCTGTTACTGGGGAGTGGTTAGTAGATCTAGTAGTAGTCGCTGTTACTGGGGAGTGGTGAGTAGATCTAGTAGTAGTCGCTGTTACTGGGGAGTAGTGAGTAGATCTAGTAGTAGTCGCTGTTACTGGGAGTGGTGAGTAGATCTAGTAGTAGTCGCTGTTACTGTGGAGTGGTGAGTAGATCTAGTAGTAGTCGCTGTTACTGGGGAGTGGTGAGTAGATCTAGTAGTAGTCGCTGTTACTGGGGAGTGGTGAGTAGATCTAGTAGTAGTCGCTGTTACTGGGGAGTGGTGAGTAGATCTAGTAGTAGTCGCTGGTAACCATGATAGCTACAACATTTTAACTTACCTATAGATTCTACTAAACTGCTGTTGTCAAGTGGTGTCCAGTTACAGAGATGGTCGTCGTCACAACACACAGTCGGCCATTCTTCTCGAGGGAGGCCTTGAGTTAGGTAAAGTTTCCGCAACATTTCACATATCTGAAAAAAAGATGATGCTATTTTGTCGCGCGAACTAATCCGTTTACAAATCAATTCCGCATATTTATAGATACAAAGATGCTCTGTTACAATTGTCAATGGTCGCTATGTTAATTATGTTATTAATTATAAAAGCTGCTCCCTCATTTTCGAAAATGACAAAAATAGAAAAAAAAAGGTTCAAATCTAGTAAAATAATGTAGTATTAGATACAACTGACTGAATTGTTGACGCATTAACAAGTTCGAAACACACTAGTTTCAGCATTACGAAACATTGTTTTAACCCGATTTCAAAAGCGTCTCTACACGCTTTTCAACTATTTAGAATTCTTCGGTCGTTGTTGTAAATAACCAGGTGCTGAGGCGTAGCTAGCCCTATATCCATGTGGATTCATAATATTGTTTCGGATATTCACCCACCCCCAAACACCACTCACCTACAGGAAATGTTGAAAATAATTATGAATTTGGTTAATTTTGAGCTTTCTCAGATGCGTTATTAATTAAAATATACATGTTTAGGCTAAGTCAACATGATCAACAACAAACATTTACCTTAAACATTTTACTATGTGTGAAAAAGAGCTGAAAGATCAAACAAATTACGAGTCCCGCGATTAACAAAAGTCAAATTGTCTGGCCTCCTTGCTAGCAAACTGTACAATGACACTTTCAATGCCAATGTCCATATTTATGTAACTGTGCAACATCGCTACCAGACAATTGTATGGAAGAAGCCGGTATCTGTTTTGTGAACGAACATTATTGCGTAAGTACGCCAGCTCGAGTCCTTCGTATATTTAATGCGGAGTAGGCGGGTATACAGGGTTATTTAGTATTATCCGGAACGGTTTTAAGAAACAGCTGAACCTCGTTATCTCCAAGTCGACGGGAATGCAATAGCGACTTCGAGATATCCGGCTGTCCTTATAATAAAGACGATATTATTATTAAAATTATTATTGTAGTGTTTTAGTAGACTATTAGATTTTTTAATATAATAAATGCAATTTACATTACAGCACAAAACATAACAAGTTAAACATACACATCAAACCATGATATAAGCAAACATATGATTTATAGCACAAATAACATAGCAAACATAACGATAATGTCAGTTTTTATTAACAAAGTTTTGTCTTTCTGTTTGGAGAGGGTGTTGAACAGATAAAGTGTTTTTTATTAATGTCATCGATGTCATCAAATCTGTTGATAATATCTTCAATACCAAGCAGCTGATCGAGGAAATCTATGACTGTTCCTTATCCCACCAATGCTTCCAGTGATGTAGCCATCAAATAACAAATAACAACAAGAGATGTTTGTAAAACATGTATGCCCCCCGACTTGCAGCCAAGTCGTCAATATGTGCACATTAACACATGGGGAGGAAATTAAAGTTGATGCTTTAGAAAGTAAATATAAAGCTGAAAGAAAGATAGAGTATAATTATGGATTTAATTTTTACCGTCTATTATATAAGGATACCTGTTTTCTGTTTGATTTAAACATCAAATAGGTCAAAGCATCTCTAGATATCCTGTGGAAACAAAATGGTCTACGGAGAAAACAGTTTTCATGTTACAAGCCCCTTTGACCTTGACCTTTGACCTTTTGACCTCAAAATTGATAGGCGTCTCCCTTTCCTCCCGAGTAACCAGCATGCCAACTTGGATGATTGTAGGTCAAAACGTATTCTACCTAGCATGCGGAAACGAAATGGTCTACAGAGGAAACAGTTTTAATGTTACAAGCCTCTGTCACCTTGACCTTTGACCTGTTGACATCAAAATTGATAGGCGTGTTTCTTTCCCCCCGAGTAACCAGCGTACCAACTTAAATGATCATAGATCAAAGCGTTCTCTAGATATCGTGCGGAAACGAATTTTATGTTACAAGCCTCTGTGACCTTGACCTTTGGCCTGTTGACCTCAAAATCAATAGGCGTCTTCCTTTCCTCCCAAGGAACCAGCATGCCAACTTAAATGATCGTAGGTCAAAGCGTTCTATAGATATCGTGCGGAAACGAAATGGTCTACGGACAGACCGACCAACCATCCGACAGACGGACCGACCGACGGACAAGTGCAAAGCAATATACCCCCATTTCTTCGAAGGGGTCATAATTAATTTAAAGCGCACGCAACCCAGATCAAGGACTTTCTTGGCAAACACGGGCTAACATTTTGCAAAGTGTGAAATTTTTTGACACGGGTCTGCCATTAGGCTATTATCGGGTTTGAGCTGCGGAATGTGTTGACACTTCGAGATAAATAAACAATAATACGTGTGAAAATACAGGTAGGGAATGAAAATTTACTTCGACTTATTCGATAATTCGAGCTCAAATATTCGAGATAAACGACAATATTTTATATCAAATAAGAAGACGGACAATCGGAAATGTGTTGCTACTTCGACTTAGCCGGAAATTTGACTAAACCGAGTTCGAGATAACGAGGTTCAGCTGTATACGCATTTAGTGAAGAGTCATGTGTGAAGAGTAAACCTTTTTTGGTCAAGATCATGTGGATTCAGCCGCGTACTCGCGTATAGGCAGCTACGCGGCTAAGCTGGTCCATACACCGTAGTCAATCGAGTTCATTTCTGGAGTTCCGTTGTTTACACAACAAACCTCTAAAACGACAAGCAGTGCTGAGAGCTTTCCAAATGCTAATCCTGTAGAAATGCGCTTAGAGTGTCAGCTTTTCACGCCAAGAACCTGGGTTCAAACCCCCGCTTCTCTCAAAGGAACAGGACTTTTTCGGCGTAGCTGTCTAAGATCACTTTTGACCTAGATTTCTTGCGATAATTATGCAGCGGGAAAATTGAATGCCAATAGAATTGGGCAAATTTTCTAATTTTAGGGAATGCAAACTTCAAACAATGGTTTAACGTATACCAATAACTGTTGCATACTTTGGGGGATTAAACATTTACATAATTGTTTACATAAGCGGTTAAAATGAAGTTATAAACATATCCTCAACATATACTCTAGAACTGAGGCTAATTATGAACGTAGTTTCTCATTGTATGCCATAATCAGAATGCTATATTCATTCACGTAATGAAATAATTATTTTGTTTAGCCTACATTTATGTAAGCGGTACGCTCTATAAATAGCAATTGTGCAATGTTCAAATCCATAAATCTCATTCACCGAGTTGCCGTTCCATGCAGCCCATTGATTATAGCGAGTTCATCACATTCCAGACACAGTAGTGTCATTCTAAAAATAGCGCGCGTAGCTAGCAACCGTTCTATAGCTGTATTAATATACCCGTACATGCATCAATAATAGCGTTCAGAGAATCATAAACCTAAACATTTCAATAAATGGGGAATTTATATTTATAAACTTACTGTTCATTTGAATTTAAATTGTGGTTACGATTTATTAACGATTATTTATAATTGCGTCTTTCTATCAACTTCTCCAGTAGATGTTATTTAATTTGTAAAAAGATGCTACATTTTCTAGGGATAAAATATTATGAAAGAAGATTCGGAATACGTCGAATTGTTATTCGCGTAGCATGAATACACAATTTGCAATACTAATTATACACAGGAACCCTTGATATATCATATTTCTACTGACATAGTTTAAAATCGTCATAGTCCACTGAATTTTTATGTCTGCGTTATCAAAAATAAAGTCTTAACATTTCAAAAACCGCTGAATGTTCCCTGACTATTGCTTTTTATTGGGATACACAGTATAAATGCTTATTTGACTTCAAATCGTTATTATATTAGATAACTTACAGGAATGGTATATTAACGGTACTATAAATAACTATATAGACTCGTCTGATACATAATAATTTTAAATCATTCCAGAAATTATTTTCTTACATTGTTAATTTGTTAAATTGGCTTGACAAATTCAGATAACAATTATGTTAACCTAAATTATTTTGGTTATTCATATATCACTGGTGGAAACATGGAGCTGTATGATTGGTTTATTCACGGCATATGTATTAATGATAATTTAATTTAATTTATAAATTAATAAATTTATCTCAAATTAACTTTTGGGTCCGATAAGTTTTCTTATAGTGTCCCAAAAATCTGGGCTCCAATAAGTCTCCTAATATTGGTGGGGACCAAAAAATCTGGCGTCTGAGAAGTCACGTAACCGATCATCTTGGCCGTCTGTTCAGGTAATTTTGTAAATGACATATCAATATTAATTTCAACGCCGATTGTCTTTTTTAAAGACATTCCTTGTTCTTGTTAAACTCAGTTTGAACGGCTTTTCTCCAATATAGTTCAGGTAATATTTTTAAAAGTACTCTATCAATGAACATAAATAAATTAATCATTTTAATATTATATAATGTTTAGTAATTAAGCTAGTGGACACGCAAATAAATGTTCATACAACGCCCAAAATTACAATAACAAAGTGGTCCAGCATGAACACGACATCTTCAATATCACACGCAGGAAAGTGGTAGTCTATTTTACTTGTACAGGAGGTTTCCCAAACGAGTCATAAAGTCCGCTATTACATGTATGGTTATTACACTATAAAGTGGTGCTTAATTGACTGCATTTGCGATGTTTTTTAACTTTTACAGTATAAACAACGTTTTTGGCTTCCGTTCTATATGTCTTCTCCTTTGTGTAGTAGAAGCTTTAAGATTTAATTAGTAAAATAACACATAGTACGGCGAACATACAACTCTTCCTTGCAATACCAATTACCCGAACTTGCGATTAAAAGTACTTTGTGGCAATACTAGTATGTTGCTTTTCTTTATTTTTCTTTATTTGCATAAAGTCATATTATAAAACTGGACTAAGATATAACGCATATTTGACTTAGATGTTGACCATAACATCAACTTACGCGTATATTACCACATCCCAGTTCGACTGCACTAGGATCAGCAGGATGTCTACCTGGATTTATCGCGTTAGACTGGCACATCTAGAAAATGTCAGAAACACATTGTTCGTAAATATCAATATAACAATCGACTTTGTGTTTAGACATTCATGGTGAAACAATTTCGTATATTCAACAAAGTGAGTCTTGATGTTCTGTGAAATTGTATATAATATGTATGTTTTATATGTTATTATAGCTTTTATAATGCAAATTGTTTTATTCGTGTTCGTTATCGATGACGTTCTGTAATGATTTATATGTCAGTGTGTATTGTGAGTATACCAGTTAAGAGATAAAAGAAACTGATATTCATAGGAAACCTTGGTGTGAAATAAAAGCTGATTTAAAATGAAATGAACATCGTTATTTAACCACGCTCATTCGAGAACATGTATAGTTCTCGATTCATATTTTTATCATAACTCTTTAATCGTTTAAATAGTTTGTAGTACAGTAGTAGTATACATAAATAAATAAAGACATGGCTAAGAGTTTGATAGAAGAGAAAATATTTCGATTTATCGTTGTTAATCGGCCAATAAACTACGATTTGGAGTTCTGATGCGTAGGAATTAAACAACGAGGGCGTTAGCCCGATTTTGTCAAATAGTCACGCATCTGAACGACAAAGAGTTGTTTATTGAACGATAAACAACGAAAATTATTTCGACTCTAATTTGACATATATTTATGCAATTGTAATTTTACTATGCTCCGCTCAGAATCGGAAGTTCGTTTTGCGTTGTTTATTGGAAAGTTTCACAACGATAAGTGTGTTCTTTGTCGATAGAAAGAGTAGCGAGTATCATGTTAGAATAAACAATACAAGATAAACAATCTGATACAGCCCTGGTGCAAATCTGATAGATCATGCATTCTAGACACCTCGTCTCTCACAAGACGGATTATAAAAAATATATATATCTTTGGAGTGAACAATATTCTACCTGAGTTTTTCGGTCACACGTGAAAAAACTGTTACAAGATTTATTTCGGTAAACTTCTGGGCAATTGAAACATCTAATTGAATCACTGCCACCTGTAGGAAAAAGAAATCAAAATCTGTATACGTTACACAATGTTATTAGTATAATTTATTTACAAAACTGAATTTTAATAAATTGTCTTTCCACGCTACATAAACATTAACCTTAATACAATAAAATAAAAAACAGGGCCACGATGGTCCAAAGGGCTCAACCGAGTAGCACCGTAAAGACGAAACCTTACTGTTGTGACAGATTTTAAGAAATGTTTTTAAGCGTTACTTGTATACCATTATCAGGTCTACATCATTCGTCAGCTGATTAACATTCATATTTATTCAACTCCTTGGCTTGTAACCCTTGCATATAAAAACAAACTCATGTTCATGTAAAGACTGGACTGATACCCACACACAGGCATAATTTCTCAAACCGACTATCCGATATTTTTGTGAAGAAACCTGCAAAATACAATTTATACGCGCAAAGTAGGTATGATGGGTTGCATAGATTTCTTGTGTCAGGCAGTGTGATGTGCTATCCTGTCTGGGTGGTGATGTTGTTTTCTTTCCGCTTATGGTTCTCTGATAATTTGTCTTGACAGTCTGTCCCGGTATGTTTTAATTTAGTAAATGGCAGTTCTGGCAAATATATTTTGCCATTTGTTCACAAAAATATATTGGCCATGAGTGGCACTTGTCCTGATGGACATTTTATTTTGGAGTAACAACCAATAATTTGGCTGTGCCGGACAAAAATAATGTCGAGCTTAGGTCTGAATTAAGTTCTACTCTCGTTGATGGTGGGGAGGGGGGGGGGGGACCAAAACACTTATAATCAACACTCCGAACTTATATGCTCTATCGAATATTTCTGGTCTGTTTCAGATTAGTGGACCTGTTAACTGTTACGCAAATTATTCTGCTTGCATTAAATATTTTGAATACAAAACAATAAGTTTGACCGTGATAAATAAATGCAAAATTACAAGAGACATGTAGTAGGGCTCTTTATTAATGGAGTCTAATACATAACCCATTTCCCCAGCTAGAAAGTATGTTTATTCCCCTTGTCAGTGATAATGTCTCACAAATTTGATTTAAAGGTAATTGGCACTATGTTGGTTTTAATTAGTCTTACTATCAATGATACTGAAACTGATTAGCATGGAAATTAAATGGTTTAAGAATTTTATTTTCAGTGAATGCTTACTCCTCACAAATGTAGAAGCAATATGAAATTCCCAACCCCATCAAGGCCCCGAATCTCAAGAAAAATTATGGCACATAGACTGTCGCAAACAGAAAGGCATGTTGGTCAACACATAACATTTGAAGAGCCTTATTTCTAATACATAATACACAATGTACTTACAGTCCTTGGCTTATCTCTTGTAATATTACTCAACCCTACATCAGCTGTTCTGCTTTGCACGAATTTAACATCCAAAAGTAGTTTAATCATTTTTGCACAAAATAGTTAACATACTAATGTGCAATAACAAGTAAGCATATGCTGAGAAGTGGACAATGCAACATGTGTAAGCCGCCCAATAAAACATCTTGAATGTTGGCTGTTTAGAGCTGGTTATGGTGGTGGTGGAATTTAGATTTTCATGGGAATAGCACCTGTTCTAAAGCAAGTTATTTCCCATAGGCTGTTAAGCAATAGAGCAGACTGAGTCATTCAGGAATAAAACTTTTGCTTGGTAAAAGTAATGGAAGCAAAGGTTGCACTTTATTATGAAACAGGGGCTATAGCTCCAGTATTTCTGTTCTGATCTGGTTGATATTAAGTCTGAGATAAAATGGTCATGCACAATCTGTGCAAGCTTGATAAAAATTGCATTAAAATGAAGTCTTCATAAAGTTTATGTATGCACAATCCACAATCCATGTTTGCTATTTTTTCATAAAAAACAACAACGACTCTGGTTATTCTAGTCCGATTTGGTTCATATTTAACTATGTCTAAGATCTTATAATCCTATATAAACGGTGCACGTTTGGTTTAGGTTGATTGAAAATGAAGATTCTGTTCGGCACAATGTGCATTTTTGCATAACTTCAATATACAATACAATACCAGCATTTCTCTAGCGCAAGAACTAGTAATAATACTATATTGCGCTTTACGTAGTTTATAGTCTATTTACAGACAATCATGGTGTAAACCTAGATTAGTTCAAGTGTAAAACATATCGAACAAATGTGTTTGCAGTTTTCGTCTAAATACAGTTGATTGAAAATGAAGATTCTGTTCTGCACAAGGTGCATTTTTGCATTACTTCAATATACAATACAATACCAAGCATTTCTCTATGTGTTTGCAGTTTTCGTCTCAAGTCTGGTGGGAGAGCATTCCACCATTTTGGGCCCACTACAGACATGGATCTGTCAGCTATTTTCGATCTCCAAGGAACAATAAAATTAATGTCACCTGTTGATCTTAACCTGTACTTGATCTGAACACAGTTGAACAAATCACTCAGATAGGATGGAGCTGATCCCTTTACAATTTGAAATACTCTCACAGGCAACCAGTGTGAAGATTTAAAAATTTCAGATGTAGGATGTTCAAAATGAGCATTGGTGATGATTCTGGCTGCATGGTTTTGAACCTTTTGGAGTCGATTAATCTGTCAATCAGGAATATTTGTGAAGAGTCCATTACAAAAATCAATATGCGAATTAATAAGTCCATGTACTAAAATCTCAGCAGACTTTTGGAATAGATGTTTGCGAATATCTTTCAGATTTCTAAGCTGAACATGAGCAATTTGACATTTCTTTCTTATATGAAGGTCAGAGCTTAGTGTACTTTCCATCAGTACTCCAAGGCCTTTCACATGCTCAACACATTTTACACAGCATTCACCAACATTTACATTTGAAATATTCATCGGCAGTTATTACGAGTTTGAAGAACAGTTGTCTTTTTTGTACACCTCGAGAATGAATTCTGAAAGCAATTTTATGGTCATCAGCATAACCATAGAGTTCAGTTGGGTAATATTGTACAACCCTGCTCAAAGCTGCTATATAAATCTGATTGAAACAACTGGGCCGATGCAACATTAAATATTGAGTAATCACCCAGTCGACATTTCAACATGCATTTTTTATTAAAATGTCGTTGAAAACTGATCAGTCGTTAAATTTTGATCAGTAATGGGGTCATTTTTAGTTTTAAAATTATGTTAAATGTCAGAGATAGTCTGTTTGTAGAAGTGAATCACATTTGAAAGAAACAGAAACTATCGCAGGGTTGCTGGATAGCCTCTTTAAAAATAATTTCCCAAGGCCATGAAATTGAACTACTTGAAAGATGCCGCAAGGAAAGATCAACGACGACGACGTCGCGTATAAAGCGACGTTCTTTTAAAGACGTAGATCATGGAGGAAAACACGTAGATTTGCATATTTTTAAATACATTTTGTGTAACATGTAATAGACAAAATACACTATTAAAATAGTGTTAACCATGCTCATTTTAATACATATGATGCGTAGCTATACATTTGCCTGTGAACATCTGACGAACACCTAATGCATAGCTATATACATTCTAGTTTGAACAGCTGGTGAAGATCTAACATCTACCAGCCAACTTCACAAATTTGCAAAAATTGGCAACAAGAATGGGTCCCTCAACGAGTTTAATAAATCACAATGTCTTGTTAAAGTGTACTAGCGTGTTCAATATCTATCAAGTCTCTCGCTTTTTGTTAAATCACGCCCTCACGCTCACTTTAATCTTACATTAATCTCTTTCTTAAAAATCACAGTAAAAATGAGCCGGGTCGGGCTCTAAAAACTCTTTCAAGAAAGGGGTATGGATAGATACCGAAAACAGCTTCAGATACCGAAAACAAACATTTGTATATAATATATCTTAAATTTAAGTGCTTTTTAAATATTAAACACTAGAATTATGCAACCATGATAATATCAATGCGTACAATTTTGTTTAAAAAATAATATGCATGTGACATGTTCCTTCACATGTATCAATATTTTGGATAAATAGTCAAATTTAATTAGTTTGTGTCACTCAACAAAACAATACGAATTCCATATGCATTATTTATTTATTCATTTATTATTCCTATATATTTGTTAAAAACTACGTATTGTTAGGAATAGGTAGTTATATCAATACCCTCTTTAATACTACTCGGTATTTTAAACTATTCTAAACTATACCCAGCTGTGGTTCCATTGACACCTTCTGCATTCAACGATGTTCTCACATTACATCAAATAAAGGCGTTGACGGGTACCGGTATATATTGTTTAGAGATATTTGACTAAAATGTTGACAATGGGGATGTAAATTATATACTCGTATAATATGTTTCATGAAATTGGAATCTGAAAAAATGGAAAATTTCCTTATTTTTATAAGCGAGACAATTTCAAGACTCAAACAACTCTTGCAACACATTCTATAATAAAAGATCAATGAAAAATATAATTGTGACATATGAAAATAGGAATAATATGTCCATTAAAAATAACGCACGTCTAAATATATTCTAATTAAAATAAAGTATTATCAATCATAAAACACAATCATGGAATAATAATCACACACATTTACCAAATAAACGCAATCAATTCAGTTACAACAACCCGCACGGAAACAATGAGAAAGTTATCAGCACTGTCACGCTTCATGTATATAATGTTTCAAGACAAACTAATTCTGCGCAACATGTCAAGATAACACACATAAAATTGTTGTTTACAGCTAATTACTTTGACCAATGCTTGACCTATATCCTGAAAACAAGTTATTCGGCTCGACAAGCCTCACAGTGTACGAACGCAGCTGTATCATTTCCGGAAGTCGGTGCCGAGTAGGCATACAGTTGTTTATCTTTTTGATTTACTTGATCGATATTGGATATTGTTGGAAGTGATTTCTCTTAAAATCAAAAGGAAAGGTATGTGTAAAGTCTTTTTATTCAACCAGCATAGTTTCAGTTATATGTGGTTTTCATAAATAGACATTCCCTTTAGAGAATTATTGAGAAATCATAAAGCAATGCAGAAAGTCGGTAGGCCCGTTGCTTCACAAACATCAAAAAGTATATAAATCGGTTGCATTCTCAAACAAATATATGCAATAACTGTTATTTCTATATTAATTATTGACGTACGTATTACAGCCGCATTTTACGGTAGGTAGACTGCTCGTGGATCTTTTTATTTGGCTATAAATGAACATGTCGAAAATAGTATACTGTATGCCTAACTGCACAAAACATTGTTTTGAACTGTATGTTAGTCGCATTTTGACTGTATTATAATCGCAACTTCAGTAATATGGCACATAATCGGTAATATAAGGTCAGGCGTGTTATTTTTTTAAGATATATTAATCACATATGTATTATGGTAAAATTTTACAGTAAAGAGATGTATTCATAAATCTTTATATTTGATTATACCCTAATTGCAAAACCAGTAATATGACATATACTCGTTTTAACGTGACTTACGTGTACATGTGGACTGAAGTCATTCTTGAAATGTAAACAACCAGTGTAATTTACATTTTAACAAAGATCAATGTTAAGCTTTTGGAATCTCCTAAGTACAAAAAAGGCTTATAACACTTGATAAATTGCCGAAAAAGGCAGAAATAATAAGCCGTTCAAATTCGTAAACAGCCAAGCAATTGCGTTTAATCTCTTCAATATTTTTTTTCCCAACAGTACAGCTGCACGATTTATACCGAGGGTAAATTAATAAATGTAGATCATCCTGCTGACAACGATTAAGTCAAATCTAGAAGATAAATACATCAACTTTCCACAAATCCTGTATGAAACAGTCAAAAATCAGCGGAAATCCGCCATTGTTCGTACCAGTTAGTTTGTGAGACTGTTTGCGGAAGCCAACGGTCTTTTGAGAGGGCAATTTCCAAAACAGGTATTGCGGAAAACTACTTCTTTTCTTTACAGGCTACGAGTCAGTAAATCGAAACCTGAAAAGTTCCTTCTTCAAAATAGCAATAATAAACGCCTGTTTTAATACATATTCATTATTTAAAATAATGTATGTCATGTGTATTATAATGTGTATATCATGTGATTTATTACAATAACAGTTTCTAAAAAAAAGTCAAATTATTAAAATTGTTACGTCAAACTAATGAGCACGCATCGTATGACCTACATGTACTTTTGACTCAGTAGGCTACGAATCAATAGCAATCGATGCTGCTAACAACCACGCTTCATCGGTTATTCTGCAAGTCTTGTTAACTGGCATGTATATAATTCCGTTTGCATTAGATAATTAGCTTGAAAAATATTCGTTCGTCACTTGCAAATTAATTTTCATTATGATATCGTATACTATTGAAAAAGAAGTCATATTATCGAGTTTAAATGTTGGAAATTGAACTTTATTCAAACAAATGTTACCTTTTTATCAGAAAGCACTCATAATTTACATGCTTTTAGTTTCTTTCGTCGCTAAAAGTCTTTCTATGCTTTCAGCGTTTTGATACCTCACTTACACTATACCAGTTAGAAACGTACGATCTACCCCCTGACTGTATAGATTCTAAATTAGTGTTTCAGTTATGAATACAGCGTGATTAGGCATTCGGTCAGATGTACAATAACGGTGTGATTAGGCGTAATCAGTGGTCCCCCAAAAAATCTATTTTAAATACATCTGAAACAAACATGGGACAATGGTGAACTATATCTGTAAATGAGATACAGCTGTACCGTATTAACAAAATGTTACATTTTTATGTATTTTATGTTACGAAGTATAAATTAAAAGAACATTTGGAAAATGATTGCATCTTTGAAAACAGCCACTCGATTTGAGACAGTTTTTCAAACAAAGTGCGATTTTATAGAAACAATACTTGTCCACAATCATACATAAACAACGCTACATTAAATGGAAAATATATCCATTAACATCTGTTGTGTAAATGTATGAATAATAATAATAATTTTTGATGACATTTCTAAGAAACACAACTGTATGCCTACTCGGCGCCAACTTTCGTAATTGATAAGTTGCGTTGCACTGTGAGCCTTCCAGATATTGTTTAAACCTTAACTTCACCAATTCTGCATTCCCATGGATAGGGTTTGCAGCATAATGTTTCTTTGGTGAATTCAATTGTTGTTGTTCTGGTATTTTGCTAAGCTCTGATGATCTCATTTATTCTTAGGTGGCAAATTCCTGAATGTCTGTAAAATTCTGTTGTCTGTTTTCATGAGTTACTGGCGATTTATGAGGTATAAAGCTCCATCCGGTGTTTGACTATTACTTGATCGGTCATTGTGTTTGAAAATAATAATTGCAGGCAAACATGTTTTACCAACTTTGCTTTTCACATCTATTGATTGCCCTAGGTATGCGTTTCTCAGTTTTAACTGGAATATCGTGTTGATTATGTCTAACTTGCAAAAATTTAGATGGTGAAAATCCGGCGTCTTGCAATGGAGTATTTCTATACTCAAGAAATGCAATCACTTTTGGCTTCTTTTGCCTTGACAATGGTGCGTTTGGCTGTTTTAAACATGACTTCAGAAAAAATAGTTGTTCGTGCTTTTGTGGGAGAACTAGTTTTGCAATTGTAATCTCACTTCTGTCACCATGTTATTATTAGTATGTTACAGTTTCGTTTCTCCTTTGTCTATACAAATGTATTATAGTCAAATGACTTATTAACAACATCAGCGCACTGTCATATATGTATTCTAGCATTCTTATGAATGTGTTTGTTCGTTTGGATTTTTCGCCGCTTTTAACAGTACTTCAGTCATATCACGGCGGTCAGTTAACCTACTCACACTTTTCCTGGGCAAGCTTAGCCGATCTAAACGGTTAACCAGTACTAAGTGCACATATTTATGCCAGTACCTGACAACTGGCCTACTTGAGGTAGGGGGAGAATGGTCGTAGAAATAATTTAAAGAACAATCCCCACAAATGTTATGTGGCCGGGTTGGGGAGTGAACTCACGATCCCCGGATTCACGGGGACCCAAGTCGGTCACAACGTACAATGTTGCCTGTGAACTCGTGTCACGGCTACCCGTCGATAATGTTAAGGTTTCTTGCGGGTTTTGGCAAGCAGAAAAAAAAAAGTAAAATGGTATTTTTTTTATATTGTGCTGATAACTAAGCAACAAACTACTTGCAAATTTGATGGATCATCAATTTCTTATTATTTTGTCATTGTGTAAAATGTTATTTTGTTTATACGTGTGTAAAGTGCAGCAATTTGATAATTTTATCAGTCTTTTAACCAATGTCTTATCACATTTTAATTTAGTTTTTCAGTAGGCATCAACATTAGCAGTGGCTCGTCGCTCGTGTAATATAATATGTGATAATCATTGGTTTCAGATGTATAATTTCCATGGTTATATTGAGAAAATGCCAAAATATTGTTCTTGAATATGTCACGGTTTTATTCCGCCATGTCACGGTTTTTATAACGATAGTATGAACTTTGTCAAGGTTTTACTGACGATAGTTATACTTTCATTATTGAACGGCAATGTGCAGATATTGCCGGATATTGTTTTCAACGTTGCAAAATGACTGACGGAGTTACAATAAAACGTTATACCACATAAACATGACCGAAAACTAAGCACTTACTAAAATAAATGCCTAATATATTATGGATTGATTAATTAAAACCATAAGATTCGGTGAAGAGAGACATAATATATTGCGCACATTCCGAAACTTTCTCGGAATAAAATATTTTTATAGGAAAATTAGTACAAATTGAGCCCTATAGTTTGAATTGTTCACTTATTTTTCGTTGACCAGAAAAAAAGTGCTACAATGTTTAGATTGTTAATATAATTTATGTTCATATTACCGAGTGATGAAAATTATATATGTATTTATTAATAAACGATTAATAAAGTTGTGTTTTTACTAACCGTTTAAATTAACCACATGACTGTTCAAAACTTACAACTAATCAGTTTTTAACGACCTTTTAATCAAATTCTAATGTTGAAGGGTTGGCGAGGTCAATTCTAAACGCTAAAAAAGAACACATGGGGTCAATTTTCAACGGGGTCAATATATAATGTTACATCGGCCCAACGATATCTGAAGGAAACGGGATGTTAATAGTGAATCAATATAAATTACGATTAATTTGTTTCTATAAACAAATTATTGATGGCATTCTCGCGGGCACTTGAAAATAGTAGCAGATGTAAAATTTAAATAAATTACCTTGATGATGTGCCGTTACGCGCATTCGTTACATATTTTGGGGAAATACATATCATTGAAGTGCGCGATTTTGTAGGCAATATAGTTAGAGTTCGAGGGAAACAATTTTAGAACACAATCAGAATGTATTTGTTTTTACTTATATTTTGTTCTTAAAGAATCCATCATATATTGTTGCTACTCGGCAAAACGGAAAATTATTATATTTCATGCGAAATTCCATCGATATGCCCCTTTAATTACAGTTGAAGTAAAGAAAATCGTGTATGATAACCAAACGTGCTTTATACCTGTAGTTGGGTCAACTGGGCAGCGTAAAGTTACTACATGCACTGTACTTCCTGTAAACAGCAGGAAGTTTCTCAATTGCAACTGATGCACAGGCATTTGACGCATTGCTATGGTAATACTAAAATTACATATCTTATGACAAATAATGACATGTAAAACATTGTAATTTCGGATTGTATTAGTGTACCACGCGCTTGTGTGCGTTATAAGACTTTCGTGATGAGTAAGTCCTGGAGAAAACCTCACAAATTACCAGCATGTTTATATGAACTCTATTGTATATAGTGGATGCTATAGACTTAACGAACTATATAGCACTCAAAGTGATTGTTTGAGTGTACCGTTTTGTGCCTACTAAGGTTGTCACTCTTTTATGTACGTTAAGTAATCAATGTTCTTTAAATTTTCATACCTGAAAACACGCTTTGATTTTTTATTTTAGAATTGTTGTTTTGTCAATGCAACTCTCTGTGTCTACCTCAAGATTCACAGAAACATTCTCTTCTTCAAAAATGATGACTCGTGCCTCGAACACATTTCGGATCGCTCCTCCATAACTGGAAGGAAACCGTTACCCTATAGACAAACAACCGTGATATTAGATAGTAGCTCAACATGCAAAATGTGACACATTTCATAATGGCAGTGAAATGCATATGACATGAATAATGCTACGATTCTCTAGTGTAAAGTTTCCCGGGAAGTTTGATGAGTTATGAATTCAATCATACATGAACCATTTGTCGAAATATGTCATATTCTTTGATTGTAATATCAAAACAGTATTTTACAGACTCCAACTCATTAATTTATTAGTAAAGCTTCATATTGTACCTGACTGCGACGCTAAAAACCAAATTAATGGCAAAAACACATGGTCTTTAGTCTAATATGTGTATAACCTGAATAAAACTGGGAATACTTGCGCGACTTAATTAATTGTTTAACAAGACGTGTGTTGTTAGCCCTTTTAAAACTCGCAGGAAACCGCAACCCTATCCACCGGCAGCCGTGACACGAGCTCAAAAGGCAATATTGACAGTCCAGCGCTCTACCAACTGAGCTAGCCGAGCCCGGCTAATGAAAGCTAAGCATCGTTATCTACGGCATACTGTAGTTAATAAGTTTTTCAGACATCTTGTCTATACATTACACATAAATTATAGTCACTGGTTTTACATATAGACGTAAATAAGCATCTTAAAATGTGTAGCGGGGTTTAACTTTTTATATCTGACCTGTATCTGCAGAATTATGGCCCTTGAATTGGCAAACAATTAGTGTTATTAGCTAGTGGCGCGCTCGAATGTATAACTAAACGTTAAATATTGCTTACAGTACTGTAAAATACAGAATTGTTATTCTGTGGTCTGTATGGTAATAGGCAAATTGAATAAGATTATTGGGATCAGTGAAAATATGACCTGGCTATAGTTGATCAGTTTTCAATGAGGGTCGAATTATTTTCACGCGTGGATGTGTCATTAAAAAACGGACAGGGTCAGTTTTCAACGTTGAAAATTAATCAGTCATCCGTTGAAAACGTATCGGTTATATACTACCCATGGGGTCAATTTTCAAATGGGTCAAAATTTAATGTTACACCGGCACAAAAGCCCTGTATGACACAGAATCGTAAGTGTTCGGTGTTAGAGATAGAGTTATTAATGACAACAGGCACTGTTCTATCCGCTAAGTATGATTCCATCCAGTTTAGTGGAGTATATAATGCCAAAATCATCATAGAGAATTCAGAGAACGATAGGAATGTTAACTGTATCAAATGCAGCACTCAGATCTATCATCACAACTCTGATGTTTCTGGTCCAATCTGGCCAATTTTTGCCTGTGACTGAGGTCTGATGGTCATAGACCACCTGTGCAAGTTTGGCCAAGATTAAATAAATATGATTATCTATCTTAATCATAATCAATTGTTGCATTTTTCCATGAAAAAAGGGCAATTACTCTACTGTTCCTGGTCCGATCTGGTGCATTATCGATACCGTCCAAAATTTTATGGTCATACACAAACAGTTCAAGTTTGGTCAAGATTGGATCAAAAGTCTCTATCTTGAGCACGAACACGTTGTTGACGGCATACGAACGACGGACGACGGACGACGCAAGAGGTCCCGTAAACCAATAGCTCACCCCAAGCACTTCGTGCTAAGGTGAGATATAAAAAATACCACCAAAATCGCCACCACATCCCCGTATGTTACACAATGAGCGGTAGCAGCATTCTGAGCAGATCACCAAGTCGGATCGTTTGTTAACATCAGTCAGATTCTTGGTTTCTTTTGCATAGCAACCCTCTATGTTACATAACTACAATAAAATCATGTTTGAGCTATGGATATTTCATCAAATACCTAAATATATTTTATCAAATACCTAAATATATATACCATAAAATCCATTCATAATACAAACTAACAAACGACATAATCCATAATAGCCTTAAGTTTTGGTCACATTATTTTACAATTATTTTATTTTATTCGACAAATATCAAATACATCTAGATCTACTATATATACGTTTACTGAAAGTCATGGTTGTATTTCAAATCGCCGATCAAAACTAAAACAATCGAGCACTGAACAAGTCACAATGCTTTCTATCACACTTAAGTGTGTTCTTCTGCAAGCAGGAACCCCACTTAAATAGTGAACACGGTGATATATACACAAAATGGAATGATCAACCATGTTGGCGATTAATATTAAATATATTAATGAACTTAAATTTAAAAATATAGATATATACAGGATATTTGTTGATTTCGGTGAACGGTTAATGATCGAATTTTATTTTATGAGTGGTCATAAAAATATTTTCACGAGTGGCGTAGCCACGAGTGAAAATTCAGTTTTCTATGACAACGAGCGAAATAAATATTCGATCATACACTGAAATCAACAACAAATTTTTTTATTTTATTCCTTTTGACAATAAATAAATAAAATTGCGCGAGATAAGCTTTTAAAAACGTCACACGTTTGTGTATCCTGACATCATAAACACGGTCTGTAATCACTGGCGCCACCTCTTTTTGGAGATGCATTGGGCATCGAGCCAATCATATTTCCGAGGTGGCGCTAATGTCAGGAAGTAGGGAAAAGTAAACAGTTATAGAAGGTGAGTTGGTTTTATATGTTTTATGACAATTTTAGACACTTTTTAAAAAATCGGACATTGTAGTGCGATTCGGAATCAATTTTACCTTCCAACAATGTAGATAAGTATGAAGTCACAACGCATTTCAAAAAGTGCGGACCTTTATTAGTTGTGACATGGTGAAAATTGAACCAGCTAATTGATGAATTTGACCGTGTTAAGACATAATTTACACACAATTCGAGCACTAATGCCATAAAATAATCCCTTTAGAAATGTATTATTTGCTGCGTTATAAAATGTTGGTTGGAGGTCGATTAAACATATTATTGTGCATTTTCACGTAAGAGGTGGAGCCAAAGCAATGGAGGTTTCGCTCAAAACAGGAGATGGAGCCAATGTATATATACAGTTTGAAGAACTGACATATTTTGATTAACGTTTCATTCTACGTTTCGTGATAAGCATTATAATGATATTGACCATTTAAATTGCCACAAGTTACACAAGGGTGTCGGTTTGGGGCGTCAGTGGCGGCGGCCGCCGCCCCAATATTTCGGCAAGTGACCGTCATGTATAAATCCGCCGCCCCTTCTGTGAGATTGGAAAATAGCACCTCCTCTGTTGTTTTAAGTCGGTCACCGTTACGCATGGTCAATTGAATTATCATCCATCATGGTGGCCCCTAATCCGAGGCAATGAACGGCCCAGGAGTCATAAATCATGACATTGATCACTAGTGATGCAGATTAGCGCCTATATAATTATTTGTAGAGGCCTCTTATCAAGGAAGGCTGTTTGTAAACAATATACAGAAAATGTCATTGTTGGAAATTGTTAACAAGGATTTGAAAAAAAAAAACGCTTGTTATAATTAATAACTATTATAGCTGTATTATAACTGTACATTCGATTCGTAACGGTGACCGACTTTAAACAACAGAGGAGGTGCGATTTTCCAATCTCACAGAAGGGGCGGCGGAATTTATAAATGACGGTCACTTGCCGAAATATTGGGGCGGCGGCCGCCGCCACTAACGCCCCATTGCCGACGCCCTTGTGTATCTTGTGACAATTGAAGGCTACAATATACTAATTCCAATCCTAATGTAATTTAATGTAAAAGCGATAACTTTAACCAAAAATAAATGCAACAGTTTGCACATAGGGACCCTCATAACCATACCTTTTCTTAAAGAGCATTCTAAGGTGAATTGATTTAAGCAATAAAAAGGGTATTTCATGTATTATGTAAGAAAGAACTCGACACTAAACAAAGTTGACTGTTTTATCACCATCTTTGTAGCGGCTACTTTCTAGTTGAATGTAACCCGCCTCAGCGCAAGTGTCATACTGTAGTCTCCAAACTTGAAACATATTAGTGATTTATCAGTGATTTATTTGTGCATACCAATGCTTACCCTACCAACATCTCCAAAAAAGAATATCAAAGCAAGTGTCTAAACCTAAAAACATGTCTTCGAGTTAAACTTGTTGATTTATTTAGAGAGTACAGCCCTACATGACTTATTTATTTAGTGTATTGTGACCTAGAAGACAACTTAAAGTTTTGATATCGCGAAAAAACAATCCTACATTATTATTAACATATTTCTAATGTGCATGCAAAATTTCAGACCGATCCACAAAGTAGAAATGCTTGAAAACGCATTTGAGAATGAGGCCTGATCAGCAATCTGGCTTGCATTTTCAGTGCTTTGATTATATGGGGTGCCTGAGTCAAATTGTGTACTTAATTCATAGAAATCAGTCAAAATACTAGCATATGTTTACATACTTTAATGCAATAGAGATAAATGTTGTATAAAACGTGTTTATTTTTGGTTTTAGCATGATTTAGGGTGCTGCAAGATTCAAAAGACGGGTTTCCGTACTTTTTTTCTATTTTTTTACTTGAAAAAGCGTGTTCGCTGTAAAATTCGTAATGCACATTAAAATCATGATATTTATCGCATGTTTTCCATGAAACTTATTACAACCAATAAAACCACACAGTAAGATGGTGATTTTATGTACACATTGCCCCTTTAGTGCCGCTCCTGTTTTGTGTTTAGGTTACAATATGCTAATTCCAATCCTTATATCATTTAATGTAAAAGCGATAAGTCTAACCAAAACTAAATGCAACATTTTGCGCATAGGGACCCTCATAACCATACCTTTTCTTAAAGAGCATTCTAAGCTGAATTAATTTCAGCAATAAAAACATATCCTTAAAACATATCAGTGATTTATTTGTGCATACCAATGCTTACCCTACCAACATCTCCAAAAAAGAATATCAAAGCAAGTGTCTAAACCTAAAAACATGCCTTCGAGTTAAACTTGTTGATTTATTTAGAAAGTACAGCCCTACATGAATTATTTATTAAGTGTATTGTGACCTGAAATGGTCAATATGATTATAATGCTTATCACGAAACGTAGAATGAAACGTTAATCAAAATATGTCAGTTCTTTAAACTGTATAATATGCATTGGTTCCACCTCCTGTTCTGAGCGCCACCTCCATTGCTTTGGCTCCACCGCTTGGGTGAAAATGCAAAATAATATGTTTAATAGACTTCAAACCGACATTATTGATAACGCAGCAAATAATACATGTCGAAAGGAATTATTTTATGCAATTAAAATGCTCTAATTGTGTGTAAATTATGTCTCAACACGTTCAAATTCATCAATTAGCTGGTTCAATTTCCACCATGTCACGACTTATAAAAGTCCGCACGTTTTAAAATGCTTTGTGACAGCCCTACATGAATTATTTATTAAGTGCATTGTGACCTGAAATGGTCAATATGATTATAATGCTTATCACGAAACGTAGAATGAAACGTTAATCAAAATATGTCAGTTCTTTACACTGTATAATATGCATTGGTTCCACCTCCTGTTCTGAGCGCCACCTCCATTGCTTTGGCTCCACCTCTTGGGTGAAAATGCAAAATAATATGTTTAATAGGCTTCAAACCGACATTTTTGATAACGCAGCAAATAATACATGTCGAAAGGAATTATTTTATGCAATTAATGCTCTAATTGTGTGTAAATTATGTCTTAACACGTTCAAATTCATCAATTAGCTGGTTCAATTTCCACCATGTCACGACTTATAAAAGTCCGCACGTTTTAAAATGCTTTGTGACTTCATACTTATCTACATTGTTGGAAGGTAAAATTGTTTCCGAATCGCACTACATTGTCCGATTTTTAAAAAAGTGTATAAAATTGTCATAAAACATATAAAACCAACTCACCTTCTATCAATGTTTACTTTTTCCTACTGCTTCCTGTCATTAGCTGCACCTCGGAAATATAATTGGCTCTTTTACCAATGCATCTCCAAAAAGAGGCCAGTGGTTACAGACCGTAATAAATGATTCCAAAATTGTTTATCATAAGTATAGTGTGAAAAAAAATGCTAAAATGTGTGCGTCGTTGTCGCTAAATTATTTTTTTTTTGAATTTTAGCGTGTGTTTTCTGTTAACAAATGTATGTAAATACTGTACATGTATATACATTTGCCAACGAAGGTAAACCTTAACTGGTAGATCGATGCTATTGATAGAAAAATAGTGCGTTGTACAGGGTGTCCAATAATCTGTTACCATTTTAAATAACTGTCATTTCAAATGACGTCATTTGACGTGACTTGTTATTCAGGATGGCGTCGTCTTGCAGTTTTGAGAGTGAAATGTTTAAACTCTATCATGCAACTTCTGCCCCAACAACAGTCATCCGAGAAATGGCGAATAGGCATCCTAATAAGAAGAGTAGGGTGGAGCTTAAAACATCAAAACAAAATAAAAATCTTTTTTTTTTAAGTCTTACCCCTCAGATCTGTTCCTTATGATATAGAAACACTGTATGCAAAGTTTGATCAATAAAATTCCTATGTTTAGGGGTAGCTCAAGTGCCTCAAAGATTACCAAAGTTAAAAAAATACAACAAATTACACGATTTTTACGGGTATCTTTCTAAATTTATTTTAAACAATACAACATTTATTTTGAACACAGTAATAGTGATCTGACAACTTATTTTAATAAGAATGTGGTCTATTTGTTGTATACTTTATTGGCATCTACCAACAATGATCAAGATTTGAAACAACAGACACAGAAGTACTAAAGTTGTATTTAAAATCCACTATCTCCCCCCCCCCTCACTTTGGGTAGTAAGTATGTATAAATCAAAGACTGATCTAATGAAAGAACTAGGTTAAAAAAAACATTGTACATGTACTGTTTAAAAGCTGAAACAGCTAGATATATGAAAACTTATTACAAATGAATATGTGCATGTTGGAATGTGAAAGAAATTTACTTACAATGTAGTCTTCAAGACACTAAAATATCAAATATTAAAGTAACATAAATTAAATCTTATTGACAACTCTACCTGTTGCAAACATTATGAAATGAAATATTACAAGTAAATATGTGCAAGTAAAGTTAATACACAGTAGTCTCATTCTTTCACATAATTGTCATTAACTATACTATGCATAGAATAACTCAGGTTCTGGTAAAAAACTCAAAATTTTTTAATGAAACTACTATCAGAGAAAAGAGACAGCACATAAACAAGAAGACCATAGCATTATGGCAAAGATTCAGACAATTCCATGTCATTGTCGTTTTGCCATGTATGAGCACGCCTTACTCGGATTGATCGTCTAGGGGTGGAAGGTACATCCGAAACAAGGATACGACATCCCCCAGGTCAACTGATGTCAGATAATCTGGTTTGTGATCAGCCCGGATGTGCCACGTGTAGCGACGAGTGTCTGTATTGGCTTGGGCTGCCTAGGTTTTCTCGTAACAGACGGTAAAGCGCAGTGTCAGTGTTCTAAGGACTACAAGTTGCGACTAGGAGCCTCTAGTTGGGTAGACATAGACCTGTGAAGTTTGCATCAACCGTCAGTCTGGACAATGTACATACACTGGGATGTATTTACGTAGAAATATCCGTTTACACAGGGTTACACGTCTGAACCATCTACTCTAGTAACATATAGGTCATAATGGCGTACCTCAATAACAACGTTTTGTATGCTGAGACAGTTCCCTCGCATGTGCCTGTTCCGAAAGAGCCTCTTCTCTTGCCACTGCTGTGGAACGCCACGTCTCATGAGGTTTGTATTTGCCAGGTTGGATGGGTATAAAATCCCTGATAGGTCTGCCGAAGCTGGGGAGAGTTTTGAGTCTGGATCAGGTTTGTTGCGATACTGCAGCATTGGATGTTGAAATTTTTCGTTGTCAATCACTCAGTATCACTCGAGTCACTGGTATTGTCCATAAGAAGGCGCTTTACAGACGACAACCAATGATGAACACCCCAATCTTTCAGGAACTGTCGCATACAGTAGCACTGAACTGATGATTGCCATCGGAAGCAAGCTCATCAAGTATTCTGTATGTAGCAAAGATACGTCTACGGCAGGAGATGAGCCCGGTAGCACCTTAATATGATCTTCACACATTAGGCTAGTTAAAGTGATGATCAACAACCACTAGATAGGTGTGTCCTTTGTAGGTAAACTTAAAGTAATTTCAGCACACAGACACTGAAATGGATATCCCAGGCTATTCAGATAGGTGGTGCACTGGGGTTTGACGGAGCACTGCGGTTGCTGTGATTACAACTGAGACAGAGAAAGTTATGGCACGTGTGATGACGGGCCAAAATACCAATGATTCAGCTCTAGAAATCATTGATGTTACTCCTTGATGTGCAGCATGAAGGGCATCAAGAACTATACTGCAAAACTGCTTTTACAGTAGCACTGATGCCCAGTCAGCATGGTCAGTCCAAACAAGTGTGAACATGACTTGTCAGAACATGAATTTGTTGACATTTTGCATTGTCAGCAATACAATGAAATCTGGATGATTGTTCTTGGTCTTGAACAACAATTATTGAATGTTGTGTTGGGAATATGATAATTGGAAGAAATGTCACTTTACTTTGTGGTTAAATTTCTTAATTAATTATGAGAATTAATCTACAGGTAGTGTGCAAAATAATAAGGCGGCTGTACCGCTGCAGCTTTGGGGCCCAATATCAGAAACGTCATAATCATTGAGCTACCCCTAAATATTGTTCAATTGTGTTCATATTTTGCAAAGTTTATTTTTTTTTATATAGGAACAAAATGAGAGGGTAAGAAGATCATATTTAAAAAGTTCAAAAATAAGCTCCACCCTACAGAAGAGGTTATCAAATATGAAAATAAAACGCCTTGTTGACCGGTTTGAAAAGCGGGGATCAGTAGCAGATGGACGTCATTCTAATCCGGGGTGACCAATGTCTGTAAAAAGCGAAGAAAATATTGCCGACGTTCAGTGTGCGATTTTATAAACTCCACAGAGGTCTGTAAGAAAATTGCTGGGTGACATCACAAACACTGTAAGTCGTTCTAGTGCTCATAGAATGTTACGTCTGGATTTAAAATTAACTCCATACACGCTGTCTGTTATGCAGCATCTCAAAGACAATGACATTGAGAGTCGATTGCATTTTGCTAATTGGGTACAAGAGAATCCCGGTATTATTGACTTGGTGTGGTTTTCTGTCGAAGCCCAATTTCATTTAAATAATGCAATGAACAAGAAAAAATGATGTCATTGGGAGTATGAAAAACCAGATTATCATCTTGAAAATCATAACATAGTGAAAAAAAATAACTGTTTGGGCCGCACTTAGCTCCCAAGGACTTACTGGATCATTCTTCTTTGAAGATGAGGACGGTACGGTTGAAACCATTAACAGTGAACGGAACCTCAATGTTCTCAAACGCAAGTTTATTCCAGCACTACGTTAAAAAGGAATACGTGTTTCTGAGATGTAGTTTCAACAAGATGGTGCAACACCACACACTTCTGCAGTTGTCATTGACTGGCAGCAACAGACGTTTGAAGACAGGGTCATTTCTTTAAAGACGACTTGCCCGTGGCCACTACAATTGCCAGATTTCAGTCCGTTGGATTTTTATTTGTGGGGATTCTCAAAGGGCAATGTGTATAAGCCCTCTCCAAGTTCTGTGCATTGAACAATAGGCGGGAAATCAGGCAAATAAACACTGAAGCCCTTTAGGCTGTGATCAACCACTTTAAAAATCGCTGTGACGTCGTAATTACGCAAAAGAGACGTCATGTGGAACATGTATTGTTATAATCCTACTTTATTATTTTCAGAATATGCAAAAAATGTTGCACAATATTCGTACTAAATAAAATTTAATTATATATACGAAGTTGTTATTGTTTTCATTTATAGCACATTCACTCCCAAAACGAAACATAGGTGTTTATAATGGTAACATATATTATGAGACACCCTGTATGTTATATTTTCACTACACCAACAGTGAAAATATAAGATTTTTTCCACCAATAAAATTCGATATTTCACTGAAAAGCACATAATAAAAACTGTTAGTTTCTAGTTGCACCAAACACTGTCTCCAAATGCATACATGTACACATAGTTTAATATATAAAATAGTGTCAGTCAAATTCGGCAAATACTTTCGCATAAACATAACATAAAGTAAACAAAAATCAATAACCGATGTCACGTAATTTTCTTCTGTAGGTTTCGTGCTTCAAAACAGAAGAGGTCAATAAGAAACGTCACGCATACAATGTATGAAAGTGAAATAAAACATTATCAGACAGAACTGATACATACAGACATGTCTCTGCATCCAGCTGTATATTTTGGTGTTCCGCCTTCGAGCGGCATTACTCGTTCAATGTAGCAAGCCTACATTTTAACAGAAAATAGTATTGATGATGTAAGAAAACTTATTCAGCAATGCCATAGCTGGTTAAGAATTGTGGTCTTAATTAATATCATAACCATAATGTTAGTTACATAATTATAAACCTATTGATATCCTCCAATCAGCAGTGGTCATTCGTACCACGTGACCGTCCAATTTTCACCAATATATTTCATATTGGACGGTCCGAGGATAAAATACGACAATTTCCGAGTACTCCTAAAGTAAAACTTTCTGCAACTGCTCTTAAAGAGAACTATGTCAACGAAAAATTGGTTTCCCATTGCACTAGATATTAGATGATAGAAATGTATCATATTTATTTATGAATATCACCTTCCAAAATAATAAATTCAACGAAATTAAATGAATAATCAAAGTCTATGAACGGACTCGTCCAGTATGGTGTGTCAGCTGTGTACTCGTTGAAATATATCACCATATTGTATATATAGGATCTGACACGAACGGTCATTTCATACCATATTTTATTAAACGAGTTCAGAATTTTGTTAGTTAGCGAGCCTTTGGCGAGCTTACTAACGAATTTACTGGACGAGTTTAATAAGATATGGTATGAAATGACAACGAGTGTCAGATCTTTTTATCACATGCTTTTTAAACGGGAAAAAAACTTCTAATTTAACCAAAACATGTTGAAAAAATCCTAAAAGTTGTGTACTTACGTAACGTCATTCATGTAAACGACGTCATTTCACCAAAATAACGTCATGCGATTGGTCAGTCAAAGAATACGTAGCCAATGAAACCGCTAAAACTGTTATCATACACATATGTAAGATAAAAAATATTCCTAATAGTTTTATGACACGGAAAACAAGTTATAGCATGTGATAAATAACGCTATTAAATAACCTAATATATTTAAGGCATTGATTCAAAGCATCAAAGGTGCCGTCAACATTTACAAATATGAGGCCATAAGTGTTCAGTAATTTGTAACTGAAGACGTCTTAGTATAGCCAGAATTTCAAAAGGAATGTTTTATTTAACGAGTTGATATGATAATCTTCCTACAAACTGATGCCCCATTTCTTACGTCTTGCTTTGTACTACTTTGTACTACTATAACAAATGAGTCCAATTAACAAAACAGGTTTTAAATGCCTACATTATTCGACAAAATTGAGGTTTAAAATAAAATTTAGCAACAGTCTCTAACTCTGCGACTGATCAAGTGTTTGTACAAATAAAAAATAGCTAACGCTTCGTGTATACGTTTCTTGAAATAAAGTCACCACATATGTTTATAGAAGCCACGCTCATATAGTTGTATTAACATGACTGTTTGTTCTGTTAATCATTCCTTGATCAAATCAAGAAGGAATATATTTTCAAATTTCAGATTGTTATTTAAATGTAAGACACGTTTGGGAGATCATTTCATTTCTAATGCCACAATTCAGTGTGAACTTATTTTCTTTTAAAACTGTAATTTTTTTTACTTATTTATAACGTTTCAAAACGAAACACAAACATTTACGGTAACAACATTTATAATGGAAGAAAGTCTATATTATTATTGAAAATGTAAGTTAAAAATTGTAAATTCAAACTCGTCTCACCTGTTCCGGTCGACACTGCTGTAACTCGGCGCACTCATAAAGGTGCTCGGCCCCCTTCTGACAGCTAAGGCAGGAAATAGCGGTTGTGCCTTGAATGCAAACATGGGTTGAGTACCGGTACTAGTCGCAAGCCAATACCATAGTTAGACATTGTGTCAGTACGTATCAATCATAGAACAAGTTAATTTCTTGACATATACTCTATAAACGATAGTATTAGAGGCTATCAAACTTACAATGTTTACCCCCAATAAACACTGTTGTTTGTTATTCTAATAAATAAGGCATCTGACAAACAACTGTCTTAACAATCAAGCGGGAAATAGCCATTAAAAGTTACGAAATTCACTGTGTGCGTGTTTATTAGTATACAAAACATACTTATTTTTGTAATTAAATATTTTTTATAAACTGCATCGTATTTTCATTCCACAGTACAATATATAACTTACACGAAAAAGTGCCGGTTAAAATCACCAGGACTGCATGTTTACCCCCAATAAACACTGTTGTTTGTTATTCTAATAAATAAGGCATCTGACAAACAACTGTCTTAACAATCAAGCGGGAAATAGCCATTAAAAGTTACGAAATTCACTGTGTGCGTGTTTATTAGTATACAAAACATACTTATTTTTGTAATTAAATATTTTTTATAAACTGCATCGTATTTTCATTCCACAGTACAATATATAACTTACACGAAAAAGTGCCGGTTAAAATCACCAGGACTGCAACTGCTGAAAAAAAACAATTCGAAATTTCTTCTTTGGCTGCAGCACGTATGAGGCAGCTAACGTATGGGAAAAAAATGCGGACATCTCTTAACCAATTTAAATATTTCGATCAGTACTATAATTATTTTTAACACTTTAAGTGTATGTTTTACAAATGTTTTTTTTTATGCGCGTAAGGTTTTTTTATTAAATAGATATACCGGTATAAAATAAATTAAATAATGCAGCGTTTTGTTCGCTGTGCCTTTATATGCTATGTCACAAATGCATATGGGAATATGATAAGCTCTAATTAAATTTTTATTAAGACTTTACATGCATCCTGTATCTAAGGCATCCTTGATAGTCAATCAAATGCTTGCAATTAATCATATACATGTGTATTAAACAACTTAAAATCTGCATTCCCTAATCAATGTCTGTGTAAAACGAATTCTAACTCTTTAACTCATTGCACAACGATAATCATTAACTGTAAACTGTAATTAAGATTCATGTAATTTGTCTACTTTCTTGCTTTGCATAAAAAGCCTACACATGTGTTTTTTATTAAATATCGAAGCATATAGAAACAATAAAATAACGTGAATTTATTAGTAAAATATAAGCAGAGAATATAATCGTTTTTCCATCGAGACCACGTCAACCCAGTTTAGGCCAGAGTTTGTTGATCTTTTGTTTATCTGATCCTCTGACCCGTTGTTTTCGAAAAAAAAAGACATAATTCATGTTGTAAAAGAAATAAAATATGTACATTGAAGTTGTACAAGTGGATTTTTTTTCCACGTTTTCATGCTTTTATGACAAGTGTTGCATTGTATTATTATCGTTACTGTCGTCATCAATATTGTAAATCAACCCTTGTTTGCAAGAAGATTTTGAGAGGAAAAAAATCGAAGTATTTCAGTTTGTACATATTTTGGAAAGTGGAAGGGGAATAAATTTGTTGAAATACAAAGCTGAGTTATGGCAAGTATTTCATCAATTTATTCCAAGTTTCAAGTGAATACCTTATGTAGTTTAGAAATTATACGACTTTAGAACAAAAACTTTAAAGTGTACATGTACGATCTTTCATGTCAATTATTTTCAAAATAAGCAGATAAAAGTGACAATAAAACTTGAAAACAAACAGAAAAACATAAAAATGACGAAGGAAACAATTCAATATGAAATAAATCAACAAGTACTAGTGTCGAGTTTTTGCATCGTTTATTAGTGTTCAGTAACCTTACCAAACAAGTCAATGTACATACATATATATGAGTTTTCGTATGTACATACGAACACTATTTGGTGATTAAAAACGACCTTATTGTGCGTTTAAAATATATGGTTGTTCTATTGTTTATTCCTTTAAAAAAATAAAAAATATGTTTATTAACTTTATTTATTAACAATACCCAAATACATTCCAAGTTTCAAGAAAAAACCTTGTGTAGTTTTGAAGTTATTAGACTCTTGAATATAAACTTAAACCCGAAAGTCTATGAGAAAAGGGAGCATAACTTAATCAAAATACAAAACAGAGTTATGGGGAATGTTGCATCTGATGCTGGAGTTAGTGACAAAGGTATATTCCAAGTTTGAATAGCTTGTGTAGTTTTGAAGTTACAAGACTTTTGAAAATAAACTTTAACCAGAAAATCTACGTGAAAAAGAAGTATAACTCTGTCAAAATAAAAAAAAATGAGTTAAGGAGAATGATGCAGCTGATGTTGGAGTTAATGACAAAGGTATATTCCAAGTTTCAAGTAAATAACTTATGTATATATAGTTTTTAAGTTACAAGACGTTTGATAATAAACTTTAACCAATATTAGACGCCGACGCCGATGCCGGGGGTAGTAGGAAAGCTCACCTATTCTTCGAATAGTCGAGCTGAAAAGTGTCACACGAATAATGTGAAAAAGGGGCATAGCTCTGTCCAAATAAAAAAAACTGAGTTAAGGGGAATGATGCAGCTGATGCTGGAGTTAATTACAAAAGTATATTCCAAGTTTCAAGTTAATAACGTATGTACATGTAGTTTTTAAGTTACAAGACGTTTGAATATAAACTTTAACCAAGATTAGACGCCGACGCCGATGCCGGGGGTAGTAGGAAAGCTCGCCTATTCTCCGAATAGTCGAGCTAAAAAGTGCCACGCGAATATCAATGGGTTCGCATGTATGAAAATGAACACAAAATCGTGCCAGCTATTTGCAAGACATGTAATTCGACAGTAGACGCGTTTGTTCCCTCGTGCAGTTAAATGCAAAACTTTCGGTCAAATACCTTTAAAAATGACACTCTATGGTAATACACTCGTAGCAAAATAGAAATGAAATTTGACTTCCCTTTTCCATATTTAAAACTGATCAATATATAATCTGGTTGGTTACATACACGACCATGCACATATTCGTCGCATGCCAGACTAGACTTATCAAATACGTACTCAGAGGCGTAGTTTACTATACATACTCATTTACGCAACGCTACAGCCCATTACCAAGTGTACGATATATAGAAAAAAAGTCAAATGATCCAAAATAACAATTTGATTTTACAACATTGTATCTGAATAAATGACTGTTACCTTAAAACTATCTAAAATACGCTTAGATTTAAACTTAGTAAAAAACTGTAAGGGGGGTTGGGAATAATTTGTATTGTAAATTTATATAAATACAAAGCAACACCTACACTCAAAACTGTTAGTGCGTGAACACAAGGATCTATTAATAATGTAGATCTTTGTTGTATACTCATGTTCGGCCTAGGTACGCTTCTAGGAACACAATACCCACATACTTACAATATTTTATTTTACGATTCTAACATAGTGACTCAAACTTATAGATGCCTTTGCTGGTAATCTGTTTTTAATAAATACGTTTGTTAATTTTAATTAATCTAATAACACGCAAGCATTCATTGTTAACATCGCGTACCCAATTATTGTGCAGACAGAAGTCGTTGTTTTTATATAAATTCATGCAAAAATATGTAACAACTGTAAAATATTTACCTCTCAACATGGTCAAATAAACGACCAAGCACTCACGTCACTGGAAAAAAACACTCAAAACTATGATACAAATGGTGAACTAGTTCAGCTCCTTATCTCAGTGTTCCATTAAGAACTGCCGTGTTTGACGAATCGACCGAACGTTATTCTGATATACTGCAGGAAGGGGGAACAACAGTGAGGTATAGCAAATACATTGTTTATATTTAGTTTTCTTATACCACGTTCTAAATGTTATAAACAATCACCACAAATGCCACAAAAACATTTCGGACAAACCCATTTCCATTTTCCCTATGCCGCGGTTTACAGACGCCGATTTTCTGTCATAGGTTATTCCTAATGCATCTAGTTCTTACTAAATTTCAAAACGCTGCTGATACGGAAGTATCATTATCAATTATATAAATACTAGTACTTAAACCCAACCAAATGTTTCCCACTACTATCTCAAAAGATAGTAAACTTGACTAAACCAAGTAACCCCGACAAATATAATAAGACCTGTGCTGGTATTTATAAAGAATCTTAAGAAAAATCTTAACATTCTCAAATTTAATTACTGGATTTTCTGACAAAGTAATGCATTTCTGGAAGATTTTGACACATAATTACAATATAATTCAAAGTGTATTAATAACTATAATTAGTCATGCAAATGTTCCAAAGCATAGTGTTTTAAACACAAATTCTAATTTTGACTTATGTTCAACTAAAGTTAAGAATGGCTTAAGAATCTTTATAAATATGGGTCCAGCCCCGATGACTATGAAAGTTCTCAATCTCAAACTTGGTATCAACTTTCAATATCAACCAATGAAGGCAAGTTTTACACGCAAGGTTTGACTTCCATTGGCCAATAACATAACATAACAATCTTTATTAGGCATTAAACAGCATATTGAAAATGTATAGCCCATACATACAATATATATTGGTGAGAAAGCAATATTTAAGATTAAGACAAAGATTAAGTTTAATAATGTTCAAGTCACGGGGCCTAAGCCAATATTTATAAAGAATCTAAGTTGAAAATTAAGAACTTAAGAATAATCTAAACATTCTGTAATTCTATAATTTGATTTTCTGATAAAGAAGTGTGGAATTTCGAGATTTCGATATGAATATTATGAAAATATTTCCAAGTGTATTTATATTTTGTAGATGTTGTTCACATGTTCCAAAGCACAGTGTTTTAAATAAATACTCTGATTTTGAATTATGTTACACTTAAGATTAGAATAACTTAAGAATGTTTATAAATACAGACCCTGAAGTATAATATCAAATGTCTGCTAGAAACCTATGCAAATTATGTTGATCATCAGGGTCGAACAATATTTTAATTGCACATACATGGCCCCAGGGTCCAGTTTCTCGAAATTTCTTAATAATAACGGGCTTAAGTCTCTTATTTCATCAATCAAAATTATTGTTTTAAAATCGATTTCACAACACAAAATATTATTTATCATGATTATCTGACATAGAACTTTTTATTATAGTATTTATGCACAACTTATTGAAATATGAAAATAGTGAGCTTAGGCTAATCTTGTTAAAACACACTTAAGAATTTTTGAGAAATTGGGGCCAGTCACTTGACCACTCCTAAGTAACATTATATGTTTGGAACACATTCGATATAGATCTAATCGATTGTGTAACTGTAACGAAAACACGCCACGCGAACACAAAGGCAAAGGCGACACCGCATTTTTATACCGTCATGGGGATTCGAATATTACAGGCCACATAACACTAACTCTTTGGTTCTTGTTAGCTCGTCGTCAATTAACTCAATACTTTGTTTATTATTGTCGCACTATGTAAATAAAAGTTGTATTGTGTTATTGGATGTAAATAATACGTAAATAGGACTTTTTGATAAAACGTGCAGCTTCACATATGTTTCCCTTTTTCTTTTGAGGTAACATATTGCATATGCTTAACCGCACATCCGACTGATTAGATTACTTAAATATAAGCTAATTAAACATACTTAGATATAAATTATTCAGAATAATTTAAATTATTTATATATCATTACCATTTTTTCGCCAAATACCTACTATAAATACAAATTACTTAAATATAATTTAAATGATTTAGTTAACATTACCATTTCCAAAAAGAGCTTCATTACTCCCATTTTGGACATAAATTTTGTCCTCTGTCGACCATGTACACATTTTAGAAATACTGTTTTTATTGATATATTCACATATATTTGCAGTAATTGTATAATGATATGCCTCACCATTTACCGGTTATATATATGTGTATTTTGTTCTGTGTATATTGGAATCATGGGTATATTGCCTTATTTCCGAATAAAGAATCTCTCTCTCTATAATAATGATATGAAGTAGATTAGCAAGTATACATGATGTTTGTATATGGAAAACACTGTATAAAAACAAAAACTAAAGTCAGATCACACTGTGGGAATTCAAGTGACCCAATACAATGTTTCGTCCTTTTATTGTTTGCAGTATTTATAGACAGTGCGTTCAAAAAGGATTAAGTATATGTACTTTAAAAAATCTACATATTGCTTTAATACGTACTGGATATAATTATATCGAATTATTATAGACGTTTTTATTCCACACTTGTTCGTAGAGTAATACTTCTGTGATTTTTTGCGAAAACTGATCGTGATGATTTTCTATGTTCGAACAATATTTTATTTCAGACCTAAGATACATAAAACAAGATCTGAATACAGATGCTGCATTCCTAGACTTACATCTTACTATAACTAAAAATATAGTTAAAACCAGTCTATATGACAAACGCGATGATTTTAATTTTGAAATTGTACATGTCATTTTCTTGGATGGTAATATTAATAAAGGTCCTTCCTATGGCTTATACATTTCGCAATTAGTTCGATATGCAAGAGCTTTCTCATGAGTTAAAGATATCAACGACCGTAACCTTACACTAACTACGAAATTATTACAAGAAGACCAAGATGGCCCTATGTCGCTCACATGAGTGTAAAGCATCATAATGGCTTTTAACAAAAAGACTGTTTAAGATTTCAATATAGCCATATAAGGAAAACTGTCCCGCCCTCTCCCCCCCCGGCGGCCATTTAGTTTAACGAATCAAAATGATTTCCAGGGATTTGGTAGAGGGTGACCCATGGAACATTTCTATGAAATTATTTTCGATTCCAGCCTGTGGTTTCAGACTATAAGATTGTAAAAGTTTTCAATATAGCCATATAAGGAAAACTGCCCCGCCCCCTGGCGGCCATGTTTTTCAACGTATCAAAATGATTTGAAGGAATTTGGTAGAGGGTCACCCAAGGAGCATTTCTGTGAAATTATTTTGAAATCCTGCCAGTGGTTTAAGACATATAGGATCTGACACGAGTTGTCGAGCCTTTGGCGAGCTTACTAACGAATTTCCTGGACGAGTTTAATAAAATATGGTATGAAATGACAACGAGTGTCAGATATTTTTTATCACATGCTTTTAAACGAAATAAAACCCTTCTAATTTTACCAAAATAAGTTGGTAAATTCTCAAAGTTGTGTACTGACGTGACGTCATTTCATGTTGACGACGTCATTTCACCAAAATAACGTCATGCGATAGGTCAGTCAAAGAACACGTAGCCAATGAAAACGCTCAAAATGTTATCTTACACAAGTGTAAGATAGAAATATTCGTAATGGTTGTATTACACGGGAAACAAGGTATAGCATGTGACAAAAGAAGATTTTTTTTAAGTTTTCAATATAGCCATATAAGGGAAACTGCCCGGCCCCCTGGCAGCCATGTTTTTTAACAAATCAAAATGATTTCAAGGACCAATTCTGTGAAATGAAATTGTTTTGAAATCCAGCCAGTGGTTTCAGACTAGATTTTTTTTTTAGTTTTCAATATAGTTATACAAGGAAACCTGGCCCAACCCCCTGACGGCCATGTTTTTTAACGAATCAAAATAATTTCAAGGAATTTGGAAGAGGGTCACCCAAGGAACATGTATGTGAAATTATTTTGAAGCCAGACAGTGGTTTCAGACAAGAAAGTTTTCAATATAGCCATATAAGAAAAACTTCCCCGCCCCTGGCCGTCATGTTTTTCAACAAATCCAAATGACCTGAAGGAATTTAGACGAGGGTCACCCAACGAGCATTTCTGTTAAAACTATTTTGAAATCCAACCAGTGCTTTCTGACAAGAAGATTTTTTTTAGTTTTCCTGTTTTTAAGCTTTTGGTTGTAATGACAACCAGAGTTTTCAATATATTTTAATAAATTGAAGGAATTTGGTAAAGGACCGTCCCAGGAGCATTTCTGCCAGATTTGGTTAAAATCCGCCAAGTGGTTTCAGAGAAGGAGTTGTTTGAAGTAAAATGTTGACGACGGAAGCCGGACACAGACTGACCACAATTGCTCACCCTTGAGCACTTTATGCTCAGGCGAGCTAAAAACATTTTTTTTTATATCATGATTTATGCAGTAAGTTTGCTAAATTCTATACAAATATAATGTTTTGCTTTCTAAATTCAATGCTTCTTTGAAATGGTTCTTATATAACGGAATATCCCACCCATCATTTTGCAGTGATGTTTTGAAACATGTTCGCAAATGTAAATATGTTAAAGTGAATGCTAAACGTTACTTAAAAATCTAGTACACTTTTTCTTATCCAAGGTTATAATGCGCTTATACTAAAAAAACACATGATTATTAGTTTTCAATACTGAATTTCTGTCATCGTTTCAAATTTGGTCGTTTTAAATATGTTAAAAGTGAATGCTCAACATATACTTAATAATTTAGTACACTCTTTCTTATCGATAGGATATAATGCGCTTAATCCTTGAAATCACATGCGTATTAGATCTAGTTTTCAATACAGAATTTCTTTCATCGTTACAAATTTGGTCGTTTTAAAATAGTAGACAAGTAGCTTTAATTTCTTTGCGTTTTAAAATTATGACATCATCGGATGCATTGCGCGTTTCTGGATTACGTCATAATTAAATATTGTTACTGTCTCAGTGACGAAGCGTAAGGTCATCTAGAATATATCGTGCCCTTTTATTTAATATTTTACACCATTTCCGATTTAAACGCTGGTTTTAACACCCACGTTCATTAAGTTGTTTTTTTTTCAATTTGGACGGAAGATGAATAATAGTATATTAAGTTTTATTCAGTTTAAAATAAGCATATCTACAACAAAGCTATGTAGATCTAATCTGGCTTTTTACACCCAACATTACGGCTTCTTCCGTAAATTGCATGACGATGATCTGAAAATTTAAAGCTTTTTATAAAAAGATGAGATGTAGAGATCTAGTTGATACTTGTTTTTTGTTCCATTTCATCGTGCCTCCGAAAGTTGCAATTCTTCTACTCTGGTTTGCATATAGACATTGAGTAATTAAATGGTTATTAAATTGAAGAGTATTCTCTTTTATTGCCGTTTAATTTGAATTGCAATGCTATGAGATTAATTTTTATTTACACTTACATGTTTTGTGAATAATTCTGGGCAAAGTGTGAGGTTCGTGCGCATGTAAACCGGTTTAAACCCGCAAAGCTTTGCATTGACCGTTCCAGGGCGGTGACCCCAGTTTCATTAATGAGTGTTTTGTGTTTGTTATGTGTTTTTGTGATGTGCTGTATAATTTTTTGGCAAATGGTCACTTGCCATAAAGAAGGGACCTCGGGCTGCTAATAGAGTTCTCTCCTGCTGTCGAAACTGGAGTTTCGCTTTGTTTATATTTCTATGATCGAAAAGTAAAAGTTTAGTTACATAATTTCAATAAAGTTTGCCGCCTCATAATTTTAAGCAACAAAATTTGACACAGTTAAGCTTTCTGTTAAGAATCTATTACTGGAGGTCGCCTGAGAAAAACTGAAGCGAAATAGCCGTTCGTTTCACTAAATAAGTAAGTTTTATGTTTAATAAAATAATTTAAGAATTACATTATATTGCTACATATGGTACAAATCACAATTTTTTTATATCAAAAATTAAAGTAAACATAAGTGAAGCTGAGAAAATATTTTACGTAACTAAACACGTTAGCTTTTGAAAGAAAATACAACAAATCAAATAATATAACGATACAATAAATCAAATACAATACTACAACAAATCAAGTAATACACTAATTATACACATATAGTGGCAAGACAAGCTAAGACTCTCTTAATCTTAAATGTATCAACTAAAATTAAAAAAAAATAAAAAAATAAAACATTTACTAAATTTGTGTTGGCCATAAAATATATATAAACCAGATCCACAAACCTTAATACATCGTGACTACGATTCTAATGTCAACTGTCTGCACCACCTTCACTCCAACGGTCAATGAAAAAAGGCATATAAGTGAATTTTTCAACATTAAAGAGAAACATTTATGTTGATATCTGGTCTTCAATGGGACTGTAACAGGAGAAACTATGTTTGGAATTTTTCACTCGAGCTATTTCCTATAGTTTATTAACTGTCGTCAAACGGTTAGGAAAAACAAATCAGACAAACTAATAATTCATCATACATAGTTTTTGCGCTAAACAGTTATCGAGAGAAAACAGTTTATTTCGAGAAAAAAATATATACAGGGTAAACATACAGACGACGTTAAAGACAAAATAAATTATTGAATATATTATATATGTACATACATTTTTGGCATAAAATGTTCGTCTATTTTATAAAATAAACTTTGAACCGCATTTCTGCTACATTCTGCAATAGCTTCATTGAAAAATATGTATGATACAAAAACCTTTTGTCGACATACAATCTGTGACAGGCATGAAATGGCTTAGGCGTAGGTTTGCCTTCCATTTCCAATGTTTCAACTTTCGATGTCTTCGTGTCCACCTGTAGTACATCACCAAGGTAACCTTTCGATGATTCGTCTTCAGTTAAAATCATTAGATAATACTCATGGTGTGTGACACCTAAAACGGCTTTGTCTAGTGAAATATCAAACCGAAATCTCGTCAATTTCAAGGCATGCTCTTTTTCCCGTTCCAATGACATTACAAATATATCTTTCCCAATAGTCAACGCGTGGAACTGTTTAGAAATAAACGGTAATTGAGAAATTACGGTCGGTTCTTTGTGCCTCACATGATAAGCCTGAACATGACTTTCTTCGTGTCCTTGTTTCCCAATACCTCCGAACACAAGAACCTGTTCACCACAAACGGCCGAGGTCGCGGAATGCACAGGGTGGACTAGTTCCCCTACCAGTAGCCAACGGTGACCAGGTATACTGTATTCCTCAATGGAACCAATAGGACTATCTTGTCGCAGACCTCCGATGCAATACAGCGCGTTGCCAACAGCAACCATTGTGTGATGCGTTCTCATCTTTCTAAGCTGACCTGAAGACAACAAAATAAATTGTACTTCTATTATTTATAGTTCAAACTGAAATTAAATTCATACATATCTAAGAGAGATAATGAAGCTAAAAATATTCGAGTTTAAAGTTTAAAATAAACACAGCAATACATTGAAGATCAAGATTTTAAAGTTGGTAAGACTGCAAAATACATTTGTAACTTGGCCAGCTTTCAATAAAACTGATAACTTGGTTGGGAAAAACTGGGAACCTAATATCGATCATTTTAATTTAAGAAAAGTTATTCGAACCCAAACCTGTGCTTTTGGTCCATTCATTTCTTTCACTCTCATATCGCAACAAAGACTTTGGGTTGTTAGTTCCTCCAGACAAGAACAAATCGTAACCATAAGAACAGATCGCAAAGTGCGTGCCTGTAAATATCGACTTAAAGGTTTCAGTTTTCGGACATATGCATTTAGTAATAATTAAACTAACAGAGGTATACATGTAAAACAATGCATAACAGTTTGAATTCATTTGAAAACATTTTCTTGGTGAATGCAAATAATATAATGCTTACATATATTTACAATACTAAACAGTAAATTATGTAAGGTATTTTTTACAGAACTTATAACACTGATGTTGACATTTACTTTTTATTACAGTTATAACATATAACGAAATCCTAAAGCTAGGCATATAGTATTACAAACAACCCATACCTCAAACTCTTCACAGTGCTCTCCCCTGCGGCATTGACAAGCAAGGGAGATCACTGTGATGAGTTCGCCCGGAATCCATACGAACCTGGGGAGTCATTCATGGGGATGGGGGCCAGTGTGAACCATCTGCACTGGCGGTAGTTCAAGGCCCAGAGGCAATAACCGCCTTCGTAGAAAGACCCCTTTTCACTCTTGTTTTCTGTTAATACCTAAACAAATACATAATAATATATATATGAATCTAAAGCATAACAAGTTAGTAAAAGGCAGATTTACTTATATCGAAACTAGCAGATGGCTTTTCCTTCTGAACATTTTTATTACAAACAGTTTTGTTATGAAAATAATCTCTAAAATATATCATTTGATTTGGTTTTATAGAAGAGTAAAATGTGTTATGATGCAGGCAAATAAAACATACACCGTCCACAATGCACAGTCAATGCAGATAATTAGAGCAAATGACTGAAATACTGTTAAAACGGCGAAAAATCCCCCCAAAAAACAACAACAAAACATTTTAGGTATGGAGTTTTATGAAGAAGTAGATGTGTCACAGACACGGATGCCCCCAAGACATGTTTGGACACAGACAATTAATCCATTACGAAAACTTATACATTAAGGTTTTTCAGCGGTGAAAGTGTGAGCGACATCCGCCATGCAGTTAAGAGATTTCGGGAAGTATATATTCTATAGCGGAAAAAATGACAAAGGGCCATATTGCCAAAATTGGTCGCAGCCAGAAAATTCCTTCTTTTACGATCACCACATTAAGGTTCTTCAGCTGTTAAACTTTGAGCGATATTTGCCAAGCAGTTAAAGAGGAGTTAAGTCCACAAAATTTGGGGACATAAAAAGGGGCATAAAACTGGTCACAGTCAGAATTCGTTCCTTTACGACCACCTATACATAAAGGTTCTTTAGCTGTGAAAGTGTGAGCGAAATCCGCCATGCGGTTACAGAGGAAATGAGTCAACAAAATTTTGGAAAGTATATATTATAGAGTGGAAAAAATGACAAAGGGCCCTATTTCTGCGAAATCCGCCATGCGGTTACAGAGGAAATGAGTCAACAAAATTTCGGAAAGTATATATTATAGAGTGGAAAAAATGACAAAGGGCCCTATTTCTGCCAAATTGGTCACAGCCAAAATTCCTTCCATTAAGGTTCATCAGCTGCGAAAGTTTGAGCGATATCTGCCAAGCAGTTAAGCTAATTTTGCGCATGGCAGAGTGAGTCCTGATTTTGTAAAGATTTATACTGTCAAATGAAATTATAGTGTTCAATCATTGTGCTGTTAACTGGAAAGCATTGACAAAGCCTTGCTTGTTCTAAGGTAATTGGCAATGCTGTATGCATAAGATGTTACTAAATCTCAGTGTACACACTCAAAATGAAAGAGATCTTGCAAGCATGTCCCATGCACCTGTACAACTAAAGAAGTTACTATGACAAGAATTACAGAATGATTATATGGGGGATTTTTATACGGAGACCTTGCAAACAGTTAAATATGTAACTTGCCATGTATACGAAGTACATGTAAGCAGCTCAATGAAATGTTACTTAACATGAAAACCTGGCAAAGATGCATTCATGGCAATTATTTAAAGGCCTAGTTTAAGGAATGTCTGGTATCTCCATAGCGGTATTCCGCTCTGTGTATTGGTCCACCATAAAATATCTTATCATTATCTGCAATCTTTTTTTCTCAGCTGACACATCAATGGCTGAGTTATCTGTTTCAATTGCAGCAGTGTATTGATCTCAGCTGAGAAGGGTAACCCTTCACCACACTGTGTTCACACTGTGACCACAGCAAGGTGCCAATACACAGGAATGCAATACCCCAGATTTGAGTTGTGGGGGGGGGGGCAAATAAAGAAGGATCAAACTAGGCAATGATAATTGCTTATTGACCATCTACATTTGGTTAAGTATACAATAAGTATACATGTGTGATATGTTTCTAAACTATATGGGATTGTATCATTGTAAATGCATGACCTGGCAAACTTTTCTAACTGTGAAACAACAGTGTCTATAACTGGTTTCTTGCATTTGAAACTTACAAATTTACATGTATGCAGACGTATTACTTTACGACCTTTTAACTGACATGCTACTGGCCTTATCTCTTATCCTTTATTGTGCCTACAGCAAATGCTTAATTTGATAAGTTTCTTACCTGGCTAATTTTGGTAACAGTTAAATGTGTTGTCACTACCTTTGATAACGTTCATTAGCTTGTATTCTTGGCAGTTAGTCATACATGCCAGTCTAAAGATCTGGACCAGGTTGCTCAAAACGACCAATTAAGCTAAGAGCCTGTTAACTTAAGATGTAAATAAAATAAATATTAGAAGCAACTTGTTCATTAAATATGTTAGCATTATTTCAGCATAACAATTTATATAGAATAAACTCACAGCATAATATTGTTCTATTTAATTTATATTCATATATTCATCCAAATTTTAACGGCTGTTGGCTTAATTGACCGTTAAAAGTTTTGAGCAACTCGATCACCCCTGGATGCAATGTTACATGAATGCTTATATATAACTTTGTTACCTATTAACTGACATGTTAATTACCAAACAACTGTATTTCACGATTGTGTCTGTTGGGTTTTCGAGGTTCATCAAGAAAAGAAACAATGACTATGAGAACTATTTATTTGCTGGTTGACCTTGGAAAATGACGCCTTTACACAGGCCTTTCAGCATGGTTCAACCAAGAAGTACGAAAAAAGTAGGAGTTTATTCCGTCAAAAAGTAGGAGAAAGTAGGAAAATGTTGTTCTAAAAAGTAGGAAAAGTAGAAAGCATAATCTTAATAAAACTAACAAAACTAACAAAACTGCATCTTTTGAAGTCATAAAAAAAGATTTTGATGAAAAATCATCATACTTTTATTTTATATGTTGTAGTCACATATTCATCTACAGTAGTTTCTGATGAAAAACTTTGAGGTAATTATTTTTCTGAAAATATCTGTAAACGAATACACTGCCAGTGAAACATCAGCTACAGCATTTTCAAATTAACAAGCAAAATGGTAAAAAATATACTCTGATTCACTAAAATACACTCAAAAAGTAGGAATAGTGAGAGGAATTTGCATAAAAGTAGGAAAAAGTAAGAACCTGTAAAAAAAGATTTTTGAAAAAGTGAAAAAAGTAGCAAAATGTAGGTACGCTGAAAGGCCTGAATCTACGAAAATCTGAGTAAATATAAAATTTTGTCCTAGCAACTATTTGGGTTGTTTCCCTTTGATCCTTAAATATAAAATGTACGTGTTTCTTTGAATAACAAAAACACGTTTTAATGAAAAGTAATTTACAATAACTGATTGAACATTTAAAGTGTAAATTTTTACATCCGTTTGAATGTACATGCAAAACATTCTTAGAATGACAATATTTTACCCAGAAAATGTTGGCAATTAAATGTTAATTGTGGATCACCATTTATCATTGTCATTACCTTGAGTTCTTGGCAATTGTACATGCATGCAAGCCTATACATCTGGATGCAGTTTGGTGCCTTCAACTGCTTCAGTAGCAGACCCTCACATGTGTCTTTCAAACAGTCGACCTGCAAACAAATAAAATAATATGCTTAATATATTGTAGGTAATTTGTAGGTCTGAAAATTAGAATTCTGTCCAAAATACTGGAAGTTTTTTTTTTACATTTACTGGTACATTACCTTATTCTTTTTTTAATGGAAATCTCAATTCTTTCTCATACTGTGTGTCTCTGCTCAAACAGTGTGCACTGGCAAATATATGGTATGCCTTTACAGTAAAACTTGCAGAAAACATATTGTAAACAATGCTGCAATTATTGTCAATGAAATTATTTTTTAAGAAACAATTCACTACCCGAACATCAATTCTTCTAATAATGGTTGGCTTTTATCAAACCAATGCAGTACTGTTCTAAATATTTTCCTTATTATTAAAAAAAAAATGGTTATCTTGCAATAAGATTATTTTTTAGGAGCATAAAAACAGGTTGTGCAAAAACAGTACATACCATACAGCAGAACAGAAAAAATTTGCTGAAATGTTATATTAACAAGGCTTGTCACAGGATGTGATGTATGCCCCCACGTGTATGCACGTCAGAGTAACGGCAACACAGGGGGGTGTTATTGTTCTATGCACTCCCTCTTAAGGCCCTCTATCTATATATGTGGTTTTATTTTAAATCCCATCAATACTAATGGAGTTATGCTCCACAAAAGAAAATTAACCAGTGCACTAATTAGTGCACTTCCTCTCAAATGCCTCTATCATTGTATGAAATATCATTTGAATCCCTTAAATATTTTTCTAATTATACTCCAAAAAAGAAGCGGGACAGACGGACGATGCGATATTATATGCCTCCCTTTGTGGCATAACAACCTGAAATCGATGATTGTGCAAGTACCTGGAAGAGTGCTGCCATTTCCAGCATATCAACAGGGTCTACCTTGTCCATTTCCAACTTTCCTGTATATGCAAACGTTCGGAACTGACTAAATGTGTTGTCGTCAAGGTCCTGTGAAGAGACAAATCATGTGCGTTTAATAAATTCTTAGCTTTGTTACAGCAAAACTTACACAAATGTTATATAAACACATGAACAGAATATGCATCTGTATGATGTATCAATTAGGGAACATTACCAGTACAAGGATTTAGGACATGACACTCAAACTGTGAAAAAACAATTATCAAAATACTTCAATCATTCCATGGACAGTCATTGCTTAAGTAAAAATTAAATAATTTCATTTTCATTCTAGGCCAGTCAATGCTTAAATAAAGTAACATTTAATCATTTTATTTTCATATCCAGAGATTAATAGAGACACTTTTGAGCGCAATTCCTGGGTAAAATCAGTACACAGTCGATGGCTTGGAGAAAGATCAATAGAACAAGACCTGAGTAGAGATCTAACACATGATCACCCAACCGCAAGGTGGATAACACCACTTGGGACCACTTTAAGTACATGTAAACAAAACATGTCATATAACCTGTAGTGTTATGTCTTTCTGGTGTGTTGAGGCCTCTCGAAGACTGCCCGTGAACATGGTGCGGAAGTATGGGGACACAGTGGCAAGGACTGCCTTGTGGCACTTGAATACTCGCCCATTTACAGTCAGGTTCACATCGGCAAGGTCCATATCTCTCAGCAAAGAGGCCATACCAGACTACATTAGCAAGAAACACATAATTGTATACCCTTATCAACAAATATAATACACATATTTGTACTGTAATTATTTTACCAGAAGTACTGGGTGCATATTATATTCAAATGCAAAGCTTACCTTAAAATTTCCATTGAAATATTTGCTTAAAACATGCATTATACCATTTTTGGTATATTTGTACATCCTAAAAAAGAAGCAAATGTGTAATTTTCTGCATAACACAATTTGGTAAGATCGGTGGAATCTAACGAACTTTATGAAATTTAAGTTTATTACTTTGAACTGTTTTTTTTTTAACTTGAACAATGTGTACATTAATTATAGTGTCTCTAATAGCCCCTCAAAAGAGAGATAAGTATAAAACAAAGCAAACAACATAAAGGTTATATTAAAAATCAATACAAGAGTATCAGACTACTGAGTAGAATACAGAGTACCAGTATTAAATCTAAATAATATATGCCTTAATATAGTTACATATAAGGTCTAGCATATAAAATAATACCTTTATTTATTATATATACCTTGATAATGTCTGTATGCTGCATATTTAACTGTTCCATGGTACAGATATGCTGGCCATCTGAAACAGAACAATCAGTGAAAAATTAATGTACTGTGATAACAGTCTAGCAAAACATGTTACATGCTAGTTAGGAATGATAATAAGCTACTATTTAAATAGCCAATATTTAGTTCAAACATATTTTATGAGTCTCAGAAGCTTATTGTGGCGCTTTTGAGTACATTTCTTGGGTACAAACATTACTAATGGTGTCTTGAACACTTGAAAGAGACCCAAGAGTGAGTTGAGATCGAACTCAAAACCTTCCAATCACATCCATTACACCACTTCAACTGCAAATTTATTTAGTTATAAAATATAATAAATCGATAAAATGATGTGGTTGTTTTTTTTTAACATTTTAAGGTAACGTAGTGATTGGCCTGTAAGGCACTTTCAACGGCCTTGCTGTTGGGCTAGCTCTGAAGTGACTCGGTTAGAGTGTCTGCCTCTCACACAGAAAACCCGGGTTCAATCTCCCACTGGCGCTCAGGACCTTTTTCACTTACATGGTGTCAGAAGTAAACAGTCCTGGGCTTGGTCATTTCTGATAGGGTTTTAGGGTCATGCAGAAGCAAGCCACAGGTATGCCTGGTCGCTGAAAAAATACGAGGGGGAGGAGCGCTGTGGTTGGCCTAAGGCTTTTCCAACAGCCTTGCTGTTGCGCTAGCATTAAATTTTAAGCGACGTGGTTAGAGTGTCCAACTCTTCAGCAGAGGACATGGGTTCAAATCCTCGCAGGTGCTTAGGACTTTGTCACTTTAGTGGATTTTTAATTTTAAAATTACAAAATGTGAGTAATTCACTTTAAAACTGGTTGCACTGCAATAATCGGCATATAATACAAATATATAAGACAGTTCTTGAATGGGAGTGTCAATAGTATACACTGCTTCTTTTCTAGGATGGTACATATAAAGTTAAACATGTTGAGGCTTGTTTTTTCGCATAAAAATAAATCTGACCAACCACTGATTAACAATCACATTAATTAGTTAAGTATAATACTTACTACATGAGTAAAATCACCATGTATTCTGAAACAATGAGAACACTGGATTACTCGAGTTAACACCTACAGATGTCCTGTTTACTATAATGTAACCTAAAAAGGTTACATGCAACTTTTCAAAACAAACAAACGTCTGTAGTACCTAGATTAGATCGCAGTGAGATCTAATTCAATGTTGTGAAATATATTTTAATTTACATACCTGATAGTGTATGACATTACTAAAACGCATCAAAATTAAACCAATACTTTGGAGGAATTCTTTAATCTAATGTGTGCAATGCAAAGAAGCTTATAATTAACCCAGTCGAGATATATTTAACACAAGTCTCCAGATTTCATCTGGATCTGTTAGATGCTGTTGATTTACCACAGCTATGTACCTGTTCAGATTGCTCAGGTAATGTTCATGTCTTGTTGATTGTAATAATTTTGTGTATTCCTTATAGTTTTATCTTACAAAAATGTTTGTTCGTGCAGCACAAACAGGTTTAGTGTTAAGTCTAAAATTTGATACACTATTTCTATTTCTTAAAAATAAATGAGAGATTTTAATATCGTTAATCACGGACCAGTCTTTGTGGTTTTTTTTTTTTTATTTAGTTAATGAAAACAGCCAAGTTAATATCTAAATGCTTAAAAATTTGACAGTGCTGCAACTTATGGCATAACTCATAATTGTTTTTGAAAGAACACTTGATTAAATTTCAATATTAGTTTAGAGTGACAATAAAATAATGCTAGAAATATCACATACATCAACTGATTAACAAATATTTAATATTTATTATCTTAAAACTTTTCAAACAAACCTAGTTTGAAGGGTAGTCTTATAAATCAGACATGCAACATATTTAGTGCAAGTTTTTATAGGGGGCTAAATTCGCTGCAGCGGATATTGCATATATAAAAAGTAGCTCAATATTTGCCCTGGAACGCTAACAAGTTATGCTAGTTTGAAGGGGTACCTTTTCCGTTTAAATTTAAGAAATATGATAAACCTTTAGTCAAATTTTATCTAGACTCTTGACTAATTAAATAAATTTAAAAAATAATGTAAAATGCAAATGTAAAAGACAGTGTTTTTTATTGTAAATATTTAATTAAAATACAAGAGGGCCAAGATGGCCCTAGGTCGCTCACCTGAGTGTAAAGCATCATAATGGCTTTCAACAAAAAGATTGTTTAAGATTTCAATATAGCCATATAAGGTAAACTGCCCCGCCCCTGGTGGCTATGTTTTTAACAAATCAAAATGACTGAAGGAATTTGGTAGAGGGTCACCCAAGGAGCATTTCTATGAAAACTATTTGAAAATCCAGCCAGTGGTTTTAGTTTTCCAGTTTTTAAGCTTTTGGTTGCCATGACAACCAGAGTTTTCAATATATTTTAATAAATTGAAGGAATTTGGTAAAGGACCATCCCAGCAACATTCCTGCCAAGTTTGGTTAAAATCCGCCTAGTGGTTTCAGAGAAGAAGTTGTTTGAAGTAAAATGTGAACGCCGGACGCCGGACACAGACTGACCACAATAGATCACCCTTGAGCACTCCGTGCTCAGGTGAGCTAAAAAAAAACAAAGATATTCAGCTACCTACTGAACCTGTATTTACTCATTTCTTCAGTGAGTATGTGTATTATATTCTGTATTATTAAAACACTAATGTGAGCAATTGCACGGTCCGCAAAAGTATCATTAGTCAGGCATAAAAGAAAAAATTGTGTGTTTCAAGCACCTATCCTACCTCGCGAAAAACATCCGACCCTAAAGTTTTTAGCCATAATCGTTTCCATGAAATTCATATTTGTCAGACTTTAAATAATTTTCAATGTTTTTATTACCCAAAATGTGTCTTCAAAAAAAGGTTTTAAAAAACTCAATCCCGACCCTACCTTACTATTTTTAGACCGTTGCCCGAAACACACAATTTACTTCGTTTGGCCTCATCACCAATCATCATCATCAGTTATGATCATAAGTCATCACGATCATCATGAATGGCCACTATTTTAGGCCATTCTGTTTTATTACTTCGTTAAGCGTCCGCGTGCGCGTAGGTTTTGAGCTCCGTCGGCCAAGACAAACAACCTTTTGATAAGAGTCAAAAGCACTAAAGAACGAGCGTCTAGTCACTCTGATCATTGATATTTACTTTTGCTACCACCACGATTATGCTTTTTCTTGCTTTTCCTGATGTGCCATTTTTTTTAGTGGACAAAAGATAGTGCCCATAGTATTTGTGTTGTTTAACCTTTTGTATACAATCGTTGTCGCCCTTTGTTCCAACATTGCCATGGTACAGTTTTGTCATTAAAACACATTTTACAAAGTTCGTCGGAGCTTTCCTTTCTTACTGGCGTGGTGGCAGTGGCATTAACGAATCAACCGCGAATATTCAAGACTCGAATATCAGTATATACGGCAATAATACCATACATGTTCGGAAAGAAACGTTTCTCAGTCTGAGAACGACGAGACGGTTCTTGTCACGTAGCTGTTTGATCTTTGCATCTTTCTTTGTCAAATAAACCATCCGTTCAATCAGTTTCTCAATGGCTACTCAACGAGCCCCTAAGCAGTGGCATATCACTGAGAATGAAGTACTGTATGACATCGTTTGAGTCATGGCTTCAAAACCTACAAAAAAGGCTACAGTACACTCTCCTTCGACACAACTTTTCTTAGTCAAGGAGTTATATGGATAATAAGGTTAGCGCAAACCCTATGCATGGTTTCACCGACAATGGAGAGGACGTTCCACAGACTAGTTGCCGCACGGCTGCACAGAAAGTTACTCACCTTGAGTTAATGAAAGACCAAATAGCTAACATTTGCCGTGTGATATCAAGAAAGTCCATAGTAAACAATTCCACAGGATTGAATGACATCAGGCAAGCAATACTTTCTTCCTTGCTGGCGAAGCAGTTAAAGTTGGCGGGCGAGGAGCCTTGAAAGGACTACTCATAATCACTGCAGGTTTATTTGAACGCAATAAACAACGCTAGTAAAGCGGTGCCACCAGGCATACATACGATCTGAAAAAGTAACATCAAACTAGGATTCAGTCGAAATTGAATGGGGTCATCTTTGAAAAAAATGCTCGTGTGAATCTATGAACTTTGACCTCAGAAAGTGCCTCTGCAATTAATTTATTATATTGACGAAGTGCCACATATTGACAATACTTGCATATAATCTATACCTTTTTGTATAACACACATGTACTCTATAAAACTGTGTATTTATGTTTTGTTATTATGCTAAAGTTCTGTAAACTCAACTGTTGAACAGTTTTGTGTTATATTTCAATATTTTTTTACGAATTGATGTTGACACTGAACAAAATATAAAAACAGAATGGCCTTATGCAGAGCTTCAGGTTAGGTATGTAGTCGAGTAAATACCAAATTCTTAAACACCCTTTACTCATTTAATTAAATATTTGATGAGTGAATAAATCCATTCAGATACTGATTACTCAAAAAACATTCAACAGATTGCATTAAAGGGACTTGTTCACAGTTTTTGTTGATGTTTTTTTTTTGGAAATATGCCTTTAAAAGTCTGAACTCCACATGTCAAAGAATCTGAACTAAAGAGCTCAAGAACCATAACAAGAAAAGCATTAACAAAACGCAGAATTTGTTTTTGCTCCCACCGAGGTTCCAACCTAAGCTCTCCGGATCAATAGTCTTAAATTCTTAATGCGCTATCTCTCGGCCATTCCGAATTATATAGTTTTCTGTGTATTTTTACTTTATGTAAGTGTTTTCAACAATTTCAACGAAAACAACAGAAACACTCCAAATTCTTTAATTGTTTCGTTTAGTGTTACAAATTCTGTATAATTCTAACCCTTTTTAACTGATGATTACAATACTTATTAACCAAACGGAATTTACAGTATATTTCTATGTCACTTGTGTTATTTGGCTCCTTTATTTACACCATACCTTTATTTTAGGAATCTGTGACAAAGTTTCAAAATAATCCATTTATCAATCTGTAAACAGGTCCCTTTAAGAATAAAATTTAACCATGTATGACTGATAGTGATAGATGTTTAAGAAACATAAAACAAAGACAGCTCGACCAATTTTGTGTTATTGTTTTACTCCATCTGTGAATTTCATACACCAATTAAACTTAGTCTTATGGGGACCGGGTTTACATAATTTTAACTTCTAAATTAAGTCACTCAGATCTGAATTATTTGACAAATGATCTGGTACTAAGTTATAAGTAAATACTGGCAAAATTCTTATCTGTTCTTCTGATTTTATACTCATATCTGCTGTATTCTTGTAAAGATTGTTTTTAACAACAGTGGCACATTTTGAAACAGGAGCAATGAAATTTAGCTTCATCTTTGTTTCATCAGAATGGCTTTCTATCAACATTAATGTTATAATGACTAGTAGTACTTTTACTCCTGCTTTTGTATATTAACAAAAACACATATTATATATATATATTCCAGGGACCTGTTTTACAAGTTTGTACTACATCCACTGGGCTTCGTATATAGACCAATCACTAGAGCTGAACAACTGCTGCCTGAAGAAATAAGGTTGAAGTGGGAAAGGTAAACATGTGGGCATTGTTCCTTTTGTATTTATAATGGGAAGTGTTTTGAATTTAACATAACATTAATTTTTAAGTTAAGCTTAATTTTTAGGCACCCTAAAGTCGAAGTTATAGAATTATTTAAAAAAAAATAAGTACAATTATGTAACAACATTAAACACAAAACATACAAGAAAAGTTATGTCAATTCTATCAAAGAATCGACAGGGCATGCATTCAGCATTAAAATAAATCAAATTAACATTCATCATAGACTGTGATCTCGAAAGCTATGCTACTTTAATGTCTATCCATTGAAATGACTTTGGGTAAAAACTCAAACAAACATCTTTTCATATCCATATTTCAAGAAGTTCAATGTTTCATTTCCACTTTTCAGTTCATAATTTGTAAATAATTTCAGGGAGCAAGAGTTGATGAAGGCAAGAATGGTGCTGGAAGACACAGCAGAAATTAAAAGCATGCTACAAGTTGGACAAACACAACAAGGTAAGTTAGCATTATTTGCAGGTTAAATCATGTTGAATATAGGTTTAATTTTACTTTTAAAGATTAATGAAGTTGAATCATGTCAAACAATAATTTTTCATATAATACTGCTTCTTAACAGTAGTTTATGTAGCATATTTATTAGTATTTGGAAAAATAACTACATCTATGCATTGTGTGCGTTTTATCCTGAATAAATCTATATAGCTATAATTGGATTTATACCAAATTTTGGTTATTTTTGGCAAATGTGTGAAGACTTGATCATTGGCCTAGAACCAGGAAATGTAAAACTGTAAAATGCCTGTCCGACATAGAAATATCACTCATATCAAATGTTTATATCCCGTTCCAAATTGATAACAGCAATTTATCATCAAGTGGCTAATTCTAAAATTCCAGTCATTTCCAATCGCTATCCATTAGAACATTATTATATCGAAACAATTGCTGCTTTATGGGAATTGTTGCATTTTGATGCGAAAAAAAGTTACTAACCCTTTAATAGTGGTTATTATAATGTTACTAGAAAGAAATCCAAATATTATTCCATTTCATTTCATTCATCCTCCATACTCCTGAATGAATAACGCAAGTACACCTGTATGCGACAATTTATGTTTCAGATAGCAGTGCTCTTACGCAGTATTACATTGCGGGGTTGACATTTCCTTTGTGAAAGGGGATGATGTAACAGCTTGTGCTGCACTTGTTGTCTTGACATTCCCAAAGTTAGAGGTATGAACACCAGCAGAGGGGGCATGTTATGAACTGTTGCCCCGAGGAAATTAGTACGAGGGCAACAGTTCAAAATGCATTGACATTTGGGAACAGTCAAATTGTTTTTCTGAAGCAGAGGGGGCATGTTATGAACTGTTGCCCCGAGGAAATTAGTACGAGGGCAAGAGTTCAAAATGTTGCCCCCGATACTGAGGGAAAACAATTAGACTGTTCCCAAATACCAATGAAATATCTGTTTTATTACCTACTTCTACTAATGAATAAAAACAACATTTAATTGTTTTATTTTCTATAAAAACTAATATATCGATAGTTGTGACTTACAACTATAAAAATAAAATAAAACAATCATTAACCTGGGTCCTGCTTATAAAAGTAGCACTCACCTTAACCACAAAGTTACATTGCGCAACGTTCTGTGTAGGTTGAATAATGATAAGGGCAAATAACGAATCAAAACCATGAAACATCACAAAATGTTGCCTGTTGAGAGGAGCTTGTTTCAACAAAGTGGTAAACAGTTTAAAAACAATTGTTACCTGTTAGCAGGTTACTGGCAATAAGCCACATTTAGGCTACATTTGTACATTTGGCTAAAGAAAATTATGTTTGGCTTGTGTAATTAATACTCCATAAAATACAATGTACCCCAAATAAGTCGGATAAAAACATATTACAGGAAATTGTTTGGCCAGATCCCTATGCAAGTATTGAAACATTTGAAACATAATTCAAGATATTGATTACTTTTATATTGCAAGATGGCTATTTAAAGACACATAATGAGCTCATTTGCTTTATATTCTGCAGATTAAAAAAACAACAACATAATTATGCTGTTGTAATAATAATGGTGTTTTGTGTCTTTTCTGTATGAATATGACAAAATGCTGTTTAACTGAATAGTACCATTTAGGAGTATTTATTAATGCTTATCTGAACAGCTGTATGTAACAATAACGTGAATATGTGGCTGCGTGTAACAAGATGTATCAATAATTTCTATGCTTTAAACTGCTTTATTGCAATAAGAAGTTTCATATTTTAAATCAGTTATCTAGATAAACCTACATAGTCAGACCTACAAATATTAATTTCTATTAATGGTTTAAAAATGTATTAATAGTGAATACATTAATGTGCAGTTTATTTATGTCAATTGTTTGTGAGAAACTAATTTTCAAATTAAATATGTGTTATTTCAAAATCAGTCACAATTTCCGTCAAGATTTTTAGCAAGTAATGATACTTCAATTTTTATTTTGTAACGAGTAGTTTCAAAATTTTAATTGGTTTTTACTCCAATACTACTCTTATCTAGCGCACTGTTAAATTATAACAAAATGTACCTTATAAAATAAAGCTCCTGTTTATGAATCCAGCATCCACTCTGTAAAAATAGCCATCAGAAGACTGAAAATGTTTTTATTTAACAGTGATAGTTTGCAAAACATTGGTCAAGTAATATGACAGAAAATTGACATCCATCATTCAACACCCAATTACCAAATGCTAAACAGTTGGTAATAGTTGGTTTTTAGTACTTATTAGTAAGTTATTAGTGAATCAAATATGAATATGCATCAAATTATCAATATACGATAATAGTAGTGTGTATGCTTTTTCATGTCAATTATTTTGTAAATAATATGAAAATGACAAAATGACTTTACAAATCAGAAAAAGATCCATTAAAGTTACGAAAACAAAGTTAAATACAAAAAAAAACATACCCAGCTTTTGCCAACTTTTGCATTATTGATTGGTAGTGTGTAGCCTAAAACAGCTGTGGACTCAGCTTACAGCATGGGTCACAACAAACACGTAAAATTTTCATGATTCGCTGACTATTGGCTATCGAGTCAGGGGTGAATCGATGCGGAGTGGGCCTGTGTATTGCACATTCCACCACACTCGGCATCAGTCACACACACTCTCAGAGTGACTCCACTTAAGTTCCTGATGGCCATTTGCTTCACTCTACGAAACTCTGCGTACATACACCAATTAATTATGCAAATTCGAAATTCTGACCCTGTGACAGCAATTTAAATATTTGTTTCGCTTAAGCTGCACTCTGTGTACATGTACAGGAGTTTTCGACTGTACAGTCCAAAAATATATAGTAATTAAAAAACTAAACTAATATGTGTATTTCAGTAATGACTTGTTAACGTGTCTGATTTGGCTCATTTTAAAATGTGTCAGATCAAACTGCAGCAGCATCTGACATGCAGAGAATAAGTTTAACATTAGTCATAATGTTGATGTTATGACTCAGAAATGCAACATTATCTGCAACAGCCACGTTCTAATGGAAAAGGTAACAGTCTCACTTTAAGATCCAAATTAAAGCATAGAATTATACAATAAATGTTATGTTAGTCTGGGGTCGTATTCCAGAAACATCTTAAATGAAATCTTATCCTTAGCCGTAAAACCATCAATTTTCTTTAGCATTTTATTCTATGTATACATGAAATTCTGCTTAGTGTTCACCAATTATCAACTTACTATTAACTATTATTGACCTAACTGTAATTTTTAGCCGGATTTTTAAACAAAAAATCTCGGCTTATAGATTAGCGAAATCCGTTCTGTTGGGCTTGCAGGCGGTTGGGCGGGCGGGCGGTTATCGTTGCAATGTCGTTAACAATTTGCGTGAAAGTTTCATATTCCTGTCATATTTTCAAAAGTTCTTGGTCAATCTTCATGAAATTTTATGGTCCTCTACCAAACCTGTGAAAATGGTTCCGCTTCACTGCATACGATGGCCGCTAGAGCTAAAAATAGAAATATGTCTAAACGTCAATTTCTTCTAAACCTATGACTAGATTTTCAAATAATTTCACACCAGTATTCGTTTAGTGGTCCTCGACCAAACTTATTCAAATGGTTCCGCCTCACTGCACAAAATGGCCACTACAGCTAAAAATAGAATTTGCGTTAAAGTTTTGTATTCCTGTCATATTTTCTAAAAATCTTGATCAATCTTGATGAAACTTTACTGCATACATTTTAGATCATCAACATGAAACCTACATACTTCTTCACCAACATCGACTTGTACATTTATCCCCATCGGCAAAATAAAAAATCCAGCTTTAATGCGGTTTCCACATTTTTCTCTTGTATTCAGTAATTTATATGTTGTTTTATAAATATTACCTTACAAAAATCAGTACTTAAGTGAAAACATTTAAAGATAAACTTAAGATGTTTCTCGAATATGGCCCCGTATAAGCATTGTAGCAATAGTGTAATTTGATTGCAAAACTGGTCAAAGTCAAAAGGACAAGACATATATTAAGTGTCAATCACTAAAAAAAAATGCTTTGAAACACCTTGGAAATGCATGAGGAACTATTTACCACAGTCCTTCAGTGTGTAGTATATCAGAATGCAATAGATTATCATCATTAAGATTAAGATCACACTGGGGTTTGCCTGGTGTATGTTTCACATTTTAGACAATTTGCTCATGCAATAACGTCCCTGTTTATTCAATTTCACTGTCACAACTTGATGCCCCATGTATTTGGAGTCGTGACCTTTCATTGTCACAACTGAAAACTCTTTCCAAACAAATAAAGCAATGATTTAACAAAAACAAAACAAACATGAATGCTTATATTCAAACAAACTTGACAAACTTGTATTTTTGCAGGTTGCGTACAGTGACTGTAAAATGATAGAGCTCAAAGAACCCTATATACCTGGTTTCCTTGGTTTCCGCGAGGTTCCATTTCTTCTGCAACTCTTTAAAGATCTTCAAGAACGCAATCCAGAGTTCATGCCTCAAGTGGTGATGGTGGATGGAAATGGAATCTGCATCCAAGAGGTGATTACTTGTTGACAATTGTAACATTTCTAAAACAATATTATTACAACATGAACAAATAACAGTTTTGGTAAATCAAAGAAATATACATCATTTAAATACAGTAAAAGGTTAACTTGTGCGGGGATTAGTCATGAAATTATTTCTGCGGCCATTCTCCCCCCTACCTCTGATTCAAGTAGGGTAGTTTTCAGTTACTGGCATAAGTATGTGCACTCAGTAATGGTAAACCGCTTAGAGCAGCTAAGCTTGCCCAGGAAAAGTGTGAGTAGGTTAACTGACTGCCGTGATATGACTTAAATACTGTTAAAACTGGCGACAAATCCAAACAAACAAACAAAACAAACACTTACAAAAACTGGTTGTAAGTTTTCAAGATGCCTTTAGCATATGACCCTCTTTCTCATTACTGAGAAAACTTACAGTTGTTGAAAAACACTCCATAAATTAAATAACATGTTCTGCTGTTAGACAAACAACTTTCATCTTGTACTAATGAAACTATTTGTTTACAATAATTTATCCTTGCCAGCTTTGCACCAATACAATGAATTTACATTAATTTGGTATATAACATAACTTGTTTGGAGTTGACATAACAATATTTTGTTCATGTATTTATGATTTTCAGTTTTTGTATGGCTATAAAACAAAGGTAGATCCATTATCTGCCTTAAATGGAAGATTACAGTCGCTGTGCAAAGCTATTGGATCAACATATAACTGCTGGATAATGTGACACCCAAGTCTTTTTACTCACCCATAGCTGATTATATTTCAGAGTTTGGTTCTGCATGTCACCTTGGTGTTAGCCTTGGGCTGCCGTGAATTGGTGTTGCCAAAAAACTGTTCCATGTAGACGGTCTGGAGAAAAATATTGAACATCAGGAAAAGGTATCAACATCAACAATTGTGTATATACATACAATTGTATTTAAGTGACCTGTTCACAGATTGGCAAATTGACAATTTTAGATTTTTTTGTCATAGATCCAAACAAGGCTTGTCACGGGATGAGACGTATGCCCCGAAAGCATATGCTTGTCAGAGGAAGGCAACACAATGTCAGTTACGTGTTGGCAAAAATTAAACATAGGGCAATAACTCCGTAACGTTGAAGAAATAGTTATGGTCCTTGTGCTGTGCAGTTTCTCTCATTGTCCACCGTTCTATGAAGTTTAATTTGAATCCCTTCAATATTAATGGAGTTATGCTCCGCACAAGAACATTAATGATTCACATATGGAAATAAAACAAAGGGCAATAACTCCGTAAGTATGGAAGAAAGAGTTGTGGTCCTTGTGCTCTGCACTTCCTGTCATTGTCCTATATAATTATATGAAGTTTCATTTGAATCCCTTCAATACTAATAGAGATATGCTCCTTTCGGGGGCATAAAAAGAAAAAAAACATGATATATATAAACGAGAGAAATAACACTAGATCTACTGAATAAAGTAATGGTTTGGAAATGTATAGTGTCGTTTATAGAAAATCATCAATTGAAATGGATAAAATTATTATAACGCTTTTCATCGTTGTTTTTATTTGAAAACAAGTGTATTACTTACATAGCATTAAGATTGGTGATGTTGTTTTCTTTCCGCTTATGTTTCTCTGTTCATTTTTCTTGACAGACTGTTTCGGTATTTTTTCATTTGGTGGCAGTTCTGGCAAATACAAAAAAAGAAGAAAGTATTTGACATATTTTGCCAATTCTTCACAAAATGTATTGGCCAGGAGTGGCACTTGTGGCACATATTGTTTTGGGGTTACATGTCCTGACCAGTAATTTGGCTGTTCCAGACAAATCTTAATATCGAGCACAGGTCTGAAGTAAGTTCTACTCAGGTTGGCGACTGGTTGAGCGTGGGGGGGGGGGGGGAGGGGAGGCTAAAAAAACACTGATAATCTACACTCCCAACTTATACGTTCCATCGACTATTGAGATTTGTTTCAGATAAGTGTACTTGTTAACCTTTATGTAAATTATTATGTTTGCATTAAATAGTTTTCACGACACAGTCGCATTGTTTCCTTTTGCCGATCGCATTTTCTGGTCAGTCATTTTAAGATGATTTATATACATTGTATTTAAACAACGAAAGCATGTTTTCCGAAACAATCAAATTAAATTTGCAGGCACACATGTGCTTCGTTTCAGAGTTTTTAAAAACGAGCAGAAAGGTCATGGTCATTTATTCTGTATTGATTGATTTATGGATCATAAATTGTAGGGATCATTACGCAGTTGAGTCTTTGTTGACTTTAAAGGTCCTTTTCATTTTAAAAGTTACTTTTCGATTGTTTTTGTACTAATAACACAAACATATACAATACAACTTACAATAAAAGCCTAAGTTTTTATTTTGTATTTCTAGAATCATGGGGCTACTTCTTTATAACAATTCGTACATTTTGCATTCAATACTAGTAAAAGCAGCTGTACAACCATTTTATGAATTCCACCGTTTGTTAAACGTTTGTTTTTATATAGGTTGGAAGAAAAAATAATGGGATAAATACAATACTAGGATCGGTGTTCGCAAAATAAAATTCTCTATATTCAACACCAATTCAACAATGTATGCCCACTACAGCAATGGATCCATCAACTATTTTCGTTCTCCTTCTAGGAACAATACAATTAATACCACATGTTGATCTTGCTCTGAACACGGCTGAACAAATAACTTAGATGGGGCTTATCCCTGTACAATTCGAAACACACGAACCAGCATTTTGAACATAATTCTTGCTCCCACAGGCAACTAGTGCACAGATATAAGAATTTCAGATGTAGGATGATCAAAATTGGCATTGGTGACGATTCTGGCTGCATGGTTGTTAACCTTTTGGAGTCTATCAATCTGGTAACCAGGACTATTGTGAAGGGTCCATTACAAAAGTCAATATACGTATGAATGCGAAGTCCATGTACTAAAATCTCAGCAGACTTTGCGAGAGATGTTTGCGAATATCTATCAGATTTCTAAGCTGAACATGAGCAATATGACATTTCTTTCTTTTATGAAGGTAAAAGCGTAGTGTACTTTCCATCAGTCCCGCATTTGAGTTGTGACATGATTAACAAATTGTACACATAATTGCTTGGTATCGTAACTTTTACAGCATAAACAACGTTCTTGACTTCGGTTCTATGTCTTCTCCTCTGTGAAGTAGCAGCTTTAAGATTTAATTAGAAAAATAACACATAGTACGCCGTACAAACAACTCTAACAGTATGTTGCGTTTCTTTATTGGTATTCATTTTTATAAAGGCATATTATATAACTGGACTAAGATGTAACACATACGTGACTTAGATGTTGGACATAATATCAACTTATTCGTATATTACTACATCCCAGTTCCACTGCTCTAAGATCAGCAGATGCGTACTTGGATCTATCGCTTGAGACGTGCACATCTACATTGATGTAAACCCTTAGAAAAATGCCTGTTTATTTTGTCGTATTTGAATGAAAAAAAAGAGAACACTTTTATCTCCATGGTCATATTTATTTAATATTATATTTCGGACGTCATCAGAAAAAAAAACGTACACGCATTCAAAAGCGATAACTGTAGTTAAGGTTGTTAAACGATGGAAACACCTTCTGAAACAATAGTCTTAATAAAGTGCGGTATTTTCATGGGGTGAGTTATACCCTATATTGATATTTTGCTGTTGTTGACTATAGCATTGTTAATATTTGTATTTATATGCGCAACCTGTTGTAATTTATTTATGCTTAATTCAGTCGAGAATTAGTATTACACAGATGACCACTATGCATGCTTTTATATATATTTGTGTACTACTTCATGTATACTCATGGACTGTATGTCTGATGTTTATTGAATAAACCTATATTTGTACACTTACACACAACGGTAACTTAAAATGGGCGTCAGCAGATGAACATTATTATTATTATTATTATTATTATTATTTATTATTATTATCATTATTAATAATTATGTAGCTGTCGTTGTTCCTTTTTAAAAAAATATTTCCCATACATTTACCTGAGTCATTCTATCACACATGGTAAAACTGTTGCAAGATTTGTTTCCATAAACGTCAGGGCATTTGAAACAGCGAATAGAATAAGAATCACATATAAAACAAACACATCGATTGCTGAGTATCATGTTTTTTTTAAGTATTTGTTTATAAAAATGAAATTGGCATATATTTGATAAAACAAGAGCTGTCGATGGACAGCGCTTGACTTTTCTTGTGCTTTGTCAGAGTTACTGGCATTTTTTTCTTAAACAAGAAACCAAATTTTTCGAACGAAATGCATTAAAGTCAGTACATCAATAAATTGTTTAGTAATGGGGATCTTAACCTTGGCCCCACCAACCCCATATGCAATCCCAAGCAAGGTCTAGATATAAGATATCTATGTATGAAGTGTCATTACAATATCTCAATGAGTTATCAAGATATTGAGCGGAAGCCATTTGTTATTTTTAGTAACGGTGACCTCGACCTTGACCCCACCCACCCTATATGCAATCCCAAGCGAGGTCTCGATATAAGGTATTTGTTAAGTTTCATTAAAATATTTAAATAAATTATCAAGTTATTAAGCGGAAACCGTTTTTCTATTTTTAGTAACAATGACCTTCACCTTGACCCCACGCACCCATATGGAATCACAAGCGAGGTCTCGATATAAGGTAACTATTAAGTTTCATTAAAATATCTCAATGCGTTCTTAAGTTATTGAGCGGAAACCGTTTTTCTATTTTTAGTAACAGTGACCTTGACCTTGACCCAACCTACCCCATAGGCAAGCTAAAGCGAGGTCCCGACATAAGGTATCTATGTATTTAGTTTCATTAAAATATCTCAATGTGTTCTCAAGTTATTGAGCGGAAACCGTTTTTATATTTGTAGTAACAGTGACCTTGACCTTGACCCCACCCATCCCATATGCAATCCCAAGCGAGGTCTTGAAATAAGGTAACTTAGATATTTTAGATAATTGAGATATTTTAATGAATCTTTATACATAGTTACAATGTATAAAGACTCATTAAAATATCTCAATGCATTTTCAAGTTATTAAGCGGAAACCGTTTTTCTTTTTTAGTAACAGTGACCTTAGCCCTATACGCAATCCCAAGTGGGGTCTCGATAAAAGGTATGTATGTATTAAGTTTCATTAAAATATCTCAAAACGTTCTAAAGCTATAGAGCGTAAACCGGTTTTCTATTTTTAGTCACAGTGACCTTGACCTTGATTCCACCCATCCCCATATGCAATCCCAATCGAGGACTCGATATAAGGTATGTACGTATAAAGTTTCATTAAAATATCTCAATGCGTTCTCAAATTATTGAGCGGAAACCGTTTTCTTACTTTTAGTAACAGTGACCTTGACCATGACCCATTCCACCCCATATGCAATTCCAAGTGAGGTCTTGCTATAAGGTATCTATGTTTTAAGTGTTATTAAAATATCTCAATGCGTTCTCAAGTTATTGAGCGAAAACCGTTTTCCAATTTTAGTAACAGTGACCTTGACCTTGATCCCACCCACCAAATATGCAATCCCAAGCGAGGTCTTGCTATTAGGTATCTATGATTGAAGTTTCATTACAATAGCTTAATCCGTTCTCGAGTTAGAGAGCGGAAACGAAAAGTACAGAAACTAACTTACCGAAAAACTTTAACCTGTCCATATAGCTTATATGTCAAATTTCTAAGTGTAAAAAGGCCCATAAGTTTGACAAATTTCAAACTAGAGTTACCAAAATTGGCCTATGATTTAATTTTAATATAGGGAATACGTGCTCTAGGTTTGAATGAAATCCCTCAAGCCATTCTTGAGAAACCAGCTTACCGAAAAACTTTAACCTAGCTCGGACGCCGACGCCAACGCCGACACTGACGCCGAGGCGAGTAGAATAGCTTGCATTTTCTTCGAAAAGTCGAGCTAAAATGCTGTTACAAAGCTTCAAATAAATCAATTTATAAACAATATAAACTAACAGAAAAAACAACGTGAAAATCACGTCCTTTGTGTATTTTACCTCCAAAATCTCCACCACATCCCCGTATATTACACAATGAGCGGTAGCAGCATTCTGAGCAGATCACCAGGTCGGAACGCTTGTTCACTATGGATTCCTTCGCAGAGCAACCCTCGCAGTTGCATAACTAAAATAACACTCATGTATGAAATGTGGACATTTTATCAACCACATACTGATATTCACCCTAAAATACAACTTAAACTAAAACTACATACTTCCAGTCTTATTTCAATTTGCGGTTTAAGGTTTTGTGGTTTAGGAAATTTTCAATTTCTGGCACAGTTTTTCCTTTAAAAAATGAGTTTAATAAAGCTTTGTATTAAAAATGACTACGCGTGTAAGATCTGTTTTATCACATGGTCAAACAGCGTAAACTTGCAGGTGTACTCACTTCGTTACAGTTTCTGACCCAAATATTTTGACAGCCAAATTACTTCATCAGGAATATCATCGCTGTGCTTACAAATAGTTCCGAATAAAATTGACAAAAATGTTAACATTTCTTTTTATTTAATTTCTCAAATGTCTTAAACAATTGTAATGAATAAAACATATACAGTAACAAAGCAACAACAAAAAGGCAACAACACAGACACACACGCGAATAAATAACTTCAACCAAAATGTGGTTCAAGTTATACGTAGGAGTATCTGCAGACCAGGGATATCCAATAGAACTGCTCGATAGGTTATCTTACATAACAATATTCGTAATTGGTGAATAACACGGAAAACAAGGTATCGCATGTGATAAATAATTATTCATCCCCATTTAAGTGTAATTCGCATCTTATCGTATAATGACGCTGTTTAATAATAAAACTTAATTAAGGTTTTTGGCGAATAAAACAACATGACCGTAAAGGGGGAAAATATATAACTTAGGCAGAAAATATATGTAACAAGATAACACGCTTACGGACATGTCCCTGCATCCAGCTCTATATTTTGGTCTTCCACCATCCAGCGGCATCACCCGCTCGATGTAGCAAGCCTGTTTATTAAACAGCGTAAATGTGGTGTTTTTTGTAAGTATCAAATTTAACCCACCTTCAAAAATAAATGTCTGAAAATGATCGACACTGATCGTTTGATCTAACCTATTTTCGACATCTAACAACGATCACATATATACATGCTTAAATTGTTTTACTTCAATGAGAGTAAACATCGCAGTGTTTGTAAAGTTCTCTCTTCTTTGTCATCTCACCTGTCCCTCCCGACACTCCAGTACCTCTCCGCACTCATAGAGATACTCGGCCCCGTTCTGACAGCTCAGACAGGAAATAGCGGCGCATTCTGTTGGAGCAATATATAATAATGAGACATTTGGCATTTTTTAATTTATATAACTACATGTACTAGTTACTTTAAATAATTCGAGTCAGTAGAAAAGAAAATATCGCGCGAACAATGGAAATTAGCGGGGCATACAAACGCGTACATTACTTTAAGAACTATTTACCTCGAAAGCCAACAGTCAAAAGGACGATCCAGGCCAATGCTGAAAATGTTTATATGAATCTATTTTACAAAATGAGAATAAACGTAAAACGTGACATTCTCGTAGAAAGATGCAACGCACAAATAGTTGAAATATATATGCAATTATTAAAAGTATAAACCATACAAAAATAAAACGTTTTTTCATTACAATCAAATACTTTAACAAACAAGATATTTACCTTTGCACATATCCGTTTAGCAATGAAATTAAATTAAATTTAAAACTCTGAGAATGCGAACCCGATTCCTTATCTCCTTTAAAGGGTCAACGTCTCGATTCCTTATCTCCTTTAAAGGGTCAAAGTCTTAAATAGGTGACATCTAGTCCAGGTCGTGGCTACAACTTCTTCTACTACCCTACAAATAATCAACGTTGGAGACACCGGACTGTTATTGATAAGTGGCCACTAACTATATATTTCATCATTTATTCATCTATAATTATTCATATATCATTGTACATATGTTGTAAATACATTTTGTTAATAGTATTCTTGTTCGTTTATTGGTTCTTTGGAAGTTATCGTCCTTGGTTGTCATCCCTCGTCCTTCCTGATCGTCACAATACGGTTCGATTTAAAATGTACTTAGGTTACGTGACATGTCTGTGGGTTATGATACGTCTTATATGAAGTAAAAGTTAATGTGTTATATTTTGTAATTGTGATAACCATTAATTTTGCCAGGTATGAATTTAACAATGGTATAATTCCAGAGGTGACCCTGGGTACTAGGTGCGCGAAGCACCTAGTACACTTCACCTCGGTTTAACGTCACATGCAAAAGACAAGTTAGTAGGTTAGGGTGTAGCAGGGTCACGAACATGCGATCCCTGGGTTGTGAAACCAGTGCGTTACCACTAGACCACGAATCCAACACTATTTTTCGGTTGGACCAGAATCTAAACACCCTGATAAACATAATTCAAATATAATTTCAATTATTAAAATGAATGACTAGAAAGCGATAACAAACTACAAATTGTGTAATGGTTACCATTCTTAATCTTGAAATGGGAACAATTTTCAAAGCAATTTTTCACAGCAAAATTATAATTTGGAAAAAAAAAAACCAACTATAAAAGTTCCATCGCTGAACTAAGCACGCTTTTATAGCATAGTAAAAGGCGATTTAAATAAGCATGCTTTTTGTTAACAATACATCAATACTGGTGTAGGCCTATTGTGATTAACATCTACTCGAGGTGAAAAAGTAACTGAGTTTGCATTTAATAGATGTTGTACTTGTTTCGCATAGACATACAATAGACGTTCCCTCTGAAAAATCATCAGACCAAAACGACCTGGCAATATGCGCATGTCAACAATATACGGATGCTGCATATGAATTCGAATTCGAGTTGAATTCGAGTCATTAGTTCCAGAGAACTCGCGCGGAAACAACAACACCGGAGGGACGTTAGGACAAACTAAACAGCGGAAGGACGGACGGACGGACGGACACGGATTATGATGGATGACATTGTCAAAGAAATTCCTTTCACACCCGGACAAACTTATTGGCAGTGGATTTAGAATTCGGACGGACGGACTAAGTGGCGATTGTATGCCCCCCCACCCTCTCCGCCTTCGGGAAGCATAAGAATACACCCATCGATAGCGTCTCAATGGTCTCATAATGATGAACATTTACGCCAAGTTATTTAAAAATCCATCCAGAACAGACTTATTCACCGGGCACAAAATAACAGATCCCATTTTGACATTTGACCTCTAAGTATGACCTTGACATTGGAGGTACGGACCTGGATCTTGCGCACGACACATCGTCTCATCATGGTGAATATTTCTGCCAAATAATTTTAAACTATATCGAGAATTGACAGAGTAATTGATCGGCCACGAAAAACTGTCCCCAATACGACCTTTGAACTCTAAGTGTGACATTGACCTTGGAGGCACAGACCTGGGTCTTGCGCGCAAATCATCGTCTTTTGATGATGAACGTTTCTGCCAAGTAATCCATCCATAACTGACAGAGTTCTTGAACACAAATCCTGCTAAGACACAAATCCTTCTACTGTATACAAACTCAAGCAATACAAGTGAGAGAGGGAGGAAGGGTAAAAAAATTCCGCTCTGGATTAATATTAACTTACGACTGAAAAGGCGCCAAAAGGGGCGAACTGTTTATGCTTCAAGTAAGTAAGAAAAAGTAGCCTCTCTTAATAATTACATAAATTTGCTGAAATTATTTAAATTATATATTGCGGTCAGCAAAAAAAACTAGTACATTTAAATATTTAACAAATTCGCTGTACCTTAGTAAAAAAAAGTACAAACAAACACAACTATTTAATTCACGGACATCCAAAAATCTCCCCCAAACGGCCATACAGTGGTTAGTTAGTATTGATCCGGACGGACGTTCGTTGAAGAATAGCAGATACTGGGGCGCGTCCCAAGGAAAAAAGTAGTTAATACTAACTAAGCAAGAAAGAGTAGCCTCCCTTCATAATTATACAATTTTGCTAAAATTAGTTAAATGACAACCATTTGGCAGCTTCAGTGCATTTATTTCGCAACATTCTCAACAGAAGGTTATTAGCCAATCAAGGTTTGTTTGTACAGGTCTTTCTCAGCAGGTCGGAGTGGTATATTGCACAAATATAAATCTAGAAAATACAATTATAAATAATGCATCACATTCACAGCGATTTTATTGGAATAATTAAGTTAAACGTGTGTTGCTGCTATTATTTCCAATAGCATTAGGCATGTTTTACATAACAGTATTCTTGGAACCAAATGGGATCTACCCTACTACGAAGAAGTAAATATCGGGAACCAGAATAGGTTTACCCTTGCAAACATTGGCTAGTAAGCGGATCTGTTCTCTGTTGACGACCACATCACTTCACACATTGAATACCAATTACAGGAACAGAAGGGTATTCATTATTCGGCCTAGTTGCAAAACTCACAACAAATTAACCCGTGAATAGCCTAGTATCCTGTCTTAGTGTTACGCAATAAAGATCTTTTATTCAACAACCGGCCAATCCATCTAAAATCTAAATCGCTCACCGAACATTAAAACCGAGCCCTGTTAGATTCGCCCGTGCGGACGGCACTTTTGATTGATCTCCAAGGCGTTGAGTAATTGACTGATCAAGGCAATTTGATTGACAACAGCGTCTGATCAATCAAATGTCAACGCCCCTTGTCCTGCTAGAATCATGCGTGTGGACAGCACTTTTGATTGTTCTGAAATATGCTCAAAGGCGTGGAGTATTTGAATCGTCTTGATTTGATTGACAACAACGCTTGGCCAATCAGAAAGCCAGGACCAGAGATGGGCTCAAAATCGTGCAAAATAATGGTATTCGTTTCGCGGAAAATATGCTGGGTAGGCGTGTTATACCACAAGCTGGAGTAGCACTCCGCCCATTTACCCAAACAAAGCTAATCCTATAGTTTAAAATGGGCTTTTCCATGCAATCGATACCCTTTTGCCCGATGTTTTAAAATGGAATATTCCAGATTTTCTGGAGGTCATTATTGTCAATAAGGGACCATGTCACAAAGCTCGGCTATTCTTCAGTTATTTAAGAGCTGGAGTATCACTCCGCCCATTTACCCAAACAAAGCTAATCCTATAGTTTAAAATGGGCATTTCCAAGCAATCGATACCCTTTTGCCCGATGTTTTAAAATGGAATATTCCAGATTTTCTGGAGGTCATTATTGTCAATAAGGGACCATGTCACAAAGCTCGGCTATTCTTCAGTTATTTAAGTGAAAATTCAAATAAACTTGTTAGTATTTTATATTTGAAATATGGTAAAATAAGAAGCATATCTTCATTCTTTACTATATTAAAAACCATCTTACACAAAATAATTTCAATTTCAAATGAACTAGACACAGACTGAAGAAATTTTTGGCCATTATTCAACCAGTCATTCCTCGTGCCCAGCTCTATGTTTGCAGGCCCTTTGCGCACGTTTAATTAATTTGCGGTGACGTCATCCTTTTGTTCTCGCCGCCCTAAATTTTTACTACTAGACGGTATGAAATGGGTCCAATCCTATAGTATCTGGCGTGTTTTGTTAAGATATTGCCAGTGTACGAGTCTTTAGTGAACTGAAACAGAATATCGTAAAAGGCGACTTTTATTTTTAACGTTTTGATTACACCGATATAAAAATATTATCATGGCCAGATTTAAAGTTTGCCTTAAAATAGCAAATCATTATCATACAGGTACATTAAACTGAAGGAATTTGCCATGCTACTGTATTATAAATAATGTAATGATGCACACAACGACAATGAATATAGTTTTTGTGATTTCAGTTCATATATATGCCATATATATCTTTCCATTATTACACTGACTACGCCGATATTTAACCTAAACCCGCAAGGCTTTGGAAGGCTAACCATCGAGCACAACCAACTATTAAGTATATTTATTATATTTGACCACAATAAGAAAGGAGCGACTTAAGTTTGCAGAAACTGCGTATGTTGAACACTGTTGCTAATGCTCTACATATAAATCGTTCATAGAATTTACCAAGCAATGGGTAAAGATGAATAATTTTTACTATACTCGCTTTGCATTGGTTTAGCCTGGTACAGGTGTTGACCAAGTATTATTCCATACTGTCAGTAGCAATTAAGATCCAGTTTGGAAAATCATTATTTTAAAATCAACATAAAATGATCAATACAATGTTGGTATGTTTATTACAGAGTAGTATTCGGTTATACAAACCCGTTGCTTCTTACTCTTACTGACCTCGTACAGGGTAATTATTTATATTGGGCCTGCCGTCCGGGGTCATTAAGAAGTCATGAAACTAATAATATTTAGTGACATATGCAATTATCCGGGGACTTTGCCATTACATCGGCCAAATAAGATATGATGACCATGTACATAGATCAAGCAGTATTAAATGTTACCTAAATGCTAGCAGTATTCCATGTATAATCCAAACGGGAAAATTGTTATTGTCTTTGAAGTATTCACACATGTTAATTATTGCAGAAACTTGTAAGTCAAACAGTTCATTTCAAATAATTTCTTGTAAGATGATTAAGTAAGTCACTCTATTGCGACCAGCTACAAAACACACCAATCCATTATTTGACCATAGTTGCTGTCAGCCAGCCAATCACAAGCAAGAATAGCCGTTTACTAAATCTCATAGTAAAGGGTTATATTATTGCCTTAATAACCCGCATTTGCCGTGCACTGTCTTTAATACGGTTCCCTGTATCTGTGTTTGCCTTGGGTTGGTGTACCCAGTGTGTACCTTGTGTATGATATTTTGTCCCGAATTCAAGTATCTAAACATATAAATCATTGGTAAATTAATTATTATTGTATTGTTATATACTAGTATGCATATTTCTTTTTATATCATCACAAGTTTAGAAAATTCGTTAAATGTTGATTATGCGGTCTTCAATGATACATAGATAAAATATGAATAGAATGTATAGTAATAACCAAATATAGTTAGAATTGGTATTGAGATGCACAAGGCGCACATACATCAGTTTAGTATAGTGAAAATAAGTTTATTTCGCAATTATAAACAAAATGTAAACACACTGTCATGAACGTAGTGTTGCTTTCAAACGTTTCTTTCGACATACTTTACAATATATGTGATTGATTTTTACTCTGTCAAAGTTTATGTTTATATTTGTTAATTATTTGATTTATTCTCAAAAGTAACAGTTTAACTTCATTAAGTACCATATACTTATTTTGTAATTCGTTTTGATATTTTCTTGTCTTCATTATTATAGTAACTCCGTATTGTGTTTACGATTACACTGTAATTCCACTGTACCTTAATGGTCGTTAATATTTTGAAACCGAAAACAAACTATGCATAGGTAAGACATTTTAATTTACTGTTTTTCTTCAAGCCACTTGGTCATTTCATTATTCATTGTGTGAGCTTTGTCCTTTCAATTATAACTATGTAAATTTAATATTAGTGACATCAGCATTTCAAATACCATATCTATACGTGTTCTAGATACAAGCTCATTTTATACAATGTAACATCCTTTCTTTAGCTATTCTATTGTTTATGTAATATTATAAACATATAAAGCATAAATAACTTCAAATTTAAATGAAAATGTCAAACTACTAATTTGCATTGAAAATGGCAACACGTTACATGTTTATTATGTCCTTAAAATATTAGTGTAAGTTATAATATAACTGTAGTTTTACCTGATATTTCTCTATTTCTCATAATGTCCACATTGCATTATAGGCCATTCTTCTTTTTGGACGTTGCGTATTGCAAAAGTTTTGTGCGTTTAAAAGCGATGTGTGTTCTTAACTTTATTCAATTTGAAACAAATATATATGTTAATTAACTGAATTTTGTTAATTTTATTCATGCCACTATATCTGTTGTAAGATCGTACATGCAGACTTTAATTGTGAGCTATGTAATTTTATCAATTGGTTATAATTAAATCGGAAGAAATACTTTTTTTTTAATTCAAGACATGTTAATCACAACCAAAACCATACATACTAATATGCAACACTATTCTTTCAACAACAATAATCCATGTCCATGCTGTATCCACATAAAATATTTATTCTTGATAATATATTAAACTTTTTCAACCAACGATGTTAACTGTGGGACATGGCTGATCAGTAACATAGATGTCATCTAAAGCTATGTCGCCTGTGTAGCCATCGCCAATCGTTGCTTCAAAAATGACCGAAAATACAAAAGCCTTGATTCCGTTATAATTAATGAGGCAACAGAAGCCTTGATTCTGTTATTCACAAATTATATGAAGATACAAAAGCCTTGATTCTGTTAAACAATGTATGCGCTTGAGAAGGTAACTTTAAATTTAATAATGTTTTGAGATAATAGAATATAGACCTCAAAACGAACACAACTGCAAAATAAAATGTGGCATTAAAGTTAACTTTATATTCGATACAAGAACGAACTCACAAAAAAGTCAACGTTTGAATCCAAGGTCACGTGGGCCTGTTTCCAGTCTGGTCCTTGGTTGCTAGTCATGCCTGAAACCGTCTATCCTGGAATAGCATTGTTCTGTGACGTAAACACCTTCAGTGTACCGACGCTGGCACCTTTCATTTTGTACCTAATGTTGGTGTGAAGCTGGGGCTTAATGGAGACCGGGGATAGTTGTTACACGGGGTAGGTTGTTACACTGAAGATTTCTACTTGATGACATCAGATATAACATCACATATGACGTATATATCTTTACACTGTTGTCCACCATAATGAGTAGAGTTCGCGTACATTTATGCGAAACCATACTATTTCCGAATGGAAAAAGCGTGATTTAGGACCGCGCAAGTAAAACTGTGAAGTTTTGTATTTTGGGGTTAAAAAGTAACGTACATGCAAATATTCAATAATAGATATATACAGCTTCATTTATTACACGTTTAAATTAAGGCGGAAGACGAAGTATACTATATTAGTTCTCTCCCTTCGCTTTTGTCACGCGAATTGTGTTGGGGCAAGTTTATACAATGCACTTGAGGCACTATGGTATAGCGTAACAACATGCCCCATTGGCTTGGTTTACAAGCATTTATTTGGAGTTTTATTTCTTTTCAATCAACTTAACAACAAAGCATTGTTATTGCGATGAAATACTAATATTTGAATAATGTTTAAGTTAATTAAGATAATTTTCATGAACGTGTTTCGTTGTGATTTACGGAATGTTTGATATTACAAACCTAAAATTAACAAGGGACACACTCCGCGGAACCTAGGGGGCGGGGTAAGTGGTTGAAAGTCGTTCTATTGGCGCATTTGCCATATAAAATGGTATTCATGAATCAAATGACACTATGTCGATATTTTGAGCAAGCCCAAATTACTCGTTGGCGGGAATTACAAATAGGGCGACGATTGTCGAAACACAATTGTTCAACGGACAAGAAGAATATAATTTGAAAGACTATCTAATAACAGAAGCAAGGTACTATATTGTTCAAGTCAGTAATAAAATTAGCACAATGAAGGGGGGCCAGATGAATGCAAAAGCAAAATACTCGGAAGACCGATCATTAAGGGTTTTGCGACGATTTCCCGATTCAAATTTTATAAAAATTACCGGTAATGGTGTTGTTGCTTTTATTGAGAATTCCGTTACACAAGTTCAATATTCCTACACATCGGTAAATATATGAAATGTTGCTCTTAATCGGTTTATTATGTGCAATAAAATGTTAGTAATACTATATATTTTTGTACTGTTCAAACTGTAACAACTGTTGGGGTAAGTTGTTACCCTTCACTATCCCCGTACACGCGACTCTTTCTAGCAGAACTATTCTAATATTTAAATGTAACAAAACACCATTTTGAACAGCAAACATTGAGCTTCATAATGTTATTTGAACTATTTATATACGCAAATTTATTTAAAAGATATTCGAAAAAATGTAAAAAGTGTTACAACTATCCCCGGTCTCCCCTTATAACCACGCCTCCCACTCAAGTTTTTGGGAGCGCTCGTTTCTAAGGAAACGTACTTGCCTCAAATGAACACAGCAGTTTTATGAAAATCTAAAATATTGATGTTTTACAAATTATAAATTACCAGAGTTTCATATATTGTCTCACCAATGTCTGTTGTACAATATATTCATATGACTCGTTCGAAGTTTATAATACAGAACACAATATTTTATTTTTGTGGAAGCAACACTCTACTGTCATAATTCTGAAAGTTTGTTGCTAAACACAACGGAAAACGCCTCTTACATCCAATGTTCAATGAATTTCAACCAAAGCACAATTTCCGTCAACATCGGGATGACGTTAGTTACTTCATTTTTACTTTCGACGTCAGTAAGTCTAACACAAAAAGTGCTCCCTACGAACAGTTTCTATAATGAATGTTGAACAACGATTGCCCGGCAAATTTTGTGTGAGGATATTATGACTGCAACTAGCAATATGCTTAGCAATACATATGGAGAAACTGCAGTGAAAAACAACACCATTTTTTGTCAAATTGAAGTGACATAATATTCTTCTGTTACATTTGCAGCACTTATAGTACTACGATAGAGAAATTGGAACACTTTTCCGGGAATATTTTGGATCACCCTTAAAAAAATAACAAAATTGTACATCAAGATATATGTATTTATACCGTTGTTGTTGTCCTCGGAGTGTTTGTAATTGGAGACGTCAAGACCTCAGTGACTCCTTGGGCATTAGTTGTTCGCTCTTTAAAATATGATTTATTTACGGTAGAAGGACCCTAATGGGACTGTTTTCAGACCTTGATTTTCTTCTTATCTTTGATAATTAAATCTATTATGAGACTAAACTGTGAAATATAAACAAAATCTAGCCACACGTTTTGACAAAAATGCGATTTTTCTTATAACACCTCATTTTTCTACTTCAACCTAAAATTATGATGGGGTACACTTACAAAAATGACTGACATATTGTCAAAATGTATTTTATTTATTCCCGAATAGCTTTAATTTATACGTTAAAGGTGTATCTTATGAAAAAGTAAAACAAACAGAAGTACTAAAGTTGACCAACAAAACTTATTACATTAAATCGGGCTAAGCATATGGTAAAAAACAACAGATTTCATTACAGTAAAAATATGCCAAACACCAATTATTGTATGTTTTTTAACTTTTATTTCGTAGTATGTCAAAATCAGTAATACCAAAATATAATATAACCTTATATGAGAGGAAAATGGTATAAATTGACATAGGTTCACCACAAAAATTTCAAGGTATAACATTTGGACTGAAGCAACCCTATGTTATAAAAAAATATATGAAAAATAAGACAAGTAAAAAAGCAAATATTTTCCTTCTATGTTAAAAACTTGTTTTTCTCTTATAATTATAATCTATTAGCAGTATCGATATTAAATGAATTATTTTTGCATTTAATGTTAAAGAAATAGTGTTTTGTGAAAACATTTTAAATTACAAATGAAACTAACTGAGGTTCACATAGCCTTGGTTACCAAATTCAGAAAAATAATAAACATTTTTTATAAGTGTGTGTTTCAAAAAATTCAATGGACATTTTCATTACATTGGGTTAACAAGAGTTTCAAAAAACTGGCAGATCTGTGTAATAACTTCATCAAGACTCTTCTTGACGCTTGTGACTATTGGTAAAATGTCACTGTTTTTGGATAAAAAGGTGTCTCTTAGACCATTCTCATCATTTCGCCGATACATAATTTTCAGATGTTTTTTACAGCGGTAGATCTCGTCAAAATTTCTCAGTGGAACAGGCCCAAGTTTACACAATGAACAGTATTTTAAATTATCCAACAACACCAAACTCGATCACCCGACGTCCCGCTCTCCACCCATCTCGGCTGACTATTTTTCCCAGTTTTTGGTGTGAATGAAGGTTATTTCACAGCAAGGAGCACGTATCTCCTTTACGCACATATGTTTTTATATACGAATAATTATGTTCAATAATACTAATAATCCTTGGACGTTTATTTATAACTATTTTAACTTAAGTGTAAGGAAATACACCAGAAATATCGCGAAAATGTTATGATTAAATGTAAACTGAAATTCCCATCAATGACATTATTTGAAGGTATTCCCCATGTCAGAGTACCTTGTTTTTCTTCAAACTACATTTTTACTTTCATCGTTAAAGAAAAATAAGCATTTATTTCAAACATTTAATTGAAAATAACTCAACATTCAAAAAGTAATGTTTATTTCGCGAAAATAATTTATGTTTCGGATCAGATCTATTAGATTTATGGTTAGTGGCGAATGGGCCGAAGTTAACCGATATTTCGCGAGTATTTCCGAAGTCATTAGAATCTTTCTACCTTAATCGTATTTGGTAGTTATTAGTAGTAATTTTGATTTGTATTTTTGTCAATAGAATCTGTTTACAAATACACAGATAAGTTAATTAAATAAATAAATACATAGTGTAACCTTTACGCTAATCACTGTATTTACTCAAAAATTCCATTATAACGTGGAGTATTTCATGACTTACACAGACTTGCTGCCCTATTAAATGCATTGGAAGGAAATCAAACTATGGATAATAAATTATTAATAACTTAATTGTATTGTATTTGCGCAGTAAACAATATTAATATATGTTACAGAATATGTAAAGTACAAAAAGTACTTTTTGCATTTACCCCTACACATACACAGCTTGACAGCTAGGTGTATTTGCCAACGACACATAGCAATTGCATTGAGCTTATTTATTTGTTGTGCAAGGGTAGTATGTAGGAGATTAAAGATAATTTAATGCGGAAGGGTATTGATTAAAGTTGACCTAAGATTAATGTATAAGGTGCCGTCGTACGAAACTGAAAGCAGATTCAACTTAAACTGTCATCTAAAAGGTAGGTTGGATGATACGTCCTCACATTTCTCGTTATCAAAGCGTGAAGTTGAAACATGGCGTATTACAGAAATGTGGGTTCGCAGTGTGCTACTATACGAGTGAAAACAGGGTAAAAGCTTATACCTTCTATATTACAAGCATGAACGTTTAATGACAATAAATTCATAACCATTTTTTCTGATCAAAGTTACGCAAATCAGCAGTGAACGATTACTTTCAAGGCTGTAGTACATACCTATAAGGTCAGGAGGACATGAAAGCCTGTATGCTGTAATGGAAAACACAGTAAAACAAATACATTTTTGCGAGCTTTCAATGTGTCTTATGTTTTACGTCGTTATATTTTACTCTTTAAAAATGAGATTAGGGTGATAAGAAATTCATTGTTATACTATAAATGTTGTACGGATAGAACTATCGACAAATCCCCTTCAGCTAATCTCGTTGTCACAACATACAGCCAGCCGGTCCTTTTCAGGGATGCCTTGTTTCATCAGTAGTTCACATTTCGGACAAAAATGCAGTCACGTATATGATTTCGTACCAGGTTGAATGTCATTACAATATCGTAATTATATAAATAAAAATGCTAATTGGCATATACATCTTTAATTTGCCTCGGTGTACCAGTAAATTATGGTACCATTCATAATTTCGTTACATAATATATCATTCAGATCGCCAGTTTCACTTGCGATTTAAAACACAACGCTTTCCAAGACATACAAACACAACCTGTGATAAACATTACTTACATATTATACATTTTGCCAGTATGTAAATGTGTACTGGTCACAATAATAGATTATTAAATTCACCATTAATCTAAATAAATGCTACGTAAAAAATAGGGTTAATAAGTTACATGTAGTTATTAAGATGTTCAATATAAATATTACAGTACATCTCTTCTATCACATCCCAGCTCGACTGCATTAGGATCAGCAGGATGTCTACCTGCTCTGACCTTTTGAGACAGCATATCTTCATATAGAAAGCAATGAAATAAAAATCATAAACACTGCATTGCTTATTCAACCAAAAGGAAAGAAAAACCTATCAGCTCGATGATAATCTTCATTTAAGTTTATATTTCACAAGCCAGTGAAACCAAAAATAGTCGTTATTATTATTATTATTATTATTATTATTATTATTGTTACTTTTATTATTATTATTATATTATTGTGTTGTTGTTATTTTCAAAATATTACCTAAGCACTTCTAAGGCATGTAGTGAAACTGTTGCAAGATATGTTCTGTTGCAAGATATGTTCTGTTGCAAGATATGTTCTGTTGCAATATATGTTCTGTTGCAAGATATGTTCTGTTGCAAGATATGTTTCCGTAAACCTCCAGGCAGTTGAAACAGCGAATGGAATCATTATCACCTAGATAACAGACTAACGGCTACTAATTCCAACGTGTGTTACTCTAAATTAACAATAATATTAATAATGAACTATTTACCCAAATCTAGCATTCACTATTGTTGAATATCTTCCCTGTTACTATAGTACGTACATGTCCATGTATTTGCAAAGTAAGATAATTCTCGTTTGTTAACAGCGAACTAAAAGCAAGCAGCAGAAAAGAGGAGTTCTTATTGTATGTATACAAATTAAAAAGGACATTTTATACTTTTGCTAAGGTAATTTGTAGAGTATTTTTAAAGTCAAACATACACATGTGTGGTACTAAAATTTAGCTTAAAGATTTTTTTGTTCAGAAACATTATACCTTACAGTTGTTGCTTTTTTTCGTGTTTTTTTTCGGAATGAAGAGAGTTAAAGGTAAACAAATAATTGTAAATTTGCAACACGAAGCGATAGCTTAAAATGTAACTGCACAGTTTCTTTTTTGCTTAAGTATATTTTACCTCCGAAATCACCTTCACATCCCTGTATGTTACACATTGAACGGTGGCATCATTCTGAGCAAATCAAAACTCGAAACGTTTGTTAACATCAGTTATAAATATTCTTGCTTTCTTTGGCAGAACAAACCTGTATGCTACGTAACTTAAAATTAGAAAATACATCGAAAGTCTCCTCCGCACCACTGCGTGTTGCAGAAGGATTTGTAGCAGCATTCCGAGCAGATCACCAGATCGGATCTTTTGTTAACATTGCCCTGAATGTTATTGGTTGTCTTATCAGAACAGCCCTCTATGCTGCATAACTTACATAAAAAGTGTATGAACTCTATGTATTTTGTCAACCACCCAATGTATGTTACTATTCTATAATAAAAAAAATTGATTTGACAACAATATCCAATGCGCGTGGAATTCACTAGTATGGTGCTAGTAAACCATAATTGCATTCAAATCGACGGTCGCAAAAAATAAATCAACGACAGCGCATACCGGCTTATGTGTAACACATTCTTATTTCTTCTGCAATGAGTAACCCAACTTAAATAGGGAACGTGTGAGTTACATACAAACAATTCTAGAGAGTGTTTGCGATTAAATATATAGTAACCTTGACCGCTCGTGTATTATCAATTTCATATTCAGTATGAAACAGTTGGTTGTACTTTAAAATGAAAGTATGATGCCCATGCGTATCGTCGGAAATACTAGTTTTATCATTAAGATTCACTTTTATGAGCAAAAACAGCACTCTGCCCAGAGTTGATGACCAAGGTCAACAACCAAGGTCTTCGACCACTACACAACACCACAATATGCAGCCATCGCTTTAACAAGTGACGTCGTCGCATAGGCGCGCTTAATTCAAAGGTGAATTGCCATCGTAACTTTACATGGAAAGTAAACAATGTTTTAACTTTAAACTTTATGAATTTTATGAAGTTTCACAACTTTAAGTAAAATAGAATAAGGGTCACGTATTTAAACCTTAATAGAAATAACAAGGATACATGAAAATAAGGGATTTTAATGCATAATGAATTATCAATGTTTACATTGGCACAACATATGTTACGTCTCACTGTATGCAATAACCTACGGCTAATAGAAAATATTGTTACGCATTACAAGGTAAGAACCTATCTAGTAATGTTACTAATGAAATGTAAAAGTAGTTTGCTATTTAAATGTTCAAAAAGTCGTCCATCAGATAAATGGAATGTCTATCAAGGGACATAACTACGTTATAAATAAAGTTAATTCGTCTAAGAGTTGTCTATACTGGCCTCAACAAAACGTTTGAAAAACAGGCAAACGGGTACTTCGTTTGATAGTGATCCCTTTCGTAATTGAAATAAATTGAAAATGGAGATTTATATGTAAGATAGGAGGAAAACTAAAATACGCTAAAATAGTATTCTACTTTTAGGTTTTCAAACACCCCAACATGTTTAGACGAGTTGGTTGCATATTGTTTAAAAGGCGTTCATATTAATAACCGTACTAGTTGTACAACTGATACATTTCGCTTTCGTATTATTTTCGTTTTATTCGCATGGGGTAAATTAAAAAAAAAAAAAATAAGTAATCTATATAATGTTTCACGATATGCTCCTTAGACAACACATCCGTCTATTTTCACATTTCATTGTTATACCCGTATCAGCAAACAGTTGAGTAAAATTGTCACAAAAAGAACCAAAGCAAGTGCTTTGCGAACAATCACCTGTTGTTGTTTTTGGTGTAAGTAAATCATCGCGAAAACAGAACACGCACGTGATTCCTGGGGTGTTCGTGACTTTGCGGTTTTCGACACAATCAAAGCGGTCTTTTGTTGCAAACTCGCTTTCCACGTGAAGCATACATTTAAGTGTACTGGACGTTTGAATAACAGAGGCAATGCTTCCGGTTAAATTATTGTCCGCAACTATCATCGTTATAAATGTTTTAATTGTCAGTGGTAAGTATACTGATGATCACTTATAATAATTTAACATTTTAATACATTATATATACATGTAATCATGGAATTCTATGGAAAAAGCTGGCATACGTATTACAAATCGCTCCACGTATGAACGAAAAATAAATATGTGATTTAAATTGTTTCTCCTGCATAATTGTTTTTGATTTCTAGGGAAGTGAGCATTTCGCACAATTTAAAGACTCAACGTCTTTGTGAAAGGATGCATTTCATACTCCAGCCGTAAAGCTCCAACTAATGCACCTCAAAATAATATACTTATGGTCCTGCCCACATGCTATAAAACTAAGAGATATTGTGGAAAACATTTAATCGCCGGGGGGCGTGTTCCAGGTAGTCCCTAAAAATCGCCCTTATATTATAATGTTATTAATTAGTTGAATTCATATTTGCCTTGTTATTGTTATTACTGTTATTATTATGCAGCATATTTTGGTTTTAATAGTATCAAAACTATTGTTTTGATATAAATATAAATAGTCTGCAGCATCTTTCAGTTTTAATAGTACAAGTTAGATCTATCATAACTATTGTTTCGATATAAATAGAATGTAACAACGCCATCATTAAGGTATATACAATGTTTTTATTTTCTTGACTATGTATTGTGAAATATAACAACCAAACAGTACATATAAAAAATTGCTAACATTGGCAATTTTTTTTTTCGAGAAAGCCGCAAAAGGTTCAACACCACCAATCGATATGCACAGTTATCCGACCGAGTCTTGGCAAACCTGTCAGTATTCACCCACACATTCTTTAACCATTCTTAGACTTCAGAATAAAGAATATACTCTGACTCCAGAAATATATACTTATAAATTCACCAAAGCATTTTGTTTAAGAATATTTTTAAAAAGTCCAAGTATGCTCCAGCGTATGCTTAAGACATTCTTAAAAACTTGAAGATGACGACCAGATGTGAAATAAAAGGAAAAGCCTTTCACCAGCCTATTTTCAGCTGAATTCTCTCTTGTCATTGTGAAGATGATGTCGGCGAGTTGACAGAGCAAACGCTCAGCTAACTCGTCGAATCCCTTCCCTTTCTGAGGTGCATCCAATCCAATTTTAATCCAAATGTTAATAAATAATTTAATTTAAACGTATTTATTTCAAACAAGAGTGCATTTACATATATTTGAAACATACAACATTTGTATACATACAAGTTTGATTTGGATAAGAACGAAAGACTTCGTCTTATAAAGTTCTTCTCCATAAAGGTTGTATTAAGTTGCATGTTTTCAAACGAACATAATTGGTTTACTAATAAATCTAATAAAACGGAGATTAGTACGATAAGAAGTGAAAAAGTAATAAATAAAGAAAAAAATGACAAATATTAGATTAGGAAGAAATGTTTAACATAGATACATGTACAAGTAGACAGCAATATGATACATTAGTAAATTATATATAACTTATACATGTGGGAAATGACTTAGTAAGAAAAGGAAGTTAGAGAGAAGTTCTGAAGCAAAGCTATGTTTCAAAACGTTTGCTATTGATAATATACTTGTGTACTGCATCAGCAATTTTAGTATTAGTTTGATAATCCAGAGTGCTATCTCCATTTAAGATCGTTTGGACAGAGGGGACGGAATACATAGATATAGTGTTCAGAAGTTCTGCACGGATATTAACATAAAACTGACATTCAAGGAAATAATGGAATGGTGATTCCCTTAGTCCGCATCGGCATAGAGGCGATGAAACTACATTACGCATGAAGAGGTGTTCATTTAGCGCACTACAATTTGTTCTGATGCGTGTGTGTAGAATTTGAGAGCGTCTTTCTCCATAAGAAAATATTGGATTTTGAATTGGTCGATCAGTATTGATTTGTCTTTTGAATGAATGAATCGATTCAGCATTTCTTAAATCTTCTGGAAGACGATTCCAATCGGATACTGAAGATGGTAGAAATGAATGTGAATAAGTTGAAGTTCGAGCATAAATGCACTGGAAATGTGACGCATTTCTAAGCGGGTATTGGCTAGATGCCCCAACTGTGTCAGGTAGAAGTGACTGTAAATAGTGAGGTGCTTCTCTTAAGTTCATTTTCTACATTAATATTAACTTGTGTTTACGTCGTCTTTGACTGAGAGTTTCCCAACCTATCTCATTATAAAGATCTTCTAGTGATACTAATCGAGTACAACCAGATGATATACGAGCTGCCTCTGTTTGAATTTGTTCTAATTCATCTTTTTCATATTGTGTGCAATTGTCAAAAATAACATTTGAATATTCAAGTATTGGTCGTATGAATGCAAAGTAAATAGTTTCAAGAGATTTCCTATCAAGCATTGACTTTAGACGACGCATTATATTAATACGCTTCCATGCTTTTTCTTTTATAAAAGCTATGTGTTCATGCCAATAAATAATTTCATTATGTTTATATAAACAAACGCTTAATTACAGAATACTCAAAGGGATGTAAACCTTTGTTTTCGTGGTCGACGTTTTCAGGATTTCTTGCAGAAACTTGTAGTAAAAATACATAGCGCAAAGTTAATTTTGCTGAGCGTTTTCAAAATGGCGTCAAAAATATTGACATCTCGTAGAAGGCCGAGCTAATCCTGAATACTGATTGGCTGAATCTCGTATTGGCCGCGTTTTTCCATATTGGCCGTATTTTTCCCGTATTGGCCGAGTTTTGAAATGTATTAGCGAGGTTTACATCGTATCAAGCGACTAAACTGACCAGATTCTCGTCTAATATTATAAAGATAATTAATAATTAAATATAGTACTGTATGTTTCGTCCGAGATGTTCGATTGAAAAAAGTCGAGTATGCACCTTATTTTTTAATTCTTCTATAAGTAGACTTTAGTTCGAGGAAGTTGTTTCTTGACAGCAAAACACGTAAACAAATTAAATCAAACGAATCGAAACATATTTTGGAAAACAAAACCTTAAGCATTATGAGCTTTATTTTATTTTATAATGTTTTCAAAATTTGCATGCTGTAGAAATGTCGTAAGAAAAGGTAGGCCCAGAAATCGTTACAGATTCTGTCATTAATGCAAAATAAATTATTATCGAAATGAGGTTGGTGCATATATAATCGATATAGTAGAACATTGTGGGAAATGGTCCCTTTCAATAGAAATGTATAATCATTTCCGTGCCAGTGCGGGTCTTTATCTAGTGATTTAATAAAGTTTTATAAATTAAAAGTAAAAAAGTAAAATCATTTCAATATACTTACCGTGTAGGTCTGTCGGACATTTCTCCGTTTGATGTCATTGGCCACCACATGATAATCAAGTTTAATTGACAAAAAACTAGAGCTTTGTCACAGAGATAACCACGTCCCCGAATGATAGAATGTTTCAAGGTGGGGGGGGGGGGCCAGTTGTTTTAAGTTATGTTAGTAAAATAAAATATATCTATAAAAAAACAAGGAAATGTCCCTATGTATTCGATAGTGGACAAATAATCAAATAGCCATTAACTTCTAATGGAGAAGAACAATGTAAAACTCCTTGGTACACAGAACAGCACATTACACTCAACAATGAAGACAAGTTTCAAGAAAATTCCTTGGATACTGTAGGAGGAGTTGCGGTCACAAGGAAGGTTCCTATAATTATATTCCGTAGAAGAGAAATAAGAAAAGGGTCATTACTTGCGAATAGAGGAGAAACATTTAAATCGCCATCTGTACTCACAATTACACGTTACCCTAAACAATGAAGACAAGTTTCAAGAAAATATGTTGGAAACAGTAGGATGAGTTGCGTTCACCATGAATTTTTCCTATATATTCCATTCCAAAAATAAAGCATAACAAATTAACAAAGGGCAATAACTCCAGAATTATGAAGTGCATAATAAATGTTCTTATGCACTGCACTTCTCCCCAATGAGATATATCTACCTATGAAGTTTCAAGTAAATAACTTAAACGCTTTTGAAATTAAGAAGGAAAAGCATGAAAACTATGAACGGACAAACAGGGTGATTACTATAGGGCACCCGCACAAATTGCGGGGCCCTAATAAGACAACAAATAATAATACAAATACAGTATTTAGGCGTTCCACCATCGAGAGACATCACTCGCTCAATATAGCAAGCCTGAATATGAAACAAAGTAGATGTTGTGCATCTACTAAGCGTGTATGTAAACACACCGTTACAAATAATAAAGCATGCATTGAAATAAATACACATTACATTACAAGATTTTCAAAATGTGGCAACTGACCATTAGATGTAACCAATTTACAACTTCTAAAACAATCAAACCAATGTTTCGTTTATAATAAATTTTAGGTTGTGTCGAATACAGATCGAATCCCATTATTTTCAGGGTTTTTTTAATTAACAAAAGAAAACACAAAACAAGAGGGCCATACGGCCCTAGGTCGCTCACCTGAGGGGCTAAGGAATTAAACTGTTACATGAAGATTCGGCTAAAAATGTGGCCTCTAGATTGTTCGCAAGCTTTTTATTCTATTTGACCTGGTGACCTAGTATTTTACCACATGTGACATGGGTTCGAACCTGTCCGAGATATTATTGCGACAAATGTTCTGAGAAAGGTTCATGATGACTGAGATACAATTGTGGCCTCTAGAGTTTTCACAAGCTTTTTAAAATTTTCAATATATCCATATAAGGAAAACTGAACTTCTCCCCTCCCTTGGCGGCCATGTTTTTGAACGGACCGGAACCATTTTCTTACTCGGCCAAGATATCATATGAACAATTGCTCTGAGAAAGTTTTATGTTGATTAAGCAAAATATATGACTTACAGAGTGTTCACAAGCTTCTTCTAAATCCATATAAGGAAAACTTCCCCCCACCCCCCTGGCGGCCATGTTTATTGACAGACCGGAACCATTTTAAAACTTGGCCGAGATATCAAGCTTTTCCTAGAGCAATATAAGGAAAACTGACCCCCTGGCGGCCATGTTTTTCAACGGAGTGAAACCATTTTCGAACTCGGCCGAGATATCGTAAGAACAAAGGTTCTGAGCAAGTTTTATGTTGATTGGGAAAAAAAATGACTCCTAGAGTGTTCACAAACTTTTTCTACAGCCATATAAGGAAAACTGTCCCGCCCCCTGGTGGCCATGTTTTTTTTAACGGACCGGAACCATTTTCGAACTCGGCCGAGATATCGTTGGACCAAATGTTCTTAGCAAGTTTCATGTTGAGTTGGCAAAAATGTGACTTCTAGAGTGTTCCCAATCATTTTCTTTTTTGGAGATGTTGGTAGGGTAAGCATTGGTATGCACTAATAATTCACTGATATGTTTTAAGATTGCAGACTACAGTATGACACTTGCGCTGAGACGGGTTACATTCAACTAGAAAGTAGCCGGTAAAAAGATGGTGATAAAACAGTCAACTTTGTTTAGTGTCGTGTTCCCTCTTACATATTACATGACATACCCTTTTTATTACTTAAATCAATTCAGTTTACAATGCTGTTTAAGAAAAAGTATGGTTATAAGGGTACCTATGTGCAAAATGTTGCATTGATTTTTGGTTAAAGTTATCGCTGTTACATTAAATTACAAAAATGTGACTTCTAGAGTGTTCCCAATCATTTTCTTCAATTTGACCGAATGACCTAGTTTTTGACCCCACATGACCCAATGTCGAGCTCGGCCGAGATATCATTGGGACAAATGTTCTCACCTAGTTTCATGAATATTGGCCAATAAATGTGGACTATAGAGTGTTCACAAGGTAAATGTTGACGACGCACGATGGAAGACGCATAACTAACGACGGACAAAAGGCGATCATAAAAGCACACCATAAGCACGTTGTGCTCAGGTGAGCTAAAACACGAAACTCAACCAAATGACGTCAAGGTCACATTACATTAAATAAATAACTCATGTAGGGCTGTACTCTCGAAATAAATCAACAAGTTTAACTCGAAGACATGTTTTTAGGTTTAGACACTTGCTTTGATATTATTTTTTGGAGATGTTGGTAGGGTTACAAGGATTGGTATGTACTAATAAATCACTGATATGTTTTAAGATTGGAGACTACAGTATGACACTTGCGCTGAAGCGGGTTACATTCAACTAGAAAGTAGCCAGTAAAAAGATGGTGATAAAAAGTCAACTTTGTTTAGTGTCGTGTTCCCTCTTACATATTACATAACATACCCTTTTTATTGCTTAAATCAATTCAGTTTAGAATGCTCTTTAAGAAAAAGTATGGTTATAAGGGTACCTATGTGCAAAATGTTGCATTGATTTTTGGTTCAAGTTATCGCTTTTACATTAAATTACATAAGGATTGGAATTAGTAAAGTGTAACCTAAACACGAAACATTGAGAGGCACCAAAGGGCAATGTTTACATAAAATTATCATGTTACTGTGTGGTTTTACTGGCCGTAATAAGTTTCATGGAAAGAATGCGATAAATATCATGATTTGAACGTACATAACGATTTTTACAGCGAAAATCGCTATTTCAAGTGGAAAAAAAAAGATAAAAAGTACGGAAACCCGTCTTGTGCATCTCGCAGCTTACCAAATCATGCTATAAACAAAAATGAACACGTTTTATAAAATATTTATCTCTATTGCATTAAAGTATGTAAACATATTCTAGTATTTTGACTGATTTCTATGAATTAAGTACACGATTTGACTCAGGCACCCACATATAATCAAAACGCTGAAAACGTAAGCCATATTGCTTATCATGTGTCATACTCAAATGCGTTTTCAATCATTTTTACTTTGTGTATCGGTCTGAAATTTTGCATGCACATTAGAAATATGTTAATAATGATGAAGAATTGGATTTTTCGCGATGCCAACACTTTAAGTTGTTTTCTAGGTCACATTACATTACATTAATAAGTCATGTAGGGCTGTACTCTCTAAATAAATCAACAAGTTTAACTCGAGGACATGATTTTAGGTTTAAACACTTGCTTTGATATTCTTTTTTGGAGATGTTAGTAGGGTAAGCATTGGTATGCACTTATAAGTCACTGATATGTTTTAAGATTGCATACTACAGTATGACACTTGCGCTGAGGCGGGTTACATTCAACTAGAAAGTAGCCGGTAAAAGGATGGTGATAAAACAGTCAACTTTGTTTAGTGTTGAGTTCTTTCTTACATATTGCATGCATACTATGACATACCCTTTTTATTGTTTAAATCAATTCAGCTTAGAATGCTCTTTAAGAAAAGGTATGGTTATGAGGGTACCTATGTGCAAAATTTATTTTTGGTTTAAGTGATCGCTTCTACATTAAATTGCAAAAGGATTGGAATTAGTATATTGTAACCTCAATAGATTGCGCGTGTTTACTTTATCCCACAGTGTGTAAATACAGATGAGTTATTTCGACAATGCATTCGAGATGACGGGATAAAAAAATCAGTAGATATCGTTTTCTTAAATTTTTAATGCTCCCGTATTACTGAAAGGACCTTTCTGCAAGTATAAATAGTTTGTTATTTGTGCTCTTTGATGCCTCACCTAGCCGTCCCTGCTCTTAATCGCCTCTCCGCACTCAAACAGATGTTCAACGCCAAATGGACAATGCCGACAGGAAATAGCAGTGAAACTATAATTGCATTAATGATACTAGTATGCCGTATATAGAATATTCAAATTAATGTTTCACGATTATTAGTATCAAACATTATGAATCAGAAGATGAAAAAAACATCTTGCGTAAAATGACACAGTAGTTCATAAATTGTTAAGAGATTGACCTTTTCAGCTGATTGTCACAAGGACGACACAGACCAGTGCTGAAAACATTGAAATGAGTCTATTTTACAAAATTAATAAATGATGAGACTACCGAAGAAATATGCTTTGTGGTGAAATAAATTTAAACGTATAATCAATATTCTGTTGGTCTATGTCTTAAATCAAAGATTATTAACTCAATGTATAATAATATTTTATTCATGAACATTAATCAAACTGTATTAATTAAAATTAGATTTGGACATCTTCATTTAGTAATGAAATCGAGTTATAGATTTGTCCGTGCGCATGAAGACTGCATTCCTTATCTCTACCAGGTCACAGCTAAAAACGGTTATGTCTCGAAACGGCTCTCGTCTCGTCTGCAAAAGAAAAGCTTAGCGTAAAAGACGTTTCAAATAACGAGTTTTAAAGAAACGAGCGCGTGGTCAGGCTTGTGTCTGTGTTTGTGATGTTCGATGACCGAACATTAATTTGTACACAAACGCTTGACAGGAGTTTAAATTGGTCGTGGTAAAAACCTGGAAAGGTCTATTGAATTACCTGGCATACGCATGGGTTAAGATAAGTGTTGTGTTAAATAAATTTATCGAATTATGGGAACATATAAACATATTCATGAACAGTGTGTCTTTTATTATATATAGACAAAGCAATGGTAATCTTATGATTTATTCAACACCATTGGAAACAGTTTGTTTTGGTTCATATTTGTTTAATTCATAGATCAGCTACAAAAAAGCGCTTTCACACCTTGGTCAAAGGAGTATATGGGAAGCAATACAATAGTATCTTTCATAGATAAATCACATTCCAATGGGGTAACATAATATTGAATAAAGTCAATCAATTAATAAATGTAATCTAACGCTGTCCTAAGCATTAGTAAATATAAAATATATTATATAACTTAAAGTTGTTATTACGATAAGGCCATACTAGTTTTGCGATAAACACCCATTTAGACCAAAGTTTTCATATGGTTATTGGTTAATGGAATTTCTCAGCCATCATGTTTTGAAACGGTTGCCTAACTGTAAATATGCAAAGTTGGATGCTATTTATAAACTGATACAGTCCTGCATTATAGTTTATGATAGAGAATTTCTTTCAACCGTAAATAACATATCTATTCTCCATGGGTCAACAGCTTTTGATATATTTATCGATTCAATTTGGATAGTAACAGCTTTAAAACCTATCCCCAAGCGCGTTATAATAGTTCAACAGTTTTCATGTGTAACGGCACACGGACATAAAAAACATTAAATTTTGCATTTGATGCACGTTTTGTAGAATTTAACATTTTTAGGTCACCTAAGCACAAAGTGCTCATGGTGTGCTTTTGTGATCGCCGTTGTGCGTCCGTGTGTCCATGCGTGCGTCCGTCGTCAACTGTACATTTAAACAACATCTCCTCCTAAACAACTTGGCAGATTTTCTCCAAACTTCACAGTAATGATCATGGGGTGACCCTCTTTTAAAGATGTTCAAATCGTTACGGCCCGCTGCATCTGTATGTCACCAGAGCTAAAAATAGATTTTAAAAGTGTAAACTTGAAAAATCTTCTTCTCTGAAACCGCAGGGCCCAGAGGTTTCATATTGGGTATGTAATATCCTCAAGTAGATCTCTACAAAGATTGTTCAAATTATACCCCTGTGGTCAAAACTGGCCAAGCCCCGGGGGTCACATGGTTTATATAGAATATATAGGAAAATGACTTTAAAAATCTTCTCCTTCGAAAGCAAAAGGCCCAGAGGTTTCATATTTGGAATGTAACATCCTATAGTGGTCCTCTACAAAGATTGTTCAAGTTATGCCCCATGGGTCAAAAATTGCCACACCCCAGGGGTCACATGGTTTATATACAATATATAGCAAAATGACTTTAAAAATCTCCGACGAAACGGCAAGGCCCAAAGGTTTTATATTTGGTATGTAACATCCTATAGTGGTCCTCTACAAAGATTATTTATACTTATGCCCCTTGGGTCAAAACTGGCCACGCCCTGGGGGTCACATGGTTGACAAAAAATTAAATAGCAAAATGTCGTTAAAAATCGTCTTCTTTGAAACCGCATGGCCCAGAGGTTTCATATGTGGTATGTATAATCCTATAGTTGTCCTCTACAAATATTTTTCAATGTATGCCCCTGGGTCAAAACTGGGCACGCCTCGGGGGTCACATGATTTATTTAGAATTAAATAGAAAATTTACTTTAAAAATCTTCTCCTCGGAAACCTTAAGGCCCAGAGGTTTCTTATTTGGTATGTGTATAGTGGTCCTCTACACAGATTGTTCAAATTATGCCCCTGGGGTCAAAACTGGCAACGCCCCGGGGGTCACCCGGTTTATATAGACTTAATAGCAAAATACCTTGAAAAATCTTTACCTGAAACTGCAAGTCCCAGAGGTTTGTTCAAAATTGTTCAAATTATGCCCCTGGGATAAAAATAAGCCACGCCTCGGGGATGCAAATTCCTATTGGGTTACAAGGTCTTAGGTGAGCGTCATAGGGCCCTAAGGGCCTTTTGTTTCATCTGACGCGATCGTTTTCGTTTAATATTAAACTACTGATTTCAATTATTTTAATTACAAAAGTTTAGCATATACAACCAAGCTATGTAATTCAGCCTTTTACACCACGTATTACGGCTTCTTCCTGAGATGCACGACGATCATCTGTGTTATGTACTATATGATGCCAGGTCTTAACATCTTGTCAACAAAGAGGGATTTAGCTGAAACTTGTATTAACTACATTTCATCGTTCCTCAGAAACTTTTAGTTCTGAACATTACACCATTGAGTAATTAAATTGTAATTCAGTTGAAATAATATTCTCTTTTATTACTATCTAATTTGAATTGCAATGCTATGAAGTTAAATTTTATTTACATGTTCGTTTATTTTGATTGATTTTAGGCTAAGTGTGATGTTCGACGTGCCTTTAGACCGGTTTAAACCCCCTATGCTTTGCATTGACCGTTCCAAGACGGTGACCCCGGTTTTAATAATTTGTATGTGTTATGTTCTGTAGTGCGTATTATCCTGTATTGTATAGGCAATTGGTCAATAACGGGTTTCTCTCCTGGTGATGTCTCTGGAGTTTCATTATCCTTATATTCAATTTGATTTATGTCAGGCAACATAAACAATATGACTCGAAAAAATAACACAGTAACTTAATCGGATCACCGATAAACATGTATCCGTAATTCAAGCAGAATCTTAAGAAGTGTTATTGTTTCTGTTTTGTACACAGACGTCCTACTATGTAACTTACTTACTATATAAATGCTTGGTCAGTATGAAACGACTCCTTTTATTAGTTACTATATAACTTACTATATAAATGATTAATCCGTATGAAACGAGTCCTTTTACTACTTACTTTATAACTTACCTACTATATAAATGATTAATCTACATTTTACCCTGTTTCTCACAATTTAAATATGTTATAATCGAAGCGTGAAACATGTGTTGAAACAAGCTCCTCCCAACAGGCGACATTTCGTGATGTTTCATGGTTTTGTTTCGTTATGTGGCCCTTATCGGTAGTCAAAGGGAAGCAACCTTGACATTTTTCCGTGTTTTGCTTTGTTGGAGTCGAATTTCCTATTTTCAGACTGCTACTGACTGTTACAAGCAGGACCCAGATTAATTATTGTTCTATTTTGTGGTTGTTGTGAGTCACACCTATCGTAATATTAGTTTTCATTGAAAATAAAACATTTAATAGTTCGTTTTGTTTTGTTTATTATAGGAAGTAGGTAATAAAGCAGGTATTTATTGGTATTTGGGAAGAGTCAAATTGTTGCCCTGAAGTAAAGGGGGCAACTTTTGAACTGTTGCCCCGAGGCCGTTCCCAAATGCCAATGATATATCTACTCTTTGTAAAAAGGTAACAGGGGTATAGAGATATACGCGTTCAAACTGTTTCTAGTACTGTATGCTGACGATATTATAATTTTTGCGAACAATGCGGAAGAATTACAGAATAGTTTAAATGCTTTACACGAATATTGTAATCGTTGGAAGTTACTGGTGAATACAAACAAAACTAAAGTTATGATATTTAGGCAAGGGGGAGGCGATTACAAATAACTTGTATTTTCGCTATAATGATACAGAAATCGAGATTGTTAAGAACTTCAATTATCTTGGTGTTGTATTTACCCCAGGTGGATTTTTTTCGGACGCTCAGAACACATTAGCCGGACAAGCATTGCAATCTATTTTTAAGATGAATAGGTACCTTTACAAATTTACCGATATCACAATTAACATAGATTAGATTTATTTGACAAGCTAACTTTACCTGTTCTCAATTATGGCAGCGAGGTTTGGGGTTTTGTTAAAGGCAGTGCTATAGAGCGCGTACATATGCAATTTTGTAAAAGTTTACTAGGTGTTAAAAACGATTTTATATACGGCGAGCTTGGGCGAGAAAATTATCGAACTACAAGATATTATAACATTATAAAATATTAGGTTAAGTTGTTAAGGACTGAGGGTACAAAATTCACTAAGGCAATTTATCTTTCATTACTTAATGATTGGGATAGGTATCCTAATAAAAAAAGTTGGTGTTCTTTATTACGTGATCTGCTAGGCACTCTCGGGCCTAGAGCCCTCAGGGCCATCTTGTTGTAATTTGTCGTGTAACTGTGTAGATATCACGAATCGAATTACGACCTTATTTACTAATAGTTAATTTCTTTCAAATATATACACATATGTATTTGTTTATTCATTTCTTTACAACCTTATCTATTTTGATGTTGAATGTTTTGTGTTATACACATGTACCATCATTGTCCACATGGGCCTTGGCCTTCTGGATTTGTTGTAAAAATATCTTAAATCTATATCCGTATACTGTTACCCGGTTCAGTTCACTGTTTCATGCGCAGAATTTATACGCACGTTATGCTTGTCTAAATTGTGACGTTACGTCACAGACGCGCGCTGTATTCGTTACAAAATTCCGGGAAATGTTTACATTCTTTTGTTTGTGTCGTTTAAATTATTATTATTATATATTTATTATGAAAAGAAGACATTTTTATAATACAAATCACATTAACAGAGAACAAAAGCAATTCTGGATAGGCATTTGTTCTGAATGCAATTGCATTACGAGTTTTGAGAACTTGGTAATAAAAAGAAGTTGGGTAATAAAACAGGTATTTCATAGGCGTTTTGGGAATAGATAACACGGTTGTCCCTTGGCAGGGGCGTAGCTTGGGTTATAAAAATGTATAGGCACAATAGGCGGAATCTACAAAATGACATTGAAAGCGATAATTTAGGCCAGGAGTGTTTATACTTGTATGTGGCAACAGACAACTATTTTCAGCTAAACCCCGATTCTACAAAAAATAAAAAATAAGCGTGTGTTTCATGAAATTTATTTTATATTGACGTAATCGACTCGTTAAACAATGAAGTATCAACACAGCCAAGAAAGATCCCCTCACCTTCACCCCCCTCTTGTTTTTATTGCATTTTGGCATATTTAAATTTTCATCTCTGGGAAAAATGTATAGGCCTATAGTGCCTTAAGGAAGCTACGCCCCTGCTTGGTGTAAGGAATGATAATTGTCACTGCTGCCTTCGGCCTATCAGCCTCGTGCAACAGTTCCAAAATCATCCCTGAAACCTCATGACAACACTTTTAACTGTGACCAAAACGACTATGAAACGACTATATAATGTTTTAAAAACATGGAGGTACTGTTATCCAATTCTATAATCACGTAGGTGTAGTTTCTTAAGAAAAGCAGTTTAATATTCAAAGAATTCATTTTATCACATTGTTTGACATAGTACACCTTATTTTCTGTGTTATACAGCAATTCTGAATAGTTTTATCATACACACGTGTAAGATAACATTTTGAGCGTTTTCATTGGCTATATATAATTGACTGACCAATTGCATGACGTTATTTTGGTGAAATGACGTCGTCAACATGAAAGACACAACTTTTAGGATTTATCAACATATTTTGGTTAAGTTATAAGGTGTTGTTGTTTTTTTCGTTTAAAAGCATGTGATACAAAAGATCTGACACTCCTCGTCATGTCATACCATATTTTATTAAACTCGTCAAAGGCTCGATTACTAACACGAATTCTGAACTCGTTGAATACAAAATGGTATAAAATGACAACTCGTGTCAGATCATATATGATATACGTTGTTCATACTATGCACAGTTATCAAACTAGCTTAAACATAAACAGGATTTATAATAAAGCGTGCATGTAAACAGCAGTGAAAAACTTAAACTGAAACAAACCGGGTTCAGACAAGAGAGCGCAACATATCTATCATGACGTGTCTCTTGTCGACGGTGAAAGAACTTAATCAGTTTTTCCGTTGTAAAACCTCTGTATCATTTATGAGAACACGGATTTTTTGTGTGAATCCGTTTCGATGTATATTGAAGTCTAGAAATAAGTGACCTTTATTTTATTTAACAAAACAACAAGAGAAGGAAAGCCTCATTCTGTACTTCTTTTATCAACCTCAGTAATTCGTTTGAGTCATGTGTTTGAGCCCGAATTTCTTTCATTTATTGTTATATTGTGTTTATGCTCCCCGGAGACTGATGTAATGATGTAATTTTGGTTATAGTTGCTTCTATGTTAAACTAAATGTTGCACGTTGATGCTTCAAAACGGATTAGGCCAAAATACTCACATATGTTGGCAACCGATTCGAGACCGATTATGGACTGAATACTATTAGCATATACGGTAATGGTTTGTTAGTATAGATCTACTATATTATTATAACAAATACATATTCCCTACTGGAACAGTGGTAACCACTGTTGCTTTTTTAAATCTCGTACATGTACCATGTAAACAAAAATCAATAAGGATACGTTGATTATGAAAACTAGATAATATTAGCGTTGTTATTTTTTCAAAATAATAACGAATATTGAAGAGCAAATGCTTACAAAGTTAAAAATTATAAACCATAAATACATCGAGCAATTACAGAGCAATAAATTGTGAGAAACCTTCTTTGCTGTACATGAGATTATTAAAGTTCGGAATATTGTTTTGCATAAACAATCATTGGTGATACAAACGATTCTGAAAATTTTGTGAATGTGTATAACGGTAATTTTTTCATATAGTATACTCGTATAATCATTGAAGATCTAAATCTTGATATTTACAGATCGCAGAAATCTATGATTATGAAACAAAAACAAAAACAACATATTGCAGCTTCAATGCGTTTTCTTCAATGCATTATTATGACAAATCTCTTAGCCAATCATTATCGGTTTGTACAGGTTGTTCTCAGCAGGTCGGAGTGGTATATTGCAGTCGTCATTAATACAACAGAAGGTACACTGGAAGTCCACGTGTTGGTTGTTCCTCAATACGTCACATTTGTCCGCATTAGATGTGCCGAGATGCCACTCACGGTAGCATGTGTCGAAGTTACCACACCTAAAATTTTATGTTATTATATATTATCTCAGTGTTGCATGTTTCATACGAAATATAAATATATATTGAAAAAGTTTATATACAATTTAACATAACCAACCCAGCTATTGTCCGGTGGCGACGATACGACAACTATGTATATTAATATCGTTTATAAATCATCGACGTGTATGTGCGGTCAAAAAATAAATGTCAACAGCCTGTACAAAATTTTGACAGCAGATTCTAAGCCCCACGACGTGAGGACTCTGGACGTAACAAATAATTGGACGATCTCATTCGTGTAGAAAACACCAACAATTCATTTATTGCATTAGGCATATAACATTTAACCCCATATTATGGCATTTAATAGAACTGAAAATATACATAATCGATTATAAGAACAATTATAACGTCCTGTTTACGGTTTGGTGCCGTCTATATGGGTACAATCTTAGGAAAACGTAGGTTTGTATCACCATGACGCTCAAATAAAGGTAAACTTGTATCAGCATGACTCTAAAATACACTCTGAAACTACTGCAGCATAAAGTTAGTTACATACGTCCTGTTTACGGTTCTGGTTCCGTCCAAATGGTTCGTGATGTGGTTGATGCAGTAGTTGTTGGGGGCAAAGCACAGTCTGGAGAAGTGGATCTGTTCACAGATCTGGATTGGGCCTGTACACTGGTGACATTTTGCTGTAGAAATGGTAAAAAAATATGATCATGCTATATATAAACCACCCTGACATATGTCCACAAGATGCATATGATACGCAATATACATGACAAATATAATTAATGTTCAGTGTTATTGTAAGATGAAATATATACTGGTGAAATATCTAAATCCGGACAGTACTTAAATCCGGAAACCTCAGAAAAAATGTGTTTGTACGATGAAGACCCATAATTCTATGGTATCAATGGATGCACGCACTTGTCTCATCAATGTATGTCAATTAATTCGACACAATTAATTGAGTATTAATTCATTAACTTATTGTTGCTGTAGAGGCGTTATTTATAAATTCTAAACTTAGTCTTACAACATTTTAATTATGCAATTTTACGAAATAACACACCGTGGGATAAGCTGTATTTCCACACTGTTGAATACTGGAAACACGCGCAGTTTAATGACGTCATGTGTAGTTTGTCGTGACGTCATGTGCAGTTTGTCGTGACGTCATTGTATGTGTTTCGTGTTATTTATTGTTTTTCTTTAGCATATGTTCAAAATAAGACAGAAAATGATCGGATAAATCGAATACGAGGTAAGTGTTGGTTAAAGATAAGTTTATTTGCTGGGCAAAAAAACGTTAACAACTCGCCAAGGCTCGTTATTCAGGGTTTCAAAGCCTCGTTAAATAAACCTCTCTTTATTCAACACCTACATGTACATGTACCAAGTATTCTCTATAAGGTCATGCTGTTGAAGCCACTGCAATACATAAAAGATCACAAACTCAACTGTATTGCTGTACTTAGTTATCTGTTAAATATAATAGTCAGCAAAACAATTTTGTGAATCATAAATCATCTTTTGCTCTAACTGAAAATGATTCTTTGTAACAAAACAACAACAATAAACTGTTTACATACATTTGAATATCAATCAGTAACATTTGAAAATCGGTTTCTATGGATATATAACTTACTTGTCTGAGAGACTAATTGGAATGGTGGTTGTTCTGTCGTCTGATATTAAAAAAAAAGACTTACATAAGCACAGTCTTCGTTAATTTAAATCTATAAACTGTCTTAATATTAATCTTAAATGTAAAACTTACATCAACCACAGGTCATATGTAGCGTACATTATGCAGCTTATACGAAACTGGGTTTATATCGTAGCGCATATCTGTTTTACAAATATATCGACAAAATAAAAAGTTTAATTCCTTAAATCAATTGTTAAAGGAACATCGCTTAACCAAAACTTAACAATGTTGCATCATAGATGTATATACACTTTCATGAAGTGTTTAAAAATTATCATTGATAATACACCTGTACTAGCATTCAGTCGAAATATTTTGCAAATAGATAAAACTTTGTTATAGTAAAAATGTCGCTTTCAGAGTTCTGTATACAAAATGTAAAAGTAAATAAAAAGGCGACTCGTTTTACATTGTGTCTATAATAAATTTTATTTGTTTTGACTTTGTTAAGTAGTAAGATTCTAGATTTTTAAGATTTATTTACAGTTATTCCAGAAGGCCATGTATAGTACTTACATGTTTATGTAACGAAACAAAAGATATATATAACAGACATATAGCTACATATTAAAATAAAAAGCACAGGCATTTGAAAACGGGGTTCACTATAAATGCATACTGACCCTATAATATTACGATTGCAAATAAATAGTTAAACATATCAATAAATAGATACAGTACAAAGACATTTGAAAACGACATAAACTATTAATTAATACGGGTGTGAACCAAATCATGATACAATGGTAGCAAGAAAAAATAATAAAATGTACATGAGAAGTTGAACAAGATTAACCCTAAATATGTAATAATTCCCTCACAAAAACACCCATATGGCTCAAAAATAAGCGGTATTAGGGTGCAACAAATGACATCACTAATCACGGTTATATATCCTTTTATCTTTTTTTTTATCCTTTCACGTGCATAACACCACAACATTATATATATATATATATATTAGATTCATTGATGAGCTTAGTTTATTTCATATATTATATTAATTTTTCTTTAAAGAGGGGCTGTACGATTTTTTTACCCACTAATAAGCGATAAACTATTTAATTTAAATGTACATAGTTTTCTAAAGCAGTGTTTGGATACTCTTATCAAGACTCTGTACGCCACCACCGTGCACAGAACATTGAGCAAATTACGCCTATTGCATGTAAGTGCCCAGCTCCGTATTTGGAAGAAGAAGAAGAAGAACAAGAAGCACTAGAAGAAGACTTTAACGAAAATCCATATTATTATATATTTTATGCCGATACAGACCCGTTTATCCTACACCAACGGCTTCATTCGTTTTGTATTAGAAAATAAGAAATGCGCATGCGCCACGATCGATCTGACCCGTCTAGACGCTGTATATGCATGTGCTATATCAGTTTGCTGCACAGCAAAGTATTTTTTCTCTTAATAAGCATTTTTCAACATGAACTATCTCAACATTTATTATAGCATTTTTTTCAAAAATATACTGACAGCAAAAGAATAAATGGGTGGTTTTACCATATTATGTTCATACAAAATCGTACCGTCCCTCTTTAATTCATTCGATCATCGTTTAAAAAATAGTTTTATAAACTATACATACCGCAGCAGCAGGTGTTGCCTTGGTAGTAACTGGTAAGGTCGAATTATGCGCAGTTTGCACTAGATTACACATCAATAGTTTATTGAAAATGACGATTTGAATGGCCTGATGACAAGCCATATAAACTTATAATAATTGGTAAAATTAATTGAGGTAATTATATAGATCACTAATATAATATATTAATATTAAGATGTCACCGTTAATAAATACATCAACGTGTGGTCTTTGTACTTGGGAAGAATCTTACCTTGAGATGATGTCTGAGGAACCGTTGATGGGTTCAATGTCTATATTATTGAAAAGTAGACATACGTTAAATATAGCATATCTGTAAAGACTATTTATGCTAGCAACACATATCTGTGTGTTTAATGTTGGTGCTTCACTTACACATCATTTTATGTATTCACAATATCTTGTTGTGAGAAATATATTCTAAGATAATACCCAAATTGTATATCTTCTTATATAAGTCATTTTTAACGGTACTAATATACTCAAAGGTGATTGTTTTAGATTTTATTTATTTATTTTTGAAAAGGATTCGAGACGTAAATGTTTAAATTTTAGTTTCATTCAATATTGATAGTCATCCTTGAATGTTCAACCTACAGTGTTTACGTCAGGACACATCTGAGCACTTAGACCAATGTCATCAAGAGCTATGTCACCCAGGTAACCGTCGCCAACTGTTCCCTCAAAAATAATCTGCAATAAATAGAGCTCAAAATCACTTTAGAATTTGATCCGCGCAAGAATTACACACAATTTTTCAACAGGTCAGTTTTACGGGAATTAAAAGATCGCGAAAGAAACCTGGTATAGTAGTGCGTTTAGTCATGAGGACGAATTCCCGGGACCACTTGGTTCCTCCTCCAACAAAAATTGAAATTTAATTAACAACAACTCGCATTTTCCAGCCATAATTGTTTTATCAACAGTCGTTTACTACACATATTATGTGCTCATAATCTTGATTAACAGAAAAGGCGCAGACACCCATTGATATTCTGATGAATCGCAAATACTTAATTTGGAGGTCTACGTAACATGCGAGAGTTTTTCCAATCCTAAATATGAATATTGTTTTAACGTGTTATGTGAAGGTCCTTCTGTTTATGCCAGTTTTTGTCAACTGCAAGTACAATGGCATAATGTTGATATTAAGTACTTGTGTATCTTTTTGAAGTATTTCGTCCGTAATTTGTTCCGTTTATTTTTAGTGCAAATTTCAGTCCAATTTTATTAGTATATATATTTAAACATTTGATGAATTAGCCAATAGTCAAGAGAAAGTATCAAAGCTTTATTATTATCTGAACTAAATTTAAAGGCAATTATAATCTATCTAATGAAGGAACGTACTTAATGAGCTTTCTTAGCAAGGGTATGTAAGGTAGTATAATTTAACTCTGCCACGATGCTAAAAAAACTCACATAAAAATCCACTTGCGAGTCTAAGGTCATGTGGGCGTGTTTCCAGTCAGGACCTTGGTTACCAGACATTCCCCAAACTTTGTGTCCAGGGATATTATTGTTCTGTGAGACGTATACATTAAGAGAACCGATAGAGTCCCCGTTCATGCTGTACCAGAAGCTCAAACATTTCCACAACGACGGTAACATGGGACTTCTCAGCCAAGCCTTTTCATTCAGAGCCCTGGGAGCACTCGTCTCGATAAATATGTACTGTCCTTTAAAAAGACAATTATTAAAAATATTAAAACTATTACTAAGAAAATCTAAAATGTACTGTCTCTCTGATTTTATTAAAATTGCCTGTTTTGCATAGAGATGCAATATGTCAATAAATGACTTCCCCACCATGATTAACCGATGATTAGATTTATTCCAAACGTTAATTTTATTAGCGTTTCTTCTTTTGAAACATGTAATTTTAGGCAGCGCATTTATTTATTGCATATGCTAGATGTATAATTATTCACTCATTTAAGCAGATAATAAGTTAATGCATGCATAATTATCAATTCTTGTAAAACGGTGGACAACCTCTCTGGTCGCCCAATGTGTGGTCAGCAGTCGGCCCGGTGTCATCTGTGGGTGTCGATCCATTATGTAAAACCCAGTCAAAATCATCTCCCGCAATGTTGCTCCACCTACACATGTCGTATGCAAATTCACAAGTATCTGAAACAGGTGTTGCTCTAGTTGTTGACAGGCTGGGGGATTTCGTTGCTAAGGGAATACTCGATGCAATTGTTGAGAAGCTGATCGTTCCTGTAGTAAATAACAAGTTTCAACTTTACATTTGAGAAAATATAGTCACCTGTAATAAAACTACGTAACAGTAATTATTTTGACATCCGTGCCAGTATTTGCGTTTTAAATATACATAGTTGTGGTTAATCAGCTATTCTTTAAGTTCTCAGAATCACCAAGAACACTAATGTGTAAAGAATTTAAACATCTACATGTTATATCTACATGTAATAGGAACCACAATAAAATAAAATAAATAAGTTGGCATTTTAATTAACTGCCGATAATAATATTTAAATGCATTTTGGTAAAAGTACATGTCAGAATAAATAGTTCTAAATACCAATCATTCTTGGTTTGTACAGGTTGTTCTCAACGGGTCTGAGTGGTATATTGCAGTCGTCATTGATACAACAGAAGGTACACTGGAAGTCCTCGTGTTGGTTGTTCTTCAACACATCGCATTTGTCCTCATCAGAAGTACCGAGGTACCACTCACGATAGCACGTGTCGAAGTAACCGCACCTTAAATTTGATGCTACTATATATAATTTCAGTTTTGCATGTTTCATACGAAATATAAATATACATTGAATAAGTTTATTTAACATTCAACATAACTAACCCGGCTATCGTCTGTTGGCGACGATGCGAAAACTGTGTATATTAATGTCGTTTATAAATCACCGACGTTTATGTGCAGTTAGAATATTTTGATAGCAGATTCTAAGCCTCGCGACGTGAGGACTCTGGACGTAACACATAATTAATTAGACGATCTAATTCGTAAAGAAAACACCAACAATTCATTTATTGCATCAGGCATATAACATTTAACCCCATATTATGGCATTTAATTGAACTGAAAATATACATAATCGATTATAAGAACAATTACAACGTCCTGTTTACGGTTTTGGTGCCGTCTATATGGGTACAATCTTAGGAAAACGTAGGTTTGTATCACCATGACGCTCAAATAAAGGTAAACTTGTATCAGCATGACTCTAAAATACACTCTGAAACTACTGCAGCATAAAGTTAGTTACATACGTCCTGTTAACGGTTCTGGTGCCGTCCAAATGGTTCGTGATGTGGTTGATGCAGTAGTTGTTAGGGGCAAGGCACGGTCTGGAGAAGTGGATCTGTTCACAGATCTGGATTGGGCCTGTACACTGGTGACATTTGGCTGTAGACATTGACAGTCAAGATACCATTACAATTATTACGTTTATAGTTATGATTTTAAATGAGTCGGTATGCTTGTGCGATTGTTTTTTGTTTTTGTTTTGAATAAACTATGTTAGAATACTTACTTTTTTCAGTACATTTAAGAAAACACATTTTAGTTACAGCAAAATATGTACCAATTCAATCTGACTTACTTGTCTGTGGCCCTAACTGGAATGGTGGTGGTTCTGTCGTCTGTACAGTAACATAATATCGAAAAATTAATTCAGTAATTAATACACATCTAGTTAAATTTAATAATGAAAGTATTTTTATTAATTTTTAATTTACCAACTGCAATAAATAATTTACGGAACATGTAACAATATCAATATTCATACCTAACAAAGTCATTCTATAGCAAAAAGCTAACTGAACATTTTACTGCGTGAGAGTTCAGACTGTGTGCATTGCAACTACATGTAATATGAGTTATCAATTCAACTAGCACTTGTAAATAGCTTTATTTTAAACGCGTTATGCATTTAATTATATAGTACAATTTATCTGAAAATGGTAATATATCGTCTTTGACCAACTAAACATCTAACTTAATTAAGTTATTTATGAATTAAATGACTAATACAAAACAAAAAAATAGCATAAAATATACGGATGTGCTTATCATTAATGAAGTTAATAATTAATCATGATAAATGATTTAATGAGAAAGTCAAGCTTATATGAAATAACAAAGGTCATCTCTTTTGTTGTATTACTAAAGCGGCGCTTTTTAAATGTAGATAAATGATAGAAAAACTAGAAACTAATTACAAGTGTGTCTAAAAGGGTTTAAACATAATTATGTTTAAGATTTGTGATTTTATAAACAAAATCACAACTCATTACTATTCTTTAGCGGGCAATTGTATTAGATATTTACTGTTTGTATGACTGGTGAAGTTGTTACTGCAGTGGTTGCAGCGACAGATACATTTGATCTTCGTCCTTAAAATGGAAAGTAGCTATGTGTTCAACTTTCTATCTTTAAGCAATTGTTAACCGGTCTAAAAGTCACATCACAATAATATACATGCATATGGTAATATTATCCCGCACGAAAATCTATCAACTATAATTTGTTAATGAATCATCAATGGAAAACATATTCTATTAGATAAGCAATGATAAAATATCAATATTTATACCATAATAATTGATTTTATAAATACTAGATGTAGAGCAATAAGATATGAACCAATATCGCATTATTACAACATACCTACAAAGTGGGGGGAACATGTTAGCTCGTTTTTTTAAAGAATAATTGACAAATATTTAAAATCAGTACCATCAATATATATACCATTTTTATGAACACAATTTTATACTCGAACAATTTGAAGATATTGTTTTATTCAGTCAAGGAAAAAAAATGAACAGAACCATATATATATTGTGACAAAGCTTAGACAATTATGGATCTAAATACTTTTTGGCAGATAACATGACATAATAAGTAATTTATTTAATGAGTATTTTATATAAAAAACTTGCCGTAAGTCGGTATTGATGTGTTGCTGTCATGTGGTTTCCAGTTACAGAGATGTTCATTGTCACAACAGAAGGTCTGCCATTGGTCTCTAGGAATGCCTTGCGCTTGGTATATTCTCATAATAGATTCGCATTTCTATAAACACATAACATATAATCACCTTATTAATTAAAATTGACCACATACATATGTCCATGTAACGTTATTTTGAATTTCTAGAATTTGGTAAACATATGTTTAGTTCATAAATTTGTTTAGCGGTATTGTGAATTACAAACCTGAACAAAATATACGTGATACCCATCGCTGTTCGCATCCCAGCTCAACTGCATCCGGATGACTAGGATGTCTACTTGGATCTACCACTCTTGACATGCACATATATTTGTTTGAACATTATATAACTAATTCATTTAAGAACGTCTCATTGATGCTAAGTTCCAACCCGTGCATTGTACGAGAAACATTTATAAGTCATTGCCCTGGTAATTCACAAAGCATCTTAAATTAAATTTCATCCTTATCCTTAAATATGCACTTTTCCTGTACAGTATAATTCCCTGTAGAAACAGTGCATTATAACATTATAACATATTTAAATGAGATCCTTATCTAAATATGTTTTGACAAGTCTAAAGAGCATGCCATTGTGTAAAATTAATGAAACATCCAGAGTGTATAAAGTTTATACTTTAGTGAAAATATTTAAGTAATAACTTAAAAAGATGCTTAAGTTTATACTTAAGCTAAAGTATTTAAGTAACTACTTAAGAAGATGCTTTGTGAATAAGGCCCCTGGCATCTTAAGTATTCCCGTACACTTGAGTGACTAAAGTATTCCCGTACACTTCAGTGTCTAAAGTATTCCGGTACACTTCAGTGTCTAAAGTATTCCGTACACCTCAGTGTCTTAAGTATTCCCGAACACCAGTGTCTAAAGTATTCCCGTACACTTCAGTGTCTAAAGTATTCCCGTACACTTCAGTGTTTAAAGTATTCCCGTACACTTCAGTCTCTGAAATAGTTTAGCAATTTGTCAGCTGAGTAAGTATTCCCGTACACTTCAGTGTCTGAAATAGTTTAGCACTTTGTCAGCTGAGTAAGTATTCCCGTACACTTCAGTGTCTAAAATAGTTTAGCACTTTGTCAGCTGAGTAGGTATTCCCATACACTTCAATGTCTAAAATAGTTTAGCACTTTGTCAGCTGAGTAAGTATTCCCGTACACTTCAGTGTCTGAAATAGTTTAGCACTTTGTCAGCTGAGTAAGTATTCCCGTACACTTCAGTGTCTACTTGCATCTACCACTCTTGACATGCACATATATTCGTTTGAACATTATATAACTAATTCATTTAAGAACGTCTCATTTCACATTGATGCTAAGTTCCAACCCGTGCATTGTACGAGAAACATTTATAAGTCATTGCCCTGGTATAATATTCACAAAGTGTCTGAAATAGTTTAGCACTCTGTCAGCTGAGTAAGCACTCCAGTACACTTCAGTCTCTGAAATAGTTTAGCAATTTGTCAGCTGAGTAAGTATTCCCGTACACTTCAGTGTCTGAAATAGTTTAGCACTTTGTCAGCTGAGTAAGTATTCCCGTACACTTCAGTGTCTAAAATAGTTTAGCACTTGGTCAGCTGAGTAGGTATTCCCGTACACTTCAGTGTCTAAAATAGTTTAGCACTTTGTCAGCTAAGTAAGTATTCCCGTACACTTCAGTGTCTAAAATAGTTTAGCACTTTGTCAACTGAGTAAGTATTCCCGTACACTTCAGTGTCTGAAATAGTTTAGCACTTTGTCAGCTGAGTAAGTATTCCCGTACACTTCAGTGTCTAAAATAGTTTAGCACTTTGTCAGCTGAGTAAGTATTCCCGTACACTTCAGTGTCTGAAATAGTTTAGCACTTTGTCAACTGAGTAAGTATTCCTGTACACTTTAATGTCTAAAATAGTTTAGCACTTTGTCAGCTGAGTAACTAAAGTATTCCCGTACACTTCAGTGTCTAAAGTATTCCCGTACACTTCAGTGTCTAAAATAGTGTAGCACTTTGTCAGCTGAGTAACTAAAGTATTCCCGTACACTTCAGTGTCTAAAATAGTTTAGCACTTTGTCAGCTAGGTAACTTACTACCGTGAGTGGATATTTCGCTTGACAAATTTGAAAATAATTGATATACTTCAATGTGGAAATGCTACTACAGAATGTAACTAATTAGTGTAATATCAAATCCACCAAAGCAGATTTTTGCATAAACTTGCCTGTGCTCTCTTGTCGCATGTGGTGATATGGTTGCACGATTTGTTTCCGTAAACTTCCAGGCAGTTATAACAACGAATGGAATTATTAGAACACGATGTGCTAAAGTTCTAACAAGCGTCAAGTATACTCTACGGTAACAGACGATTACTGACGATTGTTTACGTTTTTATAAAAACAGTTACGATTAAACACGAAAGGCCAAGAATGCCTATACGATGGCTGTAGGAATAAGGCATATTGAGATTCGATTGCACTATGATTGACCTACGTTCTGAAAAAAATCGCAGGGACGTTACGATACGCCACGAAGGTTTTGAACATGTCGTAGCGCTTCCCTAACAATAAGGATCACCCACGGTTCTTCAGTATTCACACAGATGGCGGCACGTAGGTGTTCACGCTTTACCACGCTTCACCAAGATTTTGTAAATTGTAGCCAAAATCGTGACAGTTTGACAGCGGCTTTATCCACAAAATGTCCTTATTCAAAAGTAAAATAGTAGGAACATGAATATAATGTACTTGAGATTTTGTTCAATTCGTTACGTGGTATAAAGTTGTAAAGATTTGTATGCCCTTATTATTCTTATACACACATAAATTGTAGAAACACGAATATAAATGTACTTCAGATTTTGTCCAAATCGTAACATGGCATAAATTTAGACCTTCACAGATTAACATTGCAAATATCAAAGTGTTCCACTATAAGCTTTTAATTTCTAAAGTTATCACACACTTCCAGAGACAATCAATCCTAAATGCAAAATGTCCGCATTAAGTTTTCAAATAGCCACTGCTGATTGCATTTACCGCGAAGATGTTTCTTTGGATTTTTCGCAGTATTTTAGTTATATAACAGCGGTTGGTTAACCTACTCAAACTTTTTCTGGGCAAGCTTAGCCGATCTAAGCGGTTAACCAGTACTAAGTGCACATACTTGTGCCAGTAACTGACAACTGCCCTTCTTGATTCAGAGGTAGGGGAAGAATGGCCGTACAAATTATTTCACGACCAATCCCCACACAAGTTATTTGGCCGGGCCGGGAAGTGAAGTCACGAACCCCAGATTGACAGTCCTGCGCTCTACCAACTGAGCTAGCCGGTCCTTACCGCGAAGAATGTTGCTGAATGAACCAGGTTTTCTAATACGTTGAGTTATTGTTCGAATGTCTTACTCACCGATATGTCTCTGCAGCCGGCCACATATTTTGGACTCCCACCAGTAAGCGACCTCACGTGGTCAATGAAGCAAGTCTGAAATATGTCAAAACGCTGAAAGCGTCGAAAGACTGTCTCCGAGGAAAGAAACCTAAAGCAATAGAGGATATTTGTTGATTTCGGTGTAAGATCGTATTTTATGTAACGAGCGTTCATTGAAAATGATATTTTCACGAGTGGCGCAGCCACTAGTTAAAATATGTATTTTCCATGATCACGAGTGAAATAAAATATGGTCTTACACCGAAATCAACTAATTTTCTTTTTATTTTATGCTTTTGGACAATAACTATATAAAATTGCGCAAGATAAGCTTAAACGTCACAAGTTCGTGTATTATGACGTCATAAAAATGACGTCATAAATGATTCCAAAACTTTCACTCGGTAGTATGGTGGGAAAAAAGTGCCATATTTTGTGAGTCGTTGTCGCTAAATGAAATTTTTTTTGAATTTTATAATGTGTTTTATGTAAACACATTCATGTACATACTGTACATGTATATATATTTGCCAAGGGTTGTAAAGCACTACTTGTAGATCGATGTTATTTATGGAAAGATAGTCAGTTTTATGTTATATTTTCACTGCAGTGAAAATATACAATCTTATATTTTCACTGCTCCAACAGTGAAAATATGAAATTTTATTTTACTAATAAAAATCGAGATTTCACTGAAAATATTAAAATATATTGAATTATGATTGCATGTTTGTGTACGCCCTACTTTGATATCTTGGTATTTGACCTCGTTGAAGATCGAGATTCAGACATGTGAAAGCATTAATGTTCGGATTATCGATGTTTAGTGTTTTGCAGTATGCATTGTCAAAACGTATATTCAAACGATGCGACCTCTTTATTTCCATACTACATTTTAAAATAACCACTAAATAAATTATAACAATTCTAGTTTCTGTCAGGAGACAGTAAATAACAATGTGTATCTGTAATGAGTTACACATAGTTGCTTGGGAGTTTACATTTATTCCAGAATACTGTTGTTGCAATGTAAATTGAAAAGTAATAAAACCAGTTCTCGTGGTACAGGTTCTAGAATAGCCCCCAACCCTCTTAAAAGCCTATTAGCTTCCATCAACAGTAATAGTGTAGTAGTGTATTGGGGGTGTTATCAGATTTAAGACATACTTAACAACTGCATATCGTCGAATGTTAAAAAAATTAGAAGAAAAAGTTATCTAACACTACACCATATCATATACAATACAGTCTTAGGTCTTCATCTGAACAATCCGACCCAACGTCGTAAATGTTGAATATTTGTTTTAAAGAGGGACTGTACGATTTTGTACGAACATTATTATATAAAACCATCGGTTGATTCTAATAATGTCAGTATATTTTTTAAAATAATATGTTATGATAAATGTTGAAAATAACTTATATTCAGAAATGCGTATTAAGAGAGAAATGTAAACTTATATAATAGTTCGCTGCGCAGCGAACTATTATATACATGTATATACAGCGTCTAGACGAATCAGATCGATTGTTGGCGCATGCGGCGTTCTTACTTTTTCTTTAAAACTCGAAAGAAACCGCTACTATAGGATAAACGGGTCTGTATCGACAAAAAATATATATTTTCATTTTTTCGATAAAGAAAAAGGTTTTGTCGATGTTGACGTTTCTTTTATGGAATCATAGAGGCATGTTAGCAACATGTCGAGCCCGTTGTATTGTCAGTACTTTAATATCTTATTTTCTAACAAGCAGATTGTCTCCTTTGGCCTCTAAGTGTGACCTTAACCTTTGCGTGCGACACGCTGTCTCCACATGGTAAACATTTGTGGCAAGTTATTTTTAAATTCCCTGATTAATGATGAATTAAAATACCGGAAAAGCTTTATTATGCCCGTATTTGACTTTTGACCTATAAATGTGACCTTGACCTTCGAGTTAGGGAAACAGGTCTTGCGTGCAACACGCCGTCTCCACATTCTGAACGTTTGTTGCAAGTTATTTTAAAACTGTCTGATGAATGATGAAGTTAGAGTCCGGACAAGCTGTATTATGCCCATATTTGACATTTGATCTTTAAGTGTGACCTTGACCTTTGAGCTAGGGACACGGGTCATGCGCGCTACACGCCATCTTCACATGGTGATCATTTGTTGCAAGTTATTTTAAAATTGCCTGATGAATGACGAAGTTACAGTCCAGACAAGCTGTATTGTGACCATATTTGACCTTTGACCACTAAGTGTGACCTTGACCTTTGAGCTAGAGACACAGGTCTTGCGCGCGACACGCCGTCTCCACATGGTGAACATAAGTGGCAAGTTGTGTTTTTAAATTGCGTGATGAATGAGGAAGTTACAGTCGGGACGCACGCACGCACTCATGCACATACACCGAACCGCCATTGTGACAACTAAGTCGAGCTGACCGCAATAAAACAATAAAACGGTTTTTGTTAGTGGGTCATGAAAGAGACCTGAAATAAGTATATATAAAAAAAATTCCTCTTTAATTTGAACATGCCTGAAGCGACTATAAAGATGGTTGACAACCCGAAACAACAATATAAACCCAGAGAACATACAATATACTGAAGCTGAAGACGACACATGACACACCTGCCCAGAACTACACTCCACCAACTGTGTACATTCGTAAAGATGCTCCATCCCCGTACCGCAACTGAGACAGGATATGGCAGTGCATCCTATGAAATGTTTATAAGCACGTAATACATATCACAAATATATATTTATTTGAACTCAATAACAGCTACATTATACCGTGTAAACTTGTAATAAAAATATTACAAGGCAGCGCATCTGTGTACTTTATTTCCATTATCATTTATCACTTTTCTAACACGGCACGCATCTAGTTTTCCATAGATAAATAAGGAGAAATCAACCATGGGTTATTCTTCAACAAATTATGAGCGGAGCCTACTGTTTTGAAAATAGTTCCGGAAATTCGAAGAAAATGTTCCGTAAAATGCACGTGCTTAAACGCGCGATAGCAAACTTGTGACAAACAAGAAACAAATCATTTCTGCATTATGTAGGGCAATAAATCCAAATTTGCACTACATTTTGGATATTAAGTTCACAAAAGCGTGAACGTTTTGTTAATATGCCCTTAATTTGCGCTTGTAAGCATAATAGTTTCACTGTATTTATCAATAAATATGACGTCATTCAATTAATGTTTATCAATGAACTGACGTCATTTTGAATTGTTGTTATTTTGGGGGTTATAGACCTTCCGCGCCTGAGGCTGCATTATGTGAGGACTTCCATCTGAACGCTCGTCAGATGGTAAATTTAAATGCCGAATGATAAAAGAAACTGATAAAAGAAATTTACTATTTTATTTATGTATTACATTTTTATAAATTGTGTATGTTTTAGATTTGCCAAATGTATGTGTATCAGACTGCAGTATCTGTGATTGGTAATAATTGCATGTGACTGTTGTTTGTGTGACACTCCGTAGTAAAGATGGGGGTGCTCTGGTCGATGGCGATGGCGTGGCTAATGGTGGCTGGTTCCCACTAGGCGTGGACGCTGAAATTGGACCTGGCCTTACTTGAATTTCTTAGTAATTTTAATTATAAAGTCTTAGGATGCCAAAAGGTCTAAGATAGAGTATTATTACTTGTTTATGAAGGGTATTGAAGCAATATTTGCGAGCTATGGTTAGAATCAGTCACTGAAACAGTATAATGGTTTTATTTATGTATATTGAAGCTCGAGTTTGTTTATGGGTGCGGGGGTCGACCTTTATATTGATAACAGTTTTTTATTGTTATAGAGAGATAGCTCGGCTATTGTGTTGTGTTTGTAGACCAAAAAGACTGTATTATTTGGGGTAAAATATGGTGGGATGTTGTTTTATGGATCGTTTGACCGCTGCTATTAACATATTTTGAATTGTTATGATTTATTGACGTCACTGAATCGCACGTATGAATGTACTTTGCGGAAATGGGCTTATTATCAGATTAATTCCCACGCATCGGAACTCCAAACCGTTATACTTATAAATATACTGTGAAGGGATACACGTGTTTGATAGAATGCTTAATTTATATGGTTTTAAAATGGATTATATGCTACTATATACTTTCTCGATACTTATACCGAACAACAAAAAGTTTGCAAATTTAAACGTAGGGATGCTTAAAGATTTTATGGTTTTAACAAACTTAATGATTGTAACATATTCTAGGCGCATAAGAAATAAACCCAAATACCTTTCAATGCGGCAATTGCAAGTACTACGAGGATCAACACTGAAAATATAAAACACGGCTTGAATACAACATGAACCAATTATTCAATAAGTACATTACATTAAATACAAGTAAAATATGGACAGGTGAACAACGATCACTATAGCTACTAAAATATAGGTCAGAATTTTAAACAACAAATAAATAATCTGGGGTCATATCCATAAAGCTTCCACGGGAAATCTTAACCTAAATGACACTTTAGTTAAACAAAATCCTCGTGAAAATCAATTTTGCAAAATAGTCTTACCTGCCGACATAATCAAATGATAATAATTTGGAATACAAGTAGTGGTGCACGTGATGATCTGAACAAGGAAACCTTATCTTTATGATCAAAATCGACGTCCCAAATTTATAAAGTCACTGGAACAAATGTTGTCGAAAAGAACTAGAAAAACGTATTTTTGTTCCCGACCTGTACTTACTTTATGTTCTTTCGTTTAAGTGGAATAAAAGCACGTTAATCATATTTGAACTAGTAATTAAACGCACTTAATTACAGATCGCTTGACTGTCAAGTGTTTTGCTACAAATAACAACAAGTAAAGAACAATATATAAATCTCATAATACAGACATATAATGAACACAATCTGTTCCTTATAAATAAATAAATGACATTGTTAAAAATATTAAAACTGTTAAAAATATTTAAAAGGGAAATATTTCTATCCGTGTTAAATACAGTCGACTCCCGATGTACTCGCTTGTCTCGAATTTCTCGTTGGCTCGAACTTTCTTCGCGGGACCGATTTTTCATCGCTATATACTCACATAAATTTCTGTCGTTTGGCTCGATTTCGCTAGGGTCGAATTTTCTGAAGGCTCGAAGTATTTGTCACGGTCCCAGTCATGGTTTTCACACATTAATGTGTTTGTTTGGCTCGAACTCGCTTTGGGTCGCATCAAGTCGCTAATCGATTTGACGCGCTTGATTACTGTCAATCAATTTTACAGCTGTTGCAAAGTTTTCATCGATATAATTGCTCAATAAATTGAGTAAAATATGACATTGATGTTATGTATAAAAGCGAGTGTTTTTGGGAGAATCAGCATCGGAGGATCCGTGGTCTAGTGGTAACGCACTGGCTTCACAACCCAGGGGTCGCAGTTCGAGCCCCCGCTACACCCTAACCTTCTAACTCGTCTTTCGCACGAGACGTTAAACCGAGGTGCAGTGTACTAGGTGCTTCACAACGGGCACTAAAAGACCCAGGGTCGCTTCTAAAACAGGGCGTCTCCTGTATCTTGCACTATCCCCCGTAACCCAACTAACAAGTCGTCTGGGGGCGATGGCCATATGGGAGAGCATCCCGGTGCATGCAATACGCACACAGAATCAGCATTCTCACCTTTTGTGCAGTAAAATTTATAAAATACGAATACAGTAAAAATTGCAGAAACTTCTGCATCACCAATTGCTGAGTAATCTAGAGAAGGCCCCGGTATCCAACCCAGTTGGATGTCTAGATCAGCTACACCGAATGGGTCACCCGTAGGAAGTTAGGGGACACAACGACAATTAAATGTCAAAAGTTACACTGAAAAATACGAAGCCATTATGGCTTACGTCTTATAGCTATTGTATAAGAATATTTAGAATTTGTTTAATCGACATTTGTATAAACTTCTGTTATAAAATAATGTCAATAAAATATGTAAAAAATACTTGGTGTTTGTTAATTCATATGTATTTAATAGTACGGGGTTTAGGCTATCTGAATACTCATCATTTGGAAATTTGAATCTGAAGCAGACGAGTTTCCGCTTGTGGTAGTAAACAAACTCGGACTTCGTTTGGCTCGAAGTTTCGATGGCTCGAAGTTTTCTCGACGGTCCCTGCGACTTCGAGCCATCGGGAGTCAACTGTATATTTTAGGGGAAAAAAACAAAACAAAACATCTCTCATTTTCACAAAACATAGTCGTGTATTCACACAAGCAGGCTCTTTTGCGAAGACCAAAATTTATCCTAACAAAAATATGCTCCAACGTCTGTATTCTGCTATCAGTTGAAGCTTTCGACTATGTTAACTATTTTTACGCAGTGTCTATAGAACAAATCAATCTACCTGCAAACAAATATAATGTGAAAAGTTCATATTAAAATACAGATGTTTGTGTCTTATTTTAAGTTTCGAAGACCACACATGGGATTTAGGCTAATAACACTTAAATGACATTTTTCATTAAGTGCAATTCTAATTTACAAATGGCAATATTTTTACTGCATTTTATAGGCGTTCAGGCGACCTTAAATGTTTTTAAAAGTTGTCTAAATATAACACAATGACACAATTTTAATTATGCATGTTAGTTTTTTTTTTTTTTTTTTTTTATAGATTATTATAATTGTTCTTAATTTGCACTATATAGGGGTGTTTTTCGTGTTTTATTAATGGAGAGAAAACAATAATTTACTTAAATGTTAAAAATATTTAACAGTATTAACGTAAGTTTAAAGTACCTATTATATAGAACATAAGATTCAAAGTATCTATTTTATAGAATACGTTGAACAACATTAATATGCTTGTTGAATATATGTTCCTAATCATTAACAAGAAACGCATCTGTTATTTTTTGTTTTTGACGGCTGGAGGAATTAAAAGGCTACAACGAAAGCGCAGACACAGGTGGTGGGTGAGAAGAATAATTCGCAACCGACCAGCTTATGGAACGTACTATCACTTGGTGCGCGAGCTGGAATTAAGCGCTGTGAAAATTCAGCCCTATTTCAGGCTAAACAAAAGGCAGTTTAATGACGTCTTACTGCAAGTCGAAGAAGAGATAAGTAAGAAATATACTTCTAGGGAACCCATCAACGCCAAAACACGACTTGCGAAATGCTTGGGGCACTGAATTGTATTAAACGCACTTGCTAAAACATAAGATAACGATGTATTTTATTAATTTCGTTTATTGTACACTTAACATACTAGTTATTAAATAACATGCTTTTAGAGTGTTTTCTTCTAAATTACGGTACATATAAATGAACAAATGACAAACACAAAAACAGAATAACCAAACTAAAAGAACATTAAACGTCAAACAGATGTTCAATGTTTGCCATGTATTTTATAAATCTGCTGTTTATTGTACAAATATGATTTTTAAAGATCATGCTTTAAGAGTGTTATCTCTTTAAAAACGTATAAAAATGAACACTTCGCGCACAGAATAATAAAATCACCAAATTAAAACGAAAAACAAACTTAATATGATTGCAATGTACCTTAAGTATTGTTCATTTATTGTTCACTTTAGATATACAGATTAGGACAGAGTGTTTACATCGTACATTAAGTATAAAAGTGGACATTCTCAAATACAAAAGTCACAAAAACAGAACAAATTATCGTATTAAAAGCTCATTTCTTTTCATATACGATACATTAGAGACGTTATCTGTGTACTAGTGCAGTCAATGTAATGTCGACATTGCCTGGCTCAAAATGTCGAGTCCCGAGTGTTGCTTCTCTACACCCATGTATACTGGCGTTATGCATGTATACCCTTGTAGACCGACGTGTGCGGGTGTTGGTGGTGTATGTGTGGGAGCATGTGGCGCCTGCATCATAGGCTGAGCGTACGGGGACTAGCTGAGTTGCTAGTCGGGGCCATTAGGTTCATTGGATTCGAAGCGTCATCCATGAGATCAGCATTATAAATCAGCATATATATCTTAGACATTTGTTATGCTCGGGTCGAGCAACTTTAAAAAAAATGCATCGATTGGGTGTCTAGTAACATCTCGACCGCTTTTCATTTCCAGCTCTCTCTGACTGTACTTTAGCCAATTCCAAAAACGATGACTTGAACGCCGGCATTTGATATGTTTTCCTGCGCTTAGTTCGTTGAGACATTGTTGTAATGTATCTGGATATTGAATGGACGTTATGTCGTTGAGACATTGTTGTAATGTATCTGGATATTGAATGGACGTTATGTCGTTGAGACATTGTTGTAATGTATCTGGATGTTGAATGGACGTTATGTCGTTGAGACATTGTTGTAATGTATCTGGATATTGAATGGACGTTATGTCGTTGAGACATTGTTGTAATGTATCTGGATATTGAATGGACGTTATGTCGTTGAGACATTGTTGTAATGTATCTGGATATTGAATGGACGTTATGTCGAGATGTTGTCGCGCTGGCGCTTACAGGGCTAATGGACGAGCGTCGATCTGTTCCAATTTCGTCATCACTTAGGTCTCTGAAATACATAAAAATATGCGGCATTATTGCAGCATTATAGCATACTATTGTATTATAAAATGTTTGTATATATTATTGTTCCGTGATAATATTTACATTTCAGGTTTCTGGCCACTGGAGAAACCTACATGTCACTTAGCAGCATTTTGTGGGATAAACTGCCTACCATATATGTGAAAATGCCAAGCTTGGAAGAAGAGTGGCTGACTATTGCTGATGGATATTACACGAAATGGCAGTTCCCTAATTGTTTAGGATCTGTTGATGGAAAACATATTGTGATAAGATCACCATACAATTCTGAGTCCATGTATTTCAATTACAAAGCAATGGTTTTACTGGCAATAGTGGATGCTTATTTGCGATTTGTAATGATTGACATTGGGTCGTATGGAAAGAACAGTGATGGTGGGATATTTGCGCATTCTAACTTTGGGAAAGCTCTAGCGGAAGAAGCTCTATCACTCCCATCTGACAAAGAATTGCCTGGAGCGGAGAACCTTGGGCCAATGCCCTATGTAATAATTGGTGACGAAGCATTTCCGTTGCAAAAACATCTCATGCGACCCTAACCCGGACGCGGATGTAGTGAAGAGCAACGGATATACACTTATAGACTTTCTCGTGACAGGAGATGTGTGGAAAGCGCGTTTGGGGTATTGGCCGCCAGATGGCGTGTATTTCACACTAAAATTGCGTTGAAACCAGAATCTACCAAAGAGATAGTGAAAGCTGCAATTGTCCTTCATAACCTACTGCAGAGAGAAACTACGGCTTCGCAGACTGTGAGCATTCTTCAGGACTATCATGAAGACAATGATCAGGGCTTACAACGTCTGTAAAGAATCGGTCTGTGGGGATCTTTAGAAGCGGCGACAATAAGGGATAAATTCCGGCTTTACTTTTCACACATGAATGTATTACCTTGGCAGGAGAGTCGTGTTCGCCGAGGATAATTGACTAATTCGTGACGATTGTAACAGTTCACAAGTGCATGGGAATAATGATGTACACGTATTTGAAATTTGCAGTTACCTTTGGCTTTCAACTGTTGACAATGTATCTGTTACAGACTCATTCCCATCGCCGCCATCGACTGCTGGCTCCATGTTACTGTCAGTGCTGAAGTCAAATCACAAAATATTTAATCACTATATAATATGATTATGTATAAAACTGAAACATACGGTAATTTACACGGTGATGGTGTTTTATGTTACTTCTGTGTACTATAATGATTAAAACAATGACTGTGTTCGTATGTTGCTATTGAACATTGTTGTAAATAACGCGTTGATTATGTTAAGATGTCACTATCATGCTATGGAACTGTTTTGTATGTTGTATACATATCAGACTAATGATTTCATAAAATAATTATGTCTAAATTGTGTCTTTGTACACATTTTTGACATATTTCAAGTTGAATCTATGACCAAATACCTTGCTTCCTGTTAATATACATCCAAAAATCCAAGCATGTCCATGTAGATCCATAGCTTCCCAGGTGCCGTGGTTCCACTTCCCGACTTTTGCTTTGATGCCGCTTCTCTTTTTTTCCTTACATACACATCGCGAAGCGAACTCCATCTCGTTTTTGACACAAAAACGTAACCAATATAAACATATTTATATTCTAGCTTTATGTAGTGCAGACTATGTACAAGTCTTACACCAAGTACTAATGTGTATTTCATAGTTTGTGAGGTCCTTCCGTGTCTGAGGCTGCATTATGTGAGGACCCGGAGTGTGTCCCAGCACTCCTATCTAATTATAATTATAGAGACTCACGAAAGTTGGGAAGAATTTTGAAACATAGCTGCAATTTCCAGCTATTTATTCTTACGGTAAAAAAATATTTTTCGGAGGAGGAAACCCCACCTGTCCGATATGATGCCCACCAACCAGACTCACATGCGCCTGGAACGGGAATTGAACCCGGGTCTGCCTAGGTGAGAAGCGAGTGTCCCAACCACTGCGCTAGCCGGACAGCCTACCAAGTACTGGTTCAACATATTATTATTAAAAAGGAAATATTAGATTTACGAAAAACGAAAATTATAATGATTATAAAAGATTCGAGTTTAGTTGAAGTGAAAATATAAGCATATAGGATGAAATAAAACGCGTCCAGAAATATACCGCAAAATAAACAAAATGAAAATAACAAATGCATGCATTTATCTTAAGTGTAATAAGAACATATCAAACTGCGAACATGTGCTATCTGTAAAGGCTATTAACTATTTCTGTGTCCTTGTATTCTTTGCAAGAGTGGTCATATAGGAGAGGATGTTTCCTCACGAGTTCAATACATTTTTCGCAAACTGCGGGGTCGTTATGCCGTCTTTTCATTGCGGAGTCTTATCTGCTAATGACATTCGCTGATCCGACTGTCCGCTAAAAATCGCTACATGTGTCAATATAAACAACTTTTTGAAACGTTTTCAATTCGTTGAAAACACAGCTCATTGTATTTGTAATAGAAAACAGTTTTCTACCTGTCTTGTTACCCAAGGTGTGAATACCCAGTAAGGTTTGTGGGTGTTTTTCACTATGTAAACAATGTAAACTATGTAAACTATGTAACGTCCAATCTAAGTCATCTCCGGCCATGTTGCTCCACCCACACATTCCGTCTTCAAAATTACACGTGCCTGAAATGGTTGTGATTGTACTTGTTGATGCGAGGGTTTTGATTGTTATTAATACTGTTGTTAAATCATACAATATTAGAATGGTGATTAATTATATGTAAATATAGAAACTCCGAAACAAGCAAAGCTCACTTATGTCCCAGTACCAACGCAAAGCGATCTCCGCACGTTGTAACCTAACCACGGTATTGTGTACGTGTGCAAGTACGGAACGACATCACACGTTTAGCATTCGGTGGTAGCAAAGAACGGTTAATGTTTTCAAAATGCCACAGGGATTGCCAAAATACTTGCATCCCGTGCTTGGCTGAGATGGTGTGGGGCCGCTTATAGATATACAAGAAAATATTAACATAGTAGATCAGGTTTTGTAATACGTATGCATAATTGTGTGTTATTTTATGGGTGCATAAAGATAAATGAGAACATAAGTTAGCTTGTCAATAAACCTGCCACTGTTTTACATCAAGGTTGGGTAATCTGACATGCAAGAACTGTTATTTAAAGTTTAAAACAATTTTAAAATAACTCTAAAACCACAAAATATTTACAAAATCTAAAACCACAAAATATCTACTAATGAATATGCATGATGGAAATACACATTTTTTAAAAACAAATTTAATTTACCGTTGTGGTAGAAGTTGTAGTTGTTGTTGGTGTAATTGTTGTCGTTGTAGTTGTTGTCTTTGTCAATTTATCTGTTGTCTGTGCTAAAAATTGCAGTGCATATACTGTATTACTAAAACAAACTTACACATGTAGTATTTTATTATTTCATCGTATGGAATACGTAAGTGAACGATATATATCTTTAAGAAGAAAGATTTGTATTAGATTCTATATGCCTGCATGTACATTGACAACATTTTGAAATTTATGTTAATTTTTATAACCAAATTACACACGTGAATATGGCCAAACATTTCCTTTGTTTTCAGATTACTACAGTAAACTATTTTATGTAATCCCTTACGTGTTGATGGCGGTGTAAGTATCTTAAAGATTAGACACATAATTTTGATTTACATAATTATTTCATGGAACCATTTCCACACAATACAGTACAGAATTAAACTGATATACATAACATAAAAGAACATTTTCATTAAACAAATAAATAAATAAATAAAAATAAATAAATAAATAAATAAATAAATGAATGAATAAATAAATAAATAAATAAATAAATAAATAAATAAATAAATTCTAATAATACAACAAAAACATAAACTTTTTGGCCTAGTGCAAATTATCCAGGTACACTGTATATAATTCCCCAAAGATACAAACATATCAATAAAAAAACGCACCGTTGTTGTCGTCCTCGGGGCGCTTGTAATTGGAGACGTCAAGACCTCAGTTAGTCCTTGGGCATTAGTTGTTCGATCTTTAAAGGGTTTTGTTTTTGTTTTTAAATATGTTGGGTGTCATTTTGTCTTTTCAAATACAAAAATAGATTAATGTAAAATATATCAAACATTGGTTTAACATACGTCACTTATTTAAGTTAATAATAAAAAATGTTAATTGTTATAAATATTTCAATAAATCAATGCGAGGTGGATTTCATACACATTTAAGGCCAATCGCTGCAACATAATGCATGGGTAGAACATAAATATTTATTAATGTGATTTTAATAGATTATCAATATATAGGTAGTTAACTATAAATTACTTCATAGTTGTTGTGAAAGATTAAAAAAAAGTTATATGTACATGAAACAGTATGTCCAAAAGCTCAACTGTATAGTATTTCACCGGTAGCTACACCAGTATTTTGGTAATTTAAACGTAAAATAGAATGACAGGAGAACAAAACACGATTGGTCCCAATTTTGCCCGAATAGCTTGTACTCGTGCTCTGTAACACACTATTCAGGAAACAAGACGTCTGTAAAGCTTTTAATTGACACCAGTAAAACAAATCGGAATGAAAAACCATATATTGAAGCGGTAATACATACCTCGAGGTCATACTAAGCATGTTTGCTGTATCCAAAGACATAGTTATTTGAAGTATTTAGCATTCAGCGAGGTTCGGACACACGTTTGCAGATTTTTACGACATTAGTGACAAAGACGAACAATTTTAACAGAGGGCAATAATGCTGCCTACTTGTTATGGACTGATTACGGAAAAACAAAGCTTACTAATTTCTTGTATAGGGATGATCTAATCCAATATATTGTTTTCGTTTTCTTTAATGCGTTGCCATTTTATACCATTTAAATATGTATTATTATTATTATTATTATTATTATTATTATTATTATTATTATTATTATTATATGCAATTAAAATCCATGTGCATAAATGGGTCTCGAGAAAAAGCTTCAACTAAATTGCCGTTGTCGAGTGGTTTACAGTTACACAGATGCTCGTTGTCACATCACACAGTCATCTATTGTTTTCGAGGGGTACCTTGAGCTTAGTAAGCTCTCGACAGTATGTCACATAACTGAATACACGTTGAACACATTCCTCTGCTTTAGCGTTGATGACAGAGACAAATAACGTTTAATTTTCAGCAGCGCTTCACATATCCGACACAATACAATAGCATCCCGAGACATATTTCGAACCATGTAGAATTTCTAAAAAAAATTGTAAACGACGTAATACGATGCTGGGCGTTTATGTATTTGTTCTACACAAGCTGAACGCTGAATAATCAGTAGATATAAGCATGTAGCGTCTATGTGCGATGATCTTTAAAGGAAGCATTTAGAGGGACTGTTAGATATCATAGTTTAATAAACAAATCGCAAAAACAAAGTGATAAATAGTGCCTTGACATTTGCTTGGCATATTTAATAACTGCAAACCAACTACTTTCAAATAGTATAAAACTTTTTAGATATTATATTATCATTGTAACTCAAACATTTGAGGCCAGAATGCAACAACGAATGATTGGTATACATAAACTTACTGGTTATGTTTATTTGTATATAACGTTTCTGTTTAATAAGAATTATTAAGAATGACGACTTTGATCATTGGCCGTGTAGAGATCATTTGCTCTATATATGTGTTACTACTTTCTATAGATGGACCGTGAGGAACGCTGTAAAAGTCGGAAAGTGTTCCATTTGCATTCACACCAAATTGCAGATTCGTACAATGTTTCATATGAAAGTTATTGCGTTTTAAAGTGGTGTACACAAATTCGGCCCCACTTCTCAGCGATTTCATATTTTTCTCGGCTTTTTACACAACGTTATCATCAAATTCACATGTATGTGTGTCAGTAACGTATGATTTTTTATGCGCGTTTAACTACACACGTATTTGAAATAAAACAGATCAAGAACATCTTTCAACATAAGGAAATTCATGTCTGACAATCTTCAAACGTATACATCAAGAATTATTTGTATAAATACTTCATAGTCATTTTGCCCATATCAACATATATTGCCTAGCAACGTATGTTATAATATATAAGTGTACATGTATTTGGTCATTTATTGAAAGTTACATTTATCAGTGTTGGAAAATATTGGGCTGATGCTTGTGTATGTGTAATGACATCTTTCGATAGTGAATATCACGATAAACAAAACACGCACAAGTTCATCAGTTGTTCCGTTAAATGTGATATGCACTCTGTTTTCCTTCGAAACAAATGGACGGACGGACGGGCGAATATGTCTTTTAAACGAAATATTAGGATGTAGTCAGCTAACGAGTCAAGTACTGACGGCTTCGTGCCATATACAAAGTTTCGTTATAAACTCTAATTTCGCTGACCAGTGGTCCCGGAAAAAATGAAATTGCTGGGAATTGGTTCCGGTACACCCCTCCAACTTATCACACTATATCTTGCTTATAAACACATACAACAAGCTGAAATCCCTTGCGATTGCTAATGAAGCATGAAATTTAATGTCTACTAATTTAGAATTTAAAAAAAATCTATTTATTAACAAAAAATATATTTCAACGCAAACAATTCATCAATTCACGCGCTTTTTGACTTAAACTTGCATGAATTTGGGAATTTCTCAACCTAATATATTGTTTATTTCTTGAATACGAAACTGTTTTTCGTACAAACCAAATGTGTTTTGTAAAATGCAATAACATTAAGTACAAAAAACAACAAATATGTTTTTAAAAGTAATAAAACATTCAAGGGGCATATCAACGGTATTTTGCATTTAATAGACGCATATTAAAACAACCCTAAAATTATATGTTTATTCTCGGATATTTATTTTCGAGAAGCAACAATGGAAATGTTAAAATATAAACAAAGACAATTGTTATGGGATCCACGATTCCAGGAAGAATTCGAACTCAAGCCTTCTAGAATCATTATATATAACAAGCAAAACGTTTTTTTCAACTGTTTAACGAAATACAGCCATCGTATTAAACAGTGCTACAATATGAATTATCTTTAAATGAATTTTTTGAAAAAAAATTGTCAACTTAGCGCCGATACGCTCTTTAAAAGTCAGAATACCTTTTCCTCAATTATCATTACTATTTTTTAAATGGTTATATCATTTAAAAAGTACAAAATGCATTTTGTTGAATCGAAAAATTAAAATGTGTTTCGTATGGATATAATGCGCCTACCTTTGGAAATAAACACATTTAATGGCGAAATACACGCACTTGACATGTATTGCGTTGCTGCAGCAACTCTTTTTGTCTAATTCGTATAATTCAAAGATAGTGGTTATGAACGACGGCGATTGTAATAATAGAGAAATTAATGAACAATATAATGAAGTCATCATACAAAAACATAATATTAGTATTTAATACATTAGTTTGATATATTTTGGGTTTATAACCATTGCCTTTTAATACAAAATACCATTACAAACAGACACTTAAGGATATGTTTCTACAACCAGCGTTAAATTTTGGTTTTCCACCATAGAGCGGCATCACTCTTTGAATGTATTAAGCCTGTTTAAGAATCCATCATAGAGCGGCATCACTCTTTCAATGTATTAAGCCTGTTTAAGAAGAAAGTGGGTGTTTGTGTTTAAAGCATGCATGACTGAGCACAACAGCGGTTAAAACTGAAAAAATATCAAATTGATACATTTTAAATTACATTAATTAAATCTGTGATAACACTGGATGTTCGATGCTACTTATAAACAATATCTGTTAATTTCCCATTAATTTAAATTTGCCCGCAATATTTCTCTGTGCTGTATTGTCTCACATGTTCGTCTACAAATTCGAGTACCTCTCCGCACTCATAGAGATGCTCTGTCCCACTCTGTCAGATCAGGCGCATCATTTTGTAAAATATAGTAATAATGACCATTCTGGCATTTATACATTTTTGTAATTTATACAACCACGTTAAATATGATATTACATATCAACACTCATAAACAAATATTTTGTATTCTCAATATTAGTTCAAAGTTATATTGATGAAAACATGTTTTGTTACTTGGAATGTGTTTATATTTTTCTTAGTGCTTAGTGAGCATACCTTATGTGGTCCGAACTAACGGTAATACGCTTCATCGGCTATTTTAACCCGTTGCAGATTGACTTGTTTACTTGTATGCATATTATTCCCTTAGCAATTTTAATAAATTAAACACAAACTGTTCGTTTCTCACGCTTTACAAAATGTATAATGCGTCAAACTGATCGTATAAATGTTTTAATTAGACGCGAGGTGTAGATTTTTTTTAAGTTACAAAAATAATGGTCACGTGTTTTACAGTTTTAAGCTGTTCTTTACATATGCCTGGATTTCCGTCTTTAACGATGTCGAATACCAGCTTATACCAATATATCCAATTCAGGGTGTCTAAGTATAAGTACGACTTTTATTTTGTAAAAATGACAAAAAGTTAACTTCATTTCAAACACATTTTCAGGCCTTTCAATCAAGAAATGCACTCACAATTCACTTTCGTTTTATTTCGTTTCTTGCCAACAGTATTTCTACGCTGTCAGCGTTTTCGTGTAAATTTAGGTAGATATATATTTGTAATGTTTATTACTGACTCGCATCAGGTAGAATGGTACAAAACCAATCTTATCTTTGCGACCGCAGAAGTTGCAGTTAAACCGCTGACATCATACAGCAAACAAAGAATTAGTCAGGACATCAAAGAAATCCATTCAGAGGGAAACATGATAAAACGAATATATCGGTAGAACTGATGGATGCTCCCAAAGGCCGCTTTAATACTGCTAGACAACGATATCAACATTAAGTTATTGGGACGAATCAGGGAAAAGTTATAGCACGGACAAGCAAAGTGTCAATTGTGACGTTTGACTGCTACCTTGGACCTACGGACCTGTTTAATGCATGCGACACGCCGTCTCCTTGGGCAAATACTAATATGCCATGTCATTTTAAATTCGCTCCATCCGTGGCCAAGTTATCTTTATATCTTGCACGGACAAGCACGTGTGACGGAATGACGGAACTAAGGTATGACAGACAAACGAAGCAGCGACTATATGCTCCCCGAATGTTATTTCGGATAATATAAACATGTGATCGCAATAATAAATTTGCTTAAACAAAAAGTGCATTTTAGGAAGACGTTGCTACTTCAGTGTAACGTTTCTAATGTAAACATCAACTTGGACACCATAAGCTATAATATCTGCAATTGCGCAACCTTAAATGTAGACGCTAGACTCAAACACTTTTCCGTGTATTGTGCTTAATAAAACATTTGACATTTAAATTTCTTCCAACGATATCCTCAACAAATAGTTAATCAAATCTAAGCGAATCAAACGAAAAAACAAACAAACAATGTTGTGTTTGCAACTTTATATTTTCATCTTATCACTGACAAGCAAATCTCAAATCTTGTAATTGATTGTATCGTGTATTGCATCCGTTGAGTTATGTGTTTGTAATTTATGTTTTATTTATTATACAGGGAACAGGCTGCACAACAAACTAGCTCAATAACTCACTCACGATGGAGCAAGCGCATGTAGCTTTGACGTGAACATATTTCACAACGATCTTTACGAGCCGAAAACAGGATGGAAAGAGTATTTTAAACAAACTGTGTTTATTACGATTTTTGTCATGCTAACACTTTTGCTGTTTATGTGTTGTACATCTTGAGTGCGGTCAGATTTAGAAACCGAAAACACTCATAGACAAGGACCCAGAGTTTTATGTTTAACGCTTTGAGGATAACTGGTTCTATTAACACAACTTTAAACATACGATCTATAATTGTATATATAAGTATATATAACTATCATCATTAAAGCCTATAATTACTATGTATGTTTATATTGTTTATCACCGATGCTTATTTGCAGTTGTCCAACAATGTATTTAATATGACCTTCTAGTTTGAATTGATGTTTCCTATAAAATACTTGTTTTCATGTGGAAGCAATTAGTAAAGGTTCATATTTGGCATTAAATTCTTAGCTTTCGATTTATCAAAATCATAAAACGGTCCCATACGTAAAGAAAACACCACATGCAACGATGTTATGAATTACATCAATCTATAATATTACCTGCAACTTTATATTCACAATAATAACGACAACTATTTATATCCTGTTAGAGTTCTCGCGCCGTTAAATGCAAACACCTGATGAAGAACAAATTGTGTACATCCAAATGACTATGGAACGCCATGACTGTCTTATGTCGTCATGATTCGTGTTGTCTTGTTCAGGATTGTCTTATTATGTAAACAAATACGTTATTATGTTAAAATATTAATTCATCATGTCCTATGATGATGTGAACTTGTCAATCTAATGTGTAATTATGTCAAAAAGGCTTGTCATAATGTTTAAATATTGTTCCATCATGTTCTATTTTTACGTGAACTTGTAAAAAAAACTATGTTATTATGTCAAAAAGACGTGAATCATGTCAATCTAATGTGTAATTATGTCAGTCAAAAAGGCATGCCATAATGTTGAAATATTGTTTCATCAGGTTCTATTCTAACATGAACTTGTTAAAAAAAACTATGTTATTATGTCAAAAAGACGTGTAATCATGTTTAAATAGTGTTTCATCATGTGCTATGATCAGGTGAACTTGTCAAACTGATATGTTATTATGTCAGAAAGACGTGTCATTATGTTAAAATATTGCTTCATCATGTGCTATGATCAGGTGAACTTGTCAAGGGAATATGTTATTATGTCAAAAAGACGTGTCATTATGTCTACAACTCAAATTGACTTATCGACTTCAATGTCCTTCACGCATGCTTTTATGTCTAATCGTGTCGGTAGTGTATCAATGTGCGGTGCTTTCCGCCATTGTAGTGAGTGCACGCTATTTTTAGCTCAACAACAACAACATGACATTTAAACAAAACAACATACCGTTTGAACAAAATGAATTTTCTTTAGACATGATAAGACAGTGTTACAACAAAATAAAACTTATAATTGACAAAACAGCATGTGGGCTTGACTTGATAGCATTCTTTAGCAACATACCACGGTATTTGGACAACATGAAACGCTGTCTGGACAAATCAACAGCATATATTTACAACTTTTAATAACATAATAACACACTACACTGTCAAAATCACACGCTGCACTAACATGTTCACTTGATCTCTTGACAAGATCAAACGACATTTTAACATAACAACACAACAATTTGACATAACAAGTCACATTGCATACAAGATCACTCCTTGCATTGACAAAACAACACATGTACATAACATACTAACACATGCGAAAGACAAACTCACATTATGAGTAGACAAGATGAACCGATATACAGACAAGACAACATTGAAGTTTGACATAATATTATGTACTGCTAATATAACGACACAACCGAATACAACTTAAGAAGGTCTCGGCGTTCCATAAATAACACTCGATTGAAGGTTGGTTTGTGTCACCATAACACCAGAATATAGGTATGTTTGTATCGCCATGCCACTCGAAAAAAATGTAATTTTATCACACTGACACCGGGAATTTACATTGTACGTAATGCATTATAAACGTCATTAACATACGTTCTGTTTACGGTTCTGGTGCCGTCCAAATGGTTCGTGATGTGGTTGATGCAGAAGTTGTTAGGGGCAACGCACGGTTTCGAGAAGTGGATCTGTTTACAAATCTGAATTGGTCCTGTACACTGGTGACACATTGCTGCAAACATGACAGGGAAGTACGGACATGGTATGTTTATAAGAAACCCTTATGTATGTAGGTGCATTTACTATGCCATATTAAAGCCTAACTGACTAGTGGTCACTGATATTGTAAAAATGGATATATTGGCATCCGTTTTCTCATTGTATTAACAGTTAAATATCAAGTATGCCAAAACGATCGTGTTGTTGTAACAACTGCAATACATATATTCAAAAAACTTCCGAACAAACCGATTTGTATTACATCGTATGCTAACCATTAGAAATTTTACAAACAAAAATACAGATCCATAATTCATTTTTAAGCTCATATGACGAACTACTGCTCGATCGGAAATAAATCGTATAACGAATCTTAGATTCATCAGCAAAAACAAACGTTCAATACAGTTATTGCAAAAAAACGGTTGCTATAACTTACTTGTCTGCGAACCTAACTGAAATGGGGGTGGTTCTGTCGTCTGAATGAAACAAACACGCACATGAACACAGTCATATACTTTGGCAATTTCTTACACGTAATTTCTTAAATTTGTTTTAATTTTAAATTATAAGCTAAAAGAAATACAGCTCACGTGTAACATACGTTTGCTAGAGAGTTATCTTCTGGGGCATTGATACTTCAATGTTTAAAGCAAGCGAGTCCGCATTAAGTATAAAATAAATACCATAAGACAATGTAACTTAATGTTATTTTGACAGTTTGACGTAATTCGAAAAACATGGGTAAACCGTTTTCTAGCGTGTAAGATTAATATATCCTCGAGTAGTGCATATTGATGCTAAACTTACAGACACAGTGTCCGCATTGCATTAACACTATTTCAAAAATAATAAAATTCGTATTGTTTACCTTTTCTGAACATAAATGTGTCGAAAATGGGAATGACCTGGTTCAAACTCGATTAGGTGGAACTATCCGAATATGTTGGTTTACTGCATCAGTACGGACAGTTCAGCATGGTAAAACACTATTCAGATAAGTAAGGAGACTCTGTGTCGATAAACAGTTTACATGGTTTACACTATGTTTTTCGAATAAAGAAAAAAACTTTGTATGCCATAGCCATATTGTGACTAACGTTGCTTTATTTACTTTTTTATATTGTACAAAGAAAAATGCTTTATGCCCAATACGGATAAGGAGTCTTTAAAGATATTGGGAAAATACGTTTCTACAAATGCCTATCAAATGCAAATTAATCCAGTGTTTTACCTAGTCGTTTTACTTGTTTAACATATTTTAAACAAAAGCGCACGTGGCAATTCTTGTGAAGTGTTTTATTACTTTAACAATAGCCGGGGAGTTAATATGTTAGTGGCAAACCCTGGAATGGTCTATTGCCGGCTAAACCGAATACTTACATTTTGTGTCAAGGTCGTTCATATGTCAAATACAGTACATCTTCAGAATGTTTTAACAACTTTCAAGCATTTTAAGAACGACAAGTTGTCGCAAATTGTTTTCTAAATATGCTTCAATTGTGAATAAATTTAACGTGTTTAAATATTGTTGTTCAATAGAGATGACTCTAACATTGTATTCATTTAACTTCTCACATTGGTCTAAACACCCACGTTACAGTTCTTAGCACAGTAAATCCAAATGGTATATGTATTTATCATAATGCATAATCATGTCCTAATTATCGACACAAATCATGTCAAGAGTTACTTTAATCAATTTTCAATAGGATAAACGAATATGTTAAGTGTTTTTTATAACATCGCGTGTAATGTATCATACTAAAAATTAACCCATTATGATATTGCAACTGCGCTGATAGTTAATTTTGACAGCAACAGTGATAAAATGTCTCGCGAGGCGTTGTACGTCCGCGCGGTGGTTCGATTTCCATGTCAACGTTAAGCGCACGTTATGATTCAACTATGTGCATAAATGGCTCTGTTGGTAAACGAAATTTAAAAATCGTCAATTGTATAAGCAAAAGTCGACCCTTAACGGGGTTGTCCTTTACTGAGGAGTTGCATTATCCAGCCACGTTGCAATATATAAATTATATATTGTTTCGAGGAAACTGTATAGTTATGGTCATTTGCCAACGCTCTGTAGCGAAGTCAGACAAGCATTTCAGCTAATTAGTTAAGTTATTAAAATTAGCGTAAAAACAAAATTCTAGCAAGTAAAATTACCATTAAATCAGATACCAATTCAGCAGTTGTTGCCTTTGTTGTCACTAGTGGGGTTGTGGCATCAAGCCTAGTTGGCACTAAATATATGGGAAAATAATCAAGTTGTTTGATGCACAAATACAAAGTGCAGTTTTTAAAATGACGATTGTGTTATTGTATATTTTTCATTTTAAAACCGTGATGACAAGCTATCTAAATAAAAAAAATGTTAATGAATATTCACTAAAAAGTATCAACATCAATAAAGATCCATTTTAATTTTAACCTAGTATCTGGCAAATAACTGTAGCTGCAATGTCACTTGCTTTTTAAGTACGTTTAACAATGAACACTATATATAAATCATATTGCGTTAAGAATTTAGTAACTAATCAATTTTTTATATGACATCATGACTTATCGATTCTGGCTTTGTATGTTTGTTTTAAGTGAAACATTTATTGAATGCATACATAGGTGTCTTTAATTAATAGTTATCAGATTCTGAACATGAAACCTGCTCGCGAACTCATTCAAATGTATTTCTAAAACAGTCTTTCTGTTATCAAGATTTACAATAAGAAAAACATTCAAAAACAATATAATATGTTAATGATGTATATAATATGCAGTAAATACAGTTCGCGAGATGCCTGTTTGTTAATCTATTTATATCGTGTGTAAAATGTGAAAGAACTTACCTTGAGCGGATGTGCGAGGGGTTGATGGATTCGGTGTCTATATATACAAGAAAAGTATTTATGCCAAATTTATATGTTAAAGTCTGTTTATGTTTTGTAGTTCATATTTGAGCGTGTTATTTTGATAGGTTAACGAACGGCCAATTGAGCTATTTAGCTCGAAGCTAATAATAGGTCTACAATAATATGTACATATAGACGGAAATTTGACAAAGATTAATTTTAATAAATTAGGTGTGCATAAAATAATGCTATTGTTAAACAAGAAACACAGATAAATCATTAGTATACAGATCACCTCATAAAGTTATTAATTTAAATAAAGATTATTTGTACGCAACTATATATTATTTTTAAATGAAAAGAGTTACTGAAGATTTAAGTTTCCTCAAACATTGATAATCCTTGAAGAGTCAACCCACAGCGTTATCTGCAGGACACGGTTGAGAACTTAGAACAATGTCATCAAGAGCTATGTCGCCCAAGAAACCATTGCCAACCGTTCCCTCAAATATAATATGCAAATACCAAAAAATGAAAAATAATATCTTTTCTTAATTGTGATGGATGCGCGAACAAACAAGAACATTATTAAATGTTTGTTACACACTGAACACAAATTGTAGCGTTACCATGCCATAAAAAACTCACATGAAAGTCAACGTGAGAATCCAAGGTCACGTGGGCCTCTTTCCAGTTTGGGCCTTGGATGTCAGACATGCCCCAAACGGTGTATCCAGGGATAGCATTGTTCTGTGACATATACACCTTCAGTGTTCCGACAGTAGACCCGTACATTCTGTACCAGAAGTGAAGGCATTTCAACTTAGACTGGGCAGTTGAGGTAATCTTGGGACTATTCAGCCACGCCTTTTGACCGAGGGTATTGGGAGCGCTGGTTTCTTTGAAGACGTACTTACCTTTAATAGACAATTATTACAACATCAAACAAGTTTGATTTGCGAACAACTTTTCTTGTTTTAGCTGTTGTATAAACGGTATTAACGACTCTTTGAAATATCCTTCAACATAACAAAATTAGTTCTTAGTGTATTTGAAATTAACTGCAATAATCTTGAACGTTCATTAGGAAAACAAAATAAATGAGCGGTTACTTTATAATAATCGTCATTTTTTTCAAACAGTTTACTTAATTTTAAACATAATTTATGATGATAAAAACATAAAGTTGTTGGCAACCTGTTTGGTTACCCATAGTGTGGTCAGCAGACGGCCCAGTTTCTTCTGAGGGTGTCGATCCACTATGTAAAACCCAATCAAAGTCGTATCCGGCAATGTTGCTTCACCCACACAAACCACCATCAAAGTTACACGTGCCTGAAAGAGTTGTTACTCTAGACTAGTTGTTGATGTATTGGTTGAGGTTGTTACTATTGGCATCGATGCTGTAAACGGCGTTGTTTTGTACAATAATTAGAAGGGTATTTGGAAATGAAAAGTGAAAGTAATAAAGTAATATATCTAGAGAATAATATACTACTGTCAGGTCGTGCATTCTTTATTAAGCACGTCTAAGAATAATACAATGGTGAGACTTGCCAGGCAATAATTTGTTATTCTACTAAACAAGTATTATACATTCCAGTATCTTAAAATTACCCAAACGATATGTGTTCATATTCTGCAGCTGTAATAACAATTTGCTTATGCATTGGAACGAAATTGTTTTGGTTTTGAACATTTACAAATATGAATCATTGTTGATAAACTTTAAACAGTATCATAAATCTCGTCCTTACAAATCCTTCCACAAAAATAGCATATCGAGGGCACACAAATATAATATAAAATTACACAGATGTATTATTGTCAGGACCATGGGAATTTATTTGTTTTCAGATTAAAAAAACTAATTAAAATGTAATAACTTACCTAACGGCGGAGTAGGTGTCTGAATACAAATATCAAACACAATTTAATTTCATAATCATTTCAATTAACAATTTTCAACACATACACATCATAACAGGCAATTAAAATGCACCACTCTGAAAATAGTATTTTTTACAGAAAGTTGATAGTGGTGTTACAAACAAAATAACTCGTATTACAGTCGTTTCAGTTCATTTTTTAAGTGTAATACAAATTTAAACTAGACATGTGTCCGTAGGTCACTTATGGCGGAAAAAACTGTACCGAAATACCCAGATGCACAAGTTCGCATGCTGATTAATATGTTTATACAGTTTCATCAATGTAGCAGTAATACTTTTTGAGTTACGTGCGACGCAAGTCCAAATTGTCATTTTTTGCCAAAAAAGGGCCATAACTTTGCTGACGTCAGAAAAAACTGCGCCAAAATACCCAGGTGCACAAGTTCACAAGGTGGATAATACGTTTATAAAATTTCATCATTGCAGCAGTTATACGTTATACTTTTCGCGTTACACGCGACACAAGTCCAAAAATGTAATTTTTTGACAAAAATGGACCATGACTCCACTGATGTCAGAAACAACTGCACTAAAATACCCAGGTGCACAAGTTCATATGCTGATTAATATGTTTAAAAAGTTTCATCACACTTGCATCAATACTTTTTGAGTTACGCGCAACACAAGAAGGTCATCTTTTGCTTAAAAGGGGCCATAACTCCACTGATGTCTGAAAAAACTGCACCAAAATACCCAGGTGCACAGGCCCCGATGCCGATGAATATGCTTATAAAGTGTCATCACTCTAGCAGTTATACTTTTTGAGTTATGCGCGACACAAAAAGCCGACGAACGGACGGCCGGACGTACAGGGGCATAAAGTGGGGGCATAAAAAACTAGCAAAGAACAACCTTTTTAAGTTAATAAAAATAACACACATGACTAAAAACATTCCAAAAATGATAAAATCATTGTATATCATTGTGGTGATAGCTAAATGCAACAATAAAGATTATACATATGTGGTCCTCGGGGTGTTAGTAATTGGTGATGTCAAGACCTATGTCTGTCCTTGGGAATTAGTTTTTAATCGCATTTAGAATTAACTTCAAATTTTAGTGTGTATCTCATTTAAAAATACTTAGGATATATCTTTCAATAACATACATGTTTTATTATTTAACAAATGAAGTATCATACACGTGAACAAACATTGTTGTTGCTTGATAAAATTATTTTTTTTTAAGCGAACCGTTTTAATTACATACAGATATTCGTTTAAAATGTGTTCCAAACTAGGTAGTGATTGTTAAAGAATACATTTGGACATAGATTTTGAAATACAATTTAAACGCCCGTTGAAACAATTGCTCCAAAACTAGTCAACATGACTGGTATTTCAAAGTTTGTTTATTACCAGTGATAAATTGACAATTTAGCATATTAAAAAGGTGGGTCCCAGATTTCCAGACAGCCAAGTAGTACGAATAGAAGGGCTAATAGGTAGTAAAAGGGAAAAGTAAAATGTATAAACATGCCAAGAAGATCGCGAGGACATGTGAAATTGTTTGCTGTAAGCAATGGAGGCATCATTATTGTAAGCATATTTATTATGTCCTTCACTATTTAATGCAACATTACCAAAGCAAAGGTTCGGCACATTTGATTACACATTTTTTCAACGGAATAAGTGCCAAATGACAATAAGGTTTATATAAATATTTATATTGTACACTAAAATACAAATATGCCATAAAAATAATTGTAAATGGGTTTGCTCCAAGTATGACCTGCATACTTTTTGAAATGTATTTTTAAAAGATTGTTTATTATCATATGCACTTTATATGTAAATTACGAGTGGGTTAAATTCCCATGGCACATATAACTAATGAGTTCATGTCGAGTTTAAGTAGCAAAGTAACTACATGTATTTAGTTTACCTATTGATCCCACTAAACTGCCTGTGTCAAGTGGTATCCAGTTGCTCAGATGTTCATTGTCACAACATACAGTCGACCATTGGTCTCGAGGGAGTTGTTGCCTTTGGTATATATTCAGCACAAGTTCACACAACTGAAAACCAAAATGTCTGATGCGGTAAATGACATATTTGATTTCGTTCCAGTTATGATTTCATTAAAATTGTGCATATCATACATATGTTCGTTGCAACATTATATCGTCACTTAATAGTCTTGCTGTACGAGTTCGTTCAGTTTCCGTGAAGGATTTCGGTAAAACTTCACAAATCTGTAGTAATATCAATCCTGCAAGTATATAATCAGATCAGCATTTTTTCTTACATTTAGAACATTTATTTTCAATAGAAGAACACAAGTGGTATAAACTTGTCCATTAGATTTTGTGTGTTAAAGGTAATTTTGCGCTGTTTACAAAATAGTTCAAAAGAATTCGATTTTTAATGTAACGACATAGCAACCCATTTTGTCAATTATATAATCTTTCAGCTCAATACTATACAAGACAGTATCTTTCAATTTGACTCAGCGACTTCATGCAAATGTAATAAACGCTCGATATGCATCCGGTAAAGTTCATCACATATGCAGTCGCACATGCGCCACTTACAACTTACCGTTCTTTTACCACATCCCAGGTTCAATGGATATGGGTAAGCAGACCGTCTACGTGCATTTGCTGGTGAAGACATGCACATCTAAAACGCATTTTATAAAAAGGACACATATGTTATTGATTATTAATTTGTATTGGGTAAAAAGGTAAACCTTTCAGCTCGATGCCCATTCTAAGTTTAATTTATATTTCAAATAGTATCAGAAAAAACGAAAATCTTAACTGTGTTAAAAGTGTCGAAGATACTTCATTTGAAATATGTACAAATATGTAAACCTACTCAAAAACGATAACTGTATGTTATGTTATTAAAAAATGGAAACACATTCATAAACAATGTTCAGAATAAAGTGCAGCATTTTCAAAAAGTGAGGGACACGTTTAAGCCCTTAATGTTTACACTTAAAAACAGATATAACACTTGTATTATGGCATATTAACATTTAAATACAAGACGAGATAATAACAATAGTTATGATGGTTCACTAGCAAATTGAGGGTTTTTATAAACATACGCGACGACAGAGCCTCTATTATAGTTTAGAAAATAGTAAATACACATACTTTTTAAAATTAGAGTTCTTAATTAGACGAACAAAACGTGTTTGAGCTACGAGTTCTGGCGAGTTACAACACTCGCCTATTGTCGTGGAGATCCTGTACACATGTCGTTCTATGTCGCAGTGATGTCTTATTAAGTCTTCTTATGACGCCAGAACTTGCCAATAAGCGGCGATAATTTTAAACCGTTTGAAATTCTCGCCGTTTCTCGGCCACATTTTGTTCTCGAAAATGTGTCGGAAGAATCTTGCACACTCTCGAACAAATTCCGTAGACATGTCTTCCCTTGTCGTGGCGTTTCGTTGAATATTATCGTTCTACTATATAACACCACTTTGCTGCGAGTTTAGGAGACTTACCTACGACATCTGCTCGGGCACATGTACTCACAAGTCCTACAGACTCGTCCACACTCGTCTATGCTCGAAGGCAAGTCTTTGATTGTCGAAAAAATATCATACGTATATAGTATTAATATGTTGAAGAGAACTCGAACAAATGTCGCCTTTAAATAATTCATCGACCAACTCGTCCACTTTACGGCGAGTTCTAACTCGCCAGAACTAGTACAAAACTCGAAGCTCAAATTCGCCACAGTGTGACAGGGCCTTAACGGTATTAATGCAAAACAGTTTGTTGACCTTTTTTACAGGCTATTAGCCGTTTGTACCTTTAACACTTGAGGGCGAAGTTTAAGGAATATCTGGCCGCTACCCATGGAGTATTCCACTCTGTGTATTAGTCCATCACAGGAATGGTTACCATTATTTTAAAAAGTAATTAATTAATTATAATTAAATTGAAAACTTTTCAATTAAATTACAATAACAATAACATGAATTTTCAGATGCTTATTAATTAATTACAATTATTTTGAACAAAGTAATTTATTATAATTAATTATGTTGAATTAAAATTGCTTACACAATCTCAATGACACAACTTTGTTTTTGTTTTTTATTTATTAAATTTATACAAGAGTGCCATTGTAACAATGATACGCCCGTCAAAGGAGCATTTTAGGATTTTAAGATTCGACTAAAGAAAGAAAATCCACACATGCTGTACAAAGATATGCTGCGGAAAAACTGTTAAGGATTGATTTCTTATATTTGACCTTTGACTTTGAATTGTGACCTTGTGCTTATCACTTCTGACAAGTTATTTGAAAATCCATCCATGCTGGATAAAGATATGCTTCGGACAATACGGTAACGATTGATTTCTTATATTTGACCTTTGACCTTGAATTTGACCTTGACCTTGGACCTAGGGACCTAATTCTTGGGTGCGACACTCCGTCTCAAGATGCTCATCACTTCTGCCAAGTTATTTGAAAATCATCTGGACAATACATGCTCAGGACAAAGTGGTAAGGATTGAATTCCTATATTTGACCTTTGACCTTGAATTGTGACCTTGACTTTAGACATAGTGACCTGGTTCTTGCGCGCGACACTCAGTTCACCATGGTTATCACTTCTGCCAAGTTATTTGAAAATCCATGCATGCTGGACAAAGATATGCTGACTTTGGACCTAGGGACCTGGTTCTTGCGCGCGACACTCCGTCTGATTATGCTTATCACTTCTGCCAAGTTATTTGAAAATCTTTGTTTGCTGGACAAAGTTAAGCTTCGAACAAAGATATCCCGCCACCCACCTGCAAATTCGAACACGCGCCCGCCAATTATCACCTCTTAATAGAATACATGTGAAAAAGTAAGCATTCTTGTTGTGTCTATTTGGGATCAAACTCTCAATGATTAATTTTCTAATAATTGAAAATATTTAAATTAAATTGACAATAAGCAACACCTTTACTTTAGCGGTCCCCGGAAATCCTTTTGAAAAAGCGCGCAATCGCGTGCGTTGCTATGAGCAGGTACTCGTAAGCGTCGAAATCGAAAAAAACGCCCCCAAATCGCAAAAATAACCCCAAAAATGATTTCGTTTTCAAAAATTAGGGTAATATTAGGAACGTTAACATTCATTAATATTAAATGAATACGAAACCGCAGAATAAATCAATCAGAAATGGCCAATCAAATTGTACTTCCTGTTTACATACGTCACCGGATCCACGTGTTCCCGTTCGTAAACAACAAAAATGTTAACTAATAGCTGTCAAATAATGAATAATGAAGATAAATCTAAAGTTCTTGTTTTCAGTGTGTGAAAGTGTTGAAAAAGTGATTGTTTTGTGTTATTTTCATTGAGACTGTTACTAAATGTAAGTGGTAGGTAGTGTGATTTTTGCAAAATTGGTCATTACAATCTTAGATCTGACACTTCATTCAGCACTGATGGTTGTTGCTGGAGATGTACTAAAAAAAATGTAACAAGAAAGTATCACTAACACATGGTTCATGGTTTTCAAATAGTAATCTAACATTGGAAAAAATTGTTTCCATAACATATTTCTGGATTTACAAAGTGCAACAAACCTTTGTTGCCACGAATTAGACATCAGTGAACGAACTATTGACTGCAACAACTTTGCAAGAGAGGTATGTATTTTCATTCTTGAAAAATTTTCTGAAAAAAAATGGCGTACCTAGAAAAATCGTTGAAATTGACGAGAGTAAATTTACAAAGAGAAAGTTTCATAAAGGATGGAGGGTTGAAGGTGTTTGGGTGTTTGGTGGAATCGAGCGTGACAGTAAAGGGTGTTTTTTAAATGTGTCGAAAAAAATCAGCAGAAACCTTAGCGTCAATAATTAAAGATTTCATTCAACCAGGAACAACTATTTTCTCAGTCTGCTTGAAGGGTTATTCAAAACTAAACACAGTGGCATTTCATCATTTAACTGTCAACCACACATAACCTTTGTTGACAGTGAGACTGGTGTTCAGACAAATACAATTGAGAGTACTTGGAGGGCTCTGAAAGCGTCTCTACCACAGAGTGGTACAACCAAAACTCTTTATGACAGCTATTTCGCCCAGTACTGTGCTAGGAAACAATTTTTGTTGACTCAATTGAAGATCCTTTCATTAAGTTTTGTTCTTTAATAAAAGAAATATATTCACAAAAATTTGAACCAACTGAATCAGAAATCGAAGAATACAACGACAAAAAATGCGCAAGAAAGAGACCAGCAGCCTTGCCATTATCTGATACTACAACGGGAACTCTAAACAACAGCTTGGATGATTTTGCCATTTAAGAATGACATTGGTAAGTTCATTAAATGTCATGCTTTTGTTTTGTTTCAAACTTAATTGTTTTATTGGGGCTGCCGCCCCCACAACACCGCTTTTTTATTTGTTTCTCAATGTTTTCGTCTAAATAAATCTAATTTTCCGTCTCGTTTAAAATCCAACATGGCGGCCATATTTGTAAACAAGCACCTGCTTAGCAACGTTCGCATCTGCGCTCTGCGACGGCACCCGGGGACCGCTAAAGTACAAACTACCCGACAATTACGTGTCAATTTTTGCATTGTAATTAATTTAATTACAATAAAAATAATTAAGTTTTGTTTCAATTAATTTCAATTTTAGAAATAGTGTAATTAATTATAATTAATTAAATTATAATTGTAATGGTACCCATCTACCATAAAATCTCTTAGAATTATCTGCAATCTTTTCTCTCAGCTGACGGAGCGATAGCTTTGTGCACTGTTTCAATTTAGTTCTACCTCAGCAGCAGTGAATTGATATCAGATGATATGGGTCACGATACTGTGTCTACACTATGACCACAGCAGGGTGCCACCAATAAACAGGAGTACAATACCCCAGATTGGGGGGGGGGGTGAAATAAAGAAGGGTTAAACTATGCCTTTAAGGTAACAGGGAACATACTTGTCTTACGTGGTAGGCAAGAATTTGTTTCGTTCACCAGAATACCTTGCGCGAAATTGCAAATGTTAATTTTGAACTGTGTGTACACAATGTTCTTTATATTTACCTGAGTCGTTCTGTTACACACGGCGAATCTGTTGCAAGCTGTGTTCCCGTAATATTCTTGGCAGTTGAAACAAAGAATGGAATCATCAATACCTACAACAACAATTCGAAAATTCTACTGCGTGACATTTATTATATATTACTAGTTTTAATTTCGATTACATAAATGAACTGCCGTAATTACAATATATATGTTGGGTCACTCTAAAGTTGGACACCCCTTGAATTCGGTAAAATAATTTTCGTGATTCTAAATATTGGAACAATTTGAAAATATTATTTTTCCATGTTTCTTAATTTTGGGACAGTGTTTCTAAATTGCCGATTAAGTGTCAGTTTTACTTACCTTTAGGTCGGCAACTAAAAGTCGCAATATTTAACTATTGTTTATCAGTTGGGTAAATTGCCATGTTTAAGCAGACGGTCAGAGTCGGGAATGTGCGTATAGATATATTGGTATCTCAAGACCCGATCAATGTGATCCCTTCTCAGCGTGACATAATCATGGGTCAATATATCTGGCAAAATAGCTGTATATATTATCAGCTGCGATTGGATTGTTTTAAAGAGATTAATTCGAATGTATACACATCCGTTATGATACTGAACATTACAAATAATAAATGTGTAGCTCAATTAATTATATAACTTTGACAAATATAACTCAGATACATGCCTTTACCAATTTCCTTATTACTAAAATTAAAAAATGAAATTTTTTGGTACATAACTATTTAGGTAAAACCCCAAACATTTCCGATCGATCAGACAATTAATTTTATTATCTGATTCGAAATATTGGGCCACATTCGGAGACATTATGTGTTTCTGCTTCTAAAAATTGCGACAACGAAAAAATAATTATTTTAAGTTTACCACCAAAATTTCCACCACATCCCCGTATGTTGCACAATGAGCGGTAGCAGCATTCTGAGCAGATCACCAGGTCGGAACGCTTGCTTACATCAGTCAGATTCTTGGTTTCCTTTACAGAGCAACCCTCTATGTTGCATAACTAAAATAAATAAATAACATGGACGAAGAATGAATATTTTATCAACGGCCTACTAATACATGTATGTACCACACAGTCCATTCATAACACAAGCTATATATTCCATCATAGTTTTTAGTCCCATTATTTTGTTACGTATTTTACAAATCGACAGCTATCAACTGCTTATAGATCAATTATGCACGCGTTCCGTGAAAGGTATGGTTTCATTTCAAATCGCGTATATCTAAAATAAATAATAGAGTAGTGAACAAGTCTTCGTGCTTTGTACCACATTTATTTGTTTTCTCTTGCACGTAGGAACCCCACTTAAATAGCGAGAATGTGATATTTACACAAAAATGGAATTCTCCACTTTGTTGACGATTAAAAGTGAACTCGGGCGTCCGTTTTATATTAAAATTAAAATTTCAGAATGACTACTTTCTTGAAACTACTTCTTCAATCATTTTAATGCTAACTATGATTCTATTATTGTTTTGTTAACGTCACTATTTTCGTGACGTCTTGGTGTGGTTATGACACGTGCCACAATAACGTTTGGCAATCGTCGTGACGAATAAAATATCACGAATATTTTGCTCGCCAACAAATGGCTAATAAAACACAATGATACATAATAAAATAATCTACTAAACGTAAATGAAAACACGCTGCCGTTTGTTTTGAATTTTTGGTTGATGTTATTTACCATCACCATAACAACATGTGTAATTTACAAAAAGACACTTACGGACATGTCTCTGCAACCAGCTTTATATTTAGGTCTTCCACCATCGAGCGGCATCACACGTTCAATGTAGAAAGCCTGATTACGAAACACCATTTAGGTCTTCCACCATCGAGCGGCATCACACGTTCAATGTAGCAAGCCTGATGACGAAACAAAAACAGTGCATTACTTGAAACTTATGCATAAATAAAACGACGTACAGTCAGATTCAATGTAAAACGTTATAGCACTTTAAAATGTTTTACTTTAAAAAAATATCTACTTTACATGTTTTCTTATCAATTATTGAACCTTGGAGTGTCTGATAATATATATAATTAACATAGAGTGCGCACTATTATATTATATTAAAAACTAAATGCTTCGTCAACAAAAAATAAGAAATATTGGACTAATAACTGAAACAACAATCAAATACATGATACATGTATTTGTTGTATTCTGCATAAATTACATAGTAAATGTAGCTTGTTTCCTGTATACATAATATATTTTATAGCTCAGAGTTCCGGACAAGCAATGTAATTGTAAATAATTTGTTGACAAATAAAAAAAACTGTTAAAAGTACATGTTTATTTATAGATCTTTTGCAAATAACATAACACAAGTAAACGATGTTTATGTATAATTCTTAATTTCTTTTATTTTTAGTTGAATCCAGCGTATGACACCACAAGCAATAGTATGTCTAGAATGGGACAAGCGACTGTGATTTTTATTTGACTTCGATGTTTAAATGTTGTTTTTAAATTTAAATTAAAGATCTTAAAATATATATGCGTGAATAGGGAAAAATATGTTTCGATAGTATTTTTGCATTTTTTGTTCGAAATACACATATCAAGTGAATAAAATAAATAATTATTACGATTACTTTTCTTTGTAAAACACAATCATATTGTATTGATTAAATGCAGTTTTAATATGTTGGATTTCTTAACTTGACAGCGAATTTCTGGTTTAAGAACCTAATTTCCAATTCAACAATTACTGATTATGAAAACTCCATCACCACCCTGATACAATCCCCAGACTCAAAACAACATAAATCTCAATCAAACTTTAAATCTCAATCTCAAACAATCCTCAATCTCAATCTCAAACAAACTTAAATCTCAATCTCAAACAACCTTAAATCTTAATCTCAAACAACCTTAAATCTCAACCCTCAATCTCAATCTCATGCAAACTTAAATCTCTATCTCAAACAACCTTAATCTCTATCTCAAACAACACTCAACCTCAATCTCAAACAACCTTAAATCTCAATCTCAACAGCCTTAAATCTCATTCTCAAACAACCCTCAATCTCAATCTCAAACAACCTTAAATCTCAATCTCAAACAACCTTAAATCTCATTCTCAAATAACCCTCAATCTCATTCTCAAACAACATTAAATCTCAATCTCAAACAACCTTAAATCTCATTCTCAAACAACCCTCAATCTCAATCTCAAACAACCATCAATCTCAATCTCAAGCAAACTTAAATCTTTATCTCAAACAAACTTAAATCTCAATCACAAACAAACTCAAATCTCAATCTCAAACAACCCTCAATCTCAATCTCCAACAAACTTAAATTTCTATCACAAAACAACCTTAAATCTGATTTTCTAAAATAATATCTTATTTCCAGCAATATAACTTGCCCATCAAAGCCTTCCAAATATTTCCCCCAAACAATAAATCTTTTATTTAACTGATATTGTTTAGATGTATATGTCCATTATTTTAATAGATCCCCGACATCTCCTCCAATACCTAGCATCTAAAAAGGTGTGATGAGTACAAACTTAAAGCAAGAGTTGTAACAGCTCGGTATTTTAATCAACTGAACTTACTGGGGAAATATGTAATAGCTTGTTAAAAAGCTTTTCCCGACGGAGCTATAACTCCAAGAGCGGAAAATCTACGTCCCCGTACAAGCAGTAAACACACCAAATAAAGATCGAGAGCACATGCGCAATGCTCACTAAATACCAAAGTCATTCCGTGAAGAATATTAACACATTTCACATGTATTTGATCAATATATTTCGAGCTGATATTGTTAATACAAAATATTTGTTAATATTTTATATCATATTTAACATTGTTATATAAAACACTGCAAAATAACAAACGGACAGACTGTATACAGAGACATTATGCTTTCGTTACCTCCTTTTATGTGCGCGTCATATACGGAATATTACGCTAGTCAATTGTCCCAAGAGTACGTATTAGTCGAGTAGCTTTTGTGATGACGTATGACACGACAGGCGGAGCCTCGAGTATGATTCGAAATAACGCAAGCCACGAGACTAATACATACTCTCGGAACAATTGACTAGCGTAATATTCCTTTTATTATATAACACGATAAACATAAAATTTGCATTTAACTTATTTAATTTTTGTTTAAAAACTACAATAATGACTAATCATTTTAGGCATAGATAATATTTGTTTACATAGCTATATGATGACGTCGTTAAAAAGTAGTCCAGCTAGTATGGTAATACGGGATTGGAAAAATAGCGAGTTGCATAGTACGGGATTTTTTTTCAGTCGACATGTATTTTAACGTTTGATAAAGCATGTATTTTGTTAAGATTTTAAACAGGTATATAATAATACATTTTATTACATTGTAGTTTAAACTCTAAATTAAATTGACTACACTCTGCAGTATTATAAGGCTTAATTTTCTTTTCGACAATTCTATTCGCATGTAAACAAAACAAGAACGATAGTTATTATTTTCCAGATCACATTAACATTATGGCGTCCGCTTGTCGATTACAATCATACTGCTTCCACTTCCGCAATAACCTGGATACATTACGTACGCGCGTGACCATCACTTAGTGAATATGTACACTGTTATGTAATGCGCATCTAACTAGTAAACAACACAAACAGAGACACTATCATGCGTATGTGAAAAGCCATACTATAAATGTACTTGTAGATGTGGAATAAAACGATTATGTGATTTTTGTTACGGTTTAAGTCGGATCTATTTCTTGACATCTATTCTTTAAAGAAGAATCGATAATAGGAAACCTCACAGTTCCACGATCCAAAATAGTCAATGGAGCGCAATAATACATCGACTAACTGACTCGAAGCCTGCAAAGTAAAAAGGTAGTTTCCTCTGATACAGATTTCCGAATACTGCTTCAAATCAATGTTTAAACCTGAAGTGAGTTCAGTAAGCGAGAACATTAGCCTAAAACCAATCGTGTCTTATTCCGCCCAAATGAACGACTCGTTTGCAGCGAACTTTTCGACATGATCTCTAGCCAGTGTTATGGCACAATGAAAAACGCCTGGAATAAGCGTTTTATTATTATTTATAATGACTAAACACACTAATGCAGGACTACTGTTCTTCTACTACGATTCCGTTTTTCATTCCGTTTCAGTAGGGTGTATTTAATTTAGTTACGTTTTATCAATTAAACACTGACTTACATCGTACAATGGTACAGGACCTCAATTATTCATCGTTGAAGTCAAGCCGCTAACACGATAGAGCAGATAAAGAATTTGCTGACCCAAGGATGAATTTCATAAAAAGAGGAACATGTATAAACATTGTGATAAAAAGTATAAATTTGCTTGACCAAAACTGGATAAATTTCTGTAAGACACCGCCTCTTATATATATCACTGGAATATAGTAAATGGTATATTTGTCTCTGTATATCCTTTATCCTATTTTACATGAAAAAAACAGCTTAGAATAACAGGTACATACACTCATACACGATACAAACCAGGTTGGTATCTTTAACTTTAGATTTATTCCAAATTATGATGCCATTTTCAACAAAATGACGCACCGTCACGTGTTCAAATTCTACGCGTTGCTCACAAGGTATTATATATTGACATATTGAATCAGATGAGAATAACTATGCGTTTATCTGCCCTTTAAATTATCTGCGACATTGCGCACGAATCTTATAGCATTTTGGTAGCAGAGTTATGATTTTATTCAACTTTTATAGCATTTGATCACCCTGAATTGGTTTCAACATTCATATTCGATTTAGTTCACGTACGGCGATAAGATATTTAGCGACAATTAAAAGACAATAACGCCCCACAATTAAAGAACAAATATAAAACAAGAGCTGTCTAGGACAGCGCGCTCGACTATTCAGACCTGTTTGTCGGAGTTATGGGCCTCGGTCAGTTACCTCACATAATGAACCGAAGACATGTGTGAAGTTTCTATTGAATATCTGTAGTAGTTACAGAGATATGTAACCTCAATATTTCTAAGTACAAAAAGAGGCATACTTACTCTAACATGCAGGGCACAGTTATGGACCGTGGCCAGTGAATTTAATAACCTTGAAGACATGTGTAAAGTTTTAACTGAATATCTGAAGAAGATTAAGAAATATGAACTTGTTGCACGCAAACCTAAACATGAATTTTATAAGAAAAAAGTGGACATTATCCTGCTAAATTGCAGGTGTGAGTTATGGGCCTTGGTCTGTGACCTTATTAAATTTAGATTTAGAGATATAAACTTGTTGCACGCAATTGTAAATTTTCTCAATACAAGAGGGACATAAGAGAAGTTCTATTGAATATCTGTAGTAGTTACAAAAATATATACTTGCACTTAAACTATAACTTGAATGTTCCAAGTACAAAAAGGGGCATAATTCTGTTAAAATGATGGCCAGGAGTTATGAGCCTTGGTCAGTGACCTGACATAATGACCCTGAATGCATGTGTTTAGTTTTAAATTGAAAATCTGTAGTAGATAGAGAGCTATATAGTGCAAAAAGGGCATAATTCTGCTAAATTGCTGGTCAGAGTTATGGGCCTTGGTCAATGACCTTATATAATGACCGCGAAGACATGTGTGAAGTTTCAATTGAATATCTATAGTAAATAGAGAGATACGAATTTGTACGCAAACATTAACCAGATCATTACGCCAACGACAACGCCGACGAAAGGGTGAGTAGAATAGCTCGGACTATTCAGTGAATAGTCGAGCTAATACGACGACATCGCCTGCAGGTATGACGTCATATAAAGTCTCGCACAAACTTTCAAGAATTTATGAAAGCCCAAAGTCGTTGTTGGGTCAAGTTTATTTCAAGGAACATACTGATATTTCTTCGCGTGTTTACTACTAGTATTTTGTTACTTGAAATAGTGAATTTACAATCCAATCAATTCTATAAGTGGTGTTTAAATTCAGTCGTTTGCAGTTTGGATGTATGCGCATACATGAATGAATAACAGACACGAACTTACAGGTGTAGAAGCTACACACAATTATAAAACTAAATATTGTGTTACTATTTTTGTCATGAAATCGCGTCTAATTTTCATTGGTCAATATCTTGAAGTGAAGATTGATTTTAAGACTGAGAAGATTCGTAGTCATTGACCCAGAGTCAATTGTTTTACACTTTAAAGGCACAATGTTAACGAAAAACGTTATCTCCTTTAGTAATGCTATTATGTTATTAAAATGAGCAGTACAGTGACGTAAACAAAAAAAATAAGTATGAATTATTTACGACGTTATGTGTATTTTAATAAATGCAAAAAAGCACAAATACATTAGAAATGAAAACCCAGAGCGGGTATCGAACTCAACACGACGGAGTTGTAAGAACAAAAGACAAATGACCAACTGCGGTATTCTGAATTGTGAATACTATTATTATATAACATATCTACAAGTCTGACGCCAAAGTGTAAACAAAAAGGGAAGAAACACGACCTAAATTATATAATGATTTCTTTATCATATGTATCAACACTTTTTCCATAATATGTACATTATTTTAACCGTTATTATAATAATGTATGCTTATGCATGTACTTCCGTTTTTCTTATTGCAGTTGGGACCCTTTTCGTAGATATAGTCACTTTAAGTTACTACATGGTTCTATTAACACAACTTTTTACATGATATATACTTGCTTTATTGTCAGTTACCACAGAAATCTAAAAAAAAAAATAATAATAATTTTGCAACCACTGAATTGACTTCAATACATTAATCGAGGCTCTTAGCCAGTCATTCTTGGTTTGTACAGGGTGTTCTCATCAGGTCGGAGTGGGATATTGCAGTCGTCATTGATACAACAGAAGGTACACTGGAAGTCCACGTGTTGGTTGTTCTTCAACACGTCACATTTGTCCTCATCAGAAGTGCCGAGGTACCACTCACGATAGCACGTGTCGAAGTTACCGCACCTAACATTTGATGGTATTTGTCTGTTTGACATGTGTATGTGCATTGTACATGTATATATTAAATAAAACTATAAAAAGTAAAAATATTGCTTTTAACTCTACAAGACACGTCACTATGATACATGATAGCCTTGAAATGGCCTCATACATCAAAACAATATCACGATAGTATATTTAACAAAAGGCAGACTCAACCTTACTACATGTATATGACGGCTTTAACTGTCACTTATAAAATCTGGGTCTCTATGTTATTGCTCATGAACGACAATTCTTACGTCCTGTTTACGGTTCTGGTGCCGTCCAAATGGTTCGTGATGTGGTTGATGCAGTAGTTGTTCGGGGCAAAGCACGGTCTGGAGAAGTGGATCTGTTCACAGATCTGGATCGGTCCTGTACACTGGTGACATTTGGCTGTAATTATGGTAACCAAAGTCATAAGTTACCTAGAATATGCATTTTACTTAAATCATATGTACAAGCTAAACACGATCAGCTGGGAAGGATTTTATAAACACAAGGTAAGACACTAGCATCAGTTATAATATTTTAGAACAGAAGTGAAGTAATAGTAAACGAATTGTATTAATCTATCAATATGTGTAACATTTTGATGTTGAAAATTAAATACAATCCTGTAATTTATTCATCGAACTTCAGAGACATAAAACATATTAATTTTAAGTTTTGAACCCATTCATAGTCTGGTATCGAGTAACGTTCGCAAAAAGATTTAAACGGTTGCTATGGATATAAGGACTTACTCGTCTGGGACCCTAATTGGAATGGAGGAGGCTCTGTCGTCTGAATGAAACCAAGCCACAAATAAACAAAGACCCCATAACTACAAAAGTTTTTAAACTTTGTGAAGCCAAGACGTTTTATGGCATTGTACAATTAAACGAAAATCTGTGACCAAATCCCTTCAATCTTCAAGGCACTAACAAGTTGATACACGTTAAATTAAGCATTTAACGTTTAATGTTGAAATAACACACATATAAAATAATGCATTATAAACTAAACACTATACATTTTCATCAAATAAATTGAATTTGTACAGTTTGAAGTCTTTGGTGTTTACATTTTCAACACTACGAAACTAGACGAAGTTCCTCGTGTTGTATGAGGAATATCATGCAGCACGCCGAATCTTAACGGTGAAATACTCTGTTCCGTTAGGGCCACTCGTTGTTTCGCAATTTCGATCTATGGATTACAAGCTCAAGAACGCGAAAACACGATACGAAGTAGCGAAATTACGAAGCGAAATTGCGAGAATACGATGCGAGATCGAGAAATTAATATCGCGATCTCGCAGCGTAATCTCGCGCCCTCGCATCGTGTTTTCGCGTTTCCGCCCTTGTATATCCAAAGGTCGAGAATGCAAAAATACGATGCGTGGTTGCGAAATTAATACTGCGATCTCGCATCCGCCGAAATGACTAGTCTGCGCATATGCAACCGGCAGGTGAGAGTACGATATGACTATTGTTGTTTCGTAATTTCTACCTATGCTTAAGCGAAAACGCGAAAACACGATGCGAGATCGCGATATTAATTTCGAAACCTCGCATTGTGATTTCGCTCCTTCTCGACCTTTGGATATACAAGGGCGAAACGCGAAAACACGATGGGAAGGCGCCAGATTACGATGCGAAATCGCGAAATTAATATCGCGATTTCGCATAGTGAATTCGCTTCATCGTATCGTGTTCTCGCGTTCTAGCGCTTGTTATCCAAAGGTCGAAAGTGCGAAACAACGAGTAGCCCTAACAAAACTCCGTATTTAATAGTCGGCTTAATCCGCATCGCCACGAAATTCGGCAGTAAATGAAGCTAGTGTCTGTTAACAGTTTTACTTGGAGGATCAGTGTTTTAGCAATAAACAGTATCCAGCAAACCAAATGTTTCTGACTTAGTTTATATACTTACGTAAACAAATTCTAAGACAGACAATAACATAACCGTTTTATTGTAGGGTCTGAATTTGGCCAGTTTCACCTTTTGGGCGACTTTAAATATGATAGTGACTCCGTTGTCGATTGCTGAGTGCACGAACTAAAACTTAATTTGATTTAAATGCCATGCCGCAATTTGTATATACATATTACAGTACCTGCAGTTTTGCTAGCTATTGTAGTATTATAAACCAAAAACCTATTGCACATTTATAGACAATATTAGCAATTTACAAAGGCTTATCGCAAATTAAAAAAATACTTTTAAACATACCGGCGCAACAGTTGCTATAGCTGTTACGGTCTTGGAAGTTTGCACTGGAAATATTGCAGAAGTATAGGGTATAAAACGGCATGAAATAATATAATTAATGTTCAATGTCTACATTACAATGTCTGAAAAAATATTTAGCAACTCCAGCGTAAGCGGTAAATATGCATTTTAATATGATACATACGTAGTTCATAATTTTTAAAAGGGCTTTCGTGTAGACATATTTTTTTAAATTATGACAGAAATATAAATGAAATAAATAACTATTAAAATAACATCAAAGTCATCAATGACGATCGACTACATCAATAATGGTAAATAGTAACTTTATTGTATTCTTAAAATTGACAACTTAGTCAGTTTAACCGGCACAATAAATGCTTTATATTATATTTGAGTACACTTTTATGTACCTTTCAAATATCGAACGTTCATAATAGTCGTAATACTTAAATCTGCACTCTAGAGACTGATTTGTATGTAGACTGGTGGACTACCAATCTTGTGAACATGATAAAGAAATCACTGGCAATGTGGTTTCTCAATTGAAACATGCTTGATATACAATATATAAATAAAACGATTTCTACTTTGTCAGTATTGTCCATTGTCTGTCCATAAGAGGTCTACCCAAGCCCCTTACAAAGTACGAGGTCTTGAGAATCATCCGGTGTACACAATATGAATTTGCTAAGAATCCAGTATTTAAACTGATATATAACAATTAGCACATGCATATTTACTACATGCCATTATGTGTATGTCTGTTTTTGTGTAAACTTGCAGAATATGCACGGAAACACTAATATTTAATATAAACGATGTTCTTAATGATCACTATTCTATTTTAAGTACGTCTCACTAACGTAATGTGCAGCATATTTAATAAATGGCTATTTTTTACATGAATTGATAAGGAATTCATGAGCTTATTGTTGAAAAATCGTTTACCTTGAGAGGGGGTCGTCGGTTTCGGCGTCTATATTCGAACAAAAAGCATACATTGTGCACAATCATGCTAACATTCTAACATAATCACGTAGTTTTTACTAAATACATGTCAGCTATTGTGATTGTTACTGAAAGGCTAACATGTTACTCGTAACCACGTTTAACGCAATATACTGCCATAGTTGTATATGAATGTTGGAATTTTTGACATACACTGTAACCATGCTGAAATAATTTATAGATATTGCAATTCATTTTTTGTATTTTAATGTGTTATTTTATAAAAATTCATTTTAAACCTACGTTTTTGTTATGAGTATTTTTTATTTCCTTATAGACAAAAACGAAAGTAAAACGTGTTTAGAAAGATATATCGACAATGGCACTTAATAGGAAATATATACTAGCCAATAACATTGTGGATGTTGTAGTAATGGGCTGCTACTTTGGTGGATAAATCACAGAAGATCTTGAAACTTTAAAAGTATTGCGGCGTAAAGACGTTAATAAAATACAATTACAATTTTTTTTAGCAGAAGCAAAATTTTACTTCCATATTATACATAAAATATACTCTTACAGCACGTGTCACAGAGATGTACCGAATTGGTTCGTTAAAATATGTTTAATTTACCGTTGTGGTGGTCGTTGTAGTAGTTGTCGTAGTTGTCTTGGTTGTTGTAGTTGTGGCTAATAATTACAAAACATGTATTGTTTTACTTGAAACTTGTACAAATTGATAGCAACCAGAAATAGTGTATGCTATTGGAAAAGGAAAACTTATGTTTCGATGGTTGAAAATCAGAAGGTCCTAACTGCTATATGATTTCAATGGCAGTAACTACCATCTGGTTTTCACCCCTCGATTTGTTAAATGATCTGTCAGCGTAGGCTCAAAAATGAAAGATTGCTATGAATAAACAAATCAACAATGATTTTTGCAATCAAATGTAGATCAATCATTTTGAAAATCAAAATGACTAAGAACCTATTAAAACCATCAGGTTTATAAAACATTTTGATATTTCGTTCCAGCAATTATAAGTTGTAATAATTGTTTAACTCCAATTTATATATTCTTTGTGTATTAAATTGTTAAATGTCATGTTTAATTAAGAATCACCAAACATATAGTACATGGTCTTACTCAGAGCATGCCGCCAATCCACAGACTTTATCATAGCACAGTAAAAATATTTCATACATGTATGTGTAGCCCCTTCTCACCAATAAAATCACTTTTCTTTATATCACTCGTACTTATTGATGGCATGTATTATCATACTAATTGCACGAATGACGATGACACGGGCAACTCTTATTTCGTTTTCTGATTCTAAAAAGTTAAACTAATAAAGTAATGACTTACTTGTTGGCGGCGGTTTAAGTGTCTAAATAAAAGTAAAAGGCGCACATGAACACACTGTATTTGTAATAATCTTTACAAAGGACACCGTTCAATACAGAAACAAGTTTTGACTAGAGCTTTCACGTAAGTTATTGATATCACCACACGCTGATTTGACACGGATACTGAGGTTTGCAGTTATGATGCTTTAACACATAACAATGTTCGAGTGACAAAATCACCCTCATTTAGTACTTTTTAAATATGCTGCACTTAATTCACACTGGAAACGCTATTTAAATATCTTTAAGCGGAAATATGTGTATTGACCTGAGTTGTTACCTTGAAATTTGACGGACAAACATGAGTCATGTACGCGACACATTATCTTGTTAAGGAAAGTAACAATCTGCAGTTAAATGAACATTATTACAGGCACTGCTAAGTTGTAAAAAGGAAAATAATATGGACATTTGGAACGAACGACTTTGTCTTGACCTTCAATTGTGACTTTCACCTTTGACTGACAAGGATGGGTCATGTACGCAACATATCTTCTCACTGAGAACTTCTGGTCATGAAGAATAATAATAGTACAGATAACACTTACAACCATAAATATCACAAAAATGCCATAACGTATATACCGTTGTTGTTGTCCTCGGAGTGTTTGTAATTGGAGACGTCAAGATCGCAGTTAGTCCTTGGGCTTGAGTTGTTCGCTCTTTAAAATAATTTATTTATTGAATCATTTTATATGCATTTTTTTTTTCAACTGATATAAAATATACTTAAATTTCGATTATGATTTTAAGGTCTTTAAAATTACAATAGTAAATATCTATATATAGACTAATAACTAGGGTATCAGTCAAACTAATGGATGCTTCCTGATTATGTATGGACAAACGGAATGAGATCTGAAACAAAGAGCAATAACTCCACAATAATTTTATACAATATTTCTGGTTCTTTTACATCCACTCAAAGCCTTCAAACAATATAAAAGTATGAAGTTTCGTTGGAATTACATTCTTTCTAGTGAAGTAATGTTCTGTATATAAACAAATGATTACAACACCATTATTTTTAGGCATGGCAATTTGTCTTGAACTCGTCACTGGCTTTCGGAGTTCTCTATATGAAAATTGAATCACTTTATATTTAGTGTATTAAACAGTAACACCATATTCAAAATATATATGAGGCGTGTCGTGGGAAAACCGGTCTTAATGCATGTGCGTTAAGTGTTGTCCTGGATCAGCCTATGCAGTCCGCACAGGCTGATCCAGGACGGCACTTTCCGCCTTTATGTTTAGAAGAGACTTCATTGAAACCGAAAATACCATAAAAGCGGAATGTGCCGTCCCGGATTAGCCTGTTTAGAATGTAAAGAAACGAAAACATGAAAAAAAAGTATTTTTAACGCTTTCGGCGTAGATTGAGGGTGTTCTGCCTCTTCCAGTACGCACATTCATTAAGCCCGGTTTTCCCACGACGCGCCTTATATACTTTTCTTGTGCAGTCCATTAATCCATAAATGAAATTATTGATGATATACTAAGATATGTTGTTGTTTCTTGTATTCTGCACTTCCAGCCAGTGTACTTTATTATTAAATAAATCGATTATTTTAATTCCCTCTTACACTTTCCAAGTTGATTTGCATAAAACACGCTACGGACGGTCGAATAGGGGTAAAGATTGACAGACGGAGTGATGGACAGACAGACGGATGTGTGTGTGACAGACGTAGTGATGGACAGACAGACGGATGTGTGTGGCGATTATCTTCTGGTGCATAACAGCAAAGCATTACCACACATTTACAAGTTCATTGAGTATAGATAATAAATCATACAATATGTTTACAGCAATCTTAAATATTACGCCTTCACATGACCAGAAAACACGATATCTGATATATAATTGCACGTACATGTACATATATCCAACAAACAGAATGAAAAAAAATCAAAGCGGTAATACATACCAACAAGATCGGTGGGACAGGTCAACTTGTTTGCTGTAACCGAAGACACAGTTATTTAAACTATTTATTACTGTCCATCACACTCAGTACATAACTTTGAAATATAAACTACGAGCAAATAAGTAAAGTCAAAAGAAGACGAGCATATCGTATCGTTCTGTTACATAAATGAGATACATACATTGATGAGGAGCGATCGTATATTTCCTTAATTAATAAAAAGTCATTTCCGGGTCGACTTTCATCGAGAGTGTCACGTCCTATTCGGAACATATACTTGAAATTATCTTTTTATTGCTTTTATAACGTGTTTCTTTGCTACATTGTATAATAAATATACATAGAAATTGCATGTGTTTAAAGGTTCAGTAACAACTTGCTCTGCTTAATTGTCGATCTCCGCAGAAAAGTTACTACATTTTAATTTACCTATAGATTCCACTAAACTAGTGTTGTCAAGTGGTTTCCAGTTACAGAGATGCTCGTCGTTACAACACACACTCAGCCATTGTTCTCGAGGGGTACCTTGAGTTCGGTAAGTTTTCATCAACGTTTCACATATCTGAAAAAAGCATGATGCTATTTTGTCGCGCGAACTAATCCGTTCACAAAACAAATTCGCATATTTATAGATACAAAGATGCTCTGTTACAATTGTCAATGGTCGCTATGTTAATTATGTTATTAATTATAAAAGCTGCTACCTCATAGATTTCGAAAATGACAAAAATAGAAAAAAAAAAGGTTCAAATCTAGTAAAATAATGCAGTATTAGATACAACTGACTGAATTGTTGACGCATTAACAAGTTCGAAACACACTAGTTTTAGCATTACGAAACATTGTTTTAACCCGATTTCAAAAGCGTCTGTACACGCTTTTCAACAATTTAGAATTCTTCGGTCGTTGTTGTAAATAACCAGGTGCTGAGGCGTAGCTAGCCCTATATTCATTTGGATTCATAATATTGTTTCGGGTATTCACCCACCCCCAAACACCACTCACCTACAGGAAATGTTGAAAATAATTGTGAATTTGGTCAATTTTGAGCTCTCTCAGATGCTTTATTAATTAACATATACAGTTTTAGGCTAACTCAACATGATCAACAACAAACATTTACCTTAAACATTTTACTCTGTCTGAAAAAGAGCTGAAAGATCAAACAAATTACGAGTCCCGCGATTAACAAAAGTCGAATTTTCTGGCCTTCTTGCTAGCAAACTGTACAATTACACTTTCAATGCCAATGTCCATATTTATGTAACTGTGCAACATCGCTACCAGACATTTTTATGGAAGAAGCCGGTATATGTTTTGCGAACGAAAATTATTGCGTAAGTACGCCAGCTCGAGTTCTTCGTATATTTAATGCGGAGTAGGGGGGGTATACAGGGTTATTTAGTATTATCCGGAACGGTTTTAAAAACAGCTGAACCTCGTTATGGCCAAGTCGACGGGAATGCAATAGCGACTTCGAGATATCCGGCTGTCCTTATAATAAAGACGATATTATTATTAAAATTATTATTTTGGTGTTTTATTAGACTATTACATTTATTAATATTATAAATGCAATTTACATTACAGCACAAAACATAACAAGTTAAACATACACATCAAACCATGATATAAGCAAACATATGATTCATAGCACAAATAACATAGCACACATAACGGTAATGTCAGTTTTTATTAACAAAGTTTTGTCTTTCTGTTTGGAGAGGGTGTTGAACAGATAAAGTGTTTTTTAATAATGTCATCGATGTCATCAAATCTGTTGATCATATCTTCAATTCCAAGCAGCTGGTCAAGGAATTGTATGACTGTTCCTTATCCCACCAATGCTTCTAGTGATGTCGCCATCAAATAACAAATAACAACAAGAGATGTTTGTAAAACATGTACGCCCCCCGACTTGCAGCCAAGTCGTCAATATGTGCACATTAACACATGGGGAGGAAATTAAAGTTGATGCTTTAGAAAGTATGTTACAAGCCTCTGTCACCTTGACTTTTGACCTGTTGACACCAAAATTGATAGGCGTGTTTCTTTACCCGCAAGTAACCAGCATACCAACTTAAATGATCGTAGGTCAAAGCGTTCTCTAGATATCGTGCGGAAACTAATTTCATGTTACAAGCCCCTGTGACCTTGACCTTTGACCTGTTGACCTCAAAATCAATAGGCCTCTTCCTTTCCTCCCAAGGAACCAGCATACCAATTTAAATGATCGTAGGTCAAAGCGTTCTATAGATATCGTGCGAAAACGAAATGGTCTACGGACAGACCGACCAACCGTCCGACCGAAGGACCGACCGACGGACAAGTGCAAAGCAATATACCCCCACTTCTTCGAAGGGGGGGGGGGCATAATTAATTTAAAGCGCACGCAACCCAGATCAAGGACTTTCTTGGCGAACACGGGCTAACATTTTGCAAAGTGTGAAAAACTTTGACAGGGGTCTGCCATTAGGCTATTATCGGGTTTGAGTGTTGACACTTCGAGATAAACAACCAATAATACGTGTGAAAATACCGGTAGGGAATGATCATTTACTTCGACTTATTCGATAATTCGAGTTCAAATCTTCGAGATAAACGACAATATTTTATATCAAATAAGAAGACGGACAATCGGAAATGTGTTGCTACTTCGACTTAGCCGGAAATTCGACTTAACCGAGTTCGAGATAACGAGGTTCAGCTGTATACGCATTTAGTGAAGCGTTATGTGTGAAGAGTAAACATTTTTTGGTCAAGATCATGTGGATTCCGCCGCGTACTCGCGTATAGGCAGCTACGCGGCTAAGCTGGTCCATACACCGTAGTCAATCGAGTTCATTTCTGGAGTTCCGTTGTTTACACAACATACCTCTAAAACGACAAGCAGTGCTGAGAGCTTTCCAAATGCTAATCCTGTAGAAATGCGCTTAGAGTGTCAGCCTTTCACGCCAAGAACCTGGGTTCAACCCCGCTTCTCTCAAAGGAACCGGACTTTTTCGGCGTAGCTGTCTAAGATCACTTTTGACATAGATTTCTTGCGATAATTATGCAGCGTGAAAATTGAATGCCAGTAGAATTGGGCACATTTTCTAATTTTAGGGAATGCAAACTTCAAACAATGGTTTAACGCATACCAATAACTGTTGCATACTTTGGGGGATTAAACATTTACATAATTGTTTACATAAGCGGTTAAAATGAAGTTATAAACATATCCTCAACATATACTCTAGAACTGAGGCTAATTATGAACGTATTTTCTCATTGTATGCCATAATCAGAATGCTATATTCATTCACGTAACGAAATAACTATTTTGTTTAGCCTACATTTATGTAAGCGGTACGCTCTATAAATAGCAATTGTGCAATGTTCCCATCCATAAATCTCATTCGCCGAGTTGCCGTTCCATGTAGCCCATTGATTATAGCGAGTTCATCACATTCCAGACACAGTAGTGTCATTCTAAAAATAGCGCGCGTAGCTAGCAACCGTTCTATAGCTGTGTTAATATACCCGTACATGCATCAATAATAGCGTTCAGAGAATCATAAAACTAAAAATTTTAATAAATGGGGAATTTATATTTAGAAACTTACTGTTCATTTGAATTAAAATTGTGGTTACGATTTATTAACGATTATTTATAATTGCGTCTTTCTATCAACTTCTCCAGTAGATGTTATTTAATTTGTAAAAAGATGCTACATTTTCTATGGATAAAATATTATGAAAGAAGATTCGGAATACGTCGAATTGTTATTCGCGTAGCATGAATACACAATTTGCAATACTAATTATACACAGGAACCCTTGATATATCATATTTCTACTGATATAATTTAAAATCGTCATAGTCCACTGAATTTTTATGTCTGCGTTATCAAAAATAAAGTCTTAACATTTCAAAAAACCGCTGAATGTTCCCTGACTATTGCTTTTTATTGGGATACACAGTATAAATGCTTATTTGACTTCAAATCGTTATTATATTAGATAACTTACAGGAATGGTATATTAACGGTACTATAAATAACTATATAGACTCGTCTGATACATAATAATTTTAAATCATTCCAGAAATTATTTTCTTACATTGTTAATTTGTTAAATTGGCTTGACAAATTCAGATAACAATTATGTTAACCTAAATTATTTTGGTTATTCATATATCACTGGTGGAAACATAGAGCTGTATGATTGGTTTATTCACGGCATATATATTAATGATAATTTAATTTAATTTATAAATTAATAAATTTATCTCAAATTAACTTTTGGGTCCGATAAGTTTTCTTATAGTGTCCCAAAAATCTGGGCTCCAATAAGTCTCCTAATATTGGTGGGGACCAAAAAATCTGGGGTCTGAGAAGTCACGTAACCGATCATCTTGGCCGTCTGTTCAGGTAATTTTGTAAATGACATCTCAATATTAATTTCAACGCCGATTGTCTTTTTTAAAGACATTCCTTGTTCTTTTTAAACTCAGTTTGAACGGCTTTTCTCCAATATAGTTCAGGTAATATTTTTAAAAGTACTCTATCAATGAACAGAAATAAATTAATCATTTTAATATTATATAATGTTTAGTAATTAAGCTAGTCGACAGGCAAAGAAATGTTCATACAACGCCCAAAATTACAATAACAAAGTGGTCCAGCATGAACATGACATCTTCAATATCACACGCAGGAAAGTGGTAGTCTATTTTACTTGTACAGGAGGTTTCCCAAACGAGTCTTAAAGTCCGCTATTACATGTATGGTTATTACACTATAAAGTGGTGCTTAATTGACTGCATTTGCGATGTTTTTTAACTTTTACAGTATAAACAACGTTTTTGGCTTCCGTTCTATATGTCTTCTCCTTTGTGTAGTAGAAGCTTTAAGATTTAATTAGTAAAATAACACATAGTACGGCGAACATACAACTCTTCCTTGCAATACCAATTACCCGAACTTGCGATTAAAAGTACTTTGTGGCAATACTAGTATGTTGCTTTCCTTTATTTTTCTTTATTTGCATAAAGGCATATTATATAACTGGACTAAGATATAACGCATATTTGACTTAGATGTTGACCATAACATCAACTCACGTGTATATTACCACATCCCAGTTCGACTGCACTAGGATCAGCAGGATGTCTACCTGGATCTATCGCTTTAGACTGGCACATCTAGAAAATGTCAGAAACACATTGTTCGTAAATATCAATATAACAATCGACTTTGTGTTTAGACATTCATGGTGAAACAATTTCGTATATTCAACAAAGTGAGTCTTGATGTTCTGTGAAATTGTATATATATGTATGTTTTATATGTTATTATAGCTTTTATAATGCAAATTGTTTTATTCGTGTTCGTTATCGATGACGTTCTGTAATGATTTATATGTCAGTGTGTATTGTGAGTATACCAGTTAAGAGATAAAAGAAACTGATATTCATACGAAACCTTCGTGTGAAATAAAAGCTGATTTAAAATGAAAGGAACGTTGTTATTTAACCACGCTCATTCGAGAACATGTATAGTTCTCGATTCATATTTTTATCATAACTCTTTAATCTTTTAAATAGTTTGTAGTACAGTAGTAGTATACATAAATAAATACAGACATGGCTAAGAGTTTGATAGACGAGAATTTTTTTCGATTTATCGGTGTTTATCGGCCAATAAACTACGATTTGGAGTTCTGATGCGTAGAAATTAAACAACGAGGGCGTTAGCCTGATTTTTTCAAATAGTCACGCATCAGAACGACAAAGAGTTGTTTACTGAACGATAAACAACGAAAATTCGAAAATTATTTCGACTCTAATTTGACATATATTTATGCAATTGTAATTTTACCATGCTCCGCTCAGAATCGGAACTTCTTTTTTCGTGGTTTATTGAATAGTTTCACAACGATAATTGTGTTCTTTGTCGATAGAAAGAGTAGCGAGTATCATGTTAGAATAAACAATACAAGATAAACATCTGATACAGCCCTGGTGCATATCTGATAGATCATGCATTCTAGACAGCTTGTCTCTCACAACACGGATTAGAAAAAATATATATATTGTTTCTTTGGAGTGAACAATATTCTACCTGAGTTTTTCGGTCACACGCGATAAAACTGTTACAAGATTTATTTCCGTAAACTTCTGGGCAATTGAAACATCGAATTGCATCACTGCCACCTGTAGGAAAAAGAAATCGAAATCTGTATACGTTATACAATGTTATTCGTATAATTTATTTACAAAACTGAATTTTAATAAATTGTCATACCACGCTACATAAACATTAACCTTAATACAATAAAATAAAAAACAGGGCCACGATGGCCCAAAGGGCTCAACCGAGAAGCACCGCAAAGACGAAACCTTACTGTTGTGACAGAGTTTAATAAATGTTTTTAAGCGTTACGTGTATACCATTATCAGGTCTACATCATTCGTCAGCTGATTAACATTCATATTTATTCAACTCCTTGGCTTGTAACCCTTGCATATAAAAACAAACTCATGGTCAAGTAAGGACATGACTGATACCCACACACAGGTATACTTTCTAAAACCGACTATCCGATATTTTTGTGAAGAAACCTGCAAAATACAATTTATACGCGCAAAGTAGGTATGATGGGTTGCATAGATTTCTTGTGTCAGGCAGTGTGATGTGCTATCCTGTCTGGGTGGTGATGTTGTTTTCTTTCCGCTTATGGTTCTCTGATAATTTTTCTTGACAGTCTGTACCGGTATGTTTTAATTTAGTAAATGGCAGTTCTGGAAAATATATTTTGCCATTTGTTCACAAAAATGTATTGGCCAAGAGTGGCACATGTCCTGGTGGACATTTTATTTTGGAGTAACAACCAGTAATTTGGCTGTGCCGGACAAAAAATAATGTCGAGCTTAGGTCTGAATTAAGTTCTGCTCTCGTTGATAGTGGGGGGGGGCCAAAACACTTATAATCAACACTCCGAACTTATTTGCTCTATCGAATATTTCTGGTCTGTTTCAGATTAGTGGACCTGTTAACTGTTCGCAAATTATTCTGTTTGCATTAAATATTTTGAATACAAAACAATAAGTTTGACCGTGATAAATAAATGCAAAATTACAAGAGACATGTAGTAGGCTCTTTATTAATGGAGTCTAATACATAACCCATTTCCCCAGCTAGAAAGTATGTTTATTCCCCTTGTCAGTGATAATGTCTCACACATTTGATTTAAAGGTAAATGGCACTATGTTGGTTTTAATTAGTCTTACTATCAATGATACTGAAACTGAAAAGCATGGAAATTAAATGGTTTAAGAATTTTATTTTCAGTGAATGCTTACTCCTCACAAATGTAGAAACAAGATGAAAATCCCCAACCCCATCAAGGCCCTAGTCCCCGAATCTCAAGAAAAATTATGGCGCATAGACGGTCGAAAACAGAAAGGCATGTTGGTCAAGACATAACATTTTAAGAGCCTTATTTCTAATACATTATACACAATGTACTTACAGTCCTTGGCTTTACCTCTTGTAATATTACTCAACCCTACATCAGCTGTTCTGCTTTGCACGAATTTAACATCCAAAAGTAGTTTAATCATTTGTACACAAAATAGTTAACATACTAATGGACAATAACAAGTAAGCATATGCTGAGAAGTGGACAATGCAACATGTGTAAGCTGCCCAATAGTGTTGGCTGTTTAGAGCTGGTTATGGTAGTGGTGGAATTAAGATTTTCCTGGGAATAGCACCTGTTCTAAAGCAAGTTATTTCCCATAGGATGTTAAGCAATAGAGCAGACTGAGTCATTCAGGAATAAAACTTTTGCTTGGTAAAAGTAATGGAAGCAAAGGTTGCACTTTATTATGAAACAGGGGCTATGGCTCCAGTATTTCTGTTCTGATCTGGTTGATATTAAGTCTGAGATAAAATGGCCATGCACAATCTGTGCAAGCTTGATAAAAATTGCATTAAAATGAAGTCTTCATAAAGTTTATATACGCACAATCCACAATCCATGTTTGCTATTTTTCATAAAAAACAACAACGACTCTGGTTATTCTAGTCCGATTTGGTTCATATTTAAATATGTCTAAGATCTTATAATCCTATGCAAACGGTGCATGTTTGGTTAAGGTTGATTGAAAATGAAGATTCTGTACTGCACAATGTGCATTTTTGCATAACTTCAATAGACAATACCAAGCATTTCTCTAGCGCAAGAACTAGTAATAATATTATATTGCGCTTTACATAGTTTATAGTCTGTGTACAGACAATCATGGTGTAAACCTAGATTAGTTCAAGTGTAAAACATATCGAACAAATGTGTTTGCAGTTTTCGTCTAAATACAGTTGATTGAAAATGAAGATTCTGTTCTGCACAAGGTGCATTTTGCATTACTTCAATATACAATACAATACCAAGCATTTCTCTATGTGTTTGCAGTTTTCGTCTGAATACAGTTACATCATTAATATGTCTCAAGTATGTTGGGAGAGCATTCCACCATGACATGGATCTGTCAGCTATTTTCGTTCTCCAAGGAACAATAAAATCCATATCACCTGTTGATCTTAGCCTGTACTTGATCTGAACACAGTTGAACAAATCACTCAGATTTGTTGGAGCTGATCCCTGTACAATTTGAAATACTCTCTCAGGCAACCAGTGTGAAGATTTAAGAATTTCATATATAGGATGTTCAAAATTAGCATTGGTGATGATTCTGGCTGCATGGTCAATCAGGAATATTTGTGAACAGTCCATTACAAAAATCAGTATGCGAATTAATAAGTCCCTGTACTAAAATCTCAGGAGACTTTTGGAATAGATGTTTGCAAATATCTTTCAGATTTCTAAGCTGGGAATATTTGTGAAGAGTCCATTACACAAATCAATATGCGAATTGATAAGTCCCTGTACTAAAATCTCAGCAGACTTTTGGAATAGATGTTTGCGAATATCTTTCAGATTTCTAAGCTGAACATGAGCAATTTGACATTTCGTTCTTATATGAAGGTCAAAGCTTAGTGTACTTTCCATCCGTACTCCAAGGCCTTTCACATGCTCAACACATTTTACACAGCATTCACCAGCATTTACATTTAAAATATTCATCGGCAGTTATTAAGAATTTGAAGAACAGGTGTCTTTTTTGTACATCTCCAGCTTGAATTCTGAAAGCAATTTTATGGTCATCAGCATAACCATAGAGTTCAGTTGGGTACTTTTGTACAACCCTGCTCAAAGCTGCTATATATATATATATAGCGAAAACAACTGACCGGTGCAACATTAAATATTGAGAAATCACCCAGTGAACATTTCAACATTCATTTTTGATTAAAATGTCGTTGAAAACTATCAGTCGTTAGATTTTGATCAGTCATGGGGTCATTTTTAACGGTTAGTTAAAATTATGTTAAATGTCAGAGATAGTCTGTTTGTAGAAGAGAATCACATTTGAAAGAAACAGAAACTATCGCAGGGTTGTTGGATAGCCTCTTTAAAAATAATTTCCCAAGGCCATGAGTTTGAACTACTTGAAAGATGCCGCAACGAAAGTTCAAAGACGACGACGTCGCGTATGAAGCGACATTCTTTTAAAGACGTAGATCATGGAGTAAAACGTAGATTTTCATATTTTTAAATACATTTTGTGTAACATCTAATAGACAAAATACACTATTAAATTAGTGGTAACCATGCTCATTTTAATACTTTAATACATATGATGCGTAGCTATACAGTTGCCTGTGAACATCTGGCGAAAACCTTGTGCATAGCTATATATTCCTTCTTGTAAACATAGCGAACACGCCTTTGAACATCTGACGAACACGTGGTGCACAGCATTATACTCAAGACATGCAATCACTTTTGGCTTCTTTTGCAAAGATGCGTTTGGCTGTTTTACATATGACTTCAGAAAAAATAGTTGTTCGTGCTTTTGTGGGAGAACTAGTTTTGCAATTGCAATCTCACTTCTGTCACCATGTTATATTAGTATGTTACAGTTTCGTTTCTCCTTTGTCTATACAAATGTATTATAGTCAAATGACTTATTAACAACATCAGTGCACAGTCATATATGTATTCTAGCATTGTTATGAATTTGTTTGTTCGTTTGGATTTTTCGCCGCTTTTAACAGTACTTCAGTCATATCACGGCGGTCAGTTAACCTACTCACACTTTTCCTGGGCAAGCTTAGCCGATCTAAACGGTTAACCAGTACTAAGTGCACATATTTATGTCAGTACCTGACAACTGGCCTACTTGAGGGAGGGGGAGAATGGTCGTAGAAATATTTTAAAGAACAATCCCCACAAAAGTTATGTGGCCGGGCTGGGGAGTGAACTCACGATCCCCGGATTCACGGGGACCCAAGTCGGTCACAACGTACAATGTTGCCTGTTGAACTCGCGTCACGGCTGCCCGTCGATAATGTTAAGGTTTCTTGCGAGTTTTGGCAAGCAGAAAAAAAAGTTAAATGGCATTTTTTTTATTGTGCTGATAACTAAGCAACAAACTACTTGCAAATTTGATGGATCATCAATTTCTTATTATTTTGCAATTGTGTAAAATGTTATTTGTTTATGCGTGTGTAAAGTGCAGCAATTTGATCATTTTATCAGTCTTTTAACCATTGTCTTATCAACTTTTATGTTTGTTTTTCAGTAGGCATCAACATTAGCAGTGGCTCGTCGCTCGTGTAATATAATATGTGATAATCATTGGTTTCAGATGTATAATTTCCATGGTTATATTGAGAAAATGCCAAAATATTGTTCTTGAATATGTCACGGTTTTATTCCGCCATGTCACGGTTTTTTTAACGATAGTATGAACTTTGTCAAGGTTTTACTGACGATAGTTATACTTTCATTATTGAACGGCAATGTGCAGATATTGCCGGATATTGTTTTCAACGTTGCAAAATGACTGACGGAGTTACAATAAAACGTTATACCACATAAACATGACCGAAAACTAAGCACTTACTAAAATAAATGCCTAATATATTATGGATTGATTAATTAAAACCATAAGATTCCGTGAAGAGAGACATAATATATTGCGCACATTCCGAAACTTTCTCGGAATAAAATATTTTTATAGGAAAATTAGTACAAATTGAGCCCTATAGTTTGAATTGTTCACTTATTTTTCGTTGACCAGAAAAAAAGTGCTACAATGTTTAGATTGTTAATATAATTTATGTTCATATTACCGAGTGATGAAAATTATATATGTATTTATTAATAAACGATTAATAAAGTTGTGTTTTACTAACCGTTTAAATTAACCACATGACTGTTCAAAACTTACAACTAATCAGTTTTTAACGATCTTTCAATCAAATTCTAATATTGAAGGGTTGGCGAGGTCAATTCTAAACGCTAAAAAAGAAAACATGGGGTCAATTTTCAACGGGGTCAATATATAATGTTACATCGGCCCAACGATATCTGAAGGAAACGGGATGTTAATAGTGAATCAATATAAATTACGATTAATTTGTTTCTATAAACAAATCATTGATAGCATTCTCGCGGGCACTTGAAAATAGTAGCAGATGTAAAATTTAAATAAATTACCTTGACGATGTGCCGTTACGCGCATTCGTTACATTATTTTTGGGAAATACATATCATTGAAGTGCGCGATTTTGTAGGCAATATAGTTAGAGTTCGAGGGAAACAATTTTAGCACAAAATCAGAATGTATTTGTTTTTACTTATATTTTGTTCTTAAAGATTCCATCATATATTGTTGCTACTCGGCAAAACGGAAAATGATTTTATTTCATGTGAAATTCCATCGATATGCCCCTTTAATTACAGTTGAAGTAAAGAAAATCGTGTATGATAAACCAAACGTGCTTTATACCTGTAGTTGGGTCAACTGGGCAGCGTAAAGTTACTACATGCACTGTGCTTCCTGTAAACAGCAGAAAGTTTCTCAATTGCAACTGATGCACAGGCATTTGACGCATTGCTATGGTATAAATAAATACTACAATGACATATCTTATGACAAATAATGACATGTAAAACATTGTAATTTCGGAGTGTATTAGTGTATCACGCGCTTGTGTGTGACTTTCGTGATGAGTAAGTCCTGGAGAAAACCTCACAAATTACCAGCATGTTTATATGAACTCTATTGTATATAGTGGATGCTATAGACTTAACGAACTATATAGCACTCAAAGTGATTGTTTGAGTGTACCGTTTTGTGCCTGCTAAGGTTGTCACTCTTTTATGTACGTTAAGTAATCAATGTTCTTTAAATTTTCATACCTGAAAACACGCTTTGATTTTTTATTTTAGAATTGTTGTTTTGTCAATGCAACTCTCTGTGTCTACCTCAAGATTAACAGAAACATTCTCTTCTTCAAAAATGATGACTCGTGCCTCGAACACATTTCGGATCGCTCCTCCATAACTGGAAGGAAACCGTTACCCTATAGACAGACAACCGTGACATTAGATAGTAGCTCAACATGCAAACCGTGACACATTTCATAATGGCAGTGTAATGCATACTGACATGAATACTGCTACGATTCGCTAGAGTAATGCAGTGGAAGTTTGATGAGTTATGAATTCAATCATACATGAACCATTTGTCGAAATATGTCATATTCTTTGATTGTAATAACAAAACTGTATTTTACAGACTCCAACTCATTAATTTATTAGTAAAGCTTCATATTGTACCTGAATGCGACGCTAAAAACCAAATTAATGGCAAAAACACATGGTCTTTAGTCTAATATGTGTATAACCTGAATAAAACTGGGAATACTTGCGCGACTTAATTAATTGTTTAACAAGACGTGTGTTGTTAGCCCTTTTAAAACTCGCAGGAAACCGCAACGCTATCGACCGGCAGCCGTGACACGAGCTCAAAAGGCAATATTGACAGTCCAGCGCTCTACCAACTGAGCTAGCCGAGCCCGGCTAATGAACGCTAAGCATCGTTATCTACGGCATACTGTAGTTAATAAGTTTTTCAGACATCTTGTCTATACATTACACATAAATTATAGTCACTGGTTTTACATATAGATGTAAATAAGCATCTTAAAATGTGTAGCTGGGTTAACTTTTTATATCTGACCTGTATCTGCAGAATTATGGCCCTTGAATTGGCAAAAAAATAGTGTTATTAGCTAGTGGCGCGCTCGAATGTATAACTAAACGTTAAATATTGCTTACAGTACTGTAAAATACAGAATTGTTATTCTGTGGTCTGTATGGTAATAGGCAAATTGAATAAGATTATTGGGATCAGCGAAAATATGACCTGGCTATAGTTGATCAGTTTTCAATGAGGGTCGAATTATTTTCACGCGTGGATGTGTCATTAAAAAACGGACAGGGTCAGTTTTCAACGTTGAAAATTAATCAGTCATCCGTTGAAAAAGTATCGGTTATATACTACCCATGGGGTCAATTTTCAAAGGGGTCAAAATTTAATGTTACACCGGCACAAAAGCCCTGTAGGACACAGAATCGTAAGTGTTCTGTGTTCGAGATACAGTTATTAATGACAACATGCACTGTTCTATCCGCTAAGTATGATTCCATCCAGTTTAGTGGAGTATCTAATGCCAAAATCATCATAGAGAATTTAGAGAACGATAGGAATGTTAACTGTATCAAATGCAGCACTCAGATCTATCATCACAACTCTGATGTTTCTGGTCCAATCTGGCCAATTTTTGCCTGTGACTGAGGTCTGATGGTCATAGACCACCTGTGCAAGTTTGGCCAAGATTAAATAAATATGATTATCTATCTTAATCATAATCAATTGTTGCATTTTTCCATGAAAAAAAGGGCAATTACTCGACTGTTCCTGGTCCGATCTGGTGCATTATCGATACCGTCCGAAATTTTATGGTCATACACAAACAGCTCATGTTTGGTCAAGATTGGATCAAAAGTCTATATCTTGAGCACGAACACGTTGTTGACGGCATACGGACGACGGACGACGCAAGAGGTCCCGTAAACCAATAGCTCACCCCAAGCACTTCGTGCTAAGGTGAGATATAAAAAATACCACCAAAATCGCCACCACATCCCCGTATGTTACACAATGAGCGGTAGCAGCATTCTGAGCAGATCACCAGGTCGGATCGTTTGTTAACATCAGTCAGATTCTTGGTTTCTTTTGCAGAGCAACCCTCTATGTTACATAACTACAATAAAATCATGTTTGAGCTATGGATATTTCATCAAATACCTTAATATATTTTATCAAATACCTAAATATATATACCATAAAATCCATTCATAATACAAACAAACAAACGACATAATCCATAATAGCCTTAAGTTTTGGTCACATTATTTTACAATTATTTTATTTTAATCGACAAATATCAAATACATCTAGATCTATTATATATACGTTTACTGAAAGTCATGGTTGTATTTCAAATCGCCGATCAAAACTAAAAGAATGGAGCACTGAACAAGTCACAATGCTTTCTATCACACTTAAGTGTGTTCTTCTGCAAGCAGGAACCCCACTTAAATAGTGAACACGGTGATATATACACAAAATGGAATGATCAACCATGTTGGCGATTAATATTAAATATATTAATGAATTTAAATTTAAAAATATAGATATAAACAGGATATTTGTTGATTTCGGTGAACGGTTAATGATCGAATTTTATTTTATGAGTGGTCATAAAAAAATATTTTCACGAGTGGCGTTGCCACGAGTGAAAAAATATTCGATCATACACTGAAATCGACAATTTTTTTTAAAATTCCTTTTGACAATAAATAAATAAAATTGCGCGATATAAGCTGTTAAAAACGTCACACGTTTGTGTATCCTGACATCATAAACACGGTCTGTAATCACTGGCGCCACCTCTTTTTGGAGATGCATTGGGCATCGAGCCAATCATATTTCCGAGGTGGCGCTAACGACAGGACGTAGGAAAAAGTAAACAGTTATAGAAGGTGAGTTGGTTTTATATGTTTTATGACAATATTATACACTTTTTTAAAAATCGGACAATGTAGTGCGATTCGGAATCAATTTTACCTTCCAACAATGTAAAGAAGTATGAAGTCACAACGCATTTCAATACGTGCGGACCTTTATTAGTTGTGACATGGTGAAAATTGAACCAGCTAATTGATGAATTTGCCCGAGTTAAGACATAATTTACACACAATTCGAGCACTAATGCCATAAAATAATCCCTTTAGAAATGTATTATTTGCTGCGTTATAAAAAATGTTGGTTCGAGGTCGATTATGTGCATTTTCACGTAAGAGGTGGAGCCAAAGCAATGGAGGTTTCGCTCAGAACAGGAGGTGGAGCCAATGTATATTATACAGTTTGAAGAACTGACATATTTTGATTAACGTTTCATTCTACGTTTCGTTATAAGCATTATAATGATATTGACCATTTAAATTGTCACAAGTTACACAAGGGCGTCGGCAATGGGGCGGCAGGGGCGGCGGCCGCCGCCCCAATATTTCGGCAAGTGACCGTCATGTATTAACTCCGCCGCTTCTTCTGTGAAATTGGAAAATCGCACCTCCTCTGTTGTTTTAAGTCGGTCACCGTTACGCATGGACAATTGAATTATCATCCATCATGGTGGCCCCTAATCCGAGGCAATGAACGGCCCAGGAGTCATAAATCATGACATGGATAACTAGTGATGCAGATTAGCGCCTAAATAATTATTTGTAGAGGCCTCTTATCAAGGAAGACTATGTGTATAGGACTGTTTGTAAACAATATACAGAAAATGTCATTGTCAGAAATTTTTAACAAGGATTTGAAAAAAAAAAAAAACGCTTATTATAATTAATAACTATTATAGCTATGTTATAACTGTACGTTCGATGCGTAACGGTGACCGAATTTAAACAACAGAGGAGGTGCAACTTTCCAATTTCACAGAAGGGGCGGCGGAATTTATACATGACGGTCACTTGCCGAAATAGTGGGGCGGCGGCCGCCGCCACTGCCGCCCCATTGCCGACGCCCTTGTGTATCTTGTGACAATTGAAGGTTACAATATACTAATTCCAATCCTTATGTAATTTAATGTAAAAGCGATAACTTTAACCAAAAATAAATGCAACATTTTGCACATAGGGACCCTCATAACCATACCTTTTCTTAAAGAGCATTCTAAGATGTATTGATTTAAGCAATAAAAAGGGTATTTCATGTATTATGTAAGAAAGAACTCGACACAAAGTTGACTGTTTTATCACCATCTTTTTAGCGGCTACTTTCTAGTTGAATGTAACCCGCCTCAGCACAAGTGTCATACTGTAGTCTCCAATCTTAAAACATATTAGTGATTTATCAGTGATTTATTTGTGCATACCAATGCTTACCCTACCAACATCTCCTAAAAAGAATATAAAAGCAAGTGTCTAAACCTAAAAACATGTCTTCGAGTAAAACTTGTTGATTTATTTAGAGAGTACAGCCCTACATGACTTATTTATTTAGTGTATTGTGACCTAGAAGACAACTTAAAGTTTTTATATTGCGAAAAAACAATCCTACATTATTATTAACATATTTCTAATGTGCATGCAAAATTTCAGACCGATCCACAAAGTAGAAATGCTTGAAAACGCATTTGAGAATGAGGCCTGATAAGCAATCTGGCTTGCATTTTCAGTGCTTTGATTATATGGGGTGCCTGAGTCAAATTGTGTACTTAATTAATAGAAATCAGTCAAAATACTAGCATATGTTTACCTACTTTAATGCAAAAGAGATAAATGTTGTATAAAACGTGTTCATTTTTGGTTTTAGCATGATTTAGTGTGCTGCAAGATTTACAAGACGGGTTTCCGTACTTTTTTTCTATTTTTTTACTTGAAAAAGCGTGTTCGCTGTAAAATTCGTAATGCACATTAAAATCATGATATTTATCGCATGTTTTCTATGAAACTTATTACAACCAATAAAATCGCACAGTAACCTGGTGATTTTATGTACACATTGCCCCTTTAGTGCCGCTCCCTGTTTTGTGTTTAGGTTACAATATACTAATTCCAATCCTTACATCATTTAATGTAAAAGCGATAACTTTAACCAAAACTAAATGCAACATTTTGTGCATAGGGACCCTCATAACCATACATTTGCTTAAAGAGCATTCTAAGCTAAATTGATTTAAGCAATCAAAACATATCCTTAAAACATATCAGTGATTTATTTGTGCATACCAATGCTTACCCTACCAACATCTCCAAAAAAGAATATCAAAGCAAGTGCCTAAACCTAAAAGCATGTCTTCAAGTTAAACTTGTTGATTTATTTAGAAAGTACAGCCCTACATGAATTATTTATTAAGTGTGTTGTGACATGAAATGGTCCATACGATTATGATGCTTATCACGAAACGTAGAATGAAACGTTAATCAAAATATGTCAGTTCTTCAAACTGTATAATATGCCTTGGTTCCACCTCCTGTTCTGAGCGCCACCTCCATTGCTTTGGCTCCACCGCTTGGGTGAAAATGCAAAATAATATGTTTAATAGACTTCAAACCGACATTATTGATAACGCAGCAAATAATACATGTCGAAAGGAATTATTTTATGCAATTAATGCTCTAATTGTGTGTAAATTATGTCTTAACACGTTCAAATTCATCAATTAGCTGGTTCAATTTCCACCATGTCACGACTTATAAAAGTCCGCACGTTTTAAAATGCTTTGTGACAGCCCTACATGAATTATTTATTAAGTGTATTGTGACCTGAAATGGTCAATATGATTATAATGCTTATCACGAAACGTAGAATGAAACGTTAATCAAAATATGTCAGTTCTTCAAACTGTATAATATGCCTTGGTTCCACCTCCTGTTCTGAGCGCCACCTCCATTGCTTTGGCTCCACCGCTTGGGTGAAAATGCAAAATAATATGTTTAATAGACTTCAAACCGACATTATTGATAACGCAGCAAATAATACATGTCGAAAGGAATTATTTTATACAATTAATGCTCTAATTGTGTGTAAATTATGTCTTAACACGTTCAAATTCATCAATTAGCTGGTTAAATTGTCACGACTTATAAAAGTCCGCAAGTTTTAAAATGCTTTGTGACTTCATACTTCTCTACATTGTTGGAAGGTAAAATTGTTTCCGAATCGCACTACATTGTCCGATTTTTAAAAAAGTATATAAAATTGTCATAAAACATATGAAACCAACTCACCTTCTATCAATGTTTACTTTTTCCTACTGCTTCCTGTCATTAGCTGCACCTCGGAAATATAATTGGCTCTTTTACCAATGCATCTCCAAAAAGAGGCCAGTGGTTACAGACAGTAATAAATGATTCCAAAATTGTTTATCATAAGTATAGTGTGAAAAAAAATGCGAAAATGTGTGCGTCGTTGTCGCTAAATTATTTTTTTTTTTGAATTTTAGCGTGTGTTTTCTGTTAACAAATGTATGTAAATACTGTACATGTATATACATTTGCCAACGAAGGTAAACCTTAACTGGTAGATCGATGCTATTGATAGAAAAATAGTGCGTTGTACAGGGTGTCGAATAATCTGTTACCATTTTAAATAACTGTCATTTCAAATGACGTCATTTGACGTGACTTGTTATTCAGGATGGCGTCGTCTTGCAGTTTTGAGAGTGAAATGTTTAAACTCTATCATGCAACTTCTTCCCCAACAACAGTCATCCGAGAAATGGCGAATAGGCATCCTTATAAGAAGAGTAGGGTGGAGCTTAAAACATCAAAACAAAATAAAAGTCTTACCCCTCAAATATGTTCCTTATGATATAGAAACACTGTATGCAAAGTTTGATCAATAAATTCCTATGTTTAGGGGTAGCTCAAGTGCCTCAAAGATTACCAAAGTTAAAAAAATACAACAAATTGCACGATTTTTACGAGTATCTTTCTAAATTTATTTTAAACAATACAGCATTTATTTTGAACACAGTAATAGTGATCTGACAACTTATTTTAATAAGAATGTGGTCTATTTGTTGTATACTTTATTGGCATCTACCGACAATGATCAAGATGTTGTAGGTGTATCGAACGTTTTTAATTAAATAAATATATTTATATAATAAATATATTTTTATGTATTGATTGGATTGGATTACGTTTATTTAATTTGATATATTAAATAATTGTTGCGTAGAAAGTGGGCATTTAGTTGTAACTGTAAATTTATCAATAGTAGTTGGATAGACTAGTATTCGTTTTAGTAATTGACTAGTTGTCAATACGTTGAGTAGTGAACTGTTTTTACTTGTACTAACACTTTAATTGGCTGTTCACGCATGATATGATTCACTCATTAGTATCCGAATGCACCGACGTCTTAGTCAATTGTCATTCGTAACATTTGATTTGGAGAATCAACATATATGTATATGATATTTCATCATATATATAATACTATTTATTATAGAAACTGCATTCCGTCGTTGTGGTTGAAAGAACCCGAAAACAGCTTCCGGCAACACTGGCGCCCAACGTCAAAGCTTCTCATCAACGACGTCGAAACCGTTCACCAATAGCGACTCACACGTTGCTAAAGAGACGAATTCCGATTAGACGACATCCTTAGGTCGTCGACAAAATCTGGGAGATTCCAGGAGTTCGGCGGAAATTCCTTGGACACCGCGGTACTTGACATCGTCCCGGGAGTAGGAGTACACACACGAGTGCGGGGTACAGCTCGAGCACCGGTAGAGGTACAGCTACGCGAAATTTGTGCACATAACTTTGACGTCAAAACCGTTTAAAACGTACGTACAGGATTTCACGTTCTGCTACGCAAGGGAGGATTCACGTTCACCAAGGACGGAGAGTGATGGACACTTAAAATCGTGTGGACTAACTATTTACGTTGGTTTAGTTATTTTTTATTGTGTAAGTGTTCCGAAGGAGTTTGGTGAGTGTTAATAATTTTATAATTGTTTGTAGATTGTATATATTTTGAGTAATTGTAGTAATTCTGTCGTAAACATGTAACTGAAAATACCAATCAGTTGATTTCAAAACAATATCTAGCTCAGTTTGGCAAATTAATTTTCCTCGTGCATTTGCGTATTGGTCGAGATTAAACATAAGACCTATTGTCAGCTCATTGGTAATTTAGCGATAAGATTATATATTAGATAATAGGCATTCCAAAAGAAATTGTATTTCCTTTTCACGGGCACAAATTCTATTGCACGACGAAGTTAAATCTACTCACCACTTACCCGACGTAGACACTAGGGATTAGTATCTGTAGTTAGAAGTTACGTTTAGTAGCAGGAGAATATGCCCAAGAGTTGATCGTAAATTTAAAATTGAAAATCATTATATTAAAAGATGTAGGGTGAATGTTGGCATACCCATACAAGAGTGAAAAGTAAAATAGTCGTGGTTTTTTTAAGAGTAAGCACTGGAAATGAAATATAATAAAAAGGTGCACCTACAAGCTTGAAATGTTTAAAAGTACATGCGCGATTTAGACTGCATCTGTAGTTTAAGGCGTGTATGGGCGAATTGCGAATTATCGATAAATTGCACGTGCTCGCGGTATCGAAAAGTCGTTGGCGACCGCCGTATTAGCGTAACGGCTAACGCGCTTACCGGTTTACTATACTTCAGTTAGTTGCGAGTTCGAATGGCAAGGAAAGATTGCTCGAAAACAATAGAATTGGTGTACATTATCTGTGGGTGAAAATGGGTCTACTGGCCATATAAGTTCAATGGAGATTTGTTAACTCGTTAACAAGGGGAGGTAATAAGTAAACATTGCCTTATCACAGTAAGGGAGATTACACGGTGAAATAGAAACGTGTGATTTAGGTATAGGCAGTTAATTAACTAATTGACCAATATATTTATTTTTCAAATTATAAATGTAAACATATTAAACATTTTTATTAATTTATTTTATTCAATTTTAGATAATAGGTGTTTGGTCTAAAACTAAGCTGGTTTATCCTAAACCTGAGTAGTAGTAGTAGTAAAGAAACGCATTAATAAATGGATAGTATAACCATTTAAAAATATGGCTTCGGGTAGCGACCGTGAAACGAGGGAGAGACGTAGAAATGTGGATGAAGAATTGTTAGAATTACAAACGGCTAGACAAATATTGATTGAAAGGGGTCGACGGAACTTGATTAATAATCAAAGCACTCCGTCGCGAGGCATTGGCAACAATGAGGACACCGAACTGACTCATACGCATATTAGAGCGGATTCGAGCTTCAGCGATCAGATACCGGAAACGGTTCCTAAAACTCCTGTTGCTACCAGACTGTCTGAGTCGCTGATACACAGAGAAATGTCTGAAATGAGTATTAGGAGAGCGGAATTAGAAAAGGAAACACGAAACAATGATACGTATATGAATGAGAGAGTATTGAAATTGAAAGAATTGGAACTGATCGAGCGCGAACGCAAGCATAAAGAGGAAGAGACACGTCTGAAACAATATTTTGAGGAAAAGGAATTTGAATTGAAAAGTAAAGAAAATGAATTTAGACGGAAATGCGCGGAAAGAACTGAGTTGCTCGCTGAGCAAGAGCAGATGCTTAGAGAGAAAGAAACTTCTCTACTAGAAAGAATAAGTAAGTTAGAGAAGAAATTGGGTATGAAGGAGGAAGATTTAGTCAGCAGGGAACGTTATTTGACTAGGAGAGAACGGGAAAGTGAGAGTACACAGATGAGGACAGAACTCCCCCAAAATAAAGACTTAGCAGAGATTGAACGGCGGATTGCAATGCTAGAGAAGAAAAAATCTAGTATGGATTTCGATGATGAGGACAATCTTGTTTTACACAGACAGCATAGTTTTAAGGATGCCAACTACGAGAAATTGAACTTGAGTGCATTTTCCGGCATAATACCAGTTCCTAAAAATGAAGTTTCATTTGAAGATTTGAAACTTGAGGTAGACAACGTGAAGACGGTATACTCTCAACAGACAGTGAAACAGAGTCTGCGAAAGGCATTACGTGGTCAAGCTAAACGAAAAATGCTGCACATGAAACCGGAAGCTACAGCTGAGGAAATTATGTCTGAACTTGATGATAATTTTGGAAATGTCGCCAGTATCGACACAATGCTTTCCAAATTTCTCACGGCGGAACAAGAACAGAATGAGACCATATCTGAATGGGGTTTACGACTGGAAGAATTGCTGCTGCAAGTTACAAGAAAGACACGATTAGACGAAGAAGAGACCAAAGATATGCTGCGAAAACGGTTTTGGCGTGGCTTACGAAATGAAGAATTGAAAAATGCGACACGAGTGCACTTTGAAAATAAAGTAGCATATGAAGAATTAAAGATAAGGCTGCGAGAAGAAGAATTTGAGTTACAGATCTCAAAAGATAGAGGTAAACCGAAGTTAAATAGAGTTCACCAGAGTGCTCTAAACGCCAAAGACGAAGGAGATGAGCTACTAAAGCAACTTCTCAAGAAAATGGAAGATTTGGAGAAGAAAGTGAATGAAATAAGAACAGAGAGAAGCGCGGATTACGTCGAAATTAGAAACAGGGATACAGCTAGAAACAGGGGAGGTTATCGAGGCCGTGGGCGTGGCAGAAGCCAGACCTCAGATAACAGCAGTAGAAATGATACAAACGAACATCTAAGGGAGAAGAGACCAACAAGCAGTACAGAACAGAAAAATGATTTAAATGGGTAGACGCCGCCGTCGGGGGTCAAACGGACGGTGTCGTGAGTGGTGACCCAAAGGCAATGAAACACAGACTATTTGACCGTTTGATCGGCGTGTCAAATGAATCAGAGGTGTGTGTAAATGGGAGATGCACAAAGGCATTGATTGATACCGGTGCTATGGTAACAACAATATGTCAGGCATTCTATGAAACCTTAGAACCAAAGCCAACTCTCCACCGCATTGAAGAGCTGTTAGTTACAGGGGCAAATGGTATCGAAATACCATATATTGGTTATGTAGAAGTAACAATTTCAATCCCCGATATAACTGACCAAAACTTTCAAGTACCAGTTCTTGTTGTGAGCGATACCGATCTCAATTTGACGGTACCAGTGATAGTTGGAACAAATGTCTTACGCTTCCTACAAGGCTTGGAACACGAAGATATTCCGCCAGCGTGGCAGTCCGCAATATCCGCAGTGGCATTGCGCTCGCCTATTGGTAACGTTGTATCGACGAACACAAGAGCGATAGAGATACAGCCGTATCAAACTATGACGTTATCCGGCTTGGTACGAAAGTCTGACAACGAAGGTGCTGCCATAACAGAACCATCCGAATCTGGGTCCAAAGGAATAGGCGTTTGCCCACGGGTAGTAAGCCTAAGAAGTGTTGGTACGACAGCTAGAGTGCATGTACGTATTTTTAACATTTCGGCCAAGAAAATCAAAATTGAGCCAAAATCAGTTCTTTGCGAACTACACGAGGCTAAAGTCTTGCGAAATTGGTCACCAGAATTCGGTTGCACGACTGAAACAAATTGTAGGTCGAAACCGTCACAGAAAGAAAAAGACGATTTAATAGATGAACTCAAATTAGATTTGAGTCATTTAGATCCAGAAATGCAAGAACATTTGAAAGATCTATTGTTTGAGTTTCAAGATGTATTTTCAAAAGGGCCCCTAGATTTAGGTAGTACTGACATTGTTAAACACAAAATACATCTTGACAATCCCGAACCTTTCAAAGAACCTTATCGTAAGATCCCTCCAGGCTTAGTCAACGAGGTCAGAGAGCATGTACAGGAAATGTTAGACATGGGAGCCATACGGCCGTCAAACAGTCCATTTTCTTCAAATGTCGTCACAGTACGAAAGAAAAACGTTCGATACACCTACAACACATTTCCCCCTCTGCGGAAATGTCGTCCTCGACATTGTTAAATTCAAACATCACATGCAAAGCAACGCTTGAAATATCTCACGACAAATTAATCGATGGCGGTTACTGGTTGTTGTGGCAATCTCAGCAAAATAATCAACAATATGACGTGTGTGTTTACAAATGTTTATATTAAATATGGTAGAAATTATATTTAAACAACTATTAAACATTCATGTGTAACAAATAATAAAATTATTTATATTTAAAACTGTTTAAAAATACTAGTTCAGTGTAGTTGCAGTTTGGTATCGTTACCGATACAAATATACTCTTGTCTTCGGCAATGTCACTAAAACAAAATAATTACAAGGAGACAATCTAAAAAAATCTAAAGGCATAGTAACACTGATTACGCCTGATACTCACCAGATAACAACCACGCAGGTCTACGGGTCTTTCGTTTACTACGGCGCAACGGCATCTGTTTTGCGTTCCGCTTGGAGCTTCTTGGTTCTTTAGCCATTTCCGGTTGGCGACTGTCCAAACTTGTCGATTCGGTCCGCTCCTCTACTTCTGTGGAGGACTCTTCGGACACATCAGGGGACGAATCTCGCTGTTCTTCCTGTATGGGTAGGAACGAGCATGGTAACAGATGATTCCGGTGGACAGTTTTAATTCCATCTTCGCTGTTCTCCTTTCTTATGCGAAACACGGGGAACCCGGAATTGGGCTGGTCTACAACAATGTAAATGTCAGATGACCATACATCGCTTAACTTATGTTTTCCTTTTATCCCGTAATTTCGCAGTAGGCATCTGTCTCCCGGAAGCAGTTGCGCCTCCTGGACCCTGAGGTCGTATCTTAGCTTTGCCTTGTCAGCTTTTTCAAGAGCACATCGATTTGCAAACTTGTAAGCCTGGGCTAAATGTTGTTCTAGCTGCCGCATGTATTCTGATGGCGCGGCGCCTCCTATACGTTGGCCAAAAATTCCCAACACCGCATCTATGGCGAGTCGCGGTGTTCGGCCAAACATGAGGTGGTACGGAGAGTATCCCGTAACGTCGCATTTGGTCACGTTGTATGCATGTACTAACGCCGGGATCGCTGTTTTCCAGTCCGATTTACGCTCAGATTCCAGTGTGCGTAACATTTTGATGAGCGTTTGATTAAAACGCTCACACTGCCCATTGCCCTGGGGATGGTATGGGGTTGTGCGCGTGCGTTTTACACCAGCAATCTTACACAGCCTCTGTATCACCTTCGATAGAAAGTTTTGGCCCCGGTCACTGTGTAATTTCTCGGGGAATCCGTAATGAACGAAAAAGTTTTCAAACAGCACTTTTGCGGTTGTACGGGCGGTCTGGTTTTTTGTCGGGAAGGCTTGCGCGTATCGTGTAAAATGATCCGTAATTACGAGTACGTTCTCGTAGCCTCCTTTTGAAACCTCTAATGACAAGTAGTCAATACATATGAGCTCCATGGGGTAAGATGACTCTATACTGACAAGTCTTGCTGCTAGGGGTGGCGCGCTTTTGCTACGGAGGCATCGCCCGCACCTGCTTACCCACAATGCAACATCCGTAGCCATACCTGGCCAATAAAACCGCTCTTTAAAGAGAGAAAGGGTTCTATCACGACCCTGATGTTCCGAATCATCATGCAACGCACGGAAAATCTCTTGTCGTGCCGATTCGGGTAAAACAATTTGCCAGCTACGTTCCCCTTCTGATACACTGCGATAGCATAAAACACCACTTGATATATGTAAGAGTTTAAAGTTTCGCAGATACTTTTTCACTGCTTCAGTTTCAGCTTGATACTCAACCATATCGGGGAATCGTCCCCGTTCTACAAATGATTTCACGCGCGAAATAGTCTGCTCAGCATTTTGACCCTGTGCCCAGTCTTGCATGCTTAAAGTCTGACACTGTGTTTGATCGGGCTTTGCTTGTGTACGCTCCCCGGTAATCGGTGAGTACTCGACGACATGAGACGCGAGAAGAGCACTTACCACATTTTACAACTCATAGAAACTGGAGTGTTATGATCGGTGTCAGAGTAAGGTTGTCTTGACAACGCATCGGCGTCAACATTCGATTTACCGCTCCTGTATTTTATACTAAAGTTGTAATTGGCAAGTGCGGCTTCCCATCGAAGACCACACGCATCCAGTTTGGCTGTCGTTTTCACGTATGTGAGCGGGTTATTATCTGTAAGCACCTCAAAGGGAACTCCATACAGGTAGTCGTGGAATTTTTCCGTGACTGACCATTTGAGGGCGAGGAATTCAAGTTTACTTGAATGGTAGTTCCTTTCTGAGGGCTTAAGGCTTCTGCTCGCATAAGCAATAACCCTTTGTGATCCATCGTCCTGCATCTGGTACAACACAGCACCGAGACCATTTAAAGACGCATCCGTGTGTACAATGAACGGTTTGCTGTAATTAGCATATGCCAAAACAGGTGCAGTGCATAATTTGTTTATTAGCGTTTCAAACGCTTGTTGTTGTTGCTGACCCCATACAAAAGGCGTCTTTTTGGACTTTTGTTCGTCCCCAACCAACAAGTCATTCAATGGTCGAGCTAATGCAGCAAAGTTTTGCACAAATTTGCGATAGTATCCCGCAAACCCCAAGAAACTTCTAACCTCTTTGATAGTAGTTGGGACTTTCCAGTTCCGGATGGCTTCTGTTTTGGATGGTTCAGTTTGAATACCTTCGTGGCTCACTACGTGACCAAGGTATGTAATTTCATTTTTTAAGAAATCGCATTTGGACGCCTTTAGTTTTAGTTTATGTTCCCTTAACCGCTCAAAACAGGCTCTTAGTCGCGTAATGTGTGACCGGAAGTCGACTGAGAAAATTATGACGTCATCGAGGTAGATGAGGCACTCCCGCAGGTTCATTTCACCCATGCATGCCTCCATGAGCCTCTGAAACGTGGCGGGCGCGTTACACAGCCCAAACGGCATCCGGTTGCATTCAAAGAAACCTATGTTTCCTACCTGGAACGCCGTTTTCTCTTTATCCTCTTCAGCCATTTCAACTTGCCAATATCCGGCTTTCAAGTCAAGTTTGCTGAAAAACCGGGAACCAGCTAACAGATGTAAAGAATCGTCGATTCTGGGAAGCGCGTACGCGTCCTTGTGTGTCCGATTATTTAACTTCCGGAAGTCCAGACAAAACCGTATCGATCCGTCTTTCTTTCTTTCGTGAGATATTTCAAGCGTTGCTTTGCATGTGATGTTTGAATTTAACAATGTCGAGGACGACATTTCCGCAGAGGGGGAAATGTGTTGTAGGTGTATCGAACGTTTTTAATTAAATAAATATATTTATATAAATAAATATATTTTTTATGTATTGATTGGATTGGATTACGTTTATTTAATTTGATATATTAAATAATTGTTGCGTAGAAAGTGGGCATTTAGTTGTAACTGTAAATTTATCAATAGTAGTTGGATAGACTAGTATTCGTTTTAGTAATTGACTAGTTGTCAATACGTTGAGTAGTGAACTGTTTTTACTTGTACTAACACTTTAATTGGCTGTTGACGCATGATATGATTCACTCATTAGTATCCGAATGCACCGACGTCTTAGTCAATTGTCATTCGTAACATTTGATTTGGAGAATCAACATATCTGTATATGATATTTCATCATATATATAATACTATTTATTATAGAAACTGCATTCCGTCGTTGTTGTTGAAAGAACCCGAAAACAGCTTCCGGCAACAAAGATTTGAAAATAAAGACACAGAAGTACTAAAGTTGTACTTAAAATCCTTTATCTGCCCCCCCCCCCCCCCACACACACTCACTTTGGATAGTAAGTATGTATAAATCAAAGACTGATCTAATGAAAGAACTAGGTTGAAAAAACATTGTACATGTACTGTTTAACAGCTGAAACAGCTAGATATATGAAAACTTATTACAAATGAATATGTGCATGTTGGAATGTGAAAGAAATTTACTTACAATGTAGTCTTCAAGACAGTAAAATATCAAATATTAAAGTAACATAAATTAAATCTTATTGGCAACTCTACCTGTTGCAAACATTATGAAATGAAATATTACAAGTAAATATGTGCAAGTAAAGTTAATACACAGTAGTCTCATTCTTTCACATAATTGTCATTAACTATGCTATGCATAGAATAACACCTGTTCTGGTAAAAAAAACTCATTTTTTTTTAATGAAACTACTATCAGAGAAAAGAGACAACACATAAACAAGAAGACCATAGCATTATGGCAAAGATTCAGAAAATTCCATGTCATTGTCGTTTTGCCATGTATGAGCACGCCTTACTCGGATTGATCGTCTAGGGGTGGAAGGTACATCAGAAACAAGGATACGACATCCCCCAGTTGGCGGCAGAGCTGTAGGGTTCTCACAGGCATCTGGTGACTTGGTAGCCCGACTGATTTGGGGAGTCATAGGTCAACTGATGTCAGATAATCTGGTTTGTGATCAGCCCGGATGTGCCACGTGTAGCAACGGGTGTCTGTATTGGCTTGGGCTGCCTAGGTTTTCTCGTAACAGACGGTAAAGCGCAGTGTCAGTGTTCTAAGGACTACAAGCTGCGACTAGGAGCCTCTAGTTGGGTAGACATAGACCTGTGAAGTTTGCATCAACCGTCAGTCTGGGATGTATTTACGTAGAAATATCCGTTTACGCAGGGTTACACGTCTGAACCATCTACTCTAGTAACATATAGGTCATAATGGTCATAATGGCGTACTTCAATAACAACGTTGTGTATGCTGAGACAGTTTACTCGCATGTGCCTGTTCCGAAAGAGCCTCTTCTCTTGCCACTGCTGTGGAACGCCACGTCTCATGAGGTTTGTACTTGCCAGGTTGGATGGGTATAAAATCCCTGATAGGTCTGCCGAAGCTGGGGGGAGTTTTGAGTGTGGATCAGGTTTGTTACGATACTGCAGCATTGGATGTTGAAATTTGTCGTTGTCAATCACTCAGTATCACTCGAGTCACTGGTATTGTCCACAAGAAGGCGCTTTACAGACGACAACCGATGATGAACACCCCAATCTTTCAGGAACTGTCGCATACAGTAGCACTGAACTGATGATTGCCATCGGAAGCAAGCTCATCAAGTATTCTGTATGTAACAAAGATACGTCTAAGGCAGGAGATGAGCCCGGTAGCACCTTAATATGATCTTCACACATTAGGCCAGTTAAAGTGATGATCAACAACCACTAGATAGGTGTGTCCTTTGTAGGTAAACTTAAAGTAATTTCAGCACACAGACACTGAAATGGATATCCCAGGCTATTCAGATAGGTGGTGCACTGGGGTTTGACGGAGCACTGCGGTTGCTGTGATTACAACTGAGACAGAGAAAGTTATGGCACGTGTGATGACGGGCCAAAATACCAATGATTCAGCTCTAGAAATCATTGATGTTACTCCTTGATGTGCAGCATGAAGGGCATCAAGAACTATACTGCAAAACTGCTTTTACAGTAGCACTGATGCCTAGTCAGCATGGTCAGTCCAAACAAGTGTGAACATGACTTGTCAGAACATGAATTTGTTGACATTTTGCATTGTCAGCAAAACAATGAAATCTGGATGATTGTTCTTGGTCTTGAACAGCAATTATTGAATGTTGTGTTGAGAATATGATAATTGGAAGAAATGTCACTTTACTTTGTGGTTAAATTTCTTAATTAATTATGAGAATTAATCTACAGGTAGTGTGCAAAATAATAAGGCGGCTGTACCGCTGCAGCTTTGGGGCCCAATATCAGAAACTTCATAATCATTGAGCTACCCCTAAATATTGTTCAATTGTGCTCATATTTTGCCAAGTTTATTTTTTTATATATAGGAACAAAATGAGAGGGTAAGAAGATCATATTTCAAAAGTTCAAAAATAAGCTCCACCCTAAAGAAGAGGTTATCAAATATGAAAATAAACGCCTTGTTGACCGGTTTGAAAAGCGGGGATCAGTAGCAGATGGACGTCATTCTAATCCGGGGTGACCAATGTCTGTGAAAAGCGAAGAAAATATTGCCGACGTTCAGTGTGCGATTTTATAAACTCCACTGAGGTCTGTAAGAAAATTGCTGGGTGACATCACAAACACTGTAAGTCGTTCTAGTGCTCATAGAATGTTACGTCTGGATTTAAAATTAACTCCATACACGCTGTCTGTTATGCAGCATCTCAAAGACAATGACATTGAGAGTCGATTGCATTTTGCTAATTGGGTATGCAAAACCAGATTATCATCTTGAAAATCATAACATAGTGAAAAAAAATAACTGTTTGGGCCGCACTTAGCTCCCAAGGACTTACTGGATCATTCTTCTTTGAAGATGAGGGCGGTACGGTTGAAACCATTAACAGTGATCGGAACCTCAATGTTCTCAAACGCAAGTTTATTCCAGCACTACGTTAAAAAGGAATACGTGTTTCTGAGATGTAGTTTTAACAAGATGGTGCAACACCACACACTTCTGCAGTTGTCATTGATTGGCAGCAACAGACGTTTGAAGACAGGGTCATTTCTTTAAAGACGACTTCCCCGTGGCCACTACAACTGCCAGATTTGAGACCGTTGGATTTTTATTTGTGGGGATTCTCAAAGGGCAATGTGTATAAGCCCTCTCCAAGTTCTGTGCATAAACTTAAATTGAACATTAGGCGTGAAATCAGGCAAATAAACACTGAAGCCCTTTAGGCTGTGATCAACAACTTTAAAAATCGCTGTGACGTCGTAATTACGCAAAAGAGACGTCATGTGGAACATGTATTGTTATAATCCTACTTTATTATTTTCAGAATATGCAAAAAATGTTGCACAATATTCGTACTAAATAAAATTTAATTATATATACGAAGCTGTTATTGTTTTCATTTATAGCACATTCACTCCCAAAATGAAACATATGTGTTTATAAGGTAACATATATTATGAGACACCCTGTATGTTATATTTTCACTACACCAACAGTGAAAATATATGATTTTTTCCACCAATAAAATTCGATATTTCACTGAAAAGCACATAATAAAAACTGTTAGTTTCTAGTTGCACCAAACACAGTCTCAAAATGCATACATGTACACATAGTTTAATATATAAAATAGTGTCAGTCAAATTCGGCAAATACTTTCGCATAAACATAACATAAAGAAAGTAAACAAAAATCAATAACCGATGTCACGTAATTTTCATCTGTAGGTTTCGTGCTTCAAAACAGAAGAGGTCAATAAGAAACGTCACGCATACAATGTATGAAAGTGAAATAAAACATTATCAGACAGAACTGATACATACAGACATGTCTCTGCATCCAGCTGTATATTTTGGTCTTCCGCCATCGAGCGGCATTACTCGTTCAATGTAGCAAGCCTACATTTTAACAGAAAATAGTATTGATGATGTAAGAAAACTTATTCAACAATGCCATAGCTGGTTAAGAATTGTGGTCTTAATTAATATCATAACCATAATGTTAGTTACATAATTATAAACCTATTGATATCTCCAATCAGCAGTGGTCATTCGTACCACGTGACCGTCCAATATTTCACCAATATATTTCATATTGGACGGTCCGAGGATAAAATACGACAATTTCCGAGTACTCCGAAAGTAAAACTTTCTGCAACTGCTCTTAAAGAAACTATGTCAACAAAAAATTGGTTTCCCGTTGCGCTAGATATTAGATGATAGAAATGTATCATATTTATTTATGAATATCACCGTCCAAAATAATAAATTCAACGAAATTAAATGAATAATCAAAGTCTATGAACGGACTCGTCCAGAATGGTGTGTCAGCTGTGTACTCGTTGAAATATATCACCATATTGTATATATAGGATCTGACACGAACGGTCATTTCATACCATATTTTATTAAACGAGTTCAGAATTTTGTTAGTTAGCGAGACTTTGGCGAGCTTACTAACGAATTTACTGGACGAGTTTAATAAGATATGGTATGAAATGACAACGAGTGTCAGATCTTTTTATCACATGCTTTTTAAACGGGAAAAAAACTTCTAATTTAACCAAAACATGTTGAAAAAGTCCTAAAAGTTGTGTACTTACGTAACGTCATTTCATGTAAACGACGTCATTTCACCAAAATAACGTCATGCGATTGGTCAGTCAAAGAATACGTAGCCAATGAAACCGCTAAAACTGTTATCATACACATATGTAAGATAAAAAATATTCGTAATAGTTTTATAACACGGAAAACAAGTTATAGCATGTGATAAATAACGCTATTAAATAACCTAATATATTTAATGCATTGATTCAAAGCACCAAAGGTGCCGTCAACATTTACAAATATGAGGCCATAAGTGTTCAGTAATTTGTAACTGAAGACGTCTTAGTATAGCCAGAATTTCAAAAGGAATGTTTTATTTAACGAGTTGATATGATAATCTTCCTACAAACTGATGCCCCATTTCTTACGTCTTGCTTTGTACTACTTTGTACTACTATTACAAATGAGTCCAATTAACAAAACAGGTTTTAAATGCCTACATTATTCGACAAAATTGAGGTTTAAAATAAAAGTTAGCAACAGTCTCTAACTCAGCGACTGATCAAGTGTTTGTACAAATAAAAAATAGCTAACGCTTCGTGTATACGTTTCTTGAAAAAAAGTCACCACATATGTTTATAGAAGCCACGCTCATATAGTCGTATCAACATGACTGTTTGTTCTGTTAATCATTCCTTGATCAAATCAAGAAGGAATATATTTTCAAATTTCAGATTGTTATTTAAATGTAAGACACGTTTGGGAGATCATTTCATTTCTAATGCCACAATTCAGTGTGAACTTATTTTCTTTTACAACTATATTTTTTTACTTATTTATAACGTTTCAAAACGAAACACAAACATATACGGTAACAACATTTGTAACGGAAGAAAGTCTATATTATTATTGAAAAAGTAAGTTAAAAATTGAAAATTCAAACTCGTCTCACCTGATTTTGTTGACACTGCTGTACATCGGCGCACTCATAAAGGTTCTCGGCCCCTTTCTGACAGCTAAGGCAGGAAATAGCGGTTGTGCCTTGAATGCAAACATGGGTTGAGTACCGGTACTAGTCGCAAGCCAATACCATAGTTAGACATTGTATCAGTACGTATCAATCATAGAACAAGTTAATTTCTTGCACATATCCTCTATAAACGAGAGTATTAAACTTACAATGTTTACCCCCAATAAACACTCTTGTTTGTTATTGTAATAAATAAGGCATCTGACAAACAACTGTCTTAACAATCAAGCGGGAAATAGCCATTAAAAGTTACGAAATTCACTGTGTGCGTGTTTATTAGTATACAAAACATACTTATTTTTGTAAATAAATATTTTTTATAAGCTGCATCGTATTTTCATACAATATATAACTTACACGAAAAAGTGCCGGTTAAAATCACCAGGACTGTAACTGCTGAAAAAAAACAAATCGAAATTTCTTCTTTGGCTGCAACACGTATGAGGCAGCTAACGTATGGGAAACGTATGGGGAAAAAATGCGGACATCTCTTAACCAATTTAAATATTTCGATCAGTACTATGATTATTTTTAACACTTTAAGTGTATGTTTTACAAATGTTTTTTTTTATGCGCGTAAGGTTTTTCTATTAAATAGATATACCGGTACAAAATAAATTAAATAATACAGCGTTTTGTTCGCTGTGCCTTTATATGCTATGTCACAAATGCATATGGGAATATTATAAGCTCTAATTAAATTTTTATTAAGACTTTACATGCATTCTGTATCTAAGGCATCCTTGATAGTCAATCAAATGCTTGCAATTAATCATATACATGTGTATTAAACAACTTAAAATCCGCATTCCCTAATCAATGTCTGTGTAAAACGAATTCTAACTCTTTAACTCATTGCACAACGATATTCATTAACTGTAAACTGTAATTAAGATTCATGTAATTTGTCTACTTTCTTGCTTTGCATAAAAAGCCTACACTTGTGTTTTTGATTAAATATCGAAGCATATAGAAACAATAAAATAATGTGAATTTATTAGTAAAATATAAGCAGAGAATATAATCGTTTTTCTATCGAGACCACGTCAACCCAGTTTAGGCCAGAGTTTGTTGATCTTTAGTTTATCTGATCCTCTGACCCGTTGTTTTCGAAAAAAAAGACATAATTCATGTTGTAAAAGAAATAAAATATGTACATTGAAGTTGTACAAGTGGATTTTTTTTCCACGTTTTCATGCTTTTATGACAAGTGTTGCATTGTATTATTATCGTTACTGTCGTCATCAATATTGTAAATCAACCCTTGTTTGCAAGAAGATTTTGAGAGGAAAAATATCGAAGTATTTCAGTTTGTACATATTTTGGAAAGTGGAAGGGGAATAAATTTGTTGAAATACAAAGCTGAGTTATGGCAATTATTTCATCAATTTATTCCAAGTTTCAAGTGAATACCTTATGTAGTTTAGAAATTATACGACTTTAGAACAAAAACTTTAAAGTGTACATGTACGATCTTTCATGTCAATTATTTTCAAAATAAGCAGATAAACGTGACAATAAAACTTGAAAACAAACAGAAAAACATAAAAATGACGAAAGAAACAATTCAATATGAAATAAATCAACAAGTACTAGTGTCGAGTTTTTGCATGGTTTATTAGTGTTGAGTAAACTTACCAAACAAGTCAATGTACATACATATATTTGAGTTTTCGTATGTACATACGAAAACTATTTGGTGATTAAAAACTACCTTATTGTGCGTTTAAAATATATGGTTGTTCTATTGTTATTCCTTTGAAAAAAAGAACTATATGTTTATTAACTTTATTTGGTTAATTGTATTTATGCCACTATATCTTTTGTAAGATCGTACATACACGTTTTAACCAAAAAATCTATGTGAAAAGTAGGCATACCTCTGTCAAAATACAAAACAGAGTTATAGGGATTGTTGCAACTGATGCTGGAGTTAATTACAAAAAGCTTTCCAAGTTTCAAGTGAATACCTTATGTAGTTTAGACATTACACGACTTTGAAACAAAACCTTTAACCACAAAATCTATGTAGGCATACCTCTGTCAAAATACAACACAGAGATATAGAATTGTTGCAACTGATGCTGAGTTAATTACAAAAAGCATTCAAAGTTTCAACTGAATAACTTGGGTATTACTCTGTCAAAATACAAAACAGGGTTATGTGGATTGCGGCACCTGATGATGTAAATGATGCCACAGGTATAGTCCAATTTTATTTAAATAATCTATCAAGTTTTTTTAGTTATTAAACTTTTGAATAAAAACTTAAATCTGCAAAAGGGACACAACTACGCCATAATATTAAACAGAGTTATGGGGAAAGTTGCAACTGATGTTGGAGCTGAGTTGAATGGTATATTCCAAGTTTCAAGTGATTAACCTATGAAGTTCAGAATTAAAGACGTTCGCAACAATTTTTTCCATTTTTTTTCCAAGGACAGTTTTTCTTAAAATTTGCACAAACATGTGTCAGTGTATCCTCAAACTAAAACAGTCTTAAAAATAGGGGTAACCGGCCATGTTCCAGAAATATTGGGGTTTAAATACGGTACCTGTCGAAGTCTTTTTTTCAGTTTGTGTCACTAGCAATGTTCAATTATATAAAGCGTTCATATTCAAAGAAGGGCGGAGATTTTTAAATGCATCTGTTTCTAATGTTTCGTTTGGCAAAATGCAAGTGGAGTTTAATGATAAAACGCGCTTTATCTATAGTTACCATTTAAACAAATGACTTTTAATGGACACTTAATGAAGTTAATTATGCATTTAATATGCCTTTGAAAACATCAATAAATAATCAAATATACGAATATCTTTTGTTCCAAACGACATATTTTGGAAAAAAATTCCATATACATGTGCCATTGTATACTGAAACTAAAACACGGAAATATTGGATTTTTAATACAGTACGTGTTGAAGCCCCTTTTTTCAGTTTGGATTTTTTATCAATGTTTTAAGTATATAGGAGAGCTTTTTTCAAACAAGGTTATGGTTCTTTCAACTGATATGTTTTCACATGTCTTGTTTGGAAATATACAAGTGTATTTTGGTTATAAAAAACGCTTTACCTTTGATTACTGTTAAAATAATTAATTTGACTGGACATTGAAGTAGGTCAAATGGGTACTAAATATACTTTCTGAAACGTCATTTATTATGCATCAATATATTTTGTTCCGAACGACAGATTTTCTTAAATTTTCGCACATTTATGCACCAATGTATTAATAAAACGAATGGGTTGCAGAACTTGTTTTGGAAATATTGGACTTTAAATAGCGTACCTGTGTAGACTTTTTCATGTGTCATGTTTTGGGAAACAACGTATCAATTGCCAAAAATAGAATGGAGATATTTAATGGATCTTTCTTTAACTAATTTGCATGGCAATACATTGTATACGTGTGTTTATGATTATTATAATGCTTTATGAACTTTTAACCATTGACTGGAACTTAATGACTTACAAAGATTCATATTTATTGATTGAAATTAGTATATTGTAACCTATATACAATAAGGAAACAATGAAGCAAAAGGAGAAATTAACCATATTATTTTCTTTTTGTTGCGAACGTCTTATTATATATATATGTGTGTGTGAAAAAGAGGCATAACTCTGTTAAAATACAAAAGTTATGGGAAATGTTGCACTTGATGTAAGAGTTGATGACAAAGGTACATTCCAAGTTTCAAGTGAATACCTTGTGCAGTTTTCATGTTATTACACTTTGAATGTAAACTTTAACTATGTGAAAAAGGGGCATAATTCCCTCAAAATACAAACAGAGTAACGGTGAATGTTGCACCTGATGCTGGAGTGAATGACAAAGGTCTACTCCAAGTTTGAAGTGAATAGCTTATTTAGTTTTTAAGTTACAAGAGTTGCGAATATTGTTCAATTTTTACCAGAAAATCTATGTGAAAAAGGAGGCATAACATGTCAAAATACAAAACTGAGTTATGGGGAATGTTGCACTTAATGTTAGAGTTGATGACAAAGGTACATTCCAAGTTTCAAGAAGACAACTTGTGTAGTTTTGAAGTTATTAGACTTTTGAATATAAACTTAAACCCGAAAGTCTATGAGAAAAAGGGGCATAACTCAATCAACATACAAAACAGTGTTATGGGGAACACCTGATGTTGCACCTGATGCTGGAGTTAGTGACAAAGGTATATTCCACGTTTGAATAGCTTGTGTAGTTTTGAAGTTACAAGACTTTTGAAAATAAACTTTAACCAGAAAATCTACGTGAAAAAGAAGCATAACTCTGTCAAAATTTAAAAAATGAGTTCAGGGGAATGATGCAGCTGATGTTGGAGTTAATGACAAAGGTATATTCCAAGTTTCAAGTAAATAACTTATGTATATATAGTTTTTAAGTTACAAGACGTTTGATAATAAACTTTAACCAAATATTAGACGCCGACGCCGATGCCGAGGATAATAGGAAAGCTCACCTATTCTTCGAATAGTCAAGCTAAAAAGTGTCACACGAATAATGTGAAAAAGGGGCATAGCTCTGTCAAAATAAAAAAACTGAGTTAAGGGGAATGATGCAGCTGATGCTGGAGTTAATGACAAAAGTATATTCCAAGTTTCAAGTGAATAACGTATGTACATGTATTTTTTATGTTACAAGACGTTTGAATATAAACTTTAACCAAGATTAGACGCCGACGCCGATGCCGGGGGTTGTAAGAAAGCTCACGTATTCTCCGAATAGTCGAGCTAAAAAGTGTCACGCGAATATCAATGGGTTCGCAGTATTTGAAAATGAACACAAAATCGTGCCAGCTATTTGCAAGACATGTAATTCGACAGTAGACGCGTTTGTTCCCTCGTGCAGTTAAATGCAAAACTTACCTTTAAAAATGACACTCTATGGTAATATACTCGTAGCAAAATAGAAATTAAATTTGACTTCCCTTTTCAATATTTAAAACTAATCAATATGTAATCTGGTTGGTTACATACACGGTCATGCACATATTCGTCGCATGCCAGACTAGACTTATAAAATACGTAACCAGAGGCGTAGTTTACTATCCACACTCATTTACGCAACGCTACTGCCCATTACCAAGTGTAAAATATATATAAAACATTTTTAAAAAATGTCAAATGATCCAAAATAACAATTTGATTTTACAACATTGTATCTGAATAAATGACTGTTACCTTCAAACTATCTAAAATACGCTTTGATTTAAACTTAGTAAAAAAGTGTTAGGGGGGTTGGGAATAATTTGTATTGTAAATTTACATAAATACAAGCAACACCTACACTCAAAACTGTTAGTGCGTGAACACAAAGATCTATTAATAATGTAGATCTTTGTTGTTTACTCATGTTTGGTACGCTTCTAGGAACACAATACCCACATACTTACAATATTTTATTTTACGATTCTAACATAGTGACTCAAACTTATAGATGCCTTTGCTGGTAATCTGTTTTTAATGAATACGTTTGTTAATTTTAATTAATCTAATAACACGCAAGCATTCATTGTTAACATCGCGTACCCAATTATTGTGCAGACAGAAGTCGTTGTTTTTATATAAATTTATGCAAAAATATGTAACAACTGTAAAATATTTACCTCTCAACATGGTCAAATAAACGACCAAGCACTCACGTCACTGGAAGAAAACACTCAAAACTAGGATACAAATGGTGAACTAGTTCAGCTCCTTATCTCAGTGTTCCATTTAAGAACTGCCTTGTTTGGCGAATCGACCGAACGTCATTCTGAAAGATTGCAGGAAGGGGGAACAACAGTGAGGCATAGCAAATACATTGTTTATATTTAGTTTTCTTATACCACGTTCTAAATGTTATAAGCAATCACCACAAATGCCACAAAAACCTTTCGGACAAACACATTTCCATTTTCCCTATGCCACGGTTTAGAGACACCGATTTTCTGTCATAGGTTATTCCAAATGCATCTAGTTCTTACTAAATTTCAAAACGCTGCTGATACGGAAGTATCATTATCAATTATATAAATACTAGTACTTAAACCCAACCAAATGTTTCCCACTGCTATCTCAAAAGATAGTAAACATGACTAAACCAAGTAACCCCGACAAATATAATAAGACCTGTGCTGGTATTTATAAAGAATCTTAAGAAAAATCTTAAAATTCTCAAATTTAATTACTGTATTTTCTGACAAAGTAATGCATTTCTGGAAGATTTTGACACATAATTACAATATAATTCTAAGTGTATTAATAACTAGAATTAGTCATGCAAATGTTCCAAAGCGTGTATTAATAACTAGAATTAGTCATGCAAATGTTCCAAAGCATAGTGTTTTAAACACAAATTCTTATTTTGACTTATGTTCAACTAAAGTTAAGAATGGCTTAAGAATCTTTATAAATATGGGTCCAGCCCTGATGACTATGAAAGCTCTCAATCTCAAACTTAGTATCAACTTTCAATATCAACAAATGAAGGCAAGTTTTACACGCAAGGTTTGACTACCATTGGCCAATAACGTAACATAACATAACATAATCTTCATTAGGCATTAAACAGCATATTGAAGATGTATAGCCCCTACATACAATATATATTGGTGAGAAAGCAATATTTAAGATTAAGACAAGATTAAGTTTAATAATGTTCTTAGTCACGGGAACTAAGCCAATATTTATAAAGAATCTAAGTTGAAAATTAAGAACTTAAGAATAATCTGAACATTCTTTAATTCTATAATTTGATTTTCTGATAAAGAAATGTGGAATTTCGAGATTTCGATATGAATATTATGAAAATATTTCCAAGTATATTTATATTTTGTAAATGTTGTTCACATGTTCTAAACCATAGTGTTTTAAATAAATACTCAGATTTTGAATTATGTTACACTTAACATTAGATAACTTAAGAATGTTTATAAATACAGACCCTGAAGTATACTATCAAATGTCTGCTAGAAACCTATGCAAATTATGTTTTGATCATCAGGGTCGAAAAATATTTTAATTGAACATACATAGCCCCAGGGTCCAGTTTCTCGAAATTTCTTAATAATAACGGGCTTAAGTCTCTTATTTCATCAATCAAAATTATTGTTTTAAAATTTCACAACACAAAATATTATTTATCATGAGTATCTGACATAGAAATTTTTATTATAGTATTTATGGACACTTTATTGAAATATGAAAATAGTGAGCTTAGGATAATCTTGTTAAAACACACTTAAGAATTTTTGAGAAATTGGGGCCAGTCACTTGACCATTCCTCAGTAACATTACATGCTTGGAACACATTCGATATACTCGACTGTGTAACTGTAACGGAAACACGCCACGCGAACACAAAGGCAAAGACGACACCGCATTTTTTTACCGTCATGGGGATTCGAATATTACAGGCCACATAACACTAACTCTTTGGTTCTCGTAGCTCGTCGTCAATTAACTCAATACTTTGTTTATTATTGTCGCACTATGTAAATATAAGTTATATTGTGTTATTGGATGTAAATAATACGTAAATAGGACTTTTTGATAAAACGTGCAGCTTCACATATGTTTCCCTTTTTCTTTTGAGGTAACATATTACATATGCTTAACCGCACTTCTGATTGATTAGATTACTTAAATATAAGCTAAATTAAACATACTTAAATATAAATTATTCAGAATAATTTTAATTATTTATATATCATTACCATTTTTTCGCCAAATACCTACTATAAATACAAATTACTTAAATATAATTTAAATGATTTAGTTAACCTTACCATTTTTCTCCAAACTTCATTACTCCCATTTTGTCCTCTGTCGACCATGTACACATTTTAGAAATACTGTTTTGATTAATATATTCACATATATTTGCAGTAATTGTATACTGATATGCCTCACCATTTACCGGTTATATATATGTATTTTGTTCTGTGTATATTGGAATCATGGGTATATTGCCTTATTTCCGAATAAAGAATCTCTCTCTCTCTATAATAATGATATGAAGTAGATTAGCAAGTATACATGATGTTTGTATATGGAAAACACTGTATAAAAACAAAAACTAAAGTCAGATCACACTGTGGGAATTCAAGTGACCCAATACAATGTTTCGTCCTTTTATTGTTTGCAGTATATATAGACAGTGCGTTCAAAAAGGATTAAGTATATGTACTTTTAAAAATCTACATATTGCTTTAATACGTACTGGATATAATTATATTGAATTATTATAGAGGTTTTTATTCCATTATTAAAACCAGTCTATATGACAAACGCGATGATTTTAATTTTGAAATTGTACATTTCATTTTCTTGGATGGTAATATTAATAAAGGTCCTTCCTACGGCATATACATTTCGCAATTAGTTCGATATGCAAGAGCTTGCTCATGAGTTAAAGGTATCAACGACCGTAACCTTACACTAACTACTAACTACGAAATTATTACAAAAAGGCCAAGATGGCCCTATGTCGCTCACCTGAGTGTAAAGCATCATAATGGCTTTTAACAAAAAGACTGTTTAAGATTTCAATATAGCCATATAAGGAAAATTTCCAGGACGAGTTTAATAAAATATGGTATGAAATGACAACGATCGTCAGATCTTTTTTATCACACGCTTTTAAACGAAATAAAACCCTTCTAATTTTACCAAAATAAGTTGGTAAATTCTCAAAGTTGTGTACTGACGTGACGTCATTTCATGTTGACGACGTCATTTCACCAAAATAACGTCATGCCATAGGTCAGTCAAAGAACACGTAGCCAATGAAAACGCTCAAAATGTTATCTTACACATGTGTAAGATAGAAATATTCGTAATGGTTGTATTACACGGGAAAGAAGGTATAGCATGTGATAAAAGAAGATTTTTTTTTAAGTTTTCAATATAGCCATATAAGGGAAACTGCCCGGCCCCCTGGCAGCCATGTTTTTTTAACAAATAAAAATGATTTCAAGGACCAATTATGTGAAATGAAATTATTTTGAAATCCAGCCAGTGATTTCAGACTAGAATTTTTTTTAAGTTTTCAATATAGTTATATAAGGAAACCTGGCCCACTCCCCTGACGGCCATGTTTTTTAACGAATCAAAATAATTTCAATGAATTTGGTAGAGGGTCACCCAAGGAACATGTATGTGAAATTATTTTGAAAGCCAGAGTGGTTTCAGACAAGATTTTTAAAGTTTTCAATATAGCCATATAAGAAAAACGTGTTTTTTAACAAATCAAAATGACTTGAAGGAATTTAGACCAGGGTCACCCAAGGAGCATTTCTGTGAAAACTATTTTGAAATCCAGCCAATGGTTTCTGACAAGATTTTTTTTAGTTTTCCAGTTTTTAAGCTTTTGGTTGCAATGACAACAAGAGTTTTCAATATATTTTAATAAATTGAAGGAATTTGGTAAAGGACCGTCCCACGAGCATTCCTGCCAAGTTTGGTTAAAATCCGCCAAGTGGTTTCAGAGGAGTTGTTTGAAGTAAAATGTTGACGACGGACGACGGAAGCCGGACACAGACTGACCACAATTGCTCACCCTTGAGCACTTTGTGCTCAGGCGAGCTAAAAACAATTTTTTTATATCATGATTTACGCGGTAAGTTTGCTAAATTCTATACAAAATATATTGTTTTGGTTTCTAAATTCAATGCTTCTTTGAAATGGTTCTTATATAACGGAATATCCTACCCATCATTTTGCAGTGATGTTTTGAAACATGTTCGCAAATGTAAATATGTTAAAGTGAATGCTAAACGTTACTTAAAAATCTATTACACTTTTTCTTATCAAAGGTTATAATGCGCTTATACTAAAAAAACACATTATTATTAGTTTTCAATACTGAATTTCTTTCATCGTTTCAAATTTGGTCGTTTTAAATATGTTAAAAGTGAATGCTAAACATATACTTAATAATTTAGTACACTCTTTCGTATCAATAGGATATAATGCGCTTAATCCTTGAAATCACATGCGTATTAGATCTAGTTTTCAGTACAGAATTTCTTTCATCGTTACAAATTTGGTCGTTTTAAAATAGTAGATAAGTAGCTTTAATTTCTTTGTGTTTTAAAATTATGACATCATCGGGTGCATTGCGCGTTTCTGGATTACGTCATAATTAAATATTGTTACTGTCGCAGTGACGAAGCGTAAGGTCATCTATAATATATCGTGCCCTTTTATTTAATATTTTACACCATTTCCGATTTAAACGCTGGTTTTAACACCCACGTTCATTATGTTTTTTTTTCAATTTGGAAGGAAGAATGTATAATAGTATAGATCTATTATGTTTTATTCAGTTTAAAATAAGCATATCTACAACAAAGCTATGTAGATCTAATCTGGCTTTTTACACCCAACATTACGGCTTCTTCCGTAAATTGCAAGACTATGATCTGAAAATTTAAAGCTTTTTATAAAAAAGATGAGATGTAGAGATCTAGTCGATACTTGTTTTTTGTTTCATTTCATCGTGCCTCCCAAAGTTGCAATTCTTCTACTCTGGTTTGCATTATAGCCATTGCGTAATTAAATGGTTATTAAATTGAATAGTATTCTCTTTTATTGCTGTTTAATTTGAATTGCAATGCTATGAGGTTAATTTTTATTTACACTTACATGTTTTGTGAATAATTCTGGGCAAAGTGCGAGGTTCGTGCGCAGGTAAACCGGTTTAAACCCGCAAAGCTTTGCATTGACCGCTCCAGGGCGGTGACCCCAGTTTTATTCATGTGTGTTTTGTGTTTGTTATGTTTTTTTGTGATGTGCTGTATACTGTTTTGGCAATTGGTCACTTGCCATAAAGAAGGGACCTCGGGCTGCTATTAGAGTTCTCTCCTGCTGTCGAAATTGGAGTTTCGCTTTGTTTATAGATGTATTTCTATGATCGAAAAGTCAAAGTTTAGTTACATAATTTCAATAAAGTTTGACGCCTCATAATTTTAAGCAACAAAATTTGACAGTTAAGCTTTCTGTTAAGAATCTATTACTGGAGGTCGCCTGAGAAAAACTGAAGCGAAATAGCCGTTCGTTTCACTAAATAAGTAAGTTTTATGTTTAATAAAATAATTTAAGAATTACATTATATTGCTACATATGGTACAAATCACAATTTTATGACATCAACAATTAAGGTAAACATAAGTGAAGCTGACAAAATATTTTACGTAACTAAACAAGTTAGCTTTTGAAAGAAAATACAACAAATCAAATAATACAACAATACAATAAATCAAATACAATACTGCAACAAATCAAGTAATACACTAATTATACAAATATAGTGGCAAGACAAGCTAAGACTCTCTTAATCTTAAATGCATGAACTAAAATAAAATAAAAAAATAAAAATAAAACATCTACTAAATTTCTGTTGGCCATAATATATATATAAACCAGATCCACAAACCTTAATACATCGTGACTACGAGTCTAATGTCAACTGTCTGCACCACCTTCACTCCAACGGTCAATGAAAAAAGGCATATAGATCAAAGTGAATTTTTCAACATTAAAGACAAACAATTATGTCGATATCTGGTCTTCAATGGGACTGTAACAGGAGAAACTATGTTTGGAATTTTTCACTCGAGCTATATGCTATATTTTGTTAACTGTCGTCAAACGGTTAGGAAAAACAAATCAGACAAACTTATAATTCATCATACATAGTTTTTGCGCTAAACAGTTATCGAGAAAAAACAGTTTATTTCGAAATAAAAAATATAATACAGGGTAAACATACAGACGACGTTAAAGACAAAATAACTTATTTAATATATTATATATGTACATACGTTTATGGCATAAAATGTTCGTCTATTTTATAAAATAAACTTTGACAACGCATTTCTGCCACATTCTGCAATAGCATCATTGAAAATATGTATGATACAAAAACTTTTTGTCGACATACAATCTGTGACAGGCATGAAATGGCTTAGGCGTAGGTTTGCCTTCCATTTCCAATGTTTCAACTTTCGATGTCTTCGTGTCCACCTGTAGTACATCACCAAGGTAACCTTTCGATGATTCGTCTTCAGTTAAAATCATTAGATAATCCTCATGGTGTGTGACACCTAAAACGGCTTTGTCTAGTGAAATATCAAACCCTGCGTCAACAAAACCGAAATCTGACGTCAATTTCAAGACATGCTCTTTTTCCCGTTCCAATGACATAACAAATATATCTTTCCCAATAGTCAACACGTGGAACTGTTTAGAAATAAACGGTAATTGAGAAATTACGGTCGGTTCTTTGTGCCTCACATGATAAGCCTGAACATGACTTTCTTCGTGTCCTTGTTTCCCAATACCTCCGAACACAAGAACCTGTTCACCACAAACGGCCGAGGTCGCGGAATGCACAGGGTGGACTAGTTCCCCTACCGGTAGCCAACGGTGACCAGGTATACTGTATTCCTCAATGGAACCAATAGGACTATCTTGTCGCAGACCTCCGATGCAATACAGCGCGTTGCCAACAGCAACCATTGTGTGATGCGTTCTCATATTTCTAAGCTGACCTGAAGACAACAAAATAAATTGTACTTCTATTATTTATAGTTCAAACTGAAATTAAATTCATACATATCTAAGAGAGATAATGAAGCTAAAAATATTCGAGTTTAAAGTTTAAAATAAACACAGCAATACATTGAAGATCAAGATTTTAAAGTTGGTAAGACTGCAAAATACATTTGTAACTTGGCCAGCTTTCAATAAAACTGATAACTTGGTTGGGAAAAACTGGGAACCTAATATCGATCATTTTAATTTAAGAAAAGTTATTCGAACCCAAACCTGTGCTTTTGGTCCATTCATTTCTTTCACTCTCATATCGCAACAAAGACTTTGGGTTGTTAGTTCCTCCAGACAAGAACAAATCGTAACCATAAGAACAGATTGCAAAGTGCGTGCCTGTAAATATCGACTTAAAGGTTTGAGTTTTCGGACATATGCATTTAGTAATAATTAAACTAACAGAGGTATACATGTAAAACAATACATAACAGTTTGAATTCATTTGAAAACATTTTCTTGGTGAATGCAAATAATATAATGCTTACATATATTTACAATACTGAACAGTAAATTATGTAAGGTATTTTTTACAGAACTTATAACACTGATGTTGACATTTACTTTTTATTACAGTTATAACATATAACGAAATCCTAAAGCTAGGCATATAGTATTACAAACAACCCATACCTCAAACTCTTCACAGTGCTCTCCCCTGCAGCACTGACAAGCAAGGGATATCACTGTGATGAGTTCGCCCGGAATCCATACGAACCTGGGGAGTCATTCATGGGGATGGGGGCCAGTGTAAACCATCTGCACTGGCGGTAGTTCAAGGCCCAGAGGCAATAACCGCCTTCGTAGAAAGACCCCTTTTCACTCTTGTTTTCTGTTAATACCTAAACAAATACATAATAATATATATATGAATCTAAAGCATAACAAAGTTAGTAAAAGGCAGATTTACTTATATCGAAACTAGCAGATGGCTTTTCCTTCTGAACATTTTTATTACAAACATTTTTGTTATGAAAATAATCTCTAAAATATATCATTTGATTTGGTTTTATAGAAGAGTAAAATGTGTTATGATGCAGGCAAATAAAACATACACCGTCCACAATGCACAGTCAATGCAGATAATTAGAGCAAATTTGGACTCCGGCAAATAAAATATAGTCGATAGCCAGTGTAGATTTGACAGTTCTATCATGAAATGGAATGACAATCATTACGTTTTATGACAGTTGCACTGAAATTACATGTATAATTTTAGTTTTCTATATATTTATATGAAGAGTATTCTGTCATTTCAAAACCAAATTTGAAATTTGACATTTTAAACAGTTTAAAGAGTTGATACCATTAAAACTTCATCCAGGTCATCATCCACCCTGTACTTCATTCTCGGTCCGCTGTAGTCCATCTGTAGGGCAGGCATCATGTGAAAGTGCTGGGCCTCGTCTATCAATCTCCGACAGTGAACGCTCTCCATTAGGTAAGAAACCTGACACAGCTTATGCACGATGTACTCAGGTTTTACATGTGGAAGCCTTACGTGGCTAAAAAGCTTGAGAGCGTAATTCTGTCTCGAGTCAGCGTCATGATCAATCCATCTGAGCACTGCGTCACATACGTGCTCCTCATCAAGAGTAACAAGCCTGTCCTCTTTGACAATTGCAATGATGTCTTCCAGTGAAAGATTGACAAAATCGTCGCTCTGCCAGATATTGCAAAAGTGGTCCAGAATCACCTGCCAGGATTTAGACTGAAAAACATTATTTCAGCTGTATACAAAAATGTACATGTATAAGCATTTGCTATAATATGAATAAACATATCAATAAATAACATCAGGTAATACTCGTATTTCCTCTTTGTTCGGCTCAAAATTTTCTTCAGCAAAATAAGCTTACTACATTCAAGTTCTTTAAGCTTGCACAGGAAAAGTGAGTAGGTTAACTGACCGCCGTGATATGACTGAAATACTGTTAAAACGGCGAAAAATCCACAAAAAAAACAACAACAAAACATTTTAGGTATGGAGTTTTATGAAGAAGTAGATGTGTCACAGACACGGATGCCCCCAAGACATGTTTGGACACAGACAATTAATCCATTACGAAAACTTATACATAAAGGTTTTTCAGCGGTGAAAGTGTCAGCGACATCCGCCAAGCAGTTAAGAGATTTCGGGAAGTATATATTCTATAGCGGAAAAAATGACAAAGGACCATATTGCCAAAATTGGTCGCAGCCAGAAAATTCCTTCTTTTACGATCACCACATTAAGGTTCTTCAGCTGTTAAACTTTGAGCGATATTTGCCAAGCAGTTAAAGAGGAGTTAAGTCCACAAAATTTGGGGACATACAAAGGGGCATAAAACTGGTCACAGTCAGAATTCCTTCCTTTACGACCACCTATACATAAAAGGTTCTTTAGCTGTGAAAGTGTGAGCGAAATCCGCCATGCGGTTACAGAGGAAATGAGTCAACAAAATTTCGGAAAGTATATATTATAGAGTGGAAAAAATGACAAAGGGCCCTATTTCTGCGAAATCCGCCATGCGGTTACAGAGGAAATGAGTCAACAAAATTTCGGAAAGTATATATTATAGAGTGGAAAAAATGACAAAGGGCCCTATTTCTGCCAAATTGGTCACAGCCAAAATTCGTTCCATTAAGGTTCATCAGCTGCGAAAGTTTGAGCGATATCTGCCAAGCAGTTAAGCTAATGTTGCGCATGGCAGAGTGAGTCCTGATTTTGTAAAGATTTATACTGTCAAATGAAATTATAGTGTTCAATCATTGTGCTGTTAACTGGAAAGCATTGACAAAGCCTTGCTTGTTCTAAGGTAATTGGCAATGCTGTATGCATAAGATGTTACTAAATCTCAGTGTACACACTCAAAATGAAAGAGATCTTGCAAGCATGTCCCATGCACCTGTACAACTAAAGAAGTTACTATGACAAGAATTACAGAATGATTACATGGGGGATTTTTATAAGGAGACCTTGCAAACAGTTACATATATAACTTGCCATGTATACGAAGTACATGTAAGCAGCTCAATGAAATGTTACTTAACATGAAAACCTGGCAAAGATGCATTCATGGCAATTATTTAAAGGCCTAGTTTAAGGAATGTCTGGTATCTCCATAGCGGTATTCCGCTCTGTGTATTGGTCCATCATAAAATATCTTATCATTATCTGCAATATTTTTTTCTCAGCTGACACAGCAATGGCTGAGTTCTCTGTTTCAATTGCAGCAGTGTATTGATCTCAGCTGAGAAGGGTAACCCTTCACCACACTGTGTTCACACTGTGACCACAGCAAGGTGCCAATACACAGGAATGCAATACCCCAGATTTGAGGAGGGGGGGGGGGGGCAAATAAAGAAGGATCAAACTAGGCAATGATAATTGCTTATTGACCATCTACATTTGGTTAAGTATACAATAATTATACATGTGTGATATGTTTCTAAACTATATGGGATTGTATCATTGTAAATGCATGACCTGGCAAACTTTTCTAACTGTGAAACAACAGTGTCTATAACTGGTTTCTTGCATTTGAAACTTACAAATTTACATGTATGCAGAAGTATTACTTTACGACCTTTTAACTGACATGCTACTGGCCTTATCTCTTATCCTTTATTGTGCCTACAGCAAATTCTTAATTTGATAAGTTTCTTACCTGGCTAATTTTGGTAACAGTTAAATGTGTTGTCACTACCTTTGATAACGTTCATTAGCTTGTGTTCTTGGCAGTTAGTCATACATGCCAGTCTAAAGATCTGGACCAGGTTGCTCAAAACGACCAATTAAGCTAAGAGCCTGTTAACTTAAGATGTAAATAAAATAAATATTAGAAGCAACTTGTTCATTAAATATGTTAGCATTATTTCAGCATAACAATTTATATAGAATAAACTCACAGCATAATATTGTTCTATTTAATTTATATTCATATATTCATCCAAATTTTAACGGCTGTTGGCTTAATTGACCGTTAAAAGTTTTGAGCAACTCGATCACCCCTGGATGCAATGTTACATGAATGCTTATATATAACTTTGTTACCTATTAACTGACATGTTAATTACCAAACAACTGTATTTTCACGATTGTGTCTGTTGGGTTTTCGAGGTTCATTAAGAAAAGAAACAATGACTATGAGAACTATTTATTTCTTGGTTGACCTTGGAAAATGACGCCTTTACACAGGCCTTCCAGCATGGTTCAACCAAGAAGTACGAAAAAAGTAGGAGTTTATTCCGTCAAAAAGTAGGAGAAAGTAGGAAAATGTTGTTCTAAAAAGTAGGAAAAGTAGAAAGCATAATCTTAATAAAACTAACAAAACTAACAAAACTGCATCTTTTGAAGTCATAAAAAAAGATTTTGATGAAAAATCATCATACTTTTATTTTATATGTTGTAGTCACATATTCATCTACAGTAGTTTCTGATGAAAAACTTTGAGCTAATTATTTTTCTGAAAATATCTGTAAACGAATACTGCCAGTGAAACATCAGCTACAGCATTTTCAAATTAACAAGCAAAATGGTAAAAAATATACTCTGATTCACTAAAATACACTCAAAAAGTAGGAATAGTGAGAGGAATTTGCATAAAAGTAGGAAAAAGTAAGAACCTGTAAAAAAAGATTTTTGAAAAAGTGAAAAAAGTAGCAAAATGTAGGTACGCTGAAAGGCCTGAATCTACGAAAATCTGAGTAAATATAAAATTTAGTCCTAGCAACTATTTGGGTTGTTTCCCTTTGATCCTTAAATATAAAATGTACGTGTTTCTTTGAATAACAAAAACACGTTTTAATGAAAAGTAAGTTACAATAACTGATTGAACATTTAAAGTGTAAATTTTTACATCCGTTTGAATGTACATACAAAACATTCTTAGAATGACAATATTTTACCCAGAAAATGTTGGCAATTAAATGTTAATTGTGGATCACCATTTATCATTGTCATTACCTTGAGTTCTTGGCAATTGTACATGCATGCAAGCCTATACATCTGGATGCAGTTTGGTGCCTTCAACTGCTTCAGTAGCAGACCCTCACATGTGTCTTGCAAACAGTCGACCTGCAAACAAATAAAATAATATGCTCAATATATTGTAGGTAATTGGTAGGTCTGAAAATTAGAATTCTGTCCAAAATACTGGAAGTGTTTTTTTTACATTTACCGGTACATTACCTTACTCTTTTTTTAATGGAAATCTCAATTCTTTCTCATACTGTGTGTCTCTGCTCAAACAGTGTGCACTGGCAAATATATGGTATGCCTTTACAGTAAAACTTGCAGAAAACATATTGTAAACAATGCTGCAATTATTGTCAATGAAATTATTTTTTAAGAAACAATTCACTACCGGTACATCAATTCTTCTAATAATGGTTGGCTTTTATAAAACCAATGCAGTACTGTTCTAAATATTTTCCTTATTATAAAAAAAAATATGGTTATCTTGCAATAAGATTATTTTTTAGGAGCATAAAAACAGGTTGTGCAAAAACAGTACATACCATACAGTAGAACAGAAAAAAATTGCTGAAATGTTATATTAACAAGGCTTGTCACAGGATGTGATGTATGCCCCCACGTGTATGCTCGTCAGAGTAACGGCAACACAGGGGGTTGTTGTTATTGTTCTATGCACTCCCTCTTAAGGCCCTCTATCTATATATGTGGTTTTATTTTAAATCCCATCAATACTAATGGAGTTATGCTCCACACAAGAAAATTAACCAGTGCACTAATTAGTGCACTTCCTCTCAAATGCCTCTATCATTGTATGAAATATCATTTGAATCCCTTAAATATTTTTCTAATTATACTCCAAAAAAGAAGCGGGACAGACGGACGATGCGATATTATATGCCTCCCTTTGTGGCATAACAACCTGAAATCAATGATTGTGCAAGTACCTGGAGGAGTGCTGCCATTTCCAGCATATCAACAGGGTCTACCTTGTCCATTTCCAACTTTCCTGTATATGCAAACGTTCGGAACTGACTAAATGTGTTGTCGTCAAGGTCCTGTGAAGAGAAAAATCATGTGCGTTTAATAAATTCTTAGCTTTGTTACAGCAAAACTTACACAAATGTTATATAAACACATGAACAGAATATGCATCTGTATGATGTATCAATTAGGGAACATTACCAGTACAAGGATTTAGGACATGACACTCAAACTGTGAAAAAACAATTATCAAAATACTTCAATCATTCCATGGACAGTCATTGCTTAAGTAAAAATTAAATAATTTCATTTTCATTCTAGGCCAGTCAATGCTTAAATAAAGTAACATTTAATCATTTTATTTTCATATCCAGAGATTAATAGAGACACTTTTGAGCGCAATTCCTGGGTAAAATCAGTACACAGTCGATGGCTTGGAGAAAGATCAATAGAACAAGACCTGAGTAGAGATCTAACACATGATCACCCAACCGCAAGGTGGATAACACCACTTGGGACCACTTTAAGTACATGTAAACAAAACATGTCATATAACCTGTAGTGTTATGTCTTTCTGGTGTGTTGAGGCCTCTCGAAGACTGCCCGTGAACATGGTGCGGAAGTATGGGGACACAGTGGCAAGGACTGCCTTGTGGCACTTGAATACTCGCCCATTTACAGTCAGGTTCACATCGGCAAGGTAAATATCTCTCAGCAAAGAGGCCATACCCGACTACATTAGCAAGAAACACATAATTGTATACCCTTATCAACAAATATAATACACATATTTGTACTGTAATTATTTTACCAGAAGTACTGGGTGCATATTATATTCAAATGCAAAGCTTACCTTAAAATTTCCATTGAAATATTTGCTTAAAACATGCATTATACCATTTTTTGTATATTTGTACATCCTAAAAAAGAAGCAAAGGTGTAATTTTCTGCATAACACAATTTGGTAAGATCGGTGGAATCTAACGAACTTTATGAAATTTAAGTTTATTACTTTGAACTGTTTTTTTTTTTTAACTTGAACAATGTGTACATTAATTATAGTGTCTCTAATAGCCCCTCAAAAAAGAGAGATAAGTATAAAACAAAGCAAACAACATAAAGGTTTTATATTAAAAATCAATACAAGAGTATCAGACTACTGAGTAGAATACAGAGTACCAGTATTAAATCAAAATAATATATGCCTTAATATAGTTACATATAAGGTCTAGCATATAAAATAATACCTTTATTTATTAAATATACCTTGATAATGTCTGTATGCTGCATATTTAACTGTTCCATGGTACAGATATGCTGGCCATCTGAAACAGAACAATCAGTGAAAAATTAATGTACTGTGATAACAGTCTAGCAAAACATGTTACATGCTAGTTAGGAATGATAATAAGCTACTATTAAATAGCCAATATTTAGTTCAAACATATTTTATGAGTCTCAGAAGCTTATTGTGGCGCTTTTGAGTACATTTCTTGGGTACAAACATTACTAATGGTGTCTTGAACACTTGAAAGAGACCCAAGAGTGAGTTGAGATCGAACTCAAAACCTTCCAATCACATCCATTACACCACTTCAACTGCAAATTTATTTAGTTATAAAATATAATAAATCAGATAAAATGATGTGGTTGTTTTTTTTTAACATTTTAAGGTAACGTAGTGATTGGCCTGTAAGGCACTTTCAACGGCATTGCTGTTGCGCTAGCTCTGAAGTGACTCGGTTAGAGTGTCTGCCTCTCACACAGAAAACCCGTGTTCAATCTCCCACTGGCGCTCAGGACCTTTTTCACTTACATGGTGTCAGAAGTAAACAGTCCTGGGCTTGGTAATTTCTGACAGGGTTTTAGGGTCATGCAGAAGCAAGCCACAGGTATGCCTGGTCGCTGCAAAAATACGAGGGGGAGGAGCGCTGTGGTTGGCCTAAGGCTTTTCCAACAGCCTTGCTGTTGCGCTAGCATTTAAGCGACGTGGTTAGAGTGTCCAACTCTTCAGCAGAGGACATGGGTTCAAATCCTCGCAGGTGCTCAGGACTTCGTCACTTTAGTGGATTTTTAATTTTAAAATTACAAAATGTGAGTAATTCACTTTAAAACTGGTTGCACTGCAATAACCGGCATATAATACAAATATATAAGACAGTTCTTGAATGGGAGTGTCAATAGTATACACTGCTTCTTTTCTAGGATGGTACATATAAAGTTAAACATGTTGAGGCTTGTTTTTTCGCATAAAAATAAATCTGACCAACCACTGATTAACAATCACATTAATTTGTTAAGTATAATACTTACTACATGAGTAAAATCACCATGTATTCTGAAACAATGAGAACACTGGATTACTGAGTTAACACCTACAGATGTCCTGTTTACTATAATGTAACCTAAAAAGGTTACATGCAACTTTTCAAAACAAACAAACGTCTGTAGTACCTAGATTAGATCGCAGTGAGATCTAATTCAATGTTGTGAAATATATTTTAATTTACATACCTGATAGTGTATGACATTACTAAAACGCATCAAAATTAAACCAATACTTTGGAGGAATTCTTTAATCTAATGTGTGCAATGCAAAGAAGCTTATAATTAACCCAGTCGAGATATATTTAACACAAGTCTCCAGATTTCATCTGGATCTGTTAGATGCTGTTGATTTACCACAGCTATGTACCTGTTCAGATTGCTCAGGTAATGTTCATGTCTTGTTGATTGTAATAATTTTGTGTATTCCTTATAGTTTTATCTTACAAAAAATTTTGTTCGTGCAGCACAAACAGGTTTAGTGTTAAGTCTAAAATTTGATACACTATTTCTATTTCTTAAAAATATATGAGAGATTTTAATATCATTAATCACGGACCAGTCTTTGTGGTTTGTTTTTTTATTTAGTTAATGAAAACAGCCAAGTTAATATCTAAATGCTTAAAAATTTGACAGTGCTGCAACTTATGGCATAACTCTTAATTGTTTTTGAAAGAACACTTGATTAAATTTCAATATTAGTTTAGAGTGACAATAAAATAATGCTAGAAATATCACATACATCAACTGATTAACAAATATTTAATATTTATTATCTTAAAACTTTTCAAACAAACCTAGTTTGAAGGGTAGTCTTATAAATCAGACATGCAACATATTTAGTGCAAGTTTTTATAGGGGGCTAAATTCGCTGCAGCGGATATTGCATATATAAAAAGTAGCTCAATATTTGCCCTGGAACGCTAACAAGTTATGCTAGTTTGAAGGGGTACCTTTTCCGTTTAAATTTAAGAAATATGATAAACCTTTAGTCAAATTTTATCTAGACTCTTGACTAATTAAATAAATTTAAAAAATAATGTAAAATGCAAATGTAAAAGACAGTGTTTTTTATTGTAAATATTTAATTAAAATACAAGAGGGCCAAGATGGCCCTAGGTCGCTCACCTGAGTGTAAAGCATCATAATGGCTTTCAACAAAAAGATTGTTTAAGATTTCAATATAGCCATATAAGGTAAACTGCCCCGCCCCTGGTGGCTATGTTTTTAACAAATCAAAATGACTGAAGGAATTTGGTAGAGGGTCACCCAAGGAGCATTTCTATGAAAACTATTTGAAAATCCAGCCAGTGGTTTTAGTTTTCCAGTTTTTAAGCTTTTGGTTGCCATGACAACCAGAGTTTTCAATATATTTTAATAAATTGAAGGAATTTGGTAAAGGACCATCCCAGCAACATTCCTGCCAAGTTTGGTTAAAATCCGCCTAGTGGTTTCAGAGAAGTTGTTTGAAGTAAAATGTGAACGCCGGATGCCGGACACAGACTGACCACAATAGCTCACCCTTGAGCACTCCGTGCTCAGGTGAGCTAAAAAAAACAACGATATTCAGCTACCTACTGAACCTGTATTTACTCATTTCTTCAGTGAGTATATGTATTATATTCTGTATTATTAAAACACTAATGTGAGCAATTGCACAGTCCGCAAAAGTATCATTAGTCAGGCATAAAAGAAAAAATTGTGTGTTTCAAGCACCTATCCTACCTCGCGAAAAACATCCGACCCTAAAGTTTTTAGCCATAATCGTTTCCATGAAATTCATATTTGTCAGACTTGAAATAATTTTCAATGTTTTTATTACCCAAAATGTGTCTTCAAAAAAAGGTTTTAAAAAACTCAATCCCGACCCTACCTTACTATTTTTAGACCGTTGCCCGAAACACACAATTTACTTCGTTTGGCCTCATCACCAATCATCATCATCAGTCATCAGTTATGATCATAAGTCATCACGATCATCATGAATGGCCACTATTTTAGGCCATTCTGTTTTATTACTTCGTTAAGCGTCCGCGTAGGTTTTGAGCTCCATCGGCCAAGACAAACAACCTTTTGATACGAGTCAAAAGCACTAAAGAACGAGCGTCTAGTCACTCTGATCATTGATATTAATTTTGCTACCACCACGATTATGCTTTTTCTTGCTTTTCCTGATGTGCCATTTTTTTCAGTGGACAAAAGATAGTGCCCATAGTATTTGTGTTGTTTAACCTTTTGTATACAATCGTTGTCGCCCTTTGTTCCAACATTGCCATGGTACAGTTTTGTCATTAAAACACATTTTACAAAGTTCGTCGGAGCTTTCCTTTCTTACTGGCGTGGTGGCAGTGGCATTAACGAATCAACCGCGAATATTCAAGACTCGAATATCAGTATATACGGCAATAATACCATACATGTTCGGAAAGAAACGTTTCTCAGTCTGAGAACGACGAGACGGTTCTTGTCACGTAGCTGTTTGATCTTTGCATCTTTCTTTGTCAAATAAACCATCCGTTCAATCAGTTTCTCAATGGCTACTCAACGAGCCCCTAAGCAGTGGCATATCACTGAGAATGAAGTACTGTATGACATCGTTTGAGTCATGGCTTCAAAACCTACAAAAAAGGCTACAGTACACTCTCCTTCGACACAACTTTTCTTAGTCAAGGAGTTATATGGATAATAAGGTTAGCGCAAACCATATGCATGGTTTCACCGACAATGGAGAGGACGTTCCACAGACTAGTTGCCGCACGGCTGTACAGAAAGTTACTCACCTTGAGTTAATGAAAGACCAAATAGCTAACATTTGCCGTGTGATATCAAGAAAGTCCATAGTAAACAATTCCACAGGATTGAATGACATCAGGCAAGCAATACTTTCTTCCTTGCTGGCGAAGCAGTTAAAGTTGGCGGGCGAGGAGCCTTGAAAGGACTACTCATAATCACTGCAGGTTTATTTGAACGCAACAAACAACGCTAGCAAAGCGGTGCCACCAGGCATACATACGATCTGAAAAAGTAACATCAAACTAGGATTCAGTCGAAATTGAATGGGGTCATCTTTGAAAAAAATGCTCGTGTGAATCTATGAACTTTGACCTCAGAAAGTGCCTCTGCAATTAATTTATTATATTGACGAAGTGCCACATATTGACAATTACTTGCATATAATCTATACCTTTTTGTATAACACACATGTACTCTATAAAACTGTGTATTTATGTTTTGTTATTATGCTAAAGTTCTGTAAACTCAACTGTTGAACAGTTTTGTGTTATATTTCAATATTTTTTTACGAATTGATGTTGACTCTGAACAAAATATAAAAACAGAATGGCCTTATGCAGAGCTTCAGGTTAGGTATGTAGTCGAGTAAATACCAAATTCTTAAACGCCCTTTACTCATTTAATTAAATATTTGATGAGTGAAAAAATCCATTCAGATACTGAATACTCAAAAAACATTCAACAGATTGCATTAAAGGGACTTGTTCACAGTTTTTGTTGATGTTTTTTTTTGGAAATATGCCATTAAAAGTCTGAACTTCACATGTCAACGAATCTGAACTAAAGAGCTCAAGAACCATAACAAGAAAAGCATTAAAAAAAACGCAGAACATTTGTTTGCTCCCACCCGGGTTCCAACCTCAGCTCTCCGGATGAATAGTCTTAAATTCTTAATGCGCTATCTCTCGGCCATTCCGAATTATATAGTTTTCTGTGTCTTTTTACTTCATGTAAGTGATTCACGTGTTTTCAACAATTTCAACGAAAACAACAGAAACACTCCAAATTCTTTCATCGTTTCGTTTAGTGTTACAATGCTGTATAATTTTAACCCTTTTTAACTGATGATTACAATACTTAATAACCAAACGGAATTTACAGTATATTTCTATGTCACTAGTGTTATTTGGCTCCTTTATTAACACCATACCTTTAGGAATCTGTGACAAAGTTTCAAAATAATCCATTCATCAATCTGTAAACAGGTCCCTTTAAGAATAAAATTTAACTATGTATGACTGATAGTGATAGAGGTTTAAGAAACATAAAACAAAAAAAGCTCGACCACTTTTGTGTTATTGTTTTACTCCATCTGGGAATTTCATACATCAATTAATGTTAGTCTTATGGGGACCGGGGTGACATAATTTTAACTTCTAAATTAAGTCACTCAGATCTGAATTATATGACAAATGATCTGGTACTAAGTTATAAGTAAATACTGGCAAAATTCTTATCTGTTCTGCTGATTTTATACTCATATCTGCTGTATTCTTGTAAAGATTGTTTTGAACAACAGTGGCACGTTTTGAAACAGGAGTAATGGAATTTAGCTTTATCTTTGTTTCATCAGAATGGCTGTCTATCAACATTAATGTTATAATGACTAGTAGTACTTTTAACCCTGCTTTTGTATATTAACAAAAACACATATTATATATATTTTTTCCAGGGACCTGTTTTACAAGTTTGTACTACAGCCACTGGGCTTCGTATATAGACCAATCACTAGAGCTGAACAACTGCTGCCTGAAGAAATAAGGTTGAAGTGGGAAAGGTAAACATGTGGGCATTGTTCCTTTTGTATTTATAATGGGAAGTGTTATGAATTTAACATTAATTTTTAAGTTAAGCTTTTTTTGGCACCCTAAAATCGAAGTTATAGAGTTATTTAAAAAAAAAATACAATTATGTAACAACGTTAAACACAAAACATACCAGAAAAGTTATGTCAATTCTATTGAAGAATCGACAGGGCATGCATTCAGCATTAAAATAAATCAAATTAACATTCATCATAGACTGTGATCTCGAAAACTATGCTACTTTAATGTCTATCCATTGAAATGACTTTGGGTAAAAACTCAAACATCTTTCATAACCATATTTAAAGAAGCTCAATGTTTCATTTCCACTTTTCAGTTCATAATGTGTAAATAATTTCAGGGAGCAAGAGTTGATGAAGGCAAGAATGGTGATGGAAGACACGGCAGAAATTAAAAGCATGCTACAAGTTGGACAAACACAACAAGGTAAGTTAGCATTATTTGTAGGTTAAATCATGTTGAATATAGGTTTAATATTACTTTTAAAGATTAAAGAAGTTGATAACCTCACATTGAATCATGTCAAACAAGAATGTTTGATATAATACTGCTTCTTAACAGTAGTTTATGTAGCATATTTATTAGTATTTGGAAAAATAACTACTTTTATGCATTGTGTGACTTTTATCCTGAATAAATCTATCTAGCTATAATTGGATTTATACCAAATTTTGGTTATTTTTGTCAACTGTGTGAAGACTTGATCATTGGCCTAGAACCAGGAAATGTAAAACTGTAAAATGCCTGTCTGACATAGAAATATCACTCATATCAAATGTTTATATCCCGTTCCAAATTGATAACAGCAATTTATCATCAAGTGGCTAATTCTAAAATTCCAGTCATTTCCAATCGCTATCCATTAGAACATTATTATATCAAAACAATTGCTGCTTTATAGGAATTGTTGCATTTTGATGCGAAAAAAGTTACTAACCCTTTAATAGTGGTTATTATAATGTTACTAGAAAGAAATCCAAATATTATTCCATTTCATTTCATTCATCCTTTCCATACTCCTGAATGAATAACGCAAGTACACCTGTATGCAATAATGTATGTTTCAGATAGCAGTGCTCTTACGCAGTATTACATTGCGGGGGTTGACATTTCCTTTGTGAAAGGGGATGATGTAACAGCTTGTGCCGCCCTTGTTATCTTGACATTCCCAAAGTTAGAGGTATGAACACCAGCACTTGACGTGCGTATTATACAGATATTTCATAGACATTTGGGAACAGTCAAATTCTTTTTCTGAAGCAGAGGGGGCATGTTATGAACTGTTGCCCCGAGGAAATTAGTACGAGGGCAAGACTTCAAAATGTTGCCCCCGATAATGAGGGAAAACAATTTGACTGTTCCCAAATACCAATGAAATATCTGTTTTACTACCTACTTCTACTAATGAATAAAAACAACATTGAATTGTTTTATTTTCTATAAAAACTAATATAACGATAGTTGTGACTTACAACTATAAAAATAAAATAAAACAATCATTAACCTGGGTCCTGCTTATAAAAGTAGCACTCAGCTTAACCACAAAGTTACATTTGCGCAACGTTCTGTGTAGGTTGAATAATGATGAGGGCAAATAACGAATCAAAAGCATGAAACATCACAAAATGTTGACTGTTGAGAGGAGCTTGTTTCAACAAAGTGGTAAACAGTTTAAAAACAATTGTTACCTGTTAGCAGGTTACTGGCAATTAGCCACGTTTAGGCTACATTTGTACATTTGGCTAAAGAAAATTATGTTTGGCTTGTGTAATTAATACTCCATAAAATACAATGTACCCCAAATAAGTCGGATAAAAACATATTACAGGAAATTGTTTGGCCAGATCCCTATGCAAGTATTGAAACATTTGAAACATAATTCAAGATATTGATTACTTTTATATTGCAAGATGGCTATTTAAAGACACATAATAAGCTCATTTGCTTTATATTCTGCAGATTAAAAAAAGAACAACATAACTATGCTGTCGTAATAATAATTGTGTTTTGTGTCTTTTTTTCATGAATATGACAAAATGCTGTTTATCTGAATAGTAGCCTTTAGGAGTATTTATTAATGCTTATCTGAACAGCTGTATGTAACAATAATGTGAATATGTGGCTGCGTGTAACAAGATGTATCAATAATTTCTATGCTTTAAACTGCTTTATTGCAATAAGAAGTTTCATATTTTAAATCAGTGATCTAGATAAACCTACATAGTCAAACATACAAATATTAATTTCTATTAATGGTTTAAAAATGTATTAATAGTGAATAAATTAATGTGCAGTTTAGTTATGTCAATTTTTTGTGAGAAACTAATTTTCAAATTAAATATGTGTTATTTCAAAATCACTCACAATTTCCATCAAGATTTTTAGCAAGTAATGATACTCCCATTTTTATTTTGTAACGAGTAGTTTCGAAATTTTAAATTGGTATTTACTCCAATACTACTCTTGTCAAGCGCACTGTTAAATTAGAACAAAATTTACCTTATAAAATAAAGCTCCTGTTTATGAATCCAGCATCCACTCTGTAAAAATAGCCATCAGAAGACTGAAAATGTTTTTATTTAACAGTGATAGTTTGCAAAACATTGGTCAAGTAATATGACAGAAAATTGACATCCATCATTCAACACCCAATTTCCAAATGCTAAACAGTTGGTAATAGTTGGTTTTTCGTACCTTATTAGTAAGTTATTAGTGAAATCAAATATGAATATGCATCAAATTATCAATATACGATAATAGTAGTGTGTATGCTTTTTCATGTCAATTATTTTGTAAATAATATGAAAATGACAAAATCAGATAAAGATCCATTAAAGTTACGAAAAAAATGTTAAATAAACAAAAAAAACATACCCGGCTTTTGCCAACTTTTGCATTATTGATTGGTAGTGTGTAGCCTAAAACAGCTGTGGACTCAGCTTACAGTATGGGTCACAACAAACACATACAATGTTCATGATTCGCTGACTATTGGCTATCGAGTCACGGGTGAATCGATGCGGTGTGTGCCTGTGTATTGCACATTCCACCACACTCGGCATCAGTCACACACACTCTCAGAGTGACTCCACTTAAGTTCCTGATGGCCATTTGCTTCAATCTGCGAAACTCTGCGTACATACACCAATTAATTATGCAAATTCTAAATTCTGACTCTGTGACAGCAATTTAAATATTTGTTTCGCTTAAGCTGTACTGTATGTACATGTACAGGAGTTTTTGACTGTACAGTCCAAAAATATATAGTAATTAAAAAACTAAACTAATATGTGTATTTGAGTAATGACTTCTTAACGTGTCTGATTTGGTTCATTTTAAAATGTGTCAAATCAAACTGCAGCAGCATCTGACTTTGACAGAGAACAAGTTTAACATTAGTCATAATGTTGATGTTATGACTCAGAAATGCAACATTATCTGCAACAGCCACATTCTAAGGGAAAAGGTAACAGTCTCACTTTAAGATCCAAATTAAAGCATAGAATTATGCAATAAATGTTGTTAGTCTGGGGTCGTATTCCAGAAACATCTTAAATGAAATCTTATCCTTAGCCGTAAAACCATCAATTTTCTTTAGCATTTTATTCTATGTATACATGAAATTCTGCTTAGTGTTCACCAATTATCAACTTATTATTAACTATTATTGACCTAACTGTAATTTTTAGCCGGATTTTTAAACAAAAAATCTCGGCCTATAGATTAGCGAAATCCGGTCTGTTGGGTTTGCAGGCGGTTGGGCGGGCGGGCGAATTATCGTTGCAATGTCGTTAACAATTTGCGTGAAAGTTTCATATTCCTGTCATATTTTCAAAAGTTCTTGGTCAATCTTCATGAAATTTTATGGTCCTCTACCAAACCTGTGAAAATGGTTCCGCTTCACTGCATACGATGGCCGCTAGAGCTAAAAATAGAAATATGTCTAAACGTCAATTTCTTCTAAACCTATGACTAGATTTTCAAATAATTTCACACCAGTATTCGTTTAGTGGTCCTCGACCAAACTTATTCAAATGGTTCCGCCTCACTGCACAAAATGGCCACTAGAGCTAAAAATAGAGTTTGCATTAAAGTTTTGTATTCCTGTCATATTTTCTAAAGTTCTTGATCAATCTTGATGAAACTTTACTGCATACATTTTAGATCATCAACATGAAACTTCCATACTTCTTCACCAACATCGACTTGTACATTTATCCCCATCGCCAAAATAAAAAATCCAGCTTTAATGCGGTTTCCGCATTTTTCTCTTGTATTCACTAATTTATATGTTGTTTTATAAATATTACCTTACAAAAATCAGTACTTAATCAAAAACATTTAAAGATAAACTTAAGATGTTTCTAGAATATGGCCCCGGATAAGCATTGTAGCAATAGTGTAATTTGATTGCAAAACTGGTCCAAGTCAAAAGGACAAGACATATATTAAGTGTCAATCACTAAAAAACATGCTTTGAAGCACCTTGGAAATGCATGAGGAACTATTTACCACAGTCCTTCAGTACGTAGTATATCAGAAGGCAACAGATTATCATCAAGATTAAGATCACACTGGGGTTTGCATGGTGTATTTTTCACCTTTTAGACAATTTATACATTTTGCTCATGCAATAACGTCCCTGTTTATTCAATTTCACTGTCAAAACTTGATGCCCCATGTATTTGGAGTCGTGACCTTTCATTGTCACAACTGGAAACTCTTTCCAAACAAATAAAGCAATTATTTAACAAAAACAGATAAACATGTATGCTTATATTGAAGCAAACTTGACAAACTTGTTTTTTGCAGGTTGTGTACAGTGACTGTAAAATGATAGAGCTAAAAGAACCCTATATACCTGGTTTCCTTGGTTTCCGCGAGGTTCCATTTCTTCTGCAACTCTTTAAAGATCTTCAAGAACGCAATCCAGAGTTCATGCCTCAAGTGGTGATGGTGGATGGAAATGGAATTCTGCATCCAAGAGGTGATTACTTGTTGACAATTGTAACATTTCTAAAATAATATTATTACAACATGAACAAATAACAGTTTTGGTAAATCAAAGAAATATTCATCATTTAAATACAGTAAAAGGTTAACTTGTGCGGGGATTAGTCATGAAATTATTTCTGCGGCCATTCTCCCCCTACCTCTGATTCAAGTAGTGTAGTTTTTAGTTACTGGTATGTGCACTCAGTACTGGTAAACCGCTTAGATCGTGATATGACTTACTGTTAAAAATGGCGAAAAATCCAAACAAACAAACAAAACAAACACTTACAAAAACTGGTTGAAAGATTTCAAGATGCCTTTAGCATATGACCCTCTTTCTCATTACTGAGAAAACTTACAGTTGTTGAAAAACACTCCATAAATTAAATAACATGTTCTGCTGTTAGACAAACAACTTTCATCTTGCACTAATGAAACTATTTGTTTACAATAATTTATCCTTGCCAGCTTTGCACCAATACAATGAATTTACATTAATTTGGTATATAACATAACTTGTTTGGAGTTGACATAACAATATTTTGTTCATGTATTAATGATTTTCAGTTTTTGTATGGCTATAAAACAAAGGTAGATCCATTATCTGCTTTAAATGGAAGATTACAGTCGCTGTGCAAAGCTATTGGATCAACATATAACTGCTGGATAATGTGACACCCAAGTCTTTTTACTCACCCATAGCTGATTATATTTCAGAGTTTGGTTCTGCATGTCACCTTGGTGTTAGCCTTGGGCTGCCGTGTATTGGTGTTGCCAAAAAACTGTTCCATGTAGACGGTCTGGAGAAAAATATTGAACATCAGGAAAAGGTATCAACATCAACAATTGTGTATATACACACAATTGTTATTAAAGTGACCTGTTCACAGATTGGCAAATTGACAATTTTAGATTTTTTTGTCATAGATCCAAACCAGGCTTGTCACGGGATGTGACGTATGCCCCGAAAGCATATGCTTGTCAGAGGAAGGCAACACAATGTCAGTTACGTGTTGGCAAAAATTAAACATAGGGCAATAACTCCGTAACGTTGAAGAAATAGTTATGGTCCTTGTGCTCTACAGTTCCTCTCATTGTCCACCGTTCTATGAAGTTTAATTTGAATCCCTTCAATAATAATGGAGTTATGCTCCGCACAAGAACATTAATGATTCACATATGGCAATAAAACAAAGGGCAATAACTCCGTAAATATGGAAGAAAGAGTTGTGGTCCTTGTGCTCTGCACTTCCTCTCATTGTCCTCTATCATTATATAAAGTTTCATTAGAATCTCTTCAATACTAATAGATATGCTCCTTTCGGGGGCATACAAAGAAAAAAACATGATATATATAAACAAGAGAAATAACACTAGATCTACTGAATAATGGTTTGGAAATGTATAGTGTCGTTTATAGAAAATCATCAATTGAAATGGATAAAATTACTGTATTACTTACATAGCATTAAAATTCACTATAATTAGTGCAAGGCAGTATGGCCGAGTGGTTAGCACGATAGATTTTGATCCAGGCAGTTGTAGTTTTGAGTCGTGGCGAAAGCAAATTAAAAAAAAAAAATAATTCTTGTGTAATAGATGTTTTCGGTTAGTCCATCTGCTTTAGCTTTTGCAGTTAAGGCATTAAATGACATTATGCAAAAATACTAATATCTGTACAAGTCCCTTTAATGGAGATTATAAAAGTTTGGGTTCTTTTGAATGTTGATTGATTTAGGCATGCACACGCTGTATATGTTAATGAATCAACCAACCGTAATTAATAAGATTCAGATAATATGATTCCTCAATGCCTGAAACTACAATTTCAAATTCATGAAATATTTACATTTACATGACTGTACCACCTGCACCAGGATATATACAACTACAAGAAAAGTTTCTGTGCTGGAATTACGATACAGTTTATGTAGTGTTATGTTTATGACCCAGAGGTCCACATCGTGTATGATTCGTTGAAGGAATAAAATCTTTATCTAGTTGTTTGCTACAGTTGGCAGTTTCAATAACAGGTCATGAATCTTTTATTCAAAAACATTTTAGAATTAAAAACAAAATTCAGACAACTTGAAGCTTAAATGACAAGTTAATGGCTGATTTCCAAAATTCTCATAAATGTTGTGCCGTATACATGTGTATGTTGACCTCAATTGAAACGGTGTTCAACTGTCGTTTCAGATTGTGTCCCTTGAAAAAGGTGGTGATACATTCCCATTGGTTGGATCTTCAGGCAGGACACTTGGAATGGTGAAATTTCATATACTATGTAAAAAAATTCTTTTTCAGTGTGTAGTGTAAATAAATATAATTGTTATTGTTTGTACACATGTACAGGTAGTCAGACAAAATCACTGCATACTTGAAGTAAAAAACCATTAGCATTTATTGAAGAAGACACCCAAACTATTCTTTCTTATAACCAGTACGCAAATTAATGAATACCCTTCATTCATATAATTATATAATATAATATTATTATTTTACAATTTAATTCAAATAATTGCTCTACTTTTTATTAATAAATTGCTTTCTACTTCCATTGAGGCTCAATTATGGCAAAATTGAAATAAACACCCAATTTCTAAGTCATTGAAGATGCTTCATGTTTTGTGCATCTGTTTGAATTCATGTGTATACTTGATTTCAATATTATCTTTCATCATAGGCTCTAAGAAGCTGCAGTAGTACCAAGAATCCTATCTATGTGTCACCTGGTCATCTGGTTACCATGGAAACTGCTACCAGACTGGTTCACATGTGCTGCAAACATAGAATTCCTGAACCTGTAAGAATGGTATGTTATTTCTATTGGTATAACTGATATAATCTTACATTTTCAAAACGTAATTGTGTACCAGTATTTGTATTTTCTCTTTCACATCACTTGAGGTTTGCTGTTACCATGTGCATTATTTAATATGCATAGAAACTTGTCTTAAATAATAAAGATTAATAAACAAAATACAGAATGCATTTAACAGAATGTTTTGAAACGTACAAAATTTATGCTGGAACTACAAAAATTGAAGACACTCAAGTGATGAAACGCCTATTAACTTTAAAGAAATGCTAGTCTTCTTAACTTTACTGATGGCAATTAAAAATCAGAAAAAATGAACATTTCGTCTGGTTCTTTAAGTTGTTTTTTGTTTGTTCTTGGTTCACCGTCGAAGTTTGAAACATATAGGTCAACATGTACATGTATTGCATTTGATATACAGTACAAATGAAAGATGTTGATTACCGGTATTATAATAAATACTGTATATAAAACCTTTGTATTATAAAATATCCTTACTATGTATTGTATCTACCTTTTGAAGTCGAATGCCTAACATATTTCTATATTGTATGCTTGTTAATATCTGTGCATTTTTTCCAGGCAGATATAAATTCTAGGGAGTACATCAGAGTCAGGAAAGAATCAGATGATTTAAGCCAGGAAAGGAATAGATGATTTACAGGAGTATGTTTCATGTTTATCTGACACTGGTATATAATTAAATAAAAAAGGTCGAAATGTTTCAGACAATCAGACAGAAAATGAATGATAAACATGACTCCATATTTACTGTTTTTAAATCCAAACCTTATAATACAGTAATGTAAGACATTGAACTGTTCAGACTATTTTCTATTTCAAAACATTCTTGTCCATAAATTCAGATTTATTTCATGGTATGCGGTGAATGAGTGGGGAATACCAGAGAAGGATAACCCGATCATTTCACTCTAGGTCGAGTGAAATGACAACGTTTGATTATTTCACTCTTGGTTATATGGAACTACTTTCAACTTTGTTTTTATGTCTATTTTTTGAAAGTATGTGAATACCCTAATCGTCAGTGTAAACATCGGCCTTTCTAAACAACAGAAAACACATAATAAAATTCAATTGAAAATAATTAAGCGACAACGCAGTAAGAGTGGCACTATTTTCCTACCACAACAGTGATAAACAATTTTGGAATCATAATGACGTCATATTTATGACGTCAAAATACACAAAACGTGTGACGCTTCAGCATATCTCGCACATTTTTTTATTTATCGTTCAAAGCATGAAATAAAAATAAATTTGTTTAATACAGTGTAAGATCATATTTTATTTCATTCGTGGTCATAGAAACTAGATATTTTCACTCGTGGCTGTGTCACTCGTGAAAATATTGTTTTTATGACCACTCATGAAATAAAATACGATCTTACACCGATTTAAACAAATATCCTCTATATCTACAAATCACATGAACATGAACCAGTACAAGAACCTGACTCTTCCTAGGCTAGTTGTTTCCCTTCTCAGAAACATTTACAGTTTTAACATATAAAATTTAATAATACCCCCACAAACGAAGTTTAGGGGGGGGGGTATATAGGAGTGAGCTTGTCGGTCTGTTGGTTTTTGGTTTCCGGATGATAACTCAAGAAAGGCTTGACATATTCAAATAATTATTGGTACACATAGAATTTGACAGAGTTATGGCCCCTTTTGGACTTAAAATTCCCTAAAAACATGGTTTCCGGATGATAACTCGAGAAAGGTTTGACATTTTCAAATAATTTTTGGTACACGTGTAACATCATATAATACAGGTAAAATTAGATGTTGGTTACAAACCACTAAATTTTGACAGAGTTATGACCCCTTTTCGACTTAAAATTCCCTAAACACGTGATTTCTGGACGATAAGTCAAGAATGGCTTTACATATTCATATAATTCTTGGTATACATGTGTAGCATCATAAAATACGGGTTAAGTTCGACTTTGATTACAAACCACTAAATTTTGACAGAGTTATGGCCCCTTATTTGACTTAAATTCCCTAAAAACATGGTTTCCTGACGATAACTCAACAATAGCTAGACATATTTAAATAATTATTGCTACACATGTGTAACCTTCAAATACAGGTCGAGTTCGACTTTGGTTAGAAACCAATAAATTTTGACAGTTATGGCCCCTTTTTGACTTAAATTCCGAAAAACATGGACAATAACTCATGAATGGCTTCACATATTTAAATTATTTTTGGTACAGAGGTGTTACATCATAAAATACAGATCAAGTTCAACTTTGGTTACAAACCACTAAATTTGACAAAGTTATGGCTCCTATTAAAATTAAATTTTTCCAAATACACTGTTGACCATTCACAAATTAAAGCATTCTCGCCCTGTCCATTTCTTTCGATTGGATGCCATAGTTTTGTGACAAAGCCGTATTGTGTGGGTATATCCGTCCTTCATGTGACAATTCTAGTTTTACACTATTTTGTATTTTACATTTGTATTGCAGGCCTACAACTTGATGACTTCCAAGTACCAGTACGTATATACAGTTTAACTCAGGGGTCTCCTTGACAATAAGGGACAGCTGTTGATAAAATTGGTTGCCATGCCCAGCCTGTCTTCGAAACTTCTGTCGCAAACTTCAAAAAGTGTACCATTTATCAATTCATGTAAAAACGAAATACAGGGCGATGACTTAGTTACAATATTTTTATGACTCATTGTGTTTGTTTGTTATTTGTAATATATTTACTAATTTATTATGCTACAGAGGCAACTGCAGTTTTAATGACCAAATAAATTATTTTTAATATTTATTTGTATTATATTTTCTGGTTTTGCATTGAAAAAAAAAATCAGATTTAAAGCCTTTAAAGCCACCGTTGGCTTAACTTTATTTCTTTGTACAAAGTAAACAATTGAATTTAACAATGTTGCTCATTGTAACGCAATTACAATTTATTTTTCATTTTCTGAATCCAACAAATATGGCCAACCATGTAAATTGTTTATTAACATGGTCTGTTTGCATTAAAGTCATGAGTTCTAAACCATGCTGAAATGTTCAAATCGGAAAGCGTGTACAAGGTGTTGTGTTTCATAGTGTTTCAGATTAAATAAGTCATCAGTAATGCGTAGTGTCTGACAATACACAACCAACATATTCGGAGATTCAAATTATCAACAAATATACATTAATTTATGATTTTCAGAAAAAGTAAACTACATGTAAACTAGATACCTGTTGGCAACATGTGGAGCCCGTTGTCATGAAAGCAACTTGTATTGTAATTTTTAAAATCACATTTTTTTACAAGCAGATCTTCTTTGACCAAATTCACACGGTGAACATTTGTGGCAAGTTATTTTAAAATTGCCTGATGAATGATGAAGTTAGTCTGGACAAGCTATATTATGCCCAAATTTGACCTTTGACCTAAAAGTGTAACCTTGACCTTTGAGCTAGGGCACAGGTCTTGCACGCGAGGTGCCGTCTCCACATGGTGAACATTAATTTGGTGGCAAGTTATTTTAATATTGTTTGATGAATTATGAAGTTACAGTCCGGACAAGCTGAAATATGCCCACCTTTGACCTCCAAGTTTGACCTTGACCTTCGAGCTCTTCACTGTTCTTCACATGTTTAACACTTGTGGCAAGTTATTTTAAAATTGCCTGATGAATGATCATTGATGAAGTTACAGTCTGTACAAGATTGGACGCACACACGCTTGGACGGACACACTCACGCATATACACTGAACTGCCATTGTGACAGCCAAGTCAACCCAACCACAGATGGGCTGGACAAAAATGTTTTACAGTATGGTAAGACACAGTATGTCTTTATTATTTTTGATCAATTCAAAGTGCACCCTGTGCTTTTAATGAACTTAGACTTTCAATTCATCTTATCAAACTAGGTTCTTATTCTGCATAATCTGATTCAGAAGTAGCTTTCATTTTTCAAAAAATTTAGTAGTATGTAGCATAATTCCATTTACTTACTATTCAATGGTGGTAATCGATGCGTGTGCATCACTTGTAACTAGAATTGTCACACGAGTGATGGATATACCCCCACAATATGGCCTTGAAACGAAACTGGCATCCATTCGAAAGAAATGGACAGAGAGAAAATGCTTTAATTTGTGAATGGTCAACAGTGTATTTGGAAAAATTTCATTTTAATCGGAGCCATAACTCTGTCAACATTTAGTGGTTTGTAACCAAAGTTAAACTTGATCTGTATTTTATGCTGTTACACCTATGTACCAAAAATAATTTGAATATGTGAAGCCTTTCACGAGTTATTGTCCATGTTTTGGGGAATTTAAGTCAAATAGGGGTCACAACTGTGTCAAAATTTGGTGGTTTGTAACCAAAGTCGAACTTGACCTGTATTTTATGATGCTACACATGTGTACCAATAATTATTTAAATATGTCAAGCCATTGTTGAGTTATCGTCAGGAAATCATGTTTTTAGGGAATTTTAAGTCTAAAAGGGGCCATAACCCTGTCAAAATTTAGTCGTTTGTAACCAACATCGAACTTGACCTGTATTCTATGATGTAACACGTGTACCAAAAATTATTTGAATATGTCAAGCCTTTCTAGAGTTATCATCCGGAAACCATGTTTTAGGGAATTTTAAGTCGAAAAGGGGCCATAACTCTGTCAAAATTTAGTGGTATGTAACCAACATCGAACTTGACCTGTATTCTATGATGTTACACATGCGTACCAAAAATTATTTGAATATGTCAAGCCTTTCTCGAGTTATCATCCGGAAACCAAAAACCAACAAGCTCACTCCTATAACCCCCACCCTAAACTTTGTTTGTGGGGGTATAATTATCTGGAATGACGACACATGTTATATGAAAAAACTTTCGCAGGTTATGTTATATAATCATTGCAACAACTTCAATATTGCCACTGTTTTTGCTTGAAACCCAAATTGATATAGTCTTATAACTGCAAAACTTTCAACTTATGTAATTATGATGTAATTATGATCATAGAACAGAGATTATTGTTCATTCTTTGCGCTACACAACATCACATACTTTTTTCTGACATTGTAGAAAATTTAAAATTGATACATATCAGTATGCCAACTTTGGAATCAGTTTCTTTAGAATGCTCGCACATTGATTACCACCTTTGAAAATTCTGAGGTTTGTTCAAAATACATTGATCAATACATTTAAAAGCTCCAGTAGTTTGTTTATTGCTTTATTTTACAGCAGACAACCTCAAAACCAGTCAGACAATATTTATAACACCTTATCCATATTTTGTGCAAGTTCGACTTGTTTAGTGAACAAAATATTGAACTGAAACAGTTAGCTGCATCATCTTTATTACATGATCATTAAAAATTTGATAGAAATATATCATGTCATGTTTCAGTTACATTGTATACATGTTAACAAAATCATTGTGTCCAAGAGTGCATTCATGTTGCAGTCTGTTTTACGGACTTGTATCTCAATGTGTTTGGTGCAAACTATACTTGCGACTTCTCAATATCTTTGTCAAACATTACTAAAAGCATTTGGAGATAACTGGACATTCGGTCCTGTGGTTTTGTCAGAATGCATTCCTATAACCCCCCTCCCACTTTGCGGCGTGGGATTAATAATTGTCAATTCCTGTAAGGTTATTTTACCTCTGCCAGTAAGGTTTTTTTTTATGTTTGCAAATTGATGCAAACCGTTGAGATTAAAAAAAAAAAAGGTTGGAAAATGGGACAATGAAATGTTACGGACGGACGGATGAAGGGCATTCCTATAACCCCCCTCCTGCTGTGCGGCGGGAGATTAATAAATGTCAATTCCTGTAAGGTTATTTTACCTCTGCCAGTAAGGTTGTTTTTTTTTGTTTGCAAATTGATGCAAACCGTAGATTTAAAAAAAAAAGGTTGGAAAATGGAAATGGGACAATGAAATTTTTTTAGATTTTGATGGCAATCCAGATCACTGTCTTGATCAAGCAATTTTTCATAAAATTCATTACTGGGATAGGGCAGATTGCAGTAGACTCATTCAAAGCGGTGAATTAGCTGCTTTGGCCATGGTAGGCTCTTGGTGCTTTCTTTCTTCTTTTTTTTATCAGTTTTTCCTCACTACTTTGGGACTGGTACCGGTACCAGTCAAATTACCATAACTTTAAACCCAATTGGGAAATTTATCACTTTCAGCAAAAACTGCCAAAAGAATTAGAAAACTAAGTTACAATAAATAAACTCTTAAAACAGCTTTAAATATAGGTTCACACATACAACGAATCTCTTTGGGATCATTTTGGATTATTTTCCCAGATATTTGTAATTTTTGTAACTAAAAATTGAGAAAAAAATTAAATTGGATTGGGAAGGTTCCTTTTTAGGGTACCAAGTTTATATAGAGGAAAAGCGCTCTTTATTGAAGATTCAATCAGCATATCAGTCATCAAAGCACAGTTTGGCCAAGCAAGTCTGAATTCTCACATTACTCAAGGGCAAGATTATGTTACCAGCCCGCCTATATAAAACTGCATGAGAATGGATGCAAGCCCGGTTAAATATTTACCTGTGCAGCGATAGGTTAAATTCTATCAGCGACATATTAGTGCTACTCAAATGTTGTATGGAAAATTTTGTTTTTTGTTTGTTAACGTGTGATACCTTTGAATGATATGCCCCTTTAATATTACAACAGAAATCAGTTTCCAAAAGGTTTGTTATCTTTTTATTTTACATGACTACATGCCAAATAGATCACATGTTAGTTCAGAACAGACAAACCAATGTGTTAGCCATGCAAAACAAAAACAGAGATTTTATAAAATTTTAATGAACTATGAACATGTCATTCCGAGTACTTGAGCGTGTCTAGTATTCGTCACCGCCCTCTTCCTCAGCCTCGCCCTCGACACTGTCCACACCAACCTCCTCGTAGTCCTTCTCAAGAGCTGCCAGATCCTCACGGGCCTCGGAGAATTCACCTTCCTCCATACCTACAATTCAAAAGCATTTCAAACATCGAGAATATGCAATATATAGAGGATATTTGTTGATTTCATTGTAAGATCTTATTTTATTTCACCAGTGTTCATAGACATTTTCATGAGTGGCACAGCCACGAGTGAAAAAAAATATTTTCTATGATTACAAGTGAAATAAAATACGATCTTACACCGAAATCAACTAATTTTCTTTTTAGTTTATGCATTTGGACAATAAATAAGTAAAAGTGCGCGAGATAAGCTTAAGCATCACAAGTTCCTGTATTCTGATGTCATAAATGATTCCAAAACTGTCACTCGTAAGTATAGTGGGAAAAAAGTGCCATATTTCGTGAGTCAGTGTCGCTAAATTATAATTTTGTTGAATTGTATGTGTTTTATGTAAACACATGCATGTACATACTGTACATGTATATACATTTGCCAAGGGTTGTAAACCACTACTTGTAGATCAATGCTATTTATGGAAAAATAGTCTGTTTTATGTTATATTTTCACTGCAGTGAAAATATAAAATCTTAAATTTTCACTGCTCCAACTGTGAAAATACAACATTTTATTTTACCAATAAAATTCGAAATTTCACTGAAAAGCATATAATAACAAAGTATATCATAAGTCTAATCATTCAATTACTGGCCCAAAGCCAGGGACAGGTAAAACAAGATAGGCTGCAAAGTTAAAATTATGATAATTTTTTTATAACTTTGAAAACAGTGTTAAATGAAATATCCAGAATGTTTGCTCAAACTTACAACATTTTGTAATGTTCTACTATCATTAAATTATTAACACTCATAGGTTATTAACAAGTCCAAAGAAGAATTAGGCATGATAAAATTCCACCATTTATGACAAATTCCTTTAAACATTTTTGTCAAGATTTCAAATAAACAAAAAAAATGTGCAAGTGTATACAAATAATAAACTACAAAATGTACACATTTCAATAAGAAAAGCAATTATTACATACCTTCACCGACATACCAGTGGACGAATGCTCTCTTGGCGTACATCAGATCAAACTTGTGGTCAAGGCGGGCCCAAGCTTCAGCAATGGCGGTGGTGTTGCTCAACATGCAAACAGCTCTCTGCACCTTTGCCAGATCACCACCAGGTACAACACATGGTGGCTGGTAGTTGATGCCAACTTTGAAGCCAGTTGGGCACCAGTCGACGAACTGAATGGTCCTCTTGGTCTTGATGGTGGCAATAGCGGCGTTGACATCCTTTGGGACAACATCACCTGAATAATGAAACAGCAATACCTTGAATATTCATGCAACTTATGTTTTCCAAATATAATTTTCTGATCTATGCAAAGATCAAAGCACTGATGCTTTAACCACAGTGGGTGCGGGCTGTGCGGTGGCGGAATTCAACAATGGTGGATCAAGATGCATTTAGTAAGAAGTTTAGGAAACAAAAAAGCAATACAAACATTTTTTTCCCAATTCATTATACTTAACGTTTTTTCCAATTCATTATACTTTACATTTTGATCACAGCAAAACTACAATCAAATGTCTTCAACATGACAATACTTAAAATACAGTTGCTTCCCTAGTATCATAATCTCAAACCATATGTTGGTACTTTACCTCTGTAGAGCATGCAGCAGGCCATGTACTTCCCATGTCGTGGGTCACACTTCACCATCTGGTTAGCTGGCTCAAAGCAGGCATTAGTGATTTCAGCAACAGACAGCTGCTCATGGTACGCCTTCTCCGCACTAATCACAGGTGCATAGGTCACCAGAGGGAAGTGAATTCTTGGGTAGGGCACCAAGTTGGTCTGGAACTCAGTCAAATCCACATTAAGTGCACCTGAAAAACAAATTCTCTTAGTACACATTTTTTTTAATACATGCTTCCTATAAGATTCAAACTTGAGACTACAAACCATGCTCTAAAATGTTTTCAGGTGTTATTGTTCAATGACCTACTGTCAATATGCTCCTTTAATTAAAATTGTCTATAAACAACAATTAATAGATTGTACACAATGCCTAATGACAGATTCAATTAATAAAACTAGAGTTCCATTAAATAAGATTCAATTAATAAAACTAGAGTTCCATTAAATAATGTAGACACATCACCGCCATTTTCCAAAACTCAAACCTACAAGTATTTTAATAAGTTTTCCAAACAGGAATTTTGCACATCTCACCATCAAAGCGCAGGGAGGCAGTTATGGAACTGACAATCTGGCCAATGAGCCTGTTCAGGTTGGTGTATGTTGGCCTCTCAATGTCCAAGTTTCGCCTGCAGATGTCATAGATGGCTTCATTGTCCACCATGAATGCGCAGTCGGAGTGCTCCAGAGTGGTATGAGTGGTCAGAATGGAGTTGTATGGTTCCACCACAGCAGTTGACACCTGATAAAGTGCCTAACATCTAGAAAAGCTGTTTTCAGAACTTTTATCAAGTTTCTAGTATGACTCGTTATAATGTTCATCATAATTGAGCAATATTAGCAATAACAAGAAAAAAAATGCTTCATAAAATAAATTATTTACAAACTAACTTGCTTTATTAAAACCTGAAAAAACCATGAAACTATGTTAATACATAGCTGTAAATATACAAGAAGAATCTTTGGTTCCAATCAGTAACATCAATAAAACCAAAATGTGTTACCTGGGGTGCTGGGTAAATTGCGAACTCAAGCTTTGACTTTTTGCCATAGTCCACAGATAGGCGTTCCATGAGTAGAGATGCAAATCCGGAGCCAGTTCCACCACCAAAGCTGTGGAAGATCAAAAAACCCTGCAGACCTGTGCATTGATCAGCCTAAAATGATACATGTAAAACAATTTTTAGATTATTTTTATTAAAGCATTATTGTGAAAATGTATACAATTAATCAATTTATGAAAATGCCAATATTCCTATACTTGCGATTACAACATTTTCATCCACCATCAAGGACTTTAAACATTTCCAGGTGCAAATAAACATGTTGAAGGACTCTCAGTCCCTTTTTAATACATGAACCGACAAGTGACATCATGTACATTGTGGCTATTTAAATCTGTACTTTGTTGTGAAATTTTGAAAGATTTCCATTTTTGACAAGTTTTAAGTAGCCAAATACGGATGAGGGTCAAGAAAAAAGGTGACTTGTGTCGTTAAAATGATTTATCAAATACTCCTTTTTTACCAATTTCCTGATGCGATCCAGAACAAGGTCAACTATTTCCTTCCCAATAGTGTAGTGGCCTCTAGCATAGTTGTTGGCAGCATCTTCCTTGCCAGTGATGAGCTGTTCAGGGTGGAATAGCTGTCGGTATGTGCCAGTCCTGACCTCATCTACATTTAAAAACAAGATTCTGTGTTTGATTAACACACATGCCCCCGGTTGGTACTGATAGCCCATTTCTTAGTCCAAATAAGGTCAAGGTCAAAGTGAGGTTGGGTGATATGGGTGGATTGGGATAACTGTGCAAGTATCAAAGTGTTGTAGCAAGCCGTGATGGTGCTCTGATGGTGCTCGACGAAACGGTAAAATCTAGTTAACCAATAAATGGCCCATTTGAATTATTCCAAGTGCAAATTAGGCCAAGGTCAAAGTGAGATTGGGTAATATGGGTGGATTGGAAACGGTCAAAAGTAAAAACTGTGTAAATAGTCGGTATGCCAAATAGTTACCTGACCCCAAAAAACAGTACGAACAAAATGTTTTTGTAAAAAAATTGTAGTTTAACATGTCCCTTCTAAGAAACCAAATGATGCAACTTTGTTATCATTGAGCATTTTGATATATTCAAGATGGCTCCCAAGATGGCGGCCGAAATTTTTAAATCGACATTGTCCTTTAAATTACATGAAAACATAATCAAACAAAAACATTTTGAGCATATGCATTGTTTGTTGTTTGCAACACCATGACCAGCATTTGTTTCAAACATTTTAAGCAGAACACCAGTAGAAAAATCCGAAATGGCTGACAAAATAGCTTCCGAAATTTATCATTTCTAAAAAAAAAAAATTGTAAAATGTTTATAGATTTTGAGAACAGAATTAGTGTGTGTATGTTATTTATGAATAATAGAATGAAAGTAATAACACGAGTCCATCAATATTTAGCTCTTTGAATTGCAGTTGTTGTAAAAACATTAACTTCATGATTATCTTCCTTAGTAGTTATTTTGTAATCAATTTTCAAGAGTTATGTTTTGCCGAGTATGTCTTTCCTGCATTAAAACACCTGTAACATGACAATTCCAAGCATATTTTAAAGGCAACAATTACTATTTTATCAGAACCTAGAAATGCTTAAAGGTGCTAAATCTGGAGGTATGTTGTTACTTAAAAGTAATAGCGCTGGCGTCAACACATACAATTGACTTCAAAAATTTCACATCACAAATTCAGTCAGATGAACTGGAAAATCAGATGTAGTAATGATTGATCGATGTGGCATTCTCTGGTCGGTGTATATTCTGGCCTTCAAATGGTACTGTACAAAATGTCATGGACATCGACCAACATTACCAAAACATTAAGAGTAGCACACGAACATACTATAGGAAGTCAGAAGACTGCAATCAATCATAAACTGAATCCTACGACACCACTACCGTCTCAACTAAAAACACAGCCATCAATGTCCAGTTTAAATACACGTTTTTTAGAGTATCACAAAGACAGACCAATGAGGTTACCCGTTTCCCTTAGCCACATTTTGATAATTACTACTTTTTCCTGGTATCTACATTTTCAGTTTTAGAAGGGCTCCTAGTTTGTTCTTGTTTTGTAAAAAGCATCTAGTATTCCAAATTTTATGCGGCTGTGGTATATGGCACTTAATGACCTGTGTTCTCCATTAAAATGAGGCAATGATCCAAATCATCATCATCCAGTTGCATTATATCGATGAATTTTTATAAGAATTTCAAAACTCCAGAGACATCAGCGGGAGAGAAGTCTTAGTACCAAGAGATCTATAGGCATACTGTGAGGAGAGTTCACTTAAAAAATATTTTCTTGTGGTTATAGGCCTACGATGAGTTACATATAATTACAAATATAACGGTTGTCAGAGTTATTTCTCAGCAACAGCTGGGAGTATTTTGGTCAAACTGTTTACAAAGCCTGTGGACTTTCTGTTTGATGTTTTTGTTGGTATTGTGCACTTTAGAATATAGTTTTGAATAATACACTAAAAGTCTTATATTATCTCACCTGCTTGGTTAATTATCCCATATGATATTTTGGCATACAATTGCTTACCAAACAAGGATATTAGTAAAACTGATACTTACACAATAAATTAAATGAAGTGAGGAGGTCAGATATATATTTCAAATCTAAAATTCTAAATACAACGGTGAAATGAATATCCTGAACCTCTCCAATTATGTTCTTTGCCAATAGTTGCTAGTAAAAAGAAAATAACATACTAAAATCTTAAGAATTGTTAAACGTATTTAACTGTCAACCCTGTTAATGAACATTATTTTAAAATACCATACCAAGGTGCAATGATGCAAAATTGCCACAGATAGAACAGCAGCATCTGTAAAACTTAAGCAATTCAACAATTGGTTACAGAGAAATATCCAAGACAAAAATGCTACACAAATACTGTTTGAAAATATAATCACAAGAACATAACCCGTTGAAAACTCATCTAAAAGGAACATCTTGCAATATGTTCATTTCTTCTTTGTATGAAGGCCACAAACAGTTGTGAGTTGTCCAGTGTTCTGGCGAGGTATCGCGAAAGGTGAGACATTTGTCTCACAGCTCATGAAAAATTGGGGACATTTCCAATTTTATGGAGACACAAACAAAATACACTTACAATTTCATACAAATGATAAAATCTATAAAAATTATTATTTACCTTGACTAGTTGTGTCTTGTATAAGTGTCAGTGGTTGGTATGAGGTTTAACCAACAGCAGTTAACATTAGAAACACAGTTAATGTTGTTGTTTTTTTTTAATTATAAACTGTTCAACACAAATAACTGATACAACTACTTAAAATTAGTGACTTTCAATGGAAAACTTTATTCTTTTTGTACTTGATAAAAAGTGAATGAGTCATAAAATTTCCTTCAACATTATAAGCTAACTGTGCTTTTTAAACCAAGAATTTTGGAATTTTTGTTCAGGTGTTTACGTCACCGGCTTTATTGATAGGGTTGCAGGCAGCTTGCGAAGCAACGGTCAGACTTGTATCGTTACCAACAAACTCATGTTTTGCAAGGAGAAATTACTCAATATAACGTTCGTGGCTTTTTTTCTTAGGCGTCGCAGCAGATGACTACATCTTGGACAACAAAGCAAATACTCTTCAATATGGAGATAAAGCTCAAACGCATAATGTTATCGATTTGCTAAGATTGTAGCGCCATATTTAATTAAACCAATCAGAAAGCAGACCTCAATCGGATGTTTGATTTGTACTCGGTACACTTCGAGAGATGTGATATTCGTCCCCAAATTGTTTCGCATTTTGGACGATTCGTGCCAAGAAATTTTGTATGCGACAAAAATCGCTACTAGACCAATTTTATTGTGACATTTGTGAAAAATAGGCGATAAAATCGCAATTTTGCGGCCTCACCAGAACACTGGTTGTCAATGAATTGCCATAGCTGCACTGCATATTAGGGACACAGAAATATTCAGAGGCCAATAGCACATAGAGGCAAAATATCATAACATTGTGCTCATTTTCTTCTGGTACCCTAATCATGTATTGTATTGAAATCCAGCAATTCGTTCTTGAGAAATAGCCCTGACCAGGATAATGCACTAACTGTCTTGATTTACGGTTATTTTAGAGTAGTCCTGATATATACTGGTTGCCATGTTTATTGTGTATGAAATATGTATTTGCAGAAGATCACAAGGGGACACTTATTTTAGTTTTCAAAATCCTTTGCATAAACCGAGGTCTGTTGATTCGGCATCTCAGGCAAACATGCAGTCTCAATATTCTGGCATACATCTGACTAAACTGCAAGCTGAGGTTTGCTGTATGGTGCTCAACACGATGACAAACACAGTAACAGCTACTCGATGATTCCTGTGCCTTGCAATAAATTTGGTTTTCAGCTTTTAATAAATAAATACAAATATAAAATGATTTATTTTAATAAATTCCTAGTTTTTACATTTGACTTCTTAGTTTTATCCTAGTTTTCTGTATTATCAACTAATAGGTTTTGTACAGACTGTTGAAAAGCCTGTGACATTCAGACATGCATTTGGAGGACAGCATTTGACCCAGTTCCACAAAACATAGATCATATGAGCTTTAGACGGAGCCAGAATCCAATGTCAAAGATTTTCATCCCAACAACAAATCTTGATGACAAATCCCCAGCCCCAATTTTGTCATGCAGCTTATCTGCCTACGGTTGTGCATCATGTTGTGAATTTACTTGCATATACATGGCATGCTAACCGAACACAAACTGTATTTATGTTGAAATGAAAATGATTAGAATATAGCATCTGCTTTATTATCCATATTTAAATAATTATGCCCTCATCAAAGGTGATGGGTATATTGGTTTGCCAATGTAGATCAGTCTGTCGGGTATTTCGGCTCTACAAGTCCATCAGTTTTCAACTGATCATCACCAAACTTCATAAAATTGTTACTGGGCAGAATTTCTTGGTCAAATTTGATAATCAAGCAAATCGCCAAATTTACTGTGGAATTGTGGCCCTTGAAATATCTGAAATTGGCATTTTGCCATTTCGGCATTTACATGCCAGTTTTGATTCCACGTCTATCCAATTTGATGAACATGTTTTAGGTTGCAATATATTTACCCAGTTCGATGGTTAACCAAATAACCCCAGGACCTTGATTTATATAAAATTGGATTCTATTAGCAGTTTAGGCCTTCTGTATCCAACTTGATATTTAAACCTAGAGGGGGCAAAACTCTTTTACAAACAGCTCTTGTTCAATTAAAAAACATTTACGCATATGTTTACATAACTATTAATAGTATTGTGGCAAAAATGGTGTACTGAAAGTGATCAAACCAACTCAACACGCAATTTTCTGATTTGTCGGCCATTAAAAATATTATTAATCCTTTTATTTATGTAAAAATCAGTTGCATGTGTATCAATACATATTCTCACAATACAAACAATACATATTTTGCCGGCCATCTTGGTAGCCATATTGAATATTTCAAAATGCTCAATGATGACAAAGTTGCATCATACAGTTTCTAAGTAGGAACATGGTATAGAATCTTTTTATGCAAAAACAATTTGTGCGTACTACCTTTTTTGGGTTTATGGACCGGCATACTGACTAAAATATCCATGTGTTGTTGCAAGCGATGTTGGCACTAGATGAAACGGTAAAATCTAGTTAACTAAGAAACAGTCCATTTGAATTATTCAAAGTGCAAATTAGGTCAAGGCCAAGGTCAATGTGAGGTTGGGTGATATGGGTGGATAGGGAATGGTCATAAGCAACAACTATGCAAGTATCCAAGTTTTGTAGTAAGCGGTGTTGGTGCTAGACGAAACAGTAAAATCTACTTAACCTTGTCACGGACGGAAGGACGGACTAACTATATGCCTCCCACATCAAGATGCCCGGGCATAAAAATTAATTCTTGCAATTCAATGCAATAATTTATTATAGCAAGGACTTGGAGGTTGCAACATTTAAATATGTAAACAAATGATAACTAGATTTCTTAGCCCTGTAACTGACATACAGAGGATATAGTACAGTGGAACAAACATGCATTTTCTTCCTTTAATAAGCAAGTGGTAATCTCATCCAGCCATCCTTCATATTATTACACAAAGCTGCTTCTGTCTACAATAATTCCTCAAACACAATAGCAGGGGCAGACCCAGGATTTTGGGTTAGTGGGGGCGTAAACTTTTGATCGTGCAGTTATAAACCCTTTATGTTGTCTGTGGGTCTGCAGTCATCCGCTACAGATCCGTATCAAACATATATAATAAATCTTTGCATATCATCGTCACAAACATCATTGTCATCATCATCCAGTGTTTTTTTTTTCACCCAACGGGGAAAGTTGGCGGGGCCCTTCAGATTGGGAATTTTACGGCAAAAGGGGAATTATTTTATTTTTAGAAAAGCATTATTAGATGTCTATATTCTAGTTTCTTATAAAACATTAATCGATTGTTTTTCTACAAATTATAACTTATATTATACACAAACTTGGTTTGATGAAAAATTTCTTGGATTGTTAACGAAAATGCCTCTCTTAGTCAATTTTTGTCCGATTTTGGTTTGTTTTTTTCAAAATAAAGCTTACATATAATAAAGGGGAATTTTAAGGCAAATGTAGGGAAAAATATATACCTTTTTGGCAGGGGAATGGGGCCGAAATTCGGCCCCCCAAAAAACACTGTCATCATGATCAAATGCATTTGTTTCACTGAACAATTACTTCACTGTATTATGTTCGAAAGAAATGTTGATTCATCAGTATGTCATGCACCTCTTTTGGCAGTAAATTGCCCTTGTTTGATGTGTCTGTCCACTGAATACTTATTTGACAATCAATGTTATATATTTCAGGAACATCTTTAAACATGTAAAATCCGTAGCTGACTGCAATCAAACACACATGCATCAAGAATTATTTGTATTATTAATTATTTACCACAGTGTAATGGTCACTTTTTTTAATGAATGTTATTAAATAACTTACACAGTCGTGCTCATCAATTGTCTGCAAATGTGCTATACCAGATTGTTGTAACTGGGTTGCCCGATGCCCGGGACAAGTAGATTTGATTTCGGGCTATCAGAAAATGCCGGATGCTTGCCCGATCGGGCAAGTGTTTTCAGAGGCTTTATATATTAAGTAGAAACAGAAATGCATTAAAAATAACATTCAGGATTGTTTCTTCGAAGAAAATATTTATAAAACCCGTTGTTTTATTGGCACATAGAGTATTTACACATAAACATATGACGTCATCATGCTGTGGTCATCATTGTTGTGTAGATGCTTATTGAAATATATATGACAATTGATCGTAGTCGAATAAACGCTTATCCGTTCAAAAGCTTAAGATGTAGACTACCTTAGTTGAGTTGGAGTACATGCTAGTTTGGCTGAAATTGAAGTGTACACATACTTGCATTGTTTGCAGTAATTAACAAATATATAAATAAGTATTTTATTTTGAATATGAAATTACCGTATTCGTTCTAATAGACGCGCCGCGGCGCGATCATTTTGCCAAAGGTGCGCGGCAATTAGGGACTTAATTTTGACAAACAAAACATACCAAAAACATATTTTTTTGCCATCTGCATGTACAATTTCTTAATGATGTTACGTACATTGCTGATCCACTACATCGCAATCCGTTATTTGGCGTTGTCCAATTTATCCCGAATCGGCCGTCGACCGATGCACTTTAATTTTCTTTCTATTATAATATCCGACTTTCATGACTAGCTCCTGTTTGGTCAGGGCTCAGGCAGCCAAGCACACCGTCCATAAAACGGCGGGAAAATTTCCTCGTGCACTTCGTGCCTATACGCGTCAATTTTTGAAGACCCATTGTACAGAGGATATATTACTGTGGGAATGGGTTTACTATCTACACGTGGCTTTTGAAAATCTATAGATACAGCATTATTTGTGTATAATTGAGAGAAATAGTATTTTCCAAGACCTGTAATTTACGGAAACTAGCATCATTCCAAGACAAGGAACCATCATGAGTGAACGTAAAAAGTCATACACAGCTGCATTTAAGCTAAATGTAGTCGCGTACGCTGAACAGAATAGCAAACGTGAAACAGCTAGACATTTTAGAGTTGATCGACGTCGGGTGCAGGAGTGGTGTGCACAAAAAGAGCGGCTAGAAAGTCTACCGAAGACTCAAAAACGACTTGGTGGTGCAGGACGGCACGTTCGCTATGCAGACATCGAATTTAAATTGATCAAATGGTTCCAAGAGAGAAGGGAAAAGGGCGTTCGGGTGACGGGAAAGTCGCTTAAACAAGAAGCATTACGTCTACACAAAGAAAACGGTAGCCAGTCCTTTAAAGCTTCCTGCGGCTGGTTCCGAAAGTTTAAGAAAAGGAACAATATTTCTTTTCGACGCACCACACATATTGCGCAACATGCGGCTGCCATCACTGACGACCGCGTCGACTCATTTTTGAGATTCGTAATGCGTATGCGACGAATGAGGGAGTATAGTGATGGCGACATATTGAACATGGACGAGACACCGGTATGGTTCGAAATGCCAGGGAAAAGTACGCTGGCTGGCACGGGTGATAAAGAAGTATCGGTGTCATCAACAGGCCATGAAAAGGAGCGGATTACCATCACCCTGGCAGCATATGCAGATGGAACGAAGTTGTCTCCTCTTGTCCATATGCCGGGAGTCCGCCTGTTGCCAAAGGAAGACATACCATCCGGAATCGTTATACACATGTGCGGTGCACGCCAGAAATCATGGGCTAACGAAGGCAGCATTATATTCTGGCTCACAAAACTGTACGGTGTCAGAAACACTGCCCGTCGCTTGCTAGTTTGGGATGCGTTTCGAGCACACAAAACGCAAAAAGTGAAGGATCTTGTCAAAACCAAGTTTAACAGTGACACTTGTATGATCCCTGGTGGGTGTACCAGCAAGCTACAACCTGCCGATGTTTCATGGAATCGGCCCTTTAAGGCACGAATTGCCGAGTTGTACGACGAATGGGTATTCGACGGTCCTGTTGAAACAACAAAGGGTGGGAATAGAAAGGCCCCATCGAAGAAGTTGATCCTACAGTGGATCAAGGACGCCTGGTTAGCTATTTCGCCAGAGATCATTCGAAAATCGTTCAAGAAATGCGGTCTCACTGTCGCTATGGATGGGACAGAGGACCACCTGTTCCAGGCCGATTCGGGAGAAGTGACAACGACGACAACGCATTCGAGGGTTTCGACCAGGAAGACGTCGACGAAGTTCAGCATGTATAATATGAAAACATCGTATTTAAAAATTATTAACAACGCCATGATTAAAAAAGGAAAACATATAAATAATTTTATTTTTACAAAATGTACAAGCTATTTAATTCTGTTTCAGGTGCTCGACAACGTAGACGTTGTTCTGACTGATGAATCGGACGACCAGTCTAGCAGCGATGACGACGACTACGACGACGTATCCAGTGATCCAGACAGCCCTGGCCACTAGAGATCGATTGTTAATGTCAACTGTTTGTTAATAAACAATGATCTGTAATAAAGTTGTTATTATAAATACAAAACGATGCAGACATGTGGTAAATCAAATTAATTAATGTGTACGTCGATCTTAATTCCTCTTGCCATACAAACACTATGTGCTTACAATGTACTTTAAATAAATGACGCTTCTTAAAACCGCTCAATACGATGTACGGAATTTAGTGTAATGTGACCGCAGAGTGCGATTAACACGACACAATATTTTTGGTGACTATAAAGAATCGATGTGAAATGAGCCATTTTGATCAATTTAGAAGCGTTCTTTTTTATTATTTTTTACTTTAATCATAACCATACATCTAAAAAAAATGGGGATGCGCGTTTAATAGGGCATGTGCTCCAAATGGAACGAATATGGTAATGGCACAAGTGTATGTTGTTTGAAAGTAAGACTGCATTTAAATACATTTCTTTGGTAGGAACTATTTTGGAACTTTCGTCAAACGTAGCTTGCAGTTATAAGAGTGAAATAGCAGGTTGCTTCACCCTGCTCCTTGTTTAGTTTTGCTCTGCTGCCCCTCTGAGTTGGTTCACACAGAAATGTTGAATATATCTTTTGAAATACAACATATTTGTGCAAATATGATTATCCAATAAATATACTTTGTATAAAAACCTTAATTAGAAGCATTTAAGCGAGTTATCAAGTTATTAGAGAATATCAACAAATTGGTCCAGCTGTCCACCCCTCTCGTTTTGAGCAGAGCCACATACCTTTTGGACATTAGATATTTCCTTGTTTATCTTTTAAATCACATTTGACACATGACATACAAAATATGATGAACCTTGTGCATTTCCCATTTTGAGGGAGAACAACGCAAACAAGATGACAGACATGACTATGGAAATAAAATATGAATAAATACAATTATAGAAAACGTCATTTTCTTATATTGCTGTAAAGTTGCATTTGAAGTTCAGACAAGTTAAACAGATTTCGGGCAAGTGGTTATGCTAACAAGCTTGCCCGAACTGGCAAGTAATTTGAAAAAATTAGGGTGAAGACTGCTATATGCTGTGTTTTTGTTCATCGAAATGAACTTACCGACTCAAGACGAACAAGTTTTTTACATGAAATATTGTGAAAGATACTCGTACGATTGCGTTATGACCTAATATGGCAGGGATACTGACCTTTGTGTCAATTTCGCTTACATATGGTGCCGGGAAAAATATGAAACCGCCAGGAATTGGAGCCAACGTTGCGGACACCCTTTACTCTACATTACTCTATAATGTTCAGTGATTTTTTTTTTAACAACTACCCGTGCCTTTCAACTAGGGGAATTTTAGCGCGACAAACCTCAAAAAGGGGAAAATAGTAAAGTTTTTTTTTATTCTTAATTGTCAACTGTGAACATTTTATATATATTTTTTTTTTCTACTGATATATTTATCTTTTTATACTGCAGTGACTGTATGCACACCTTTAACAAATGATCATCAGATGATATGATTCTTAAAGTTAAATAATTCTTGTATAGGCACTTGGTCAATTGCCTCAAATAAAGTTACAAGTATTAACTGATGGTAATGAGTGTTTCTCTCCTGGGCCCGAGGTTATAAAACTTTCATTAATCTCAGCTCAAAACTCTACTCACAGCTCAATCTCCATGCTCAGCTGAGACTCTTGCTCAGTTAGAGTTTATTAATCATTTGGAGATCAAATATGGAGACGATTTTTTTAGCATGAAGTTTAATATATTTAATCAACTATTCGGTCTTCCATATTTACGTGGTGTTGCCTTAAGCAGCCCATTTGTGCAAACAGTGGTATATTTTTACCGCGGTTTCTTTTTCCTGTCCAAGTTACTTACCAAACCACAAAAACAGTGCTATAACCACTGGATAAAGTAAGAAAGTTGCTTTAAAGGACAATGGTCACAGAAACTAATACTTGAAAATTGCAATAACCATTATGAAATCTTAAATCGAAAATTGTGCTACGTATGAGCTGTTATGACGCATTTATATTGCGTCATTTGTGCGATTGTTTCCATTTTCATGTGTAGATAAAATGGCTGCAACAGGGAAAACGCAATTATTTTTACAATAATGTGTATTACACTGTTGGAAAAAACGACGTGAATATCAATAGGGTTGACACTACAATTATACAATGGATATTTTATGTAGATATAAAAGTAAGACCTTTCATAAATGCATTAAACATTCAAATTTATATTGTGCTGTTTAATTGTTGAATTCAAATTTAGATTTTTATTTCAATGTTGTAAAATACTTAAGTATAGAACTATATACGTTAATCATTTGTTCCATGTTGATTTTATCATCAAACAGTTGATATCATAACTGTTTACATAATTATTTGTCACATTTACATGTTGAGATCGACTCCGAGACAGGTAGCAACCAATCTCAGGATTTCTTGCTTAGCCTGAGTTTGAGCTGAGAGTTAAATTTTTATAATCTCAGATTTCCTGAGTTCAGTCTCAGGCTGAGCTAGGAGTTGAGATTTGAGCTGGGAGATTGATCTCAAGAGTTTGATAACCTCTGGCCCTGATGATGTGTCTGGAGTTTCATTATTCCTATATTAAAGTTGAACCAACAAATGTAAAACTGATATCAGTTAGCGTTACATGATCGTCACAGCAAATGTTCATTTAAATTTTACAATATTTGAATGATGAACACAAGAGTAAGATTTCTGAGGGCAATTGCCAAGTCGCAATGCTAGTTTTCTTGTTTTATGGCCCTTGAATTTGGCAACCAATAGTTCAAGATCTTCATGTATGAGGTGTCTGGTGGTGGCAAATCCTCAAAGTGGAATCTAGATGACCTTGGGTTAGCCTGTTTCTCTTCTTCCTATGTATGGTGCCCATTGGAGAGAAACTTTTTACCCTAGAATTTGGCTATGAAAATGTGGTGCACATTATACATGTACATGGTAACATTGAAAAATTTTAAGGTGTTTTTTTTTCTATAAAATATTGTAATATATTCATCATATTTTGTTCATAATTAATTTTCTCGTTTTTTTAACACAAACACTGCATTATAAAAAATTGCAAAAATATTTCCAATTAGAACAAACAATAAAATCCTTTAAAAATGCGATTCGATTAATATAACTTGTTAAACTAAAGAATGACAGCGCGACGTCATCAATTAATCAGGCTTCCAAATCTGCAAGCCGTTAGCAACACCCATAGCAACGGTGTAGGTTTTACTTCAAATGGCTTTGATGTGACAGACGAATATGCGGCTATCATCTAGCAGTTTGTACCTGAAATTAGTGTAAAAGGCCGAGCACGTGATCAGTGTCGAAAAGCATCAACTGATGCTACATGTACTTAGTACTGTACATGACCAAAGCAAGCGCCGTCGATAGAGCATTAATGCATAAGCGTTCAAGGCGAAATATCAAGGATTAAAAAATTTTGAATAGTTGTTTTGTTGCATTTGATAAATTGGATATTTAATTTCGGGGTGATGTACTATACATTGTCTGGATTATTTAGAGGACGCGGACAAAAAAAGTGCAATATAACATCAACAGACGTGGCAAAATCAGCTGCAAATGGTTACCAGACTTTAACCCTCAAATTTGCTTCTAAAATCAGGTCCGCGTTATACACGGCACTACCAGAACTGTTTTTATCTCGAACGCTGATTTTCGGCCTATTTGCAACCTAATATGGTGTGTGTAAAGAAGCAATAAAGTTTCTTCCATTTTTTATTTAAATATCAACCCAGTCTGAGTGGAACTGTTTCTTATTTTGGGGAAAAATTGGGTCATTTTAGGGGAAAAATGGAGGTTTATTGGCAAGGGGAAACTGCTGTTATTCGGCAGTAAAAATAGCCAAAAACAATCACTGTTATATCTTTCTTATGAATGCATGAAACAATATGAAATTTGGTGTGATTTCTAATGTATGATTGAAAAAATACTTGGTCCATTACTACTGGTTAGCGAGTATTTGTCGGACAGTAGTATTATCCGGACGTTTTTAAATATTCGCGTTTCGTACGTATTTTATCATCATAATACAAATAAACACTTATATTTTCAAGTAAGTTTAGTTTTTCTTCAAAAATAGTGAGTTTATTTCTTGGTAAAACCCCAAATGTTTACGTTGATAGTCTAACATGCATGCAACTGTTGTCTGGGGAAGTAAAATGACGTTCGCATGCGCGATATAAAATCACAATTTGGGGCCCAGACAGGGTTTGTGATAGTTTTGGCTGTCTGCTCATTATAGCAGACAAACTTTGGCAGAACATTATTTAACCCGCTACGACATTAAGAACGTGCGAAGTAGCTACATACATAAGTAACGTCTAGTAAACTCTTTAAAACGTCATGCTTCCATATTTGTTTCAACGCCTTACTTGTATTCTCTAGTAATTATTAAATCATTTGATTAAGTGGTATTATTTTGATATACATTACGCATCTCATTATTTATTTGTTGCCTAATATTGATTAAATAAAGTTATAAAGCATTTCTCCATATATTTCACTGTTAAAAAAACGTCAGAAAAATACTTCTTTCAACGTGAAAGACTGCGTTTTAAGTACCCTTTCAAGGCCTCTCTTGTTGTGCATGCGCACAAGTCAAACTTATTTTGTCTACATACGCAAATGGGTGATCAACCCAGGATTGTACATGCAAATTTTCGTCGAGTTTGTTCATGAATTAAAACTGTCCCAAAATAAATGCATATTTCGTCCGACAAATACTCGCTCACCAGTATGTATAGAGACATAACTGATGAAACTCGAAAGTAGTCACTGATTTGAGATGAATTTCGACTTTAAATAATATTTTGTCGAAAGCATGTCTTTTATGTGGTACCTGTGCCAACGGTGTATTGTATTTGACATCTTTATAAAATACATGAATTTATCAAAGAAAACAATAGCATCCTTAAATAATGGTATGTATACCAACTGTCTCTAGTTTATCGTTTTCGCTGACTTTTAATACGATGTATGAAATCGTAGGGGGCAGGGCTAGATTGGGTATGTTTCACGGAGATAATGTGCATCTTTTACAAAACTTACAGAGCAAATCAAGCGAAAAGTTTTGACCTTTTTATAAATGCCCATATATGTATGGTCTGGAAGTTTTAGGGGGGTGCGCGCCGGGTGCGCCCCCCCCCGGATCCGCTAGTGAATAGCATCAATCTGATTTATTATATTGCATTCATTGTGGTGTACCAAGTTTTCATGCAATCTTTCGACTGTTCCAACCAAAGAATTTGCAGCAGAGCCAAAACAACAAGCTTTCAACCAGTATGCTACAAATAAACACTGAAAACAAAAGGATTTACAAAAAATTCCTTACCAACAACAGTTGGCTCCAAGTCCACAAACACAGCTCTTGGGACATGCTTGCCAGCACCAGTCTCACTGAAAAAGGTGTTGAAGGAATCATCCCCACCACCAATTGTTTTGTCACTGGGCATCTGACCATCAGGCTGAATTCCATGCTCAAGGCAATACAACTCCCAGCACGCATTTCCAATCTGCACACCCGCTTGTCCAACGTGAATAGAGATGCACTCGCGCTACAACACAATAAAGCTCTCTGAGATTTGATTAGCTTGTGTTGCAAAGCATTTTATTTTTATTTCAACAAAATCTGTCAATTCAGTTATAAAAATTTCACATTTTCTATTACATCGATAGATAGATAGATTGATTTATTACATAGCAAGCAAACGATAATAAGTGCTCACATGTCAGCCTTTTTGTAACAGTTCTTGGACAATATTTGACCTACCATGATACAGTAACAGACCTCTCGTTTATTTATTCAAATGATTGTCCTTTAGAATATTTTTTCGGCGTAGCTGTCTAAGATAACTTTTGTCCCAGATTTTCTTGCGATAATTATGCAGCGGGAAAATTGAATGCCAATAGAATTGACCAAATTTTCTAATTTTAGGGAATGCAAGCTTCAAACAATGGTTTAACATATACCATTAACTGTTGCATACTTTTGGGGATTAAAAATTTACATAATTGTTTACATAAGCGGTTAAAATGAAGTTATAAACATATCTTCAACATATACTTTAGAACTGAGGCTAATTATGAACGTATTTTCTCATTGTATGCCATAAACAGAATGCTATATTCATTCCCGTAACGAAATAACTATTCATCACATTCCAGAATCAGTAGTGTCATTCTAAAAATAGCGCGCGTAGCTAGCAACCGTTGTGTAGCTGTGTTAATATACTCATACATGCATCAATAATAGCGTTCAGAGAATCATAAACCTAAAATTTTAATAAATGGGGAATTATAAACTTACTGTTAAATTGAATTAAAATTGTGGTTACGATTTATAAACGATTATTTATAATTGCATCTTTCTATCAACTTCTCCCGTAGATGTTATTTAATGTATAAACATGTGCTACATTTTCTGTAGATAAAATGTTATGAAAGAAGATTCGGAATACGTCGAATTGTTATTCGCGTAGCATGAATACACAATTTGCAATACTAATTATACACAGGAACCCCTGATATAGCATATTTCTACTTATATCATTTAAAATCGTCAAAAGTCTAATGAATTTTTATGGTTGCGTTAATCAAAAATAAAGTCTGAACATTTCAAAAATCGCTGAATGTTCCCCCCAGACTATTGCTTTTTATTGGCATACACAGTATAAATGCTTATTTGACTTCAAATCGTTATTTTATTAGATAACTATCATGAATGGTATATTACCGGTACTATAAATAACTATATAGACTCGTCTGATACATAATAATTTTAATTCATTCCCGAAATTATTTTCTTACATTGTTAATTTAATTGACTTGACAAATCCCGATAACAATTATGTTAACCTAAATTATTTTGGTTATTCATATACCACTGGTGAAAACATGGAGCTATATGATTGGTTTATTCACAGCATATCCTCGATTACCGTAAATTCGCGACCCTAACATTAAATGTCAATAATCAAATTATTTCAACAATTTGAACATAACATTTAGAATAAATATTTGAAAATAAATATATGTACCGCTGTTTTTTAACTTATTTATCCAAAACAACGTTTAAAACTTCTAGCAGGTCAACATTGTTTACGTAAGTGTCAAGCAGTCGCCATCTTATTTAACTATCATTGATTCGCGGATATGACGTCATCCCATCATTCCTAGAAAATAATCTTCAATTAGGCCGCATGTACAACAAGTTTGGATTATCGTATTTAACAGTGAATTTTATTTTTAAAAAAGAAATCTGAAATGTAATTCTTCCTTATCACAAAAGCACATTTAAGTAATACTATACCAGTGGGAAAAACGTTTTTAGGTAAATTGATTATTTCATTTAAGGTGGCTTATAGATTCTAAAATCCAGGATGATTAAGTTTACGCAAGAAAAACCTAATCAATTACTGTTTTCATTTTGTTTGCAGTATATTATTGTAGGGTGTGTTTTTAATTTGTAGGTGAATAGAGCCTGTACAATTTCCTAAATGCCTCTTGTGTAACCATAATTCTATGAAACAGGCTAAAATTCACTTAAAATTAAGGTACTGAAAAACACACAATAAACTTTGCTCGGCCTTAGTTACGACACACTGCCGAATCATGTCCCATATATGGAAGTTCTACTACAACATCGGACAAAACAAAAAATTTCCGGTTTGTATTTTTATTGAAAACACAAAATGTAACTTCCTGGTGTATTGGGAATAAGAAAACATGGTGTTTTTATATCAGGTATCATGTCCAATGCCTTTGTCTGTTTAAAATGCAGTTTCTTCACACAATATTCTGTCACATGGTCCATTAGACATGTATAAAGAAATTCCCGCGGCCACATATGCGCATGCGCAAATGCCGTAGACGACCACTTGACAATAACAACATCCGCGAATTTAGGGGAGCTGACGATATATAGCAATGATAATTTTATTTAATTTTTAAATAAATTTATCTCAGATTAACTTTTGGGTCCGAGAAGTTTTCTTAGTGTCCGAAAAATCTGGGGTCCAAAAAGTCTCCTAATATTGGTGGGGACCAAAAAATCTGGGGTCCAAGAACTCACGTAACCGATCATCTTGGCCGTCTGTTTAGGTAATTTTTAAAAGACATCTCAATATTAATTTCAACGCCGATTGTCTTTTTTAAAGCCATTTCTTGTTTCGTATAACGAATTTTAGCTTTTACAGCAATATTCTTGTAAAATATATTCATAAATAAAATAACAAGTGTGTTTTCGATAGAACTTGAATAATTAAAATTAGAAAAATAGCGCTTCGAAACTTACCATTTTCACTTTTTCTGGTTGTACTTCGATGCGTAACGTATCAGTGACAACTTGAAATGACCGGAATTCGATGAACGCTACAGTATTTATATCAACAGATAGGTCAGCGCGTGACACCCATGGATATGGATCATTGCGTCATCATAACAGTTTCAAATATTTAACAAATACGTAATTTTTACTAAACCACTGCAAATTTTGTTAAAATGAAACAAAGTTGTCATTGTGCTATTGCAGACGAACTTACAGGTTAAAGAGAACCAATAAATTAATGGTCGTGAAACTCCGACAATCTCCGTAAAATCGGTGACAAACGGGAAAATGACGTCATACAGACAACAGCGACACCACCATGTACACAAATAATTAACGAAGAAACTGATATTTACGACGATAACTGTACATTATCATTGGATTTCCCGATTTTATTTATGCAAATAAGGTATGAACACACGCACAAACTTGTCTGTAACATTTCTATCGCAATTCATCTTGTTCTTTTACTGCTTTGGACCATCTTGCCTACGGAGGTGCATTGAAAAAAGTGGGTGGGGAACGTCAGAACATGAAAGATTTTCGTTTTAGTATTAGTTTGACACACATTAATGTCAATTGATCATTTCGAAATGTTTTTTATTTTGCTTTATATTTCATCTATTAGCATCGTTCAACTGAGTTTGTTTTTTTTTCGTATTAAATACCAATAAAGCAACAAAATAACAGGAATTTCATGTCCTGATGCATCTTAAATTCAATTTTAGCTTGTTGTCGAAACTCTAAAGATTTATCATGGCACGTGGACCAAAAGCATAAGCATATTTAAAAACAACTATATAGAACAATATTTCAATCACTGATATACGACTATATTAAATTATCATGGCACAGAATTCTATCGATTTTAAGAAAATTTGGGTAACGGGACCATTCGCCCCAAAACATGTTTCGCCCTGGGACTTTTCGCACTGGGACGTTTCGTCCTAATTATTGGGAATAAACATACAATGGGGCCAGCATGTGAATGATGTCACAGCAGAACGTTTGTACAACGCTGTGCCCCAACACCTCTTGAGGGGTGTAAATGTGTTAGGTGTCGCTTGTTAACTGTGAAAGTCACCCCTCTTTGTGTTCTTGGAATGTGATCTGTTTAAAATAATCAAGCAGATAATTGTGAGAGATGTCATTATGTGTCAGTTATAGAACAGCACTCATATTGTTGTTTTTCTAAACAGTATTTTGCAAAAAGATTAACTTAACATAATAGGCAGGTGTTATCATACTCCTATACTTTAAATATTCTGATAAACATTAATAAATAAGGATGCCTGATTTTGTTTTTCTTTTTTTTTTATATATACTTCAAAAAATGTTACATTAATATATGTGCACGTCTTATCATATTTAGTTTTGCTAAATTTGTTCAATGTGCTGATAAAGATAAATAAATGTCTGCTTTTCGTTCTCATCCTGCATATGTATATGAAAGACTGTTTACTGGATACTGGTCATTAAAATAAGTAAATTTGGCATGTCATTATTCCACGTTTAGCTTAATTCAATTCACAGTATTGATTCACATTATTGCAAATTGTGATACCCGACCGATTAAATATTCGGGGCGAAATGTCTCAGGACGAAACCTATTTCGGCGTAAATCATCCAAGGGCGAAATGTGTTGGGGGCGAATGGTCCCGATTCAAAATTTGCACCATGTATGTCGTCTCCCTGCTATATATTTACTGTCACTGCAGCCCTCAAAATAACTGATCTAATTTCCAACCTACAGCTATAAATAACAAACAAATGGTGTATCACATGTCTGTCACATGACGTTTGGATACAGCTGAGTCAGGCGGACAGGGGAGCTTGTAACAGTATGTTTTTAGTATTTTCTTTAAAGAAACTATTTTTGGGGTATTTAAAGTACATTTATTTTGAAATGCATAAACATCGTCATAGTGTTTTTAAAAAAAATTGTAATAGTAACGCATCTTTTGGGAAATTTTGTGGTGAGTGCATTGACTGTTTTTCACAACCCATATAACGTAATCTGTGACATCGTATGCACTTCGGCAACATTTAAATGGCGCATTAATGAAAGGTTCGAAAATAGGTACCATTTGAAAATCAAAGGTACCTACACAATGTTTTAATTGCATAATCTTGTGTATTGTTGTGTAATGTGAATAATAATATGGAATATATCTGTATACCTCATAATTCATATAAATCATATTCAATGACACATATAAACCTTAGTAAGGCAGCATTTTTTTAGGGTCAATTTGGGGCCAAAAGTATATATTTTTCCCCTATATTTACCTTTAAATTCCACTCAGAAATGTAAGCTTTATTTTGAAATAAATTTGAGCGAAATCGGATAAAATTGACTAATATAGAGGAAATTTCGTAAACAGTCCCAGCAATTTTTAATGAACCAAGTTTGTGCATAATCTTGTTATAATTTGTAGCAAATCAGTTAATTAATGTTTTATAACGAAAAAGAATATAAAAATGTAATAATGCTTTTCTAACAAAAATCAATTCCCCTTTTGCCGTAAAATTCTCCATCTGAAGGGCCCCGCCACCAGTGACCTTTTCCCCAAAGGTTAAAAAACACTGTAAGATTAAGATAATGTTTATGGGGTTTTCTCAGATAATTTTTGTGCTTTTAATATTTCAGACAGGCCTGAAATGTGCTCTTTGGAAACTATCTTTTTCAGAATACAAGGTGCTGTTATTGTCATTGTAGAGAGGGTGAAATACAATATTTAAATTAACAAATAGCATCAGAATAAACCTGATCATGTGTTGGTATGATACAGTTTCCATACATATGGCGTATTGGTAGTCACATAACTGTACATTCATGACTGCCCTTTTTTATCCCCACCTGGCAGATCGACAAATGAATTTTGATGTATACCTTTTAAAATGAATAAAATATTTTTGCTATCAAATAATTATAAGATGATGAAATTATAAGAATCAGATGATGGGGCAATGTTTAAAGCCTTTATCAGAAGCAAAACACTTAAACACTTAAACCAGCCAAAACAGCTACTTTTTGTTTTCATTGTTCAGTCCATTTGTCATTTATGTCCTTTAATCCACCGGTCAGTTAGAACATGCACAACATGAATAAATTAAGGAACGCAAACACATATTTGACAATTAAATCAAGATTTTTTCTTGAAACTGCATCAAAAACTGCTTTGATTACAATTATTTGAGTTGCCTATCAATTAAAATCAGAAACAGTTAATAAAAATGTGTGCTTGTAAACAAACAGTACTGGGCACTGGCACATTAGGTAATTATTCACGTAAAATTCCTCATGTTTGTATATCTGTGCCATGTTAGAAAATGACAAACAACAGTGCCTTGTCACTGGAGGCAATTCAAATGCCCTAGCTAATGTGTTTTCATATACGGTACAGCAAAAAGCATAGGTTTATTTTTTTAAAACATTGTAATGAATCATAACTTCCCTGCAACCTGTTGTAGACTGCATGCTGTAATGTTGTGACAGTTACCATCCATTCACGATGGAAGATGCTGTCAGTCGAAGCTCGCTGGATTCATCATCAACTGGGGACGAATATGTGCTGGTGAACGCTGATCCAAAACTCAAAATAACAGGTATAAGCAGCCTTTGGTCTGCAGAATGGGCATACAGTCTTCTTATGATTGCTAATGATTGATCAGTTTGTTGAAGCCAGAGTGATTTTGGAAACCTGTTTTGTCTAAGCAGTTTATAAAAGAACTACTTGTATGTTAACTCAAATTACTTGTTAACCAAATTTTTCTAAGAAAAATTTCGGTGATTAGATTGGCGTATGTTGTTGGGCGGACAGGTGGGCAAAGCACTTTCTGTTTCCGCTCTTTAACTCGAGAACGGATTGAGATATTTGAATGTAACTTCTTACTTAGATACCTTATATCGAGACCTCGCTTGGGATTGCATATGGGCTGGGTGGGCTCAAGGCCAATGTTACTAAAAATAGAAAAACGGTTTCCGCTCTTTAACTTGAGAACGGATTGAGATATTTTAATGAAACTTCATACATAATACCTTACATCGAGGAAAACAGTTTCCGCTCTCTAACTCCAGAACGGATTGAGATATTTTAATGAAACTTCATACATAGATACGTTATATTGATTGCATATGGGGTGGGTGGGGTCAAGGTCACTGTTACTAAAAATAGAAAAACGGTTTCCGCTCAATAACATGAGAATGCATTGAGATATTTAAATGAAATTTAATACATAGATAACGTATATTGAGACCTTGCTTGGGATTTCATATGGGGTGGGTGGGGTCAAGGTCACTGTTACTAAAAATAGAAAAACAGTTTCTGCTCAATACCGTAATCGTTCGAATATAATACGCACTTTTTTACCGGATTTTTTTTTTCAAAAGTAGGGGGTGCGTATTATACTTGAATGTAAAGAGTTTACCTGAAAATTTTCTGTCCAAATATTTGCTTAACCCTTTTCTTGATAGATACGTGTGAACCAAACCGTACCAATTACTGGATACATACGACTTTTCATGTCTCAATCCATTACCCGATAATCCAGTATATTCGCGACTTTTATTTTTATAAGAAAATCCTGGCCAATATTGACAATAAATGTGTTTAAGAATTACATAAACACAAAAACGTTCGCCATTTTTTAAAAAGCATCCAGAGCATTTTGGGATTGTTTCTATTTAAAGATATGCTGTAATTGACGTCCAATCGGGACGAGGGTATTCCTATTAAACATGCGTAAATCATTACTGCAATGTGCGCCCATCGGGTAAAGGTCATATTTTAAAATTAGTGACCAATCAAGTAATAAATTAAATTAAGATGTATAAACCATTTTCTGAAAATATGGTGAATTTTCTGTGTAAATACAAAGGGGGACCACAGTTCATTATCTTAAAAATTGTCAAATATCAACTGCACCACACCAAGCCTATTAACGGCAACAAATTGCCCTCGATAGAATTATCAATGAAATTGTCAAATACCAATAATCACCGGTAACAATATATCGACTGGGTACGAAAGTGAATTGTAACGATATTACGTTTTGCATTTTCCACAAGACGTAAATATATTTACACAAAAATATCGATAGCTTCGTTTCTTTGTTGATTGTAGATTTGGACACAACCTCTGGATTTTACATGCATATTATACTCGGAATTTCAATTTTTACCGAAAAATTCGGGCCAAAGTCAGGGGTGCGTGTTATACACGAGTGCGTATTATATTTGAACGATTACGGTATCTTGAGAACGAATTGACTTCATACATAGATACCTTATATCGAGACCTCACTTTGGAATGCATATGGGGTGGGTGGGGTCAAGGTCAAGGTTACTGTTTCTAAAAATAGAAAAACGGTTTTCGCTCATTATCTTAAGAACGCATTGAGATATTTTATTGAAACTTAATACATAAATACCTTATGTGAAGACCTCGCTTGGGATTGCACATGGTGTGGTTGGGGTCAAGGCCTCTGTTACCAAATATAGAAAAACAGTTTCCGCTCAATAAATTGAGAATGCATTGAGATATTTTAATGAAACTTCATACATAGGTACCCTTTATAGAGACCTTGCATGGGTTTTACGTATGTGGTGGTTGGGGTCAAGGTCACCATTACTAAAAATAGACAAACAGTTTCCACTCAATAGCTTGAGAAGACATTGAGATATTTTAATGAAACTTCATATGTAGATACCTTATATCTAGACCTCGCTTGGGATTGCGTATGGGGTTGGTGGGGTCAAGGTCACCATTACTAAAAATTTTATTTTTGTGCAGACTTAAATGCATTTCTTTAGGAATTTCCACGTTTCTTGTTAAATAATAAAATGAAATTGTATAAAAAGTAACCTTATTGTAACCAAAAGCTAAAGTAGCTAAAAAATGTATCTGCAGTTTAAAAAGCAACCATTAACAAGTTTGCAAACTCTCCACTATAAACCAAGAGGCCGTTTTATCAATGGGTTGTAGTGCGGTCGTACGTAAAATTCTGTCGTACGTCAGTCGTAAGACCGGTGGACCATTTTATCAATGCAATCGCAGCTACGACGTCGTAAGATTTTCGCTAAAGTTTACGACTGGTAGAAGGCATTCTTAGCGGTCGTCAATATGGCGTCTTTATGTCAAATGACAGACAAAGCATTAATAAAAATATGCATTTATATTAGAACATTAAGCATAATCTAAAACAATCAAATAGAACCTGTGCCATCAGGAAACAGTGTTATTTCGGCTGATTAACTCAGCAAGGACCGATCATTTATAAGTGATGAGGGTGCATTGCTGGAAAAATTAGATTCTACAGTTTACATTCACTTGATGGTTGAATGTTGCTTGCCTCAGATTCGGAAATAGTCTTACCTCAACAAATTGTAATCCAAACTAATCCATCGTTCGTTACGCAACACAACAAAGATACGATAATCGATTTTCATACATCCGCATAAAATTAATAGATCTATCTAGATTTCATTCAGTGTTTTTTTTATGGCCAATTTGGGGCCAAAGTTCGGCCCCATTCCCCAGCTTAAAAGGTATATATTTTTCCCCTATATTTACCTTAAAATTCCCCTCAGAATGTAAGCTTTTAAAAAAAATTGAACAAAATGGGACAAAAATGGACTAAGATAGAGGAATTTTCGTAAAATATCCCAGCATTTTTTCATCAAACCAAGTTAATGCAAAATCTAAGTTATCATTTGTTACAGCAAAACAATTGATTAATTAATGTTTTATAAAAAAGTAGAATATATACATATTAATTTGCTAATAATGCTTCTCTAAAAAAAATCCCCTTTTGCCTTAAAATTCCCCATCTGAAGGGCCCTGCCACTTTTCCCCCAAAGGTGAAAAAACACTGTCATTTCAAAAAATTAAAACATAACGTGAAAGGTTATCATAAATCTACACATTGTCATCAATATAATATCACGGAATGAAGATGATGTGTTTGTCTTTCAAAATCATCCACAGTGGCTTCGCTATGTGCAGTTCATAAAATGGTTGTACCCTTTTACAATATAACTTTTATTTAAGAATGAAAATATATGTTTAGCTCACCGAGCACAAAGTGCTCGGTGAGCTATTGGTATAGGGGACCTTTCGGGCGGCATCCATGTGGTGGCAACAATTTGGACCATTATCGCGATAAAGACTACATTTTTATTCAGTCTTGACCTTACTTGCACAGTTTGTGTATGACCATAAAATCTCGGATGGGATTGTTATTGGGTCAGATCACACCAGTAACACCAAAGTTATTGCCCCTTTTTCATGCAAAAAAAAATGCAAAAATACCATTTTCCAACATATAGACTTTTTTATCCAATCTTTACCAAACATTCACAGTTTGTGTATGACCATCAAATCTCAGCAGATGCCTAAAAATGGGTCAGATCGTGTTTCAAACACCAGAGTTATTGCCCTTTGTTTGTGAAAAAAATATGCAAAATGGACATTATTCATGATAGAGACTTCATTTTTCATCCAATCTTCACCAATCTTGCTCAGTTTGTCTATGAGTTTAAGATTAAAGGTGAAGTCGAATATAAGCAAGATCGGACCAGAAACACCAGAGTTATTGCCCTTTGTTTGTGAAAAAAATATGCAAAAATGGACAGTATTTAGGATAGAGACTTCATTTTTCATCCAATCTTCACCAATGTACAGTTTGTATATGAAAAAAAAAAACAAGACTACAGGTGAAGTCGAATAAAAGCATGATCGGACCAGAAACACCAGAGTTATTGCCCCTTGTATTTGGAAAAAAACAACAAAAAGTTATCAGTGATTGGCTTGCACACACGAATTTTGATTCAATGTTGACCAAACTTACACAGTTTGCGCATGACCATAAAAATTGATTGATAACATTTGATTTCCAGCAGTTGCAAGACTTACCTGCAGTTATTTGTACATGCAACATTGATGTCTTCAGAGCCTGCATTCACATCATTTATCATCATATGACAGAAATTTATCAAAGAAAAAGCAAAACTTTGCCTTATAGAACAGCCATCACAATTATTGCGTTGCATTTAGTTCTCCAAAACTGTTTGCGAAAAAGACAGCAAAATCTACTGTTTCTGCATTTTCCAGAATTGGCAATGACTTAATGAAAAAGGGTCAGGTTATAATAAAGAGAAAAATGATTTGAGAACCATTAGCAAAAAAAACGCACATCCACTACCCAACTCGTACTTTAGTTAGGCCATTGCACTAACCGATGTTTTAAATCAAAATTGATCCCATCCCCCTCTGCGTATTGTTCAGATACCTTAATTTTCAAACCTGTCACAACAGTATGGTCTTCATCTGTACCTGTTCTCAGGTGAGCACTTTGGGCCATCATGGCCCTCTTGTTTAAAATGTCATAGATGTAATTTGTCTAAAGCATTGTAACTTTCATAATTGAAAAGAAAATAATAATTTTATAGATCTATGTATAGATTACCGGGCATAATCAAACCATGGTCAGCTACGCTAGTGTAAACTCTGTTGCATCATTCAGTTGGTCGCTTCTAAGAATTATTTACTTTGAAAATATTTTACAATGACATTTTAAAGAAGATTAATACATGTAGATCGTCATGTTCAACGTTATAAATGGTAACACAGAAAAGTGATGTGCATTTACACAGTAACAGTGAAAATTATAATTTTCATGTAATTATTAAAACTCGATTTTGTCTTGATATATCTAGCTAGTTCTGCGTTAATAATTAGACGAGTTTAATTCTATTATCAGTTTAAACTTTAATCATTAAAACAGTCTTGCAACTAATCAGATTTCAAACGTAAAAAAACAATCGGGAAAATGTCATGATTTTCAGACTGGTTTGACGTTTTTCACGTTGTAAGAGCATGAATAATCTCAGCTGCGACTGGACACTTACGACCACATTCATAAAATGGTTGTACCCTGGTCGCAAGTTCGGTCGTAAACCCCGGACTTAAGATAAGACCAGCTTAGGATAAGATCTGTTGATAAAACGGCCTCCTGAAAATGACCAGGGCTAGACCATAGTTTAATATTTTCACTACTTTAACAGTTCACTTAAAATTATACTGAATTGTGTTTTGGTATAAGTTTATGCGTAACAGTGCTTTAGCTTTTTGCGTAAGCCTTTGTACAGTGACTTTCCAATAACAGTACCCATTACAGGTGACATTAACGATTTAAACACAGAAGTTAGTGATCAGGAAAGCATCAAGGGTAGAGGCGGAAGAATGGCGGACAGTTCGGAGAGAGATATTGGTCATGTGATACCTAGCAGCCAATCAGTGGATGTGCTGAACACAAACACATCGGCGGACAGCGGTATATTATTTATCGAGATTGAAATTATGCTATCGACATTTAAGAGAAAATTTTAAAGGCCGTTTGTATGAATTAAAATCTTGCTTATGGTTTTAACAAATCGTAATTGTGTTCTATTTACATCTTTATCAAACAATTTGTATTTAGTTTTGAGACAGGTCTTTTTTATGCCATTTTTGGGGCCAAAATTCGGCGCCATTCCCCTAATGAAAAAGTATATATTTTTCCATTATTTTAACCTAAAGATTCCCCAAAACTTTTAACTTTATGTAGAAAACATTTGACCAAAATCGGACAAAAATTGGCCAAGATAGTGGAATTTTCGTGAAACTTTTAATCAAGAAACCCACTCTGATGCATTTAATAAAATTTAATGTATTAACAATTTATGTATGTAAATATTACATAGTTGATGTATAATAATAATCTATAATGTATAGTAATGATTTTACAAAATTCCCGAAAATTCCCCTTTTATAGTTAAATTCCCCACTTGAAAGGACTCACCACCTTCCCCTAAAACCCCTAAAAAGGGCTACGAGATGTTCTGTCATTTATCCACCAATTTTCACTAGGATACCAATACATCTAAAACTATAAAATCACCTTTTTGAGGGCATTTAGAAGTGTTTGGTTAAGCGACTACAAAATATATGGAATACTTACAGTTTGACAGTTCGGAAATGTCCAAGTATATAAATAACGTTATAAAGTATGTTAGTTGAACAATATGATGATGTGGGGGGAGCGGATATAAAATTCAAATACTCAGATATTAAAATAACTCTTTTATTTTATCAACTAAACACCCAATATATCTACATTTGACAGTTTGCAAAGTGAATTATGATACTGTATATTTATAGTAAATTATGCAATTGGGGGGAGCAGATATTAAATTCAGATACTCAGGTATTAAAAATAACTCTTTTATTTTATCAACTTAACACCCAATATATCTACATTTAACAGTTTGCAAAGTGAATTATGATACTGTATATTTATAGTAAATTATGCAAATTTCAGCCGATGTTAAATGTCTCCACTCTTATCAAGTACATGTATGTGTGGTCTTTTGTGTTTTCTTCCTGCATCTACTGCAAACAGCTGTGATAGAATAGTTGACACTTGTCACATTATCATATCTGCTGTGACTCATTTGCATATTTCTTAGTTCGTTTCCAAGCATTTTGTTCCTGAAACTTCATTTTGATATTTGTGCAAATATTACAAAAAGTGAACTAAAAGCATTAAGCTTTCTATTAACTTTAGGAAATGTTGTGTACTTGGAATTGCTTTCAGTTAATGTTAAACCTTTTTTCTTTTGAATATATTAAACAAGAAAATTAATATTGAGTGAAATGTGTTATAAATGTTTTGCAAAGTGTTTAATTATAAATGGCATAATGTAATTACTTTAGAACTGGTTTTTTTGTGTGGGATTTTTTTTCGCTAATTTCATTTCCTCACGAATTCAAAACCAGCGCGAATAAATGTGTATGTCTAAATGTTAAAAAATCCGGAAATACGATACTTTTACCTTGTAATGTACCATATGGCAGGGTTTGACCTTAACTTTCAGGAATCGGCGGTCCGCAGGACCGGCTACCTTCAAAACCAACAGGTCCGATACTGTATGAACTGGTCCCAATAAAAAACACATCGAACTGCATAGTGTATAGTTGAAAAAGAAATTATTCTTTTAATTGAAACAAATATTTAAACAACAATCCGTTCCTTAACATTTCCACAATGCGGAAACTTTGAATTGAATTATGTTTACTTTGATTGTTCTTTTATAAAAAATACAAATAAATACTGCCTGTTGTAAAACAATAATTCATTTTTGCTGTGAGAGAATGCGTTGTTCGGGTAAACTATTATTGAGACAGGAATAGTATTAACATATCCAAGTACAAAGTATTAAGCCAGATTTCGACATTTCGGCTTCGGTCAAAGAACACATTGACGCTGCTACTGTTACACGTGATAATTTCAATAGAAGCTAATGTTAACTCATTATTATATTAAATATGCGTTGTTTTTTGTTAAATTTGTATAAAAATAATAAGAAAACATAATAAAATATATGACTTTGTATGTTATTGATTTCTCTATTATTATTGATGGACAGAGCTTCTATAAAAATGCAACTAAAATGCCCGTCTGATCTTATTTCTGTGGTCAAATTGGTGTTAAGTATATTTTAAGACGTATGACGCGCTGTTATTACATAATGGTTGGAATGTAGAATAATGGGAAAAAGTGCGACACAAAAATATACTGTAACATGAAAAAAAAAAAACTGTATCATATCTGATTGTTCCCTATATTCTAAAAAATAAAAGATAAATGACAATTTACACATTTGGACCCAGTCCAAAAACAACTGGACACCGGACCTGTCGCCCTTGGACGACAACCCGTCCGAGCGAAAAATCACCGGTCACGGACCTACGGACACGCATTATGGTCGAACCCTGCCATATGGTAATAAGTCCAATTGTGTTATTTTAAGCAATTTATATTAATGGCATACGTGTGGAAATGTGTGAAAACAGCCTATTGTTATTGTACGTTGTCGTTTTTCAAGCTTGGTTATAGCAAAAACACTTGCATAATAGCAATGGCTTACTGGCAACTGACACGGTACTACTAGTAACCGCTAGTGGCAAGTGATATTAATGTTCATTTTAGGTCAATATACTTCCAGTTTTAAATTTGCGTCATGACGATGACGCGATTTCAATAACACGCGAATTGAAAAAGGATAATTTTTTAAAGAAAATTTTGTTTTCGCAAATTTATAGCATTCTACAGTATTCATTGTGATTACTTTGTTTTGATTTCACTGACATGTAATTGATATTTGAAAAAATACATAAAGTGTAATCAAAATCTGCCAGTTACTGAGTTATGCTCCCCTTTTCAGAAGCAGAAGTTGAGCTTAAGTGCTTATGTGAACCCTTGTGTTCAAAAATACAATTATAATAACTTTATGGACCACAAGAAAATAGATACAATTTTAATTTGAAGACTCAGTTACGGAGTTGTGGCTCCTTTTTCAGAAGCCAATGGTTCCGCTACAAATCCCGCCGGTTCCATGTCCCTACCCTCCACCCCAACAGGGGACTGCATCGTGTTTCACGGAGTGACCTACCTTGGGTGTGCAGTGGTCAACGCCCCGCGTAGCGAGATTGAGATCTACCGGAACATGGCAATTCTAAATGAGCAGAGTCACGGAGCTATGCCGATCGTCTTGTCCGTGCCAGCCTCTGCTGACGGCATTGTCAGGTTGGTATATTTGGTATTATTTTTTCGTATGACCTATCATGGCTCATCGTCGGAACCCCCGTTCGCTCAAATACGCTATGCTTCTTGATAAACTTTGGGATATTTCGCTACCAAAAGTTTGTACTCATGAATAGTTAATGAGACTTCTGATTGGTTCCGTGGCAAAGACTGTATGGATATTTGAACAAATGCGACGCCGCGTTATTAAAACAGTATGTGGGGTATTTACTGTTGTTCTGCACGTGGTCAATGAACCTGTTTGAATATAGAATGTGGTCAGTGAACCGACAGGACTGAAGTTTAATTACCTAGAATCCCATGCACGATCGTATGCCCATCTTTTTTTTTCTGTGTGTAAACTATGAGTTATACTAGTAATCGGTCCATTGATAATTGTTTTCTTGACTTCAGTTACAGAGTATTTCAATGTTACGTGTAAAAAAAAAAAATTTCATTGGAGAGCAGGTCTCGCATCAATATTTTTATGAAAACGAACTTTTGTCAACTAAATCTTTCATGGTAGATAATGTAGTGTTAACGGAATATATACCGTGGGTTCCAACGATGATCATGGCTACACAGCATTGATTTCTTACTTAATACAGGGGTGGCAAAATATTATCTTTACTTGTTTGTCTGTTTTTGACAAAGTTTAATGGTGTTTGCCATTTGTTGTATGGTTAATTATGATTCATCCAGTGAACATTTCACTTCTTCATACAAATTATGATCTGTGACAAGCTAGGCAATATGATCATGTGATTTAACTGAGCCTGTTAAATAGTTGTTATACAAAAAAAGGACCCATTCCCTAGCCAAAAATATGATTGTTTACCGGATTTTGAAGAAATATATTTGGGCCTTTTTCTGACCTTTTGGGGGAAAAGTACCTGGTTTGAAATTGGGAATTTCTCAACATAAAATTTGGCAAATTGGGAAATGAATGTACGAATAAATCTTGTTGTCAGTATCAATTTCCATTGATCAGTTGATTAAATTGCAATTTATATCTAAATTTCATTGGGATTGTTAATGTTTATATTCTTAAAATATTTCTTGATGCAATTTTTCTTCAAGACTGTCAAACCAAATTCTGTAGTGGAGGGGAATTTATGTTTTCAGTTGCGAAAAAACTACCATATTTTGCATTGGGAATGGGTCAGATATTCTGACCAATGAGGCTTGTAGAAAAAGGCCTGGTATTTGTTGTTCCCAATCACAACTATACAAACATATAACATTTGGCAAATTGTGCTACAACAAACATGATTGATCACAGTTAAGATTTCAGAAAAATATGTTGTTGTTTATTTTAAAGAGGAGATGAAAAAAAAAAATTGGTGGGTTCATACGGATGTATTTTATAAAAAGTTGCTCCACCTTTGCCTAAAAAGCTCATGTGTGTATTTAATGTGTGATATTATTTCCTCTGTTTTCCGTCTATGTGTTAAATAGCTCAAGTATTGGTTAAATAATGGGGTTACATTTTCACATTTGCATTTAAAAATAAAATACTTTGCTAACAGTTTAATGAAATTAATGGCCATATGATTCCTTTCATGTGTGCATTTTAAGTTACAGAAAGAAATAGTTTCAAAAGTAAGATTGATGTTGTTTTCAAATTCAAACTTGTCCCGAATCATGTTTGTAGCTTCTGACCAGAAATTCTGGACTTTCTGGCATTCCCAAAACATGTGTTTTGTGGAATCCGTACATGCAGAACAAATGTCACACATGTTGGACTCCACAAGTTTTCTAATTTTCTAAATATACCAAAGGAGCAAAAGTGAACCCATGTATGTTTCTATGGTAATGTTTGGACTGTTTTCAAGTTTTAAGAACAAATTGAATATCTTAACGAAGCATGTATGAGTGTGGTTTTCTTTTTCTTTTAAATTTAAGTACACCAGCATCTATATTGTACACTAGGCAAATGTTATAACGCACGACAGACTAAAAAGTGCTGTAACTTTTCAATTACCTATTTCAGCTGTGCCATGGTAAACACGAAATTCTTTCATATTTTTTCCAATATTTTGATATGACCATGCATGTGTAACTCAAATAATAGCTGACATTTCAAGCTGAAATTCTTATAAATTTAAAAAACAAACAATTTCCATTTGGTGCATTATAACTTTTGTTAAGTGAATACACTGTTTAACAGTCTGAATATTGTTGATACTAATTATTTTTGCCATGAAGTTTAGTTTACTAATAATTTTGGATGTAGAGTCAACTTAGTTGCATGCATTTTTTTCCTGTGTACTAATTAATTGTACAGTGTGTATTAATTTGAATACAAACAGTTGGTGATTCGTAACCTTCTTTTGCTTACAGTCAATCAGATGGAGTCGTTAGGTGTGTATCGTTTGTTCGATTTCCACTGCATATTTTGTTCATTTTCTGTTGCAAAATTAATGACCTGTCATGCGCACATCAACTGTTGCATATTGTTTTGTCCATTAAGTAGGACAGTTAATCTTGGTTTTGTTGAAACATATTTTTGTCTGATACATGGTACCGGTATATAAAACTGTTACGTTCAGAATGCAGAGGCAGGGCTTTTTAGCTCACCTGAGCATGAAGTGCTCAAGGGTGAGCTATTATGGTCAGTCTGTGTCCGTCGATTGTCATCCGTCGTCAACATTTTACTTCAAACAGCTTCTTCTCTATAACCACTGGGCAGATTTTAACCAAAACTGGCAGAAATGTTCCTGGGATAGTGCTTTAACTAATTCCTTCCATTTAGAATAAATTGAAAACTCTGGTTTCCATGGTAATTAAACGCTTAAAAAATGGAAAACTTCAAAATCTTTTTGTCAGAAACTACTGGCTGGATTTCAAAATTATTCCACATAAATGTTCCTTGGGTGACCCTTTACCAAATTCATAGAAATCATTTTGATTCGTTACAAATAATGGCCGCCAGGGGGCGGGACAGTTTTCCTTATATGGCTATATTGAAATCTTAAACAATCTTTTTGTTAAAAGCCATTATGATGCTTTACACTCAGGTGAGCGACCTAGGGCCATCTTGGCCCTTTTGTTTACTGTATATAGCCGGGGCTGAATATAGGCGTCATCTCCATACATATTTCTTTAAAAATCATGCAATTTTTCACAACAGTTGACTTGGATTTTTTCCCTTTACCAAATTTGTTGCGGTACATATCCGAAAAATCACAAGCCACTGAAAAAAAGCCCTGAAAAGTACATTATAATTTACCTGTATTCCACAGGGTACACATGATTATGTTTGCTTTTATTCAGTTAAATATTAGTTTTCATTCAAAATACTATGTATATCAAATTTTGTAGATTGCATAATATGGCATGCATCAGCAGTTAATTTCATACCATTTCATAGTTAGTCACCACAAATAATGTATCTACCAGGTAATTTTACAGAGTATTGGGGTGATGGTCTTTGGCTCATGATTGACAGTGACGTTTGATATATACATTGTACAGGTGCCCTGCTGGTCTGTTATTTTCCTCAAAAACACTTCCTTGGTGTAACTTGCACTACATGTAAGTGTGCAATCCTTTGTGACAGCGCTAAGTGACACTGTGCATTAACAGTTGAACTTTAATTAATTATAAACCAACTTGTTATTTGAGGACATATTTGAAGTAAAATTTCCTCAAGTTTTATAAAATGGTCAACCATATTACTGTTAAATGTTCTGATAATTTAATTTTGCTGTGTCACTTGCTTCTTCAGTTGGTGATAACAGTATCAAAGGTCATGGTAAAGTCAACAGCATGACTGTGTCATGATTTTAAAGCAAAATTAATTTAATAATGAAGGAAGTTTAAAGTATTTCTTATCATTTGAAACTCATGTTCAAGGGTGGTATTCACAAAGTATCTAGTTAAATTTCATCCTTATCTTTAAAATAAACAATTTTCCGTATTTGTGTTAATGCATACCAACACGATGGAGCACTATATAACATGTGGAAATGGCATCTTTATTTAAATATATAAATATAATAAACATATACAGCATGCCAGTGCAGTAAATAATGAAACATATACTGTGAATCAAAAGTTCACAATTAAGGAAAAATATTTAAGAAATTACTTAAGATGCTTTGTGAATACCACCCCTGAATGGCAAAATAGACATCATGATAGCTTGAGAATATTTGTTTTCTCAGCAAAGTGTCATAGGGATTTGCCAGTATGTGAGTGACCCAGTATGTACCCCAAGACATTTTCAAAGAAAATAGAACTTGAAATCAAATAGTGAATGTTCCCTACCTACCTGCACCATATATATAGTCATGTATTCCCTTCCAGAAAGCCTTCTTAATGTTTGATTACAACATGATACGCGCAGAGTTTTCTATAGAAAAAGAACGCATTTCACCATAGTTTAACTACCAATAAACAAACTGAAAAAATTGTTCTGAAACTGTAAAATATAGTTTGAATTGTAATTGCAGAAACTGTTGTCAGGTCATGTTAGAATCGAAATGATTTTCGTATTATTGTTGTTAATCTGCTAATAAACACCAATTTGTCGTTCTGATGCAGTATATTGAACCACTCGGGATAACGCCGTTGTGGTTTAATTCCTACGCATCAGAACTCTAAGTCGTTGTTTAGTAGCCAATTAACAACTCTGAATCGAAAATTATTTCTTAATTACATCATAATTGATAATTTGAAACTTCAGTATAAATCCATATTTCATAATTAATATATTTGATGGGTCAGTGCAAAACCATGGTTACATGTATACAAAATATAAGAAGTTAAAATTTTTACGCTAAGTAATGAATATTAATCAGAATTTTCTTTACTCCAGTTATATTCACCAAGCATGCAAACAAACTGTATATTAATTTTAGTTTAAGTTTCATTATCATCAAAATTATATCATTGTATTCATGTGTATATGCCTTTTTTTTCTTTTTTTGTGTGTCTTTTCAGTTTTGCATAAATACATAGTTTAGAACACAAGATAAATGTAGTGTTTTTTTTGCTTGCGCCTGTTTCACCACGTTGTTGTCAAAAGTGGCCTCAGATAACATTGTGTTCTTACTCCACTTGGTTCTTTTCTGCAAGTCTAACTGAGTTTGTATTATTGTGAGTTCCCTTTCAAATCTGGTTTCCATGGCATGGAAATTGTTGCTGTAAAAATGTAGCATAAGTTATTAGAAAAGATCAGGCAAAATGTTGTCACTATTGTACTGTTTAGAATAAGAACTAAGTGTTATTTAATTGTTAGTGTGGTTTCAGCTTATTTCCTTCTCACATGATAATGATGTTAAACAGTTTAAATTTTCTTGCACAGAATGTTAGAAAAGTATCAAAATATTTACGTAACAGAACAGGATTGCCATGCATTAATCTGACCATTTTCCATTTGATTGAAATTTTATTTAAGACATTGCATGCCTTTACACAAGTTTTCGGGTTTCATAAATAGGACTTGTTTATTTCTCTTAGTGGTGTAATACAAGATAGAGACCTCCCTCTGTAGATTCTGCATGGTTCTATATTGCATTTATTATAATAGCAGGGCCCAGTTAGCTCAGTTGGTAGAGCGCTAGACTGTCAATCCTGGGTTTGTGAGTTTGAATCCCAGACCGGCCACATAACTTGTGTGGGGATTGGTCATGAAATTATTTCTACGGCCATTCTCCCCCTACCTCTGATCCAAGTAGGGCAGTTGTCAGTTACTGGCATAGGCATGTGCACTTAGTACTGGTAAACCGCTTAGATCGGCTAAGCTTGCCCAGGAAAAGTGTGAGTAGGTTAACTGACCGCCGTGATATGACTGAAATTCTGTCAAAAAACGGCGAAAAATCCCAACAAACAAACATATTATTATCATAATATTGATACATGAACTTCAGGGACTTCCCCAGGCCGTTTTAGCGCCCCGGTCCCGGAGCGCTTGAATTTTAACTTGAAACATTCTCGGGGCGCCTAAAATTAGTGTTGCGCTTATAAACATCACCCGGGGCGCCTGTATTTTATCAATTAATCAGCTGTGTTGACTGCAGTAGACCGACAGTACCTGCTGTGAAAGCTAATCTCTTGCGTCATAAAGGCCGTTTTTCACACAAGAAACATCCACTCAACCAAGTCGGTGAATGATCAAAGTAAGTGTCACTTCTCAGAAATTTTTTAAAATATGCAGTTATTCCTAAGCCGCAATCAATTACTGTGAAATCTCGCCCCTGTAGGTGGAGTTTCATCATGCAGTAAAATCGATATAAGCCAATAGAAACGCTCAGGTTATCTTGGGTATGGAATGAAATTATCATTGACGAATCGGCGCAATCGGCATGTATCCACACACAAGTAACCTTATACTCTCGTCAATGCGTATTATCGATCTAAAAAGCAAACCCTCGCCGTTTCGTATTTTATAATATCCACATTTATAATATCCACACTTATTCATTTGCTAAATAACAACTGCAAAAATCAGTCTAAAATACACTAATAAGTAATCGTAATCGGAAAAACCTATCCAGTGTTACTTTTGTAGTTTCGTAAAATAAGCTGTCTTGTTTTAAATGCATGCCATGTAAAACCTGTGTTTTCTACAATTGAGCGCGAAATGTCTGCTGACAACCACGACGTCACGTTCGATGCATGGAAAGCGTGCATGGACGGACCTTGTGCTTAACTCACATTTGACGCGCGTAGGCACGGCGTGCACGAGGAAATTTTTCTGCCATTTTTGCACGAACAAAGCATGTATGATATATATATGGATCTGACACGAGTTGTCATTTCATACCATATTTTATTAAACGAGTTTAGGAATTTTGTTAGTAAGCGAGCCTTTGGCGAATTTCATGGACGAGTTAAATAAAATATGGTATAAAATGACAACGAATGTCTGATCTTTTTTATCACATGCTTTTAAACGAAACAAAAATCTTCTAATTTTACCTATTATAATGATAAATCCAAAAAGTTGTGTATTGACGTGACGTCATTTCATGTTGACAACGTCATTTCACTATCCGATTGGGCAGTTAAGGTATATATAGCCAATGAAAACACTCAAAATGTTATCTTACACATGTGTAAGATAGAAATATTCGTAATGGTTGTATTACACGGTAAACAAGGTATACCATGTGATAAAAATGTATAATTTTAATCAAGATCTTTACAATTCACCAAGTATTATATTCAACAATTGTACAACAGTTTTAAAACACTAAACGCATGCCCGTATGAACATAATTAATCGAACAAAAAAGGCGCCGTAAGTAGATCGAGTGTAACCTAAGTATTCGAGAACGACGAGAATATTTGGTTTGAACATGACATCACTGCGCGAATGGGATGCGCACTGGAAATGCGCACATCCCGAAAAAAATTATTAGCTACTTTCAGTATCGCAACAAAATTGACGCCTGATGCTTCTAAAGGCTAGAGGTATACCATGTTAACGGTGATATTTCGTTTATTTCATTTCCTTTAAACGTTTACAAAAAATGAGAAGCTGTTTGCCTAAATTTTAAGAGCTAAAATGCACCAGATAATTTGACACATGCTGCGAAAAAAAAATCCACGTAAAGAGGGTATGCCACCCCCTAACCCACCCCTCTCGGGACCGGGGCGCCTGAAAAAAATCCTGGGGAAGGCCCTGAACTTGAAGGTAAATAATCAGACTTGAAAAATAAACCAGTACCATGCTTCTTGAGTCTTCAGAGTTCTTCTTATCTTACTACATTTTATGATGTCAGGTTTTATAGAGTGATAACCATTAAATATAACATTTTCATGTACATATTGATGCTTGTGAATCTATATATATCCTCTGTGTTCGCAGTGGTGGAATGGAAAGGGTGTCCGTCTTTCGATCATGAGCTCAGTCCTTACTTCGGGAGTGTTCAAATGATATTTCTCAAAAGACACCAAGTTCTGATTCTACGCATGAAAAGGACTGGAACGTTTCTCATTAAGCCTCTGGGCCCTTTCTTATCAAATATCTTACGACAAGTTTAAAATACGACTGAATTTTGTAGTTATAACACTATATCTGACAAGTTTGGTATAGGATTTCCACACACCCCTGGGCCCTGTCTTATCAAAGATCTTACGACAAGTTTGGTATAGGATTTCCACACACCCCTGGGCCCTGTCTTATCAGAGATCTTACGACAAGTTTGGTATAGGATTTCCACACACCCCTTGGGCCCTGTCTTATCAAAGATCTTACGACAAGTTTGGTATAGGATTTCCACACACCCCTGGGCCCTGTCTTATCAACGATCTTACGACAAGTTTGGTATAGGATTTCCACACACACCCGGGCCCTGTCTTATCAGAGATCTTACGACAAGTTTGGTATAGGATTTCCACACACCCCTGGGCCCTGTCTTATCAGAGATCTTACGACAAGTTTGGTATAGGATTTCCACACACCCCTGGGGCCCTGTCTTATCAAAGATCTTACGACAAGTTTGGTATAGGATTTCCACACACCCCAGGTCCCTGTCTTATCAAAGATCTTACGACAAGTTTGGTATAGGATTTCCACACACCCCTGGGGCCCTGTCTTATCAGAGATCTTACGACAAGTTTGGTATAGGATTTCCACACACCCCTGGGCCCTGTCTTATCAGAGATCTTACGACAAGTTTGGTATAGGATTTCCACACACCCCTGGGGCCCTGTCTTATCAAAGATCTTACGACAAGTTTGGTATAGGATTTCCACACACCCCTGGGCTCTGTCTTATCAGAGATCTTACGACAAGTTTGGTATAGGATTTCCACACACCCCTGGGCCCTGTCTTATCAAAGATCTTACGACAAGTTTGGTATAGGATTTCCACACACCCCTGGGCCCTGTCTTATCAGAGATCTTGCGACTAGTTTGGTATAGGATTTCCACACACCCCTGGGCCCTGTCTTATCAGAGATCTTACGACAAGTTTGGTATAGGATTTCCACACACCCCTGGGCCCTGTCTTATCAAAGATCTTACGACAAGTTTGGTATAGGATTTCCACATACTTCAGGGCCCTGTCTTATCAGAGATCTTACGACAAGTTTGGTATAGGATTTCCACACACCCCTGGGCCCTGTCTTATCAGAGATCTTGCGACTAGTTTGGTATAGGATTTCCACACACCCCTGGGCCCTGTCTTATCAGAGTTCTTACGACAAGTTTGGTATAGGATTTCCACACACCCCAGGTCCCTGTCTTATCAAAGATCTTACGACAAGTTTGGTATAGGATTTCCACACACCCCTGGGCCCTGTCTTATCAGAGATCTTACGACAAGTTTGGTATAGGATTTCCACACACCCCTTGGGCCCTGTCTTATCAAAGATCTTACGACAAGTTTGGTATAGGATTTCCACACACCCCTGGGCTCTGTCTTATCAGAGATCTTACGACAAGTTTGGTATAGGATTTCCACACACCCCTGGGCTCTGTCTTATCAGAGATCTTACGACAAGTTTGGTATAGGATTGCCACACACCCCTGGGCTCTGTCTTATCAGAGATCTTACGACAAGTTTGGTATAGGATTTCCACACACCCCTGGGCTCTGTCTTATCAGAGATCTTACGACAAGTTTGGTATAGGATTTCCACACACCCCTGGGCCCTGTCTTATCAGAGATCTTACGACAAGTTTGGTATAGGATTTCCACACACCCCTGGGCCCTGTCTTATCAGAGATCTTACGACAAGTTTGGTATAGGATTTCCACACACCCCAGTTCCCTGTCTTATCAAAGATCCTACGACAAGTTTGGTATAGGATTTCCACACACCCCTGGGCCCTGTCTTATCAAAGATCTTACGACAAGTTTGGTATAGGATTTCCACACACCCCTGGGCCCTGTCTTATCAGAGATCTTACGACAAGTTTGGTATAGGATTTCCACACACCCCTTGGGCCCTGTCTTATCAGAGATCTTACGACAAGTTTGGTATAGGATTTCCACACACCCCTTGGGCCCTGTCTTATCAAAGATCTTACGACAAGTTTGGTATAGGATTTCCACACACCCCTGGGGCCTGTCTTATCAAAGGTCTTACGACAAGTTTGGTATAGGATTTCCACACACCCCTGGGCCCTGTCTTATCAGAGATCTTACGACAAGTTTGGTATAGGATTTCCACACACCCCTGGGCCCTGTCTTATCAGAGATCTTACGACAAGTTTGGTATAGGATTTCCACACACCCCTGGGCCCTGTCTTATCAAAGATCTTACGACAAGTTTGGTATAGGATTTCCACACACCCCTGGGCCCTGTCTTATCAGAGATCTTACGACAAGTTTGGTTTAGGATTTCCACACACCCCTGGGCCCTGTCTTATCAGAGATCTTACGACAAGTTTGGTATAGGATTTCCACATACCCCTTGGGCCCTGTCTTATCAAAGATCTTACGACAAGTTTGGTATAGGATTTCCATACACCCCAGGTCCCTGTCTTATCAAAGATCCTACGACAAGTTTGGTATAGGATTTCCACACACCCCTGGGGCCCTGTCTTATCAAAGATCTTACGACAAGTTTGGTATAGGATTTCCACACACCCTTGGGCCCTGTCTTATCAGAGATCTTACAACAAGTTTGGTATAGGATTTCCACACACCCCAGGGCCCTGTCTTATCAGAGATCTTACGACAAGTTTGGTATAGGATTTCCACACACCCCTGGGCCCTGTCTTATCAGAGATCTTACGACAAGTTTGGTATAGGATTTCCACACCCCCCTGGGCCCTGTCTTATCAAAGATCTTACGACAAGTTTGGTATAGGATTTCCACACACCCCTGGGCCCTGTCTTATCAGAGATCTTACGACAAGTTTGGTATAGGATTTCCACACACCCCTGGGCCCTGTCTTATCAGAGATCTTATGACAAGTTTGGTATAGGATTTCCACACACCCCTGGGCCCTGTCTTATCAAAGATCTTACGACAAGATTGGTATAGGATTTCCACACACCCCAGGTTCCTGTCTTGTCAAAGATCCTACGACAAGTTTGGTATAGGATTTCCACACACCCCTGGGGCCCTGTCTTATCAAAGATCTTACGACAAGTTTGGTATAGGATTTCCACACACCCCTAGATCCTGTCTTATCAGAGATCTTACGACAAGTTTGGTATAGGATTTCCACACACCCCTTGGCCCTGTCTTATCACAGATCTTACAAGTTTGGTATAGGATTTCCACACACCCCTGGGGCCTGTCTTATCAAAGGTCTTACGACAAGTTTGGTATAGGATTTCCACACATCCCTGGGCCCTGTCTTATCAAAGATCTTACGACAAGTTTGGTATAGGATTTCCACACACCCCTGGGCCCTGTCGTATCAGAGATCTTACGACAAGTTTGGTATAGGATTTCCACACACCCCTGGGCCCTGTCTTATCAAAGATCTTACGACAAGTTTGGTATAGGATTTCCACACACCCCTGGGCCCTGTCTTATCAGAGATCTTACGACAAGTTTGGTATAGGATTTCCACACACCCCTGGGCCCTGTCTTATCAGAGATCTTACGACAAGTTTGGTATAGGATTTCCACACACCCCTGGGCCCTGTCTTATCAAAGATCTTACGACAAGTTTGGTATAGGATTTCCACACACCCCTGGGGCCCTGTCTTATCAGAGATCTTACGACAAGTTTGGTATAGGATTTCCACACACCCCTGGGCCCTGTCTTATCAAAGATCTTACGACAAGTTTGGTATAGGATTTCCACACACCCCTGGGGCCCTGTCTTATCAAAGATCTTACGACAAGTTTGGTATAGGATTTCCACACACCCCTGGGCCCTGTCTTATCAGAGATCTTACGACAAGTTTGGTATAGGATTTCCACACACCCCTGGGCCCTGTCTTATCAAAGATCTTACGACAAGTTTGGTATAGGATTTCCACACACCCCTGGGGCCCTGTCTTATCAGAGATCTTACGACAAGTTTGGTATAGGATTTCCACACACCCCTGGGCCCTGTCTTATCAAAGATCTTACGACAAGTTTGGTATAGGATTTCCACACACCCCTGGGGCCCTGTCTTATCAAAGATCTTACGACAAGTTTGGTATAGGATTTCCACACACCCCTGGGGCCCTGTCTTATCAAAGATCTTACGACAAGTTTGATATAGGATTTCCACACACCCCTGGGCCCTGTCTTATCAAAGATCTTACGACAAGTTTGGTATAGGATTTCCACACACACCTGGGCCCTGTCTTATCAAAGATCCTACGACAAGTTTGGTATAGGATTTCCACACACCCCTGGGCCCTGTCTTGTCAGAGATCTTACGACAAGTTTGGTATAGGATTTCCACACACCCCTGGGCCCTGTCTTATCAGACATCTTGCGACTAGTTTGGTATAGGATTTCCACACACCCCTGGGCCCTGTCTTATCAGAGATCTTACGACAAGTTTGGTATAGGATTTCCACACACCCCTGGGCCCTGTCTTATCAAAGATCTTACGACAAGTTTGGTATAGGATTTCCACACACCCCAGGTCCCTGTCTTATCAAAGATCCTACGACAAGTTTGGTATAGGATTTCCACACACCCCTGGGGCCCTGTCTTATCAAAGATCTTACGACAAGTTTGGTATAGGATTTCCACACACCCTTGGGCCCTGTCTTATCAGAGATCTTACAACAAGTTTGGTATAGTATTTCAACACACCCCAGGGCCCTGTCTTATCAGAGATCTTACGACAAGTTTGGTATAGGATTTCCACACACCCCTGGGCCCTGTCTTATCAGAGATCTTACGACAAGTTTGGTATAGGATTTCCACACACCCCTGGGCCCTGTCTTATCAAAGATCTTACGACAAGTTTGGTATAGGATTTCCACACACCCCAGGTTCCTGTCTTGTCAAAGATCCTACGACAAGTTTGGTATAGGATTTCCACACACCCCTGGGGCCCTGTCTTATCAAAGATCTTACGACAAGTTTGGTATAGGATTTCCACACACCCCTGGGCCCTGTCTTATCAATGATCTTACGACAAGTTTGGTATAGGATTTCCACACACCCCTTGGGCCCTGTCTTATAACAGATCTTACAAGTTTGGTATAGGATTTCCACACACCCCTGGGGCCTGTCTTATCAAAGGTCTTACGACAAGTTTGGTATAGGATTTCCACACATCCCTGGGCCCTGTCTTATCAAAGATCTTACGACAAGTTTGGTATAGGATTTCCACACACCCCTGGGCCCTGTCGTATCAGAGATCTTACGACAAGTTTGGTATAGGATTTCCACACACCCCTGGGCCCTGTCTTATCAAAGATCTTACGACAAGTTTGGTATAGGATTTCCACACACCCCTGGGCCCTGTCTTATCAGAGATCTTACGACAAGTTTGGTATAGGATTTCCACACACCCCTGGGCCCTGTCTTATCAAAGATCTTACGACAAGTTTGGTATAGGATTTCCACACACCCCTGGGCCCTGTCTTATCAAAGATCTTACGACAAGTTTGGTATAGGATTTCCACACACCCCTGGGCCCTGTCTTATCAGAGATCTTACGACAAGTTTGGTATAGGATTTCCACACACCCCTGGGCCCTGTCTTATCAAAGATCTTACGACAAGTTTGGTATAGGATTTCCACACACCCCTGGGGCCCTGTCTTATCAAAGATCTTACGACAAGTTTGGTATAGGATTTCCACACACCCCTGTGCCCTGTCTTATCAAAGATCTTACGACAAGTTTGGTATAGGATTTCCACACACCCCTGGGCCCTGTCTTATCAAAGATCTTACGACAAGTTTGGTATAGGATTTCCACACACACCTGGGCCCTGTCTTATCAAAGATCCTACGACAAGTTTGGTATAGGATTTCCACACACCCCTGGGGCCCTGTCTTATCAGAGATCTTACGACAAGTTTGGTATAGGATTTCCACACACCCCTGGGCCCTGTCTTATCAAAGATCTTACGACAAGTTTGGTATAGGATTTCCACATACTTCAGGGCCCTGTCTTATCAGAGATCTTACGACAAGTTTGGTATAGGATTTCCACACACCCCTGGGCCCTGTCTTATCAAAGATCTTACGACAAGTTTGGTATATGATTTCCACACACCCCTGGGCTCTGTCTTATCAGAGATCTTACGACAAGTTTGGTATAGGATTTCCACACACCCCTGGGCCCTGTCTTATCAATGATCTTACGACAAGTTTGGTATAGGATTTCCACACACCCCTGGGCCCTGTCTATCAGAGATCTTACGACAAGTTTGGTATAGGATTTCCACACACCCCTGGGCCCTGTCGTATCAGAGATCTTACGACAAGTTTGGTATAGGATTTCCACACACCCCTGGGCCCTGTCTTATCAAAGATCTTACGACAAGTTTGGTATAGGATTTCCACACACCCCTGGGCCCTGTCTTATCAAAGATCTTACGACAAGTTTGGTATAGGATTTCCACACACCCCTGGGCCCTGTCTTATCAGAGATCTTACGACAAGTTTGGTATAGGATTTCCACACACTCCTGGGCCCTGTCTTTTCAAAGATCTTACGACAAGTTTGGTATAGGATTTCCACACACCCCTGGGGCCCTGTCTTATCAAAGATCTTACGACAAGTTTGGTATAGGATTTCCACACACCCCTGGGGCCCTGTCTTATCAAAGATCTTACGACAAGTTTGGTATAGGATTTCCACACACCCCTGGGCCCTGTCTTATCAAAGATCTTACGACAAGTTTGGTATAGGATTTCCACACACCCCTGGGCCCTGTCTTATCAAAGATCCTACGACAAGTTTGGTATAGGATTTCCACACACCCCTGGGCCCTGTCTTATCAAATATATTACGACAAGTTTGGTATAGGATTTCCACACACACCTGGGCCCTGTCTTATCAAAGATCCTACGACAAGTTTGGTATAGGATTTCCACACACCCCTGGGGCCCAGTCTTGTCAGAGATCTTACGACAAGTTTGGTATAGGATTTCCACACACCCTGGGCTCTGTCTTATCAAAGATCGTACGACAAGTTTGGTATAGGATTTCCACACACCCCTGGGCCGTGTCTTATCAAAGATCTTACGACAAGTTTGGTATAGGATTTCCACACACCCCTGGGCCCTGTCTTATCAATGATCTTACGACAAGTTTGGTATAGGATTTCCACACACCCCTGGGCTCTGTCTTATCAGAGATCTTACGACAAGTTTGGTATAGGATTTCCACACACCCCTGGGCCCTGTCTTATCAATGATCTTACGACAAGTTTGGTATAGGATTTCCACACACCCCTGGGCCCTGTCTATCAGAGATCTTACGACAAGTTTGGTATAGGATTTCCACACACCCCTGGGCCCTGTCTTATCAAAGATCTTACGACAAGTTTGGTATAGGATTTCCACACACCCCTGGGCCCTGTCTTATCAATGATCTTAAGACAAGTTTGGTATAGGATTTCCACACACCCCTGGGCTCTGTCTTATCAAAGATCTTACGACAAGTTTGGTATAGGATTTCCACACACCCCTGGGCCCTGTCTTATCAATGATCTTACGACAAGTTTGGTATAGGATTTCCACACACCCCTGGGCCCTGTCTATCAGAGATCTTACGACAAGTTTGGTATAGGATTTCCACACACACCTGGGCCCTGTCTTATCAAAGATCTTATGACAAGTTTGGTATAGGATTTCCACACCCCCCTGGGCCCTGTCTTATCAGCGATCTTACGACATTTTTGGCATAGGATTTCCACACACCCCTGGGCCCTGTCTTATCAAAGATCTTACGACAAGTTTAAGTTACGACTGAATTTTGTAGTTTAAAAAAATAGACATTTATTATCAGAATGTTCCTGAAATAAAGGACATGTGAAAGATACCAAGGAAATGATTTGAACTACTGAAATAAAGTAATCATAGATGTTGGTGCTCAGCATTTATGCGTCTTTGAAAATTGTAGCTAAATGCAAATATGCCTAACGATGTTTAATAAGACGGGTCCATGGCTTTCGACATTATGAAGCCAAAATAAATAGGTTTGAACTATATAACATCTGAATTGACAATAAAGAAAATCTGTTCAGAAATATTGTCTTTGATAAAGACTTTGAGGCACAATCTTTTGTGTGCATAGCCAACAAAATTTCCAGATTTATCAAACTGAAATGGAGTTCTAGAGTTGTAAAAATAGGTTGTGTTTGCCTTTGCATAAAAGTATGCACATTAATTCCTCTTAAATCTTAAAGAGCCTGTTTAAGGTATTCAGTCTGCAACATTTTTATTTGCAACTTGTTAATCGCAGACTAGTGTTGTTTCTCCAAACTATCAAGATGCATAATTTGGACAATCCATCTTGCACCCTTCAGATCTTGACTGGTTCTGTTTTTTGTAGTTGTTGTTTTTCAGATCGTTTTGTTATCATTATTTTTTGCCTTCAGCATTTTCGGACTGAGTATAGTATGACCCAGTGGTCTTAACTTATTTCAAGTTCTTGAAAGATTGTACTGATACTAATATATGTATCTTGATGATATCGCCTTCTGTTGGTTTAAGACTGCTTATAAAAGATATGGTCTTATAATTAAATCAACAAATTTGCTTTTTATTTCATAATATTTTATGTTGAAAATTAAATGTTGCTTCCAACTAATTAAACTGCACTTTCTTGTTCCTCAGGGCCAGCCTCAACGGGTGCATGCTACGCCAAACATGCAGTAGTATGACATCATATGCACGGAGCTTGACATTAACAATAACCTTAGAGCAATAACTCAATATCTGCAATTCAAAATATAAGCACTTGTTGAGTTCTTGAACTAGGTGATTATTTAACTGCTGTCTGACTGTGCGGTACAACCAAATTTACTCAATATCAGTTCTGCTACAATCAGAAGTACTATGTGCCATCAAAGAAGGTAAATTATATCATCCTTCAGGTTGAAACAGTGGATTTATAAGTGAATGTCGAGACCTGAGGCACTTCTAAAAAATCCCCTTTTGCCACAGAGTTGACAAATGGTAAACTCAGCACATATCTCAAATGTAGTTCCAAATAACCCAGAGTGAAATGAGCAAATGTATTCATTTCACTGAATAACAGTGGAATGATCTGGATATCATTCCCTGGTATTCTCCGCTCATTCACCGCAAAGCAAGAAACAAATTCAATCTGTTGTTTCAAGACAGGTTCCAGTGCTGTTCTCATTCCAGGTTATTGGAGCCGGACTCAGACGCTGAGATATCCAGCTACAAAATCCACCGAATTCTTTTCTGTGCACGAGGGCCCGTGGAAAGCAATGAGAAGAGATGTTTCGCATTCACTTTCAGTCATGGTGATTCGGCGGAGTCGGCCATTTTCCAGTGCCATGTTTTCAGATGCGATTTACCCGAGGCTGTATGTGAATTTCACCTGTGTTTGTTTTATTACTTCCAGAATCCTTTATTTTATAAGATTTAAATTTGTAGGTTTCTTTAGCTGAGCAACAGTTAAAATCATCTCATTAATGTTGCAATAAAACCATATATTTGCACCATAAGTATGTAGGTAATATAAAGTCTCCTTCAAGCCCTGGTGCTTTCTTACAATATGAATACTGTGTAACTTAAAAAAAAAATGAAATTTGAACTTTGAGATCAATATTAAATAATAATTTTCAGGTAACAGCTTGTTAGTATCAGTACATATATTTCAGAAAATTTATAATTGCCAACTATGAATTGCAGGTTGCAAAAATTCTGAATTCCAGGTTGCAAAAATTCTGTACTGTTTTGCCAACACTTTCCGCCGTGTTCCGAAAAACCGTTCAGCTGCACCTAAAGCTATCTCGACAACAAACGAAGAATTTGTCTTCTCCGTGAATCTTGAATTTCGCGAAGACGATGGAAAAGGAGGCTACACACTCTGTCCACGTGATAAGAATGTTTTCAAGTTGCGATGTAACCTTGATAAGAAGTTGGCGATAACTGTTCAGCAGACAGGCTCTAAGCAGCTGAAGATTGAAAGGTTGGAAGGCAATAAATTTAAATTATTATACCTCACTCGATTATTTCTCTATATTATGCATATAAACTGCAGCGGGCAACAATTTGATATGTCACACGGCAATGTCGCCCGCTACGCAAATGATACGGGATTTAGCTTAAAGTCTATGTCATGTAGAGGTTTGATTGTTTATATTTCTGTATCAGACGACATTGATCATTATGGCAAGGTTTGCAAGTATATGTAATTGATTTCTTTACTTTGATTTTGTTCGGTATAATAAAGCCTCGGTCGACAGTGTTGCCTCGGATTGACAAGACGCACTGTCACCCTCAAGGATGTCAATACTTATATAGTGTATTTAAAAAAAATTGGCTTTGTTTGGTGTGTTTTGAACACTTAATAATGCGTTATTTGGTGTTTATCTGTCTCAATGACTCGAGCCCTGTTTTAACATGATGTATTGATGAATGGAAGATGAGCTGACCGATGTCAAATGTAGTTCTCATTGTATTTAGGAACTTGTTTGCCAGAACAGGTTAATATCTAAATAATTTTTTAATACAACATAACAAATGTACAGGTAACTATTCTAATTTATAATGTTCAACAAATAAAGAATGTTTTGTAATTCTAATACAAAATTATTAAAACACTCAGATTAATTACCTCATGGTTTAATTTTGAAGCATCAGAACTCCCAACTGTTGTTTATTAGACGATAAACAACATTAATTTGAAAATCATTTCTTATTTAATAACCTCTTCTCTTACAGATGTTTTGGCCTTCTAGTCAGCCCCGGACGAAATGTCAGGCATGGTGACATGACACTCATTGAAAAGGTATGCTATGTCATTTCAATTTTTGTCTTGGAGACATTTAATGGCATAATAATATGTAATTTTTTGCACCCTGGACGAAATGTCAAGCATGGCGACATGACACTCATTGAAAAGGTCTGCTATGTCATTTCAATTTTTGCCTGGGAGACATTTAATGGCATAATAATATCTAATTTTTTGCACCCTGGACGAAATGTCAAACATGGCGACATGACACTCATTGAAAAGGTCTGCTATGTCATTTCAATTTTTGCCTGGGAGACATTTAATGGCATAATAATATGTGATTTTTTGCACCCTGGACAAAATGTCAAGCATGGCGACATGACACTCATTGAAAAGGTCTGCTATGTCATTTCAATTTTTGTCTTGGCGACATTTAATGGCATAATAATATGTAATTTTTTGCACCCTGAATGAAATGTCAAGCATGGCGACATGACACTCATTGAAAAGGTCTGCTATGTCATTTCAATTTTTGCCTGGGAGACATTTAATGGCATAATAATATCTAATTTTTTGCACCCCGGACGAAATGTCAAGCATGGCGACATGACACTCATTGAAAAGGTCTGCTATGTCATTTCAATTTTTGCCTGGGAGACATTTAATGGCATAATAATATCTAATTTTTTGCACCCTGGACGAAATGTCAAGCATGGCGACATGACACTCATTGAAAAGGTCTGTTATGTCATTTCAATTTTTGCCTGGGAGACATTTAATGGCATAGTAATATGGGTATGACTAAACACCAAAAACCTGTGGAGACCCGCGAAAAACTACTTAAATTGAAAGAAAAACTGCTCAAAAACCTAAACTAAACTGTAGAAACCCGCGAAAAACTAGATCTACTTAAATTAAAAGAAAAACTGCTCAAAAACCTAAACTAAACTGTAGAAACCTGCGAAAAAGCAACGTAAACCTTAAAATAACGAAAACCAACGAAACCCGCAATGTAACAGCAAATGGCGCACAGTTCCAAAGTTTCCATTGGGTTTCATATGTCTCCTCTTGTTTTCGCGGGTTTCCGTTAGTTTAAGTTGGTTTTCTCGGGTTTGCGTAAGTTTATGTATGTTCTCTTATGTTTCCTTTGTTTTTCGCTGTTGATTTTCATGTGTTTATTTGGGGGTTTGCAGGTTTCCATTAATTTAAGTAGGTTTCCGTGGGTTTTCGTGGGTTTTCGCTATTTAGTCATGCCCTAGTAATATGATCTTTTGAGTGTTTGCATAATCAGAAAATATGGAATATGAAGTTTCAGATAAAAATTATGTGCATTTGCTAACTTAAAGAAAGGTTTTTAAAGGAATATTTTTAGAATATACAAGTAACAAAAGAATTAAGTAAAATATTCATTTTCTTGGTAAGAGAATGCAACAAATAGAAGCAATTTTGCATGCTCCTTGGTTGCTTCAAATTATTTGTTCTGAAGTAAATACTTTCATGTTGAGTGTTGGTGGTGACCAATATACATAATGTGCAAACATATAATGTATGTATGTGTTACAGATGCATTAACACTGATGAGGCTTTAAGAAGCATCCTTTTTCTCTTCAGCTGACTTTTTTGCCCCATTGAATGCCAAGTTTATATATTAATGGTGTTTTTTTGTGTTGATCAGTTTGAAAATAAATAAAATGATGAACCCTTTGAGTAGGGTAAGGTTACTCCACAAGTCATGACGCGTGTTCACAAACGATTTAACTGCAGGATCAAGACCATTCTAAGATGATGTTTACCTATAGAACTTTTTGTCTAAATAAAAAAACATGAATTGTTGTCATGTTTTGGTTAAAATTTTCAGACCAGACTAAAATGTACGCAAAGAGAGATCATAATTATCTATGTAATTGACAGTTAATTTGGTTTGAGATTATTTGTGAACACCATTTTTTAGCCTGATCCTGAACATATCCGAATCATGTTCAGCGCAAAACTTTTTTGGTGAACACAGCACCAGTTAATCGATAGAAATTTATCAAACAGTGTGGTCAGTGGTCCGATGAAGATCCGTTGTCATGGTTTCAGACGGCCATGGGGTATGTGGCAGAAGACGGTATCTACTCGATCACGGGAACCTGGGATCCCACAGAGGCCAGCTTTGCAGTTCTTAACACCGAGACCCCTCGAGGTAGGACTATAGTCTATCAAGATTTTTCGCACCTTTAGCTCCAAGTTGTTCTAGAAATGACCTTATCACAAGCTTTCCCATGTGCTCTTTTGTGTAAAATAGGTTAACTTTTAGGCGTATGAAATCCTAGGGAAATGATTGGATAAAATTCAGATTAATTTGAATATGATTGACATTAAAAATTGTGTGGAAACGTCTGTAGCCAGTCAAGGTTCTTGATCTTTGACTGACATTTGTGGAAACGTCTGTAGCCAGTCAAGGTTCTTGATCTTTGACTGACATTTGTGGAAACGTCTGTAGCCAGTCAAGGTTCTTGATATTTGACTGACATTTGTGGAAACGTCTGTACCCAGTCAAGGTTCTTGATCTTTAACTGACATTTGTGGAAACGTCTGTACCCAGTCAAGGTTCTTGATCGTTGACTGACATTTGTGGAAACGTCTGTACCCAGTCAAGGTTCTTGATCTTTGACTGACATTTGTGGAAACGTCTGTACCCAGTCAAGGTTCTTGATCTTTGACTGACATTTGTGGAAACACTTGTACCCAGTCAAGGTTCTTGATCTTTGACTGTCATTTGTGGAAACACTTGTACCCAGTCAAGGTTCTTGATCTTTGACTGTCATTTGTGGAAACACTTGTACCCAGTCAAGGTTCTTGATCTTTGACCTGTTGCAGCTCTACAGTGTTGTGTGATTAACTTAACGAATTTTAGTTTGTGTACCATTTAGTTTAGCTGATATGTATCTTACTAGTTAAGCTGGATTGAATTTTACATATACAAATACTGTTTAATGTTTGTGTTTTCAAATAGGAGTTCTGATAAAATAGATTTTAAAAAATGGGACATACACTTTTATTTACATATTTTGTTATGTTACAAGGGAGAAAACTGAGCCATAAGAAGTGTTAAGGAGTTCCTTACCTTGGTCATTGTTGACAAATGTTACACAATAATGTCTTGCACAACTTTTATGTAAATGCTTATATGTTTTGTCATTAATCTGTATAGATGGTCTGGCATGGCTGAAAGTGATGGTACTTATAGTTTTAATAATAGTTCTGATTTAATCAGTGAACATAAAACATAACATTTTGTTATACCTTGACAGGTGAAATTATTTTATTTATTTTTTTAAATTTTACATCCATTTAAAGAGTAACATTTAAACATAACATTATTGTTGACCTTTTGTCCTACAACTTTTTTTTGAAATAAGACTATTATTATCTGTGTGTAAAATGCATATTATGCAATACAGGCAGGATATTGGCAACATGTGATAACTTCATTTAATGTGATAACTTCTGTTAATCATTGCCTGCTTAACCCTTGCAGTGCTGAATTGATTTCAACTGTATTATTTGCCAGTGCTGAATTGTTTTATGACAAACATTAATAATACTATGGGTGTACCTAAAGTGCTGTAAAATTAACATAACATGTACAATTTACACAAAACTTGAACTGTAGAATGGGTATATGATGACCTTCCCAACTGATGAAAAAAAGGAACTTTACTATTAATCAGTTACGATGGTTACCATGGTAACAATAAAAATAACTAAAAAGAACATTTTTTAAGGTTTTTGTTTCTTTTTATTCATAACTAATAGGTTCTTTAGGAATTGAATGTTGATAGTTAAAGAAATGTCCTTTAAACAAATAAACACAAACGACATCCTTTGGTGAGTGTAGATACAGATAAAGTACACCACCTAACAACCACCTAACGGCAACATTTTACTTACACCAATACAGATATTGAAATAGAGCAATCGTAATACAATGCATTAGGAAGCACCTAATGCATCATTGCTTTTATTAAAAAAATACAATCTATTGTGAAATAGAATCATGTATTAAGAGTTGTGTTTATGAAGAAGCAAGCAAACTGTGTTGCCATGGTTACAACATTTACTACATTCAAGTTTTGAAATAGTTTACCGTTTTATTTTTTGTCTTATTTTTTTATCTAGAATATTAACTTTATATTAAGCTATGCATATTACATTTTCAGTGCATAAAACAAGGACTCTTTGCATTCAACTATCATTGAAAGAAATAACAGCATTAAAAATATGAATAACCTAGACACAATTGAATATTATTGCTAATGTTTCAGTATATTCTTCCAAAAAATGTTGGACTTATGTCAAATAATGTATAACACAGAAGCCAGAACTTCACTTTGTTGGAATTGAAAGAGTATTGTTCCACATTTTAAGTATCCGAGACATATATCCCACAGAACATTTAATTCTTATGGGAAGAATGGGTTATATATATAGTAATAATGTAAATTATGAATAAACAACAATTACCGGTCTTATCAGGAGAAAAAATCAACATAAAATTACAATAAAAATTTTGGGGGGAGGTGAATATAATATTTACAAACGTGCTGTTATAATAATTGTTTTATTTTGCTTTGTTGATTTTGTTTATCCAGCTAGCAGATGTATTCCAGTGCTAATATGTTGCAGTTATTGATACTTTTGAAGTTTAAAAACAAGTCAATTCTAAAAAAGTGGGCAAATATACATTCATGAATCACACATTTCAGTTAGTAAGACTCAATGTAACGCTTGTTATGCTTTTCTTGAAATGAGTTACAGTTTCCAGAAAGTTGGTACAATCTTACTGTTAGCATGGTGCATATAAAATTATTCCATAAAACAAAACAGACAGATGTGTAGCTCTTATAGAATATACACACAATCCATGACATTGTTTGGCCGATTATCTGGTAAAATCAGTTGAGGATGTAAACAAGACAGTTTTTTTTTAAATATAAATTTCAAGAATCAATGTTCTTGTAATGTAATGACATTCATCAAATAAAATACATTATTTTGTCATAATTGGAATAATTGAATATTGTGTGTATTAAAGTTGTATAGTTAAAAAACCATTACATGTTTTGACTGTCACTTTGCGTGAAATTGCGAGCACATGTACTTTTATTTTTTATTTGTTTTGGTTTGCACAAATCTCTATCATCTTCAGCAAATAAGCAAACATGCGAGGTAAAAGGTTACAAAAGGCTGGAACAACTCATGGAGCTTCTGGTAGCTTTAAAGTTTCCACTAATTGTTGTAAAAGACAATGAAATATTATCTTGGATGATATACATGTACGCTGTTGTTACCGGCATGCAAGTTTTAGTAATTAGAACAATATTTGCCGCTTATATTCATATTTATATTGATGTTCAGTATAAAATATGTACCGGGTATAACAAATTAGATGCACAATAATGAAATGTTTGTCAGTTGTGTTATTATGGCTGACAGAAGAGAAACAGTATTTTGAGAAATATTAGAGACTGTAGGAGCTGCCACATGATTTGCTTGCTTGACAGCTTGATTATCTTTATTAGTAACAGCGAAACAACTAGTTAACATGATATTGGTTTTGTAAAGCAAATTAATAAAATTATATATTGTGGTCAAATGTTCAAGATTATTGGAAATGGTTCTTTAATCTTCATAGCAAATAGTAGAACACCCATTACTGACAGTCTACTGTGCAACAGGGGTGTGGAAATATGAAAATTGTTTACTAGTCCATGGACAAGTTTATTGAAAAAATCTACTTGTCTGCAATCAACAGTAACTTCTCCAAACAAAAATATAGTTTTATTCCAGCTCTTCCTTCGTGATATGTTTTCTTTAAGTAATAAATAAAACACAATTTGTTATTTAAGTATATAATAATATGAAAATATTATTTATTAACTTCCAACTAGTACATCATTCACACCCTGAAATTGTACTTGTCTACCAGGGACAAGTAGACAGGAAAAATTTACTTGTCTGACAGTAAAATTACCAGTGTTGGACAAGTTGAGCATAGGATTTCCACACCCCTGAGTGCCATTGTAACAGTGCAAGCTTTGTAATCTTACTTTAGATCTGAGGTTCATCGTCTATTGGTCTTGTATTCTATTAACTAACTGTGACCAAAAGGTCATGTGATTAGTTCTTCCAAATGGCCAAGTAGTTAGATGTTTAACATCATATTTGCACTTTTATTTTTTTTAAATAAACAAGAAAATGTGAATAAGAATCTTATCTTGACTTATTTTGCATCCTTCCAAATATGACCAACTAATTATTGACATTATCTATTTAATTACATTTAATTATCTGAAGTTGATTATGAATAAATTGAAAATATTCCCATATAAATTAAACCATGCCTTGAGGAAATTTTTTTACTTTTACAATGACTTGTTTAAATGTTTTTCAAATCATCAAATGATACAGTATTGTCAATATAGAGCTGCAACGATTTAGCAATGACTTGGTTTGATTTTTATTTCAAACATCATTTATTGTTGAATATTTCGATTCGATTTATGTTTCCTTTTTACTGGCTTGGTGTTGTGTATTTATGAGGCATCACTTGAAGTATAGTAGAGTTGTATTTGTTTAATGCCATTGTAATGGTTAATGTCAGTACATGTGCCTAATATTTAAATACAATAAGAATAAAGGAAAAACATTTGGTGATAATGTTTGACATTAGATCAATAGTTCAGTGTTACAGCAACACTGATGCCATGATCAATTTACACTTGATTCTACACCATCAAACACTGTATGTATATTTAACAGTTTTATGACAAATCATTTATACATATATAAAAGAGATTTGAATGGAAATTGGTTGGTTTAGTATGGACAATTGGATCGGGCCATTTACAATTGATTTATGTATCGAAAGATGCATCAGAAGATTAGTTGCAGCTCTACTCGTCAAGCAATGCGCATATATAGTTGTAATTAAGTTTTATTACCAGTGAAGGTAAATTGCTACTTCTATATTGCAATTGGCAGAAAATTACAAATAAATAATTATATAATAAACAACATAAAATATTTACTGGAGAACATTATCAGATATTGAACAGCATATACAATGTATGTTTATACTAATATGTACAGAAATATTTGATTAGCCGCTGCTTGTAACTCAGCATAGATAGGCCTGTTCATTTCTATTCATTCATAAACAAAAGTTGAAACATTTTAAAGTAAAATTTAATTTAAAATAAAGGCACACTTGTTATCAACACGTGCTAAGAAAATTTGTAAAATATTAGCTGGGAATTTCAACATGTAAATTATATTTAAAAAATCGGCAGAAATCAATAACATTGCAATTTTTACAATATTTTATACATGTAATCATACTCATCAGTTTTTTCCCAATCACCTTAAAAAGATGTGTAAATTGTTACACTTTAAAATTATAGTTCAGAAACTTTGGAGTACTTATGTAATTTTGTTGATTATAAAATAACTAGAACCAAAACAACTCATTTCAACTCAAGCAGTTTGAAAGTGAAAGTGAAAGTAAATTGACATAATTATAACTAGATCCTGTGTAAGATTTCTTACCTATTTCTGAATCCAATGATTTTGTCAATAATGGAGAGAAATTTTCAAAGCACAAGAAATACTGTGCATATACAGCGTTAAGTTCTTATTTACAGTGGAAAAGTCCTTTACATTTTGTCCCAAGTGGAAACAAACACTACGTCCGCCATTTTGTTTGTTTTAACAGGAAATAATCTCTTGCATTTCCTGTGCAAAACAAATTAAATACGAACTAAATTTAACAATAATTACTAAAGTTAATAATTAAATTTATTTTTAAACCATGTTTGATAAGAAAGCATGCATGACACCTCATTTGTATCAATAATATTAAAGATTTTTTAACCTCATGTACAATTGTTGTAACAACTAAATGGCGGACGTCGTTGACAGTTATTAACAGAGAAAATCAAACACTTTTATACAGTGTAATTTGGATTGGAAAATAGAAAAGATTAAACAGAATGGTGCAGAAAAGTGTCAGGAATTGGATTATATACAGCATAAAGGATGTCACTTTTGTATTTATTTGAAAAACGACCTGAAAGTGGAGGACATAAGGAATACAAGATTTGGCAGAAATATCCGGTCTCAGCATGGGCCAGGTTACCTATAGCTTGACCGGATATATCCGGTCTCAGCACTGCAAGGGTTAACATCTCAGGCAACATAAAATCCCACAGTAAAACAGTTAAACACTTTTCTAAAAATCATACATTTTCTATTCTAACATGATACTTGCTAATTGACCAGTAGATACTTGTCAATCAAGGAGTGAGTTGACCAATTATTGGTTTAGATTGCAGTGGTAAATAATAGCACATGATTGCACAATCCAATTGATTTACTTCAAATCCTTGGACAAAAAACCTTGGAAAAACAGAAAGGCGGAGCGATCTATGTTCGTCTGCTGGTTAATTTTTCTATAGACAAAGAAAAAAATTATCGTTAAACTACCCATAAACTCACAAAAGAAGTTCCGATTCTGAGCAGAGCATAGTAAAAAGTAGTTCCAATTACAATTGCAAAAATATATGTCAAATCATGTTAGAATCACAATAATTTTTGCAGTATTATTGTTTATCGGCCAATAAACAACTCTTTGTTGATCTGATGCGTGGCTATTAAACAACTCGGGCTAACGCCCTCATAGTTTAAAGGGCTATGTCACCGAAAAATTTGCTTCCTATTGCACTATAAATTATTTTATTTGATGTAAATGCGCTTTACTAAGCCATGTGCATTAAATAAATAAAAATAATATCATGCACAATAAGATATTTGATAAAAACAAATAAGCAAAAAAGCCTGAAAAAATTAAAAACCCCAGCGGATATTGAACACACGACTTAGGAGCCATACAAAGAAATGACAGTGGACAGCGCTTAAACCAACTGCGTTATCACGCTTGGTAAAGAGTCGTTTGTAAACTATGGTTATACAAAGTGCTGACAATTCTGACGTCAAAATATTAACAGGAAAAGGGCCAAACAAACACAACCCATATTATGAATTGATTTTTTTCGCAGAATGCGCACACTCTATACCCATTATATATACCCTGTTTTAACCGTTATTATATGTCAGTATTAATATCAAAATTTCTGATTTTTTCAACAAATTGCCCCCCATAGAGGCCCTTTTTGATGACATAGTCCCTTTAATTCCTACGCATCAGAACTCCAAATAATTGTTTAGTGGCCGATAAATCGAAAATCATTGCTTAATTAAACTATAAAAGTTTGTGCTTGTTTCATTTTTTCACATTGAACAATTTATTGAAAACTTTTATTTAAGTATAACTTAAGATGACCCTTATGATTTTCATGATTATGGTCCCTAGGCTGGTATATTTTAAGAATCTTAGTCAAAAAGTAAGAAAAATCTTAACATTCCTGTATTTTCTAATTGGATATTCCAACAAAGGCATGCATTGTTTGAAGATTTTGACACCGAAATTGCAATAAAATTCACGTGTGTAAATATTAAGTATTCATCATGCAAATATTCCACAGCATAGTGTTTCAAACACAAATTCCAATTTTGACTTATTTTCAACTTAAGTTAAGAATAGCTTTAGAATCTTTATAAATACACATCCTGTTGTATGACTTGTAGCATCTCTTTCTTTGCAGATACGCGGGTGTTCATGACAGTGGCCATAGACTTAGTGATAGTGGGTATCCAGGAGCCAGTGAGGTTCGCCATAGAGACGAAGGCAAAGATCTTCCCGCAGACAGAGAAGTTCTGGTACTTCATGAACAAACCTCACACCGAGCTCTTCCATCTCAAGCTGAAACAGGTGAGTTAGGGCCCATATTCACTAACCCATTCTTAGACTTAAATCGAACTGTTCTAATCTAAGAACGCTGTTAATTTGTTGTTATTCACCAACGCAAATGTACGCATCCTTTATTTATTTAGAATAATTTATTAATGACATAAACAACATTAATACTCTGCATATTTGCGAACACACAAGTACTGGTGGTTTTTCTATAATTTATTCTTATGTGGGAATTTCTACAAGGCGATCAAGAGAATATAACAGCCATTTTAAAGCTGACCTTATTCAGGGCTCACCTGGGCTTAAATTTTCTTTAGCCAAATTTATCTTTTGATATTGAATTTCTACTCATTTGAGGCATTGTATAGGGTTTTATGAAGAAAAAGTTGTAGCCAATTGAATATTTCTTTAGCCAAATAATGAAATTTGTAGCCATTGGCTAATGCCAGTGTGAGACCTGCTTAATTGACTTGGGTCGCTATTAGGCTACCATGCGACGGCTGTAATAGATAATGATGTTACTAATAAACTTCATGTGTGTGTGTTTGTGTGGTGAATTTTTAGTGTTCTCTGCTATAGTTAAGCTATCACCCCCAGTAAATGTGTTACATTAATTACGGGAGATAGTGCTCATTGTAGATACAGGACGCCCTGTTTCAGAGGAGACCCTGGGTGTTTTAGTCCTGTGTAAAGCACCTAGTACACTGCACCTTGATTTAATGTCTCATGCAAAAGACGAGTTAGTATGTTAGGATGTAGTGTGGCCTCAAACACAGTGTACTCAGTCCATGGTTTTTAACTGAAGTAGCATTGGTAAGCAAAGTAATTGTTCATAAAGAAGCCTAGTATCATAAATTGTTGCAGTAATTACAGGGGCCCGTATCCCAAAAGCTCCTTAGGGAAAACTTAAGTAAATATCTTAACATTATAAAATTCCTTAAGTGTATGGCCATTGCTTTTAAAGTTTATTTTCTGTTAAACTGTCTTGTTCTGGTTAAGAATCAAAAGATGCTTCTAATGGTACTATATTTAAATAATAAAATAATGATTTTCACATAGAAAATGCTATTTGAACTTTTGACTTAAGTATAACTTAAGTTAAGATTTTCCTTAGGAGCTTTGTGGATATGGGCCCAGTTCTCATTCATTTCTTTGTGCCTTGTCTTCCTCTGCAACCTTTGAAAATTGAGCCTTGATGTTATAAAAAAGACATTACTTTCTCACACGACAAGCATGTAAGATCTTGAGAGTAACAAAGATATTAAACTAAGAAAAAACATGAAAAACAAACATAATTATTTAAAATTTGTAAATGTACTACAATGTATGTTATTTAATATACAGAAGTTAAAAGAGATTAATAACATTTATCATATTAGTATTTTTTGTAATATTTTTTTTTTTTTTTTTTAAAGAAACATGTCATCATTAAATTGTCTTTACGGCATAAGAAACATACACATAAAATAGTATGTAGTACCTTAATGTAACTAAATAACTCTGTTTGGTTTACACTGTATTTTATTGCATACATATTCATATAGATAACATGCATGAACGTACATAAACATGAAGTGAGTGGTTCAGAAAGTATGTTTTTGCCACTAATATTTATTACCCACTAATATTTATTACTTTCCATTTGTCTGTGTTGAACATTTAATGAATCTCATTGCAGTTTGCATTTAGTATTTTAAAATTTATGAATACAAATTGTAAGATAGTTTAATAGTTTTAGTAGTAACACCATTCTATTTTTCTACCAAAATGATTAATATAAATGCTTATTATAGACAACAACAAAAGAAATCTGAAATTTTATAATTTATCAATAAATCATAAGTAATTAATTTACACAAAGTCAAGGTATATGCTGATAAATCATTAATTTTGTTTAGTAGCATCTTATTAATTTTGTACATAAAAACTTACTCATTGTAGACAAAGAAAAAAGAATTTCTCAGATTTATGCTAATACATCAACATAACAAGCACTCGTGACAATATTGACCTATCCGTTGACACCATGTGAAACAATTGGTTCTGCCCTCAGGGAATTTGGGAGGTTAAACATAACTAATTTAACTAGCCCAACCTGACATAGCTTTCTGTCATTGTTATACATCAAAATTGAGTCTGTCACTGTTAAGACATAAATTACTGCTGCATGTGATGTTGTTAGGTTTTTCTTGGATGTTCTAATTTACCAGTCACAGACATCTTAGTCATTCACTTCTTGGATTTGGAATTAAACTGACATAATCGGAGAGGGGGATGCTGGACAAAGTTAATATAATACTGGTACATCTACAGGTGTTGTGAATGTGTTAATTGCTTTCAGTTTAAAGTTGCATGCTGGGAGTTAATGGTGGAAGTTTTGAAATCTTAGAAATATTCTTTTCTGCAATGCAAGACTGGATTTGGGTAAAATGGATTTATGCGAAAAATAAACTTACGAAAACATCATGTTTGTAGTGATAAAGCTAATCATGTTGAGTTGTGTTATTTTTGTTTGTGGAATTGCAAAATGAATGAAGCAACTGAAACTTGTTTTGAAGCATGCATTTATGGACATTAATATTTTATTTTATTCTTTATGGTATTCTAGATATATTGTGTCTAGTTAGTTTGTTTGATTGATTAAGTGTCTAGTTAGTTTGTTTGATTGATTAAGTGTCTAGTTAGTTTGTTTGATTGATTAAGTGTCTAGTTAGTTTGTTTGATTGATTAAGTGTCTAGTTAGTTTGTTTGATTGATTAAGTGTCTAGTTAGTTTGTTTGATTGATTAAGTGTCTAGTTAGTTTGTTTGATTGATTAAGTGTCTAGTTAGTTTGTTTGATTGATTAAGTGTCTAGTTAGTTTGTTTGATTGATTAAGTGTCTAGTTAGTTTGTTTGATTGATTAAGTGTCTAGTTAGTTTGTTTGATTGATTACTGGTAGTAGGATATTTTCTTGAAAATTGCTGCGTTGTGAAGGAAAACATTGTTGTGAAAACAGTGTGACTTTATTCTTGATTAATTTTGGTTTTCACTTTTATTCGGGTTTAAGGAAATTATTTCCTAATGTTAAAAAAAAATTTGACTAAAATAGAAAAAATCTTTATCAAGAATCAGTAACAAGGAAAAAAAATCAGAATGATGATAAAAAGTATAACAAGGAAAAAAATCAGAATGATGATAAAAAGTATAACAAGGAAAACAATCAGAATGATGATAAAAAGTATAACCACAAAGCTGGACATTAAGTTTACTCCAGTTTCACACTAACATGTCTTACATGCCGAAATGTATTGCAGGCATTCCAATACTTGTGCTCATAATCATTATATGAAGCAAAAAACTGCTGTCATATAAGGCGTAAAAACAAAATTATGTTTGTTTCAGGTTACATGCCCCAAAAAATTAGGGTAGGTAGGTCGGGAATTATTTTTTATTTTTTTTTATTTGGTAAATGGTTAACTTGAAGATTCTAAAACTGAACATATACTGGTATTCAAAACATATCATTAATATCCTAAAATATTGTTTATAAGTGGATGCTATCAAAACAAAACACTTATTTATCCAAAAAACATTTAATTATTGAAAAAAGGTAAATAAAACAAAAACATACCTGACAAACTCAATAAAATGTTCTAGGGTCGGGGCTTTTTTTTAGGGTAGGTCGGGTAACCTGAAACAAACATAATCTGTGTTTACGCCTAATGTGAATTTTTGTATATTCACCTATTTAAAGGGACCTATTCACTGAATGAGGAATTAACCATTTGCAAAATATGTGACACAGATTCCAAAAATAAATAATAAAGAAGAGAAATGACACTCAAGAATTAGTGTTGGCGACACCCCCTTTGTCTGTGTCCAAAAATGTGTCGTGGGGGCATCCGTGTCTGTGACACATCTAGTTGTTTGATGCCTTGCTTGTTATAATACTTGACCTCTTTTTGATGCCTTGCTTGTTATAATACTTGACCTCTTGTTATAATACTTGACCTCTTTTTGATGCCTTGCTTGTTATAATACTGGACCTCTTTTTAGTTCAGATGCTTGAGTTTGTCCAGTTTATAGGTTTAATGGCATACTTAAAATGAAAACGCTGACAGCGTAGAAAGACTGTTGGCGACAAAAGAAACTAAAAGCAAGCATGTGAATTATGAGTGAATTTTTGCTAAAAGAAAGCATTTGTTTGAATGAAGTTAAATTTCCCACCTTTAAACTTTATAATTTGGTTTCTTATTCAATAGTATACGACATCATAATGAAAACTAATTTTGTAAGGAACGGAAAAAATATGTTCGAGCTAAGTATCTTATCGAACGGAATTATATACATGCCAGTTAATAAGTCAATCTGCAAGGGCCAGAATAAGCGATGAAGCGTAGTAGTTTGGCGCACTGATTGTTAGTGCTTCGTAGCCAAAGATCTATAAATAAACATGTTTATTTATAGATCTTTGTTCGTAGCCTGCTGAGTCAAAATAGATTTAACGATGCAAGCTCTCGATTGTCCGTAGTACAGTTTAAAATTAATGAATTGCAGTAATATGTTGTAAAAATATTCAGAGTGAGAATGGTAACATGAAAAAAATTTTTTGCAACAAGTCAAAAATAACCGATGTAGCGCATTAATTTGGTGGTCTTATTCCAGGACACTCCGGTAAATATTTGGGTTACATACAAGTAAATAGCAAAAGTAGAGGTGTCATTAGTTTAAAGTTAATTTTTTTTTAATTGACCATTTTACAAACTATAATTGTAAAAAATCACATGATATACACATTATAATACATATTACATGTATTATCTTAAATAATGATGCCCCCCTTCGAAGAAGTGGGGGTATATTGCTTTGCACCTGTCCGTCGGTCGGTCGGTCAGATGGTCGGTCGGTCTGTCTGTAGACCATTTAGTTTCCACACGATATCTAAAGAAAGCTTTGACCTACGATCATTTAAGTTGGTATGCTGGTTACTTGGGAGGAAAGGAAGACGCCTATTGATTTTGAGGTCAAAGGTCAAGGTCACAGGGGCTTGTAACATAAAATTCGTTTCCGCACGATATCTAGAGAACGCTTTGACCTACGATCATTTAAGTTTGTATGCTGGTTACTTGGGAGAAAAGGAAATTGCCTATCAATTATGAGGTCAACAGGTAAAAGGTCAATTTGACAGAGGCTTGTAACATGAAAATTGTTTCCTCTGTAAATAAGTTTGTTTCCGCATTATATGTAGAATACGCTTTGACCTACGATCATCCAAGTTGGTATGCTGGTTACTCTGGAGGAAAGGAAGACGCCTATCAATTTTGAGGTCAAAGGTCAAGGTCACAGGGGCTTGTAACATGAAAACTGTTTTCTCTATAGACCATTTTGTTTCCGCAGGATATCTAGAGATGTTTTGGCCTGTTTGATGTTTAAATCAAACAGAAAACAGGTATCCTTATATAATAGACTGTAAAAATATATCCATAATTATACTCTATATTTCTTTCAGCTTTATATTTACTTTCTAAAGCATCAACTTTAATTTCCTCCCCATGTGTTAATGTGCACATACAATATTAAAAAAAACTCTTAACAATTGCACATATTGACGACTTTGCTGCAAGTCGAGGGGCATACATGTTTTACAAACATCTCTTGTTAAAATGTAAGAAAACAGGTGTGAAATTTTACTGTTTTGAAGAAGACCCTTTCTGGTTTTGATTTACTGACTAATAGCCTGCAAAGAGAAGAAGTAGTTTTCCGCGATACCTGTTTTGGAAATTACCCTCCCAAAAAACCGTTGGCTTCCGTCTACAGTCTAAAAATACACACAAAAATGTGAAAAAGTCCCTTTATTGGTGATCATGACTGAAGATTATGGCTGTGATCGTCAACCTGAAATCCTCTTTATTTAAAATACACTGCTGTACTTGACTTCTTAGGCTGCAGGCATGCAGTTAAAATTCTCACTGTTTTTATCTTGACTATTCGAGGAATCGGTGAGCTTTCCCACTCGCCCCTGCATAGTTATGTCCCTTTTCACATAAATTGTCAGATTTAAGTTTTTATTCAAAAGTTTTATAACTTCAAAACTTGATAGGTTATTGGATCACTTGAAACTTGCATATCAATCTAATTAGCAGATTTAATTTATCAGCAATATCATAGGTTATTCGATCACTTGAAACTTGCATATTAATCTAATTAGCAGATTTAATTTATCAACAATATCAACAACGGTACAGAAAATCCCAGGTTATGAGCGAAATATAAGGATTTGCAAAAACAACATTTTGATACATTTCCCAGAGAAAATAAAAGCATTTTTACAAAATTTCAAAAAGTTAAAAACCAGCAGCTAATTTGGCTACTGATGGCACTAATGTAGGCATATGTAGTAATATATATGAGGGGCGTTGTGGGAAAACCGGACTTAATGCATGTGCGTAAAGTGTCGTCCTGGATCAGCATGTGCAGACCGCACAGGCTGATCCAGGACGGCACTTTCTGCCTACAGTGGATTTATTTTTAGAAGAGTCTTTGTTGACACAGAAAATACCATAAAAGCGGAAAGTGCCATCCCGGATTAGCCTGTGCGGATGCACAGGCTGATCCAGGACGACACTACGCACATGTATTAAGCCCGGTTTTCCCACGACGCACCTCGTATCATCTCCATAGACGTTTGTGATGTGTGTTTTTTGGTGGATGAAAATATTTCTGCTTTTGAATCATGTGTTATTGAATAATTGCTAAGACAAAAGCTGCTAAAAATGAACATTTGAAACAGTGAAGTGAGATTACCGTAAAAGCTACATGTTTTCGGAAACTATAAATTTTCGGACACCCTCTTTTGTAGCCAAAATAATTTTTTGTCACTATATATTTTCGGACATCCTGTTTTTAACCCATAATTAACGAATCTAAATTTTGGGACATTTTATATGGCCGTGGTAGTTTAACAGAATTCTAACCTGTTTGCCTTAATGCGGTGACACATCGCACATGTGTTTCTGCAACCGGATGAAGGTCATAAAACCTGGCGGATGAATAAGTGGAGCCTCGGTGGACCGTTACATTACCGTTATTGGGTCAAGAGCCATGTGCCATAAATAATGGGTTTACCCCATTGTGTATTCCGGTAGTGATATCGTATATTAAATATGCTGTTGCTATTATCGTATAATTAAGGAACCAGTCTTAATTATTTACCAATAAATTCTGATTAATTTATTCACAGTTGTTGTTTTTATGTCGTTTCATGTACGTGATAGCAAAGCTGTGAAATTGCATTTATCTCAAAGATGGAAAGACGATGCAACGCAATGAAATTAGCGGATACTGATACCGATTGCATTTATCTCAAAGCTTGAAAGACGACGCAACGCAATGAAATTAGCGGATACTGATACCGATTGCATTTATCTCAAAGATGGAAAGACGACGCAACGCAATGAAATTAGTGGATACTGATACCGATTGCATTTATCTCAAAGATGGAAAGACGACACAACGCAATGAAATTAGTGGATACTGATACCGATTGCATTTATCTCAAAGCTTGAAAGACGACGCAACGCAATGAAATTAGCGGATACTGATACCGATTGCATTTATCTCAAAGATGGAAAGACGACACAACGCAATGAAATTAGTGGATACTGATACCGATTGCATTTATCTCAAAGCTTGAAAGACGACGCAACGCAATAAAATTAGTGGATACTGATACCGATTGCATTTATCTCAAAGCTTGAAAGACGACGCAACGCAATGAAATTAGTGGATACTGATACCGATTGCATTTATCTCAAAGCTTGAAAGACGACGCAACGCAATAAAATTAGTGGATACTGATACCGATTGCATTTATCTCAAAGATGGAAAGACGACGCAACGCAATGAAATTAGCGGATACTGATACCGATTGCATTTATCTCAAAGCTTGAAAGACGACGCAACGCAATGAAATTAGTGGATACTGATTCCGATTGCATTTATCTCAAAGCTTGAAAGACGACGCAACGCAATGAAATTAGTGGATACTGATACCGATTGCATTTATCTCAAAGCTTGAAAGACGACGCAACGCAATGAAATTAGCGGATACTGATACCGATTGCATTTATCTCAAAGCTTGAAAGACGATGCAACGCAATGAAATTAGCGGATACTGATACCGATTGCATTTATCTCAAAGATGGAAAGACGACACAACGCAATGAAATTAGTGGATACTGATACCGATTGCATTTATCCCAAAGCTTGAAAGACGACGCAACGCAATAAAATTAGTGGATACTGATACCGATTGCATTTATCTCAAAGATGGAAAGACGACGCAACGCAATGAAATTAGTGGATACTGATACCGAATGCATTTATCTCAAAGATTGAAAGACGACACAACGCAATGAAATTAGTGGATACTGATACCGATTGCATTTATCTCAAAGATGGAAAGACGATGCAACGCAATGAAATTAGTGGATACTGATACCGATTGCATTTATCTCAAAGATGGAAAGACGATGCAACGCAATGAAATTAGCGGATACTGATACCGATTGCATTTATCTCAAAGATGGAAAGACGACGCAACGCAATGAAATTAGCGGATACTGATACCGATTGCATTTATCTCAAAGATGGAAAGACGATGCAACGCAATGAAATTAGTGGATACTGATACCGATTGCATTTATCTCAAAGCTTGAAAGACGACGCAACGCAATGAAATTAGTGGATACTGATACCGAATGCATTTATCTCAAAGCTTGAAAGACGACACAACGCAATGAAATTAGCGGATACTGATACCGATTGCATTTATCTCAAAGATGGAAAGACGACGCAACGCAATGAAATTAGCGGATACTGATACCGATTGCATTTGAAATCACAAGTTGCACGAATGTTTGAAGGTGTTAAAGACAATCGTTTTAGATTTTTGATTCAAGAACAAACTACAAAATTATAATTTGCATCTTTTATTGCATTACTTGCAGGTAAATAATATACGAGATGGTCATCTTTGAACTCGGTCGACAAAAATGCAGTCTTGGCGTTATTTTCTGTAAAACAAAATAGTACATATGAAATGATTTACAATTCATTGCAAACATCGCTTAAAATTAATAATACTATACGGAGTGGTATTTAACAAGCACGCGCAATCATTAATCGATGCTATTCGTATATATGGAGCAAAAAACGTTATACACCTGACATATCCGAACGTAATTGCAATATTGTCATAGTGTCTATAAATTTTCGGACATATTAATTTGGGAATATTTTTATGTATCCAGATTTTCAGACACAAAAAAAATTATGTTTAAGTGTCCAAAAACATAGAGTCATGGAACAAGAATATTGCTTTTGTTGCAAATTGGAATAAGAGCAAGATGAAAACAAGAAGTAATGGAACAAGAATATTTTTTTCGTGCTTCAAACTATTCTGGAATAAAGACAAATATTTCAAAAAGGTAATGAGGATTGTTATGTGTATCATGTTTTAAGTTTATGAGTGGTTTTGTGTACATATATTAACACAACCTACAGACTATATTTTCTGTGATTACAATTTTAAAAGAAACGAAAATGTTATGAAGTGTTAAATGTGTTTAGGAAAATCTGCTCTACTTTAGCACATATTTGCCCATGAATTTCACATAGGAAAGTTGATCTGAAATTTTCATCAAAATATAACCTAAGACTAAATTTTCCTCAGAAGCTGAATGGATACCAGCACAGACTTATACCACAAATTCAGTTAAATTTCCTGTCATACTGAAAACTGTGATAGCTGTAATTGGTTGGGCCAGTCCCTTTTTATTTTCTGGTTTACAAAAATTTTTGGGGAACATGTCCACTGGCAGGTCGAAAAAAAAAAAAAAAAAAAGTGTTCAAATCTTAACACAACGAACGATTTCCCATTAGCAATTTATAATTAATAACAATATCAACATTAAAACACACTATTATGTGAAGTTAGAATAAGACGTCAAACATGGTATAAACTGTTTTATTACACCAATGTTTTATATGCAGTTTAACCATTTGTATTTATGAATTTTACAGAGTAAATAAGTGTAATAGATGCATATATTTTAACGGCATCATTAAAATTGATTTTACCACAAAGTTGTATACTTGTATGGATTTACAAAATGTAAAGTGAGATGCCTTTTTAAAAGAAGAAGAGTTAACCTGCGCAGGACTGGAATCCACAACTGCCCGAACACAGACCTTGCAAAACGAGCTTAATCTAACCACACAACGCAAATTTTGAAAATAATTGCTGTGAGGTCTCGAAAAACATATTAAATTTAACTATATCAAGAGAAAAGTCCAATTAATATGACGTTAATTGTCTGCATTCTTATTAAGTCTTAATTCTTATTAAAAATGAGAAACCAGTTTTAACATATTTTTTTTTTAAATATTCATCTCTGTGTATATGCTAAATCTTCATGTATATATGAAATTTATCAGATATAAACTCAACTGCTAGTGTGTGTTAAATTATTGCATTACAATTGTGACAGAAACAAAATACAAGGCAAATAAGAAATTCTCATTGTGTCGCGAAAATATATATCATCAACAAAATGCAACCATGACTTTCTCTTTTAAGTGTATACGAGACAAAGCTGTCTGTCCCCACATCCTCGTTTCGATGTCCCCGCAAGAAGATCTTTTTACTAATGATATTATTTGTTAATGCCACCTGAAAATATACATCCAGTGCCTTCCACAGGATTTTTTTTGGCGTCCCCGTCCCGAGAGGGGTGGGTTAGGGAGGGGTATCCCCTCCGTACGTCAAATTTTATTGCGGCATGTGTCAAATGACGTTATCTGGTGCGTTTTAGCTATTAAATTTAAGGCTAAGATGTTTTCAATTTTTTGTACAAGTTTAAACGAAATGAAATAAACGAAGCATCACCGTTTGAACGGCATACCTCTAGCCTTTTAAAAGCAAAAGCATCATTGTTGTTGCGAAACTGAAAGTAATGATTTTTTCCGGATGTTTATGTCCAGTGCGCATCACATTCGCACAGTGACGTCATGTCCAAACCCACTATTCTCGTCGTTCTCGAATCTTTAGGTTACACTCGATCTACTGATGGAGCCTTTTTTATTCGATTAATTATGTTCATATGGGCATGTATTTAGTGTTTTAACACTGTTTTAATCATTACAGCTGTTGAACATAGTACTGACTGGATTATTGGTGAATTGTAAAGATCTTGATTAAAATATATTCATATTATATACATGCTTTGTTCTTGCAAAAACAGCGGGAAATTTTCCTCGTGCACATCGTGCCTGCGCGTCATATGTTAAAAGACAAATGTCGCTCTATTGTTTAAAACAGTGTTGATTTTCTCATGTTTCATTCTGTCCATGAATAACTGTACTTCTAACGGTAATATTAACTGTCATCAAATGGACAAGTCATTTTAAGGGCCGTCTACGAAACATGTTGAACATTATTAGAAGTTTACAATATATAATAAATTCAACAATTTACGAACTAAAAATCACTTGCTAATTTTTTTTCCACCAATAAGTAAATTTGCATGGAAAAACCACGCCAATTTGTTTATAAGTTACCTATTTTTTCTCCATTTGTGAATTTATTTATGAGACGACCCTCAAACTTGAAACACTCACTGACCACAATAACGGGATTTCTCCCTGCAAAAATCATGCATGGGATTAACATTCCTTTGACGGGAAACTAGGACACCCAATGTCTTTAAAGACCTGTATTTAGTAAAGCGCATGATCGGTACACGCACGCTTTCCATGCGTGGAACGTGACGTCGTGTTTCAGCAGACATTTCGCACTCTTTTGTAGAAAACACGGGTTTTACATGGCATACATGTACATAAACAATGGCGGACGCCTTGCTTAAAAAAAATTGTCCGTGAAATTCCAGAACAATTTGTTGATCTCGATCGGCAATCATCGTGTGATACCGTCAAAAACAAAAAGCAGTTTCACGGAAGTAAACGGACTTACCGAGCAAATTATTATATTCGTACTCAAAATATTTTGAAAATTTGAACGTTTCGTGGGGACGAAACGTTCAAATTTTCGAAAACCGGCGAACATAAATTTTCCGAAAGTGAAAAAAAAAAAAAATTATAATTACATTTTTTTTTTTACCGATGGGGGCATCGGTAAAAAAAAAATCATAATTATAATTTATTTATTTTTTTCACTTTCGGAAAATTTTTGTTCGCCGGTTTTGTAAACCGTAAAATCAAAAAGTCCTGGCCTTGCAACGTCAAAAATTGTAATAGCTGTAATTGGTTGCTACATCATGATACACGAATCCAGTTAAATTTCCTGCGGTACCAAAAATTACGATAGCTGTAATTGTTGTTACATCATGATACACAAATCTAGTCAAAATTTCCTGTCGTACTGAAAATTGCGATAGCTGTAATGGTTTCAACATCATGAATACATCCTATCTTTGGGTGTAGATTGTTAGGTAAAAGCTGTATTCAGCATTTTGAAATGTCATTTAATGGTTGTATGTTTACAATTATGTACCCGTTAAGTGTGTTTACGGATGTGGTTTTTACAGCTTGGATATAATTTTGTATATTTTATTTATGTGGAAGTTTACATGTATGTAATTATGGCGTGTTCAAAATATGTAACAGTTATTAAGGTTTGTTTTTGATTTACTGATATTACTGAAAAACCTCGTATACATTTGTATTTCGTATATTTTCCTATATTTAAGAATGTTTTCCTATATTTTGGCAAAATTTGGTAATTTGTGCATCTCAAATTTGCGTAAACAGTATATCAAGAACCTATATCTTGATATTTTTCTCGCTTGCTTTGCTCGCATCAAACTTAAATACTTAGATTATTATTAGGTCATAGCGTGCATGTCCCAGTTGCCAATTGAGTAGCTTAAACATGTTTAGCAAAATGTTTTGTTCATTAAAACACCAGCTGTATGACTTATCAAGCTAGAATATGATCCCATATTGTCCTTATTATGAAGTATTTTTACCATGAGATTCCTATATTTTGTCCAAAAAAATCAGCAAAAGTCCAATATTTTTGGTGAAAATATGGTATGAAATGACACCGAGTGTCAGATCTTTTTTATCACATGCTTTTAAACGGAAAAAAAAACCCGTATAATTTTATCAAAACATGTTGATAAATCCTCAAAATAACGTCATGCGATTGGTCAGTCAAATAATATGTAGCCAATGAAAACGTTCAAAATGTTATCTTACACATGTGTAAGATAGAAATATTCGTAATGGTTGTATTACACGGGAGACAAGGTATAGCATGTGATAATATGTTATTAATAACAAATAAAACTCTTTACTATAATGCAAGTCATGTTGCACAAATGCACAGAAACAAGCTGGTGAAAAGGAAACATGAATGAAATCAAAATATTAAACTAAATGATGTATGACATTGAAATATTAAACTAAATGATGTATGAAATCGAAATATATTATACTAAATAATGTATGAAATCGAAATATTAAACTAAATGATGTATGAAATCAAAATCAAATCCAGTCTGTCAACCAAGTTCCCTAGAAAATAAAAGAACAATATAGGAATATTTTATTAAACTCGCCAAAGGCTCACTTACTAGCAATGGTATGAAATGACAACTCGTGTCAGATCCTATATTTATTGGTTAATGTCAACATATGTGCCTTTTGTTTCAATATGAAAAAGAACAATTGAGACATTTGGTGATAATGATTCACAAATAGTTCAGTGTAACAGCAACCATGATATGATATGAAATCATTCTACATGATGAATCTACACACACACACACCATCATGCACCTGGTGGGGTGGGGTGGAGCGGCGGGCAGTACCAGGGGAATTTGACTACCGGGTAATTTCATTTTTGGGATCAAATTCCCCACCCTAGAGCCAGGCATTATTGTATAAATCCCCACAGTGGGAGATGTCATATTTAAGTTGTGTGCAAAAGCTTGTGTCTAAATTTCTCAATATTATCAGGATCTAAAATCCGACCAGTCTATTTCCCGGGCCCGGGGGGTGTAAAATTTCTGCCTGTCGGGAATCGCTTTCAGTCTTAAGTCCCGTATTATGCCTGCCGCTCCGCCCTGGGGGAAAGTATTGATTGGTTCATCATTTTAATTAACATTTTTATGACAAATCTTATATAAAATATATAGAAGAGAATCATATTGAAATTGGCTGGTTTAGTATCGACTATCGAATCAGGGCACTACAATCGCTTTATCGATGCGTCGAAGAATCGACTTGCAGCTTTATCAGTCAGGCTAGTTATTGAAACAAATTCTTCATTCACTCAGCAGTGAGTGTGATCTTAGCTGATCTTGATCAAAGGATCACTGACAGTGCATGTATACATGTAGGACTTTATTTGTGGCGCGTCATGAGAAAACCGGTCATAATGCATGTGGGTAAAGTGTCGTCCCGGATTAACCTGTGCAGTCCGCACAGGCTTATACGGGAATGGCACTTTACGCTTTTATGGTATTTTCCGTTTCCAAGAGGTCTCTTCTAAACATAAATCCACTGTAGGCGGAAAGTGCCGTCCTGGATTAGCCTGTGCAGACTGCACAGGCTAATCCGGGACGACACTTTACGCACATGCATTAAGTCTGGTTTTCCCACGACGACCCACATTTATATAATAAATATAATTATAAAGGGCACTTACAACTAACACAAGACACTTTGTAAGGTCTTAGATTTGTTTTTTGTTTTTTTAAATCTCTGACAGTTCATTCCCAGTAATTTGCTGTCCTAATAGAATCATTATATATCTGTCAGTGCTAAGGACTTGATTTAGATCATTAATAAAAGTACAAAGAGCCACTAGCACAAGTCACATTGTAAGGATTACCCTCTGATGTCTTGGGGCTGTTCTTTTCCTGAAATCGCTTTGACTGAAGTTAAGTATCTTTTCTCAGGGAAGTGTGTATTTTCACAAAGTATTCTCTTTAAGTAGTTGTGATATTTGTTACTTGTCTGGGAGAAATTAGGTCCTTCCTAGACCAAAAGCTCATGGGGCCTGCAAACTTCTTAAACTTTTGTTGAAAACCACGAGGATCTATTCATAGAAGAGACTTGTAAATGAGAAATTGTTGTACCCTGTAATGAACTGCATGATTGCATATAGTGGTTACGATAACTTGAATGTAATGTGACACCAGGCCAATCATGTTATTGTATGTTCGTAATTTCTCAATGGAGAAATAAATACTTCCTGTTTTGTGTTTAAAGTTTTCCAAAAACGAGTTCAGATTATAGCATAATGCATTTACATGAAATATTATTGAAAATTATGCAAAATAAAAATTATTCAAATTTATTACAGACTGAACTTGATTCGCATTTGCATATTTAGTAATTTAGAGAACTTGTTCCATTCTATGAAATGTCAAAAAAAAAAAAAAATTCTAGTGGTGGAGTAATGCTAAATGATATTTTTATCTTAAGTTTCTTTTTTGTTTTCTGTTGCTTACAAAAGCTGACATAATCATTACCAAGGAGTCCATTCACACCATTTCACCACATATACCTAGAAAGTAGTTTAATGTGATATGATCAAATGTGATCATTTAAATTGACCTATAGTAACATGATCAAATGTGATCATTTCAGTGGACCTATAGTAACATGATCTGCATTTTATTCTCTGTGATTGTAAATTTTTTCCCAATAAAGCATTAAATAAATTGCACACACTTTAAATATAAAATGACTGTCTCCGGTTTGGTGCACTACATGCACTGTCAACATCTGTCACTGAGGCCAGAGACTCAAGATGTTACCTTGATTACTAAATAAATAACCAGACTGAAACGTGCTAGGTTCAATAGTCATTTCCAGGCCAAGTCGATTTCTTTCTGAGGTTGCAGGCAAAGTGTGGGGAAATTGTAGTTACCTAATTGTGTTGTTATGCTGTACAATACTTTTATACAAAAGTAAAGATCTCTCAGTTCGCTGCGCTTCAAAGTTTTTCATATCACGATCATTACACCTGCGCTTTCCATGATGTGACGTTTTGAATGTCAGCTTAATTTTCGAGAACTTTTCAAGCAAGCCACAAGTTTTACATGAAGTGCAAAAAAATGTCATGTGCATACTAAACGTAAATAGAATTTGTGTGTGTGTATGTCTGGTGAACAGTTAATTTCGAATAGGCGCTTCAGATTTCGATTTTATTTTGCGCGTTTTGGTACCATAATTTGTAATTAACTGCAAGCAACTATTTTTATATAAAAAGGGAATATTTTGCATATGGATATAACACATGAAAAGGGTGAATGTATTAAGTTACCTTTTTGAGATTGCAAAAGTAGGCTAGTGTATACATGTATATAGATGTATATGTCAACGAATGAATGTCGCAAGTTATATCATGATCGCGCTCCTTGGACCCACCAAATCGCAATTTAATGGAGTGAAAGCGTAAAAATCAGTACATTTCAGAACATCTCTGCAAGCCTCCCCGTTATATTATTCTAAGCCTCAACTGATATATTACACACCACCAGGCAGTAACCTGTTGTTCTCTCTGTCTAGAACTGTCAAAAATTGTAAAGGGGCCAGTAAACAAATGGTCATACCCATGGCCTAAGCCCATGTATATATATATATATATATATATTATATATATATATATCTCTAGACCAAGTATTTGTAAAAAAGATCAAGGGGTCAGGAAATAAATGGTCATACCTATGGCCTAAGCCCATGTTTATATACCTAGACCAAGTATTTGTAAAAAATATCAAGGGGTCAGGAACCAAATTGTTACAATTATGGCCTAAGCCCAGGTATATATATCTAGACCTAGTATTTGTAAAAAAGATCAAGGGGTCAAGAAACAAATGGTCATACCTATGGCCTAAGCCCATGTATATATATATATCTAGACCAAGTATTTGTAAAAAATATAAAGGGGCCAGGAAACAAATGGTCATACCTATGGCCTAAGCCCAGGTTTATATATCTAGACCTAGTATTTGTAAAAAAGATCAAGGGGTCAGGAACCAAATTGTTACAATTATGGCCTAAGCCCAGGTATATATATCGGGATCTTGTGTGTGTCTGTCCACAGCTGTGGTGTTGTGTGTCATCGAACAATAATGCTACATTTCTGTTATCTTGAGAGACCCTGCAATAGAATAACATTCTGTATAGTGAGTTTTCTCTGTCTGTTTTCTTTGCATTGTGTTTGGGAAAGTGGTACTATACAATTATGTGATATCTGAGACGTTTCGTCTGTCTTTTGTAGATTAACTCATGATTGGTGATCAAAATATTCCCTATGTTTTTGTGCTGTACTCACTCGGATAAAGATGTGCATGTATTTATTGCTTTAATTACTCGCAGTGTACTTCATAATAATGTTCATACATGCCATAATTTGTTGGATCATTTCCGGGACTCTGCCCGCGAATTTCCGTGATTTTTACTTATTTTCCGGGACTTGATCGAAAGTTACTTATTTTTCCAGATAAGCGTTTTTATTTGGTGGGAAAGTTGTTTTTGTGGGAAAAGGGGCGTGTGTTCATGTATTTATTCCAATCCAAGGCAACGTACTTTTTTTCATGAAAAAGTTTTAATGTTATAAGTACTCGTAGCAATAAACATATTCATTAAGATCACACTTAAATACTTATATACAAAAAGTAAAGATATCAACGTTTTTTCAATATGAAGTTTTTATTGCCAGTTGACACATCTATGTTTAGTGAAGCACCTGGTCAGTGCTAGCACGCTTTTCATGCGTGGAAAGTGACTTCGTTGGTGCAAGCAGACATTTCGCGCTCTTTCTAGCAAAACACGGGTTTTACATGGCATAACATAAAAATTGTGTTTTTGACTATTTTACCAGAAATTTCAAGGAAAGTAATTTAAAACAATGCCTTATTTAAGTAGTAAACTAACTGCGGATATTGTGAACAACGGAAACCATTGAGTAAACTGCTTTTACTTAGTACTCTTTCGTTATAAACTGATGCATGACTGTATACACTTACTAATGCATGTAAATATGTTTATTACGCCAATTAGTCGACTGTTTACGTCATTGTCAAACTGAATTAACTCAGCGTTTTAATGGGCTAATATCGATTTTTTTGTGGGAATGAAGCTCCGCCTTGAAGGCAGAGCTACTCGGTGACTGATTGCAGCTTAAGAATGCAGTGTGACAACTGCTGTTAATTACTCGTTTATGACACGTTGCCTAATCGGGTATCATTGCCTTGGGGACAAATAAGGGGATTAGTGGTCTGTCAAAAGTTAATCTTATATAGGTATGCACAGTTGATATGATTTCCGGGACATATGAACTAATTCCGGGACTGCGGGACGGGCACTGCATTTCCAGGACTATCCCGGATGATCTGGGACATATGGCATGTATGAATTAATGTTGATCTCTTTAATATTAAGTTATTTGCAGCATTACAAAATATAAACAATCTAGGCCATACTGTTATAGAAACTGCTAATAAAAAAGGCCTTGGAAAAAATATATTTGAGGCGTGTCATGGGAAAACCGGGCTTAATGCACATGCGTAGAGTGTCATCCCGGATCAGCCTTTGCAGTTTGCAAAGGCTAATCCAGAACATTATTTTCAACTTAGAGTCGATTTATGTTTAGAAGAGGCTTCCTTGAAACAGTAAATACCATAAAAGCGGAAAGTGTAGTCCTGAATTAGCCTGTGCCGACTGCACAGGCTGATCCGGGACGACGACACATTACACAGTTGCATTAAGCCCGGTTTTCTCACGACATGCCTCATTTATAATTTATTATAACGTATATGTAACAGAACATTGTAACCACTATGCACGGATTGTAACAGTAACCCGACATAGAATATCAAAAGACAAAATCACACTCAAGTGGGGAAAAATTCACGGAAATGTCAGAGAATTTTACTCTGGAATTTCAGTGGGGACCTAAATAAGTTATCATTCACCGATTCAAGTTTTGGAGGGGGGGGTGGCCCAGAAAGGTTCTGTACGTATCAACTTACACATTTATAAATTGTATGAGGTTTGTCGTGGAAAACCCGGGCTTAATGCATGTGCGTAAAGTGTTGTCCCGGATTAGCCTGTGCTGTCTGCACAGGCTAATCAAGGGCAACACTTTCCGCTTTTATGGTAGTTTCTCTTTCAAGGAAGTCTGTTTTAAACATAAATCCACTGTAGGCGGAAAGTGTTGTCCCGGATTAGCCTGTGCAGACTGTACAGGCTAATCTAGGATGACACTTTACGCACATGCATTAAGCCTGGTTTTCCCACGACACTCTACATATATATTGCAAAGCAATGACATTAAATTGCGGGATATCATAGTTAAACTTGGTTCAGATATTCAAAACGTGTACAAAACATCTGTGGAACATAACTTTAAACTTACTAAGAGAGAATATCTCAGTTCAAAAATCAAGTTTTATGCAATTAAACGGGGGTGGGAGGTGTTGGGCATGTGCCGTCTACACTCGCTGTATATCCGCCTTTGGTAATTTTTAACTTTAATCTTTTCTTTTCCAGGTTGAGGGTCAGAACGGGGAGATCGGCCATGAGGTGCTGGGGGTGACCAGCCAGACAGAGCTTGAACGTAAGAAGGGAGGGCTGACCCTGCCCCTGAGCCATGTGAAATTCCCCGCCACCGACATCAAGACTCCACAGGAGGCCCCTGAAGACCTCTCAGGTAAAGCCCTAAGTAACATTTATTTAGTTTCTTTCGAGTCTGTTTCCTAGGTAGAACCACTACTTGGTGTCCTATGTAATAATAAGAAAGATCATTCAAACATGAGAAAGATCCTTCAAACGCTCCCCACGTAGGGATCAAACTTACAACTGCCCGATCCCAAGGCTGACATTTTATCCATTACACGACTGCAAACATTGAAATATGAACAAAATATGAAACTTATACTTGTGTCCTAAGCCCTGAAGTAACATGGAAATATGAACAAAATGTGAAACATGTGGGGACTCTGTTTTTTTGGATGTGATTATATAAGCGAGATGTTTTGCCCGTATATTGCCATATTAATCAATAACATCAGTGTCATAACTGTTTGCTCGGTTAGACATGTGCCACTACCCACATCCTCCACTAAATATAAAATATAAATATAAAAAGACCTCCGTTTTTTAGTGATGACCGTTTGAATAGTGAACCTAAAGAAGAGGAGGGACGCATTCTATTCTAAGATACATTTAAGTAATATACATGTAAGGAAGAACAGCTGGCAATCCAAAGATAACAACAGGTTTTTAACTAAACCTATTTGAAACCATTTTAGTTTCTGTATTAAAACATGTAAACAAGATATTGCACTAACAAGCTTGAATAGCAGACACCTACAACAAAACCGTCTATAAGTAAAGTCTGGCAAGATATTGCACTTACAAGCTTGAATAGCAGACCTCTACAACAAAACCGTCTATAAGTAAAGTCTGGCAAGATATTGCACTAACAAGCTTGAATAGCAGACCTCTACAACAAAACCGTCTATAAGTAAAGTCTGGCAAGATATTGCTCTAACAAGCTTGAATAGCAGACACCTACAACAAAACATTTCAATATTTATAACGTTTTTGTATTTAAGTTGGATTCGTTCGTAAGGTTATAAAGTCTCATTTACTTGCAATAGATTCTAAATAAAATATATTGCGGCTTAATTGTACATGTAACAAAAGTCACAATGTCACAGGCAGTAATAAGTAAAGAAGGCATCTCTATAATATGGCTTGGTGATTTTTTCAAACAGTATATCTTATTACGAAAATCTAAAAATGTTTAATTCAAATAATCGTTCTTTCAAAGTATTTTTATCGGTCCTGAGGCCTTCGAAATAACGAGGTTCGACTGTATGTTTATGCAATTACATGGTCAAATCCCACTTCACACTTTAGCTAAAAATACCTGGTAAGTACTATTACCGTAATACTATTAATAGGTGACTTGGACAGTGTTCATTGTCCCGAAACACTTTGTCTTGTTAGTGTGCAACTAGTTGCAATGTGGCATTATGGTCGATACCTTCTCATTTGGAAGCAGCTTTGTTAAATGACAAGTGTGAGCTTGATTTCAGGTAGACATTACTCTTGATGATTCTATAGCTTGTGCTTGACTTCAAATGAACTTGGTAATTGTTTAAAAAACTCCTTAGTTACTGGTGTGATTCTTCCTTCATTTTATTGGATTTCCTCCTATTGAAAGCCAAGTTTTATTTTCAAACAGTTTTTAATTTTAATGAACACGTTTAGGGACAGGGAAGTTTTGCATCGTTTCTAAAATTGCATTCTTATACTGGTAGTTATACTCCAGCAAACGAAGTTTAGTGGGGGTATTTAGGAGTGAGCTTGTCTGTCTGTCGGTCTGTTGGCTTTTGGTTTCCGGATGATAACTCAAGAAAGGCTTGACATATTCAAATAATTTTTGGTACACATGTCATAGAATACAGGTCAGGTTCGATGTTGGTTACAAAACACTAAATGTTGACAGAGTTATGGGTCCTTTTTGGCTTAAAATTCCCTAAACACATGACTTCCGGATGATAACTCAAGATAACTACGATCATCCAAGTTGGTACGTTGGTTAGTCGGGAGGAAAGGAAGACGCCTATCAATTTTGAGGTCAACAGGTCAAGGTCATAGCGGCTTGTAACATGAAAACTGAAGACCATTTTGTTTCCGCAGGATATCTAAAGATGTTTTGGCCTATTTGATGTTTAAATCAAACAGAAAACAGGTATCCTTATATAATAGACTGTAAAAATAAATCCATAAGTGTACATAAAAAAAAATCTTTCAGCTTTATATTTACTTTCTAAAGCATCAACTTTAATTTCCTCTCCATGTGTTAATGTACACATACAATATTAAAAAAATCTCTTAACAATTGCACATATTGACGACTTGGCTGTAAGTCGGGGGGCATACATGTTTAACAAACATCTCTTGTGTTTGGTACACATGTGTAGCATCATTAAATATGGGTCAAGTTCGACTTTGGTTACAAACCACTAAATTTTGACAGAGTTTTGGCCCTTTGTTTGACTTAAATTCACTAAAAACATGGTTTCCTGACGATAACTCAACAATGGCTTGACATATTTAAATAATTCTTGGTATACATGTGTAGCATCATAACATACGGGTCAAGTTCGACTTTGGTTACAAACCACTAAATTTTGACAGAGTTATGGCCCTTTATTTGACTTAAATTCCCTAAAAACATAGTTTCCTAACGATAACTCAACAATGGCTTGACATATTTAAATAATTATTGGTACATATGTGTAGAATCATAAAATACAGGTCAAGTTCGACTTTGGTTACAAACCACTAAATTTTGACACACTTATGGCCCCTTTTTTACTTAAATTCCCGAAAAACATGGACAATAACTCATGAAAGGCTTCACATATTTAAATTATTTTTTGGTACATAGGTGTAACATCATACATGCCATATATTTTTCAGGCCAAAACAGGACATTGACAAAAAATCGCCAGGACATTTGACATTTGAGCAGGACACCTATGTATACACTAGCCGATTTTCATTGTTGTCCATAATGTGCAACATAAATATTTTCAGCCATATAGTAATTATAACATCACGTATGTACATGCGTATAATAAAATGTAATATATTTATGTAAATATAATAAAATCGTAATCCGAAACGCCTATCTGAATTTTACTGTTCACACGATGTAAACACAAGTTCTATTCATAGTTAAGATGAACATGCATTGCATGTAAATTCTGTGTTCTGCTACTGCAAACGACCTCCAGGTGTAGCACATTTTTCACAACCCATTGCTGTAATTCGGCTGCTAATCAGAGCGACAGCCAAGAAAAGATGTTGCCATGGATGGCATGCGTGATATTAGCTGATGACGTCAAACTGTTACACTCTGATGTTGCGTGTGTCGGGTGATACAGGTGTCAATGACAAGCATTGTAGGCGCCAAAATCCGGACCAAACCGGACAATAATTACTGCTCCTCTTTGACACGCGGCTGACGGGCATTGTTGTCATAGGGACCAATTAAGAGATTAATGATGTGAAGTTAATTGTTGACCCAATAAAGCACACTAAAATCGATTTTTGTGGTTGACTGGGACAAAATGCATCTGAGCGGGATGCGGGGACAAACCTCGGGAAAGCGGGACAATCCCGGCGAGACCAGGACGTATGGCATGTATGTGTAACATCATAAAATACAGATCAAGTTCATTTTTGGTTACAAACCACTAAATGTTGACAGAGTTATGGCTCCTATTGAAATTAAATTTTTCCAAATACACTTGTGACCATTCACAAATTAAAGCATTCTCTCTCTGTCCATTTCTTCCGAATGGATGCCATAGTTTTGTGACAAGGCCATATTGTGGGGGTATATCCGTCACTCATGTGACAATTCTATTTGGTAATTGATTCCAATATAACTTTGTCATTTTTAAATGACTATGGTATTTATTTTCATAAAATGGGAATTTATTCCAGATGGGGATGAGCCATTGCTATTGTGTGATTGATTTCAGATGGGGATGAGCCATTGCTATTATGTGATTGATTTCAGAGGGGGATGAGCCATGATTTCATTTCAGAGGGGTTTAGCCATTGCTATTATAGGATTTATTTCCGATGGGGTTTAGCCATTGCTATTATGTGATTGATTTCAGATGGAGATGAGCCGTTGCTCAGTGGGTCAGGCACTGTCAGCAAGGAGATCACTGATGAGAACTTGCTGGAGGCCTGGAGGGATGTGCTTAAGAAATGGCATCAGACCCTCTCACAGAAACCAAAACAGGTATGAGACTATGAGAAAAACCTCTCACAGAAACCAAAACAGGTATGAGACTATGAGAAAAACCTCTCACAGAAACCAAAACGGGTATGAGACTATGAGAAAACCTCTCACATAAACCAAAACAGGTATAAGACTATAAGAAAACCTCTCACAGAAACCAAAACAGGTATGAGACTATGAGAAAACCTCTCACAGAAACCAAAACAGGTATGAGACTATGAGAAAATCTCTCACAGAAACCAAAACAGGTATGATACTATGAGAAAACCTTTCACAGAAACCAAAACAGGTATGAGACTATGAGAAAACCTTTCACAGAAATCAAAACAGGTATGACACTATAAGAAAACCTCTCACAGAAACCAAAACAGGTATGAGACTATGAGAAAACCTTTCACAGAAACCAAAACAGGTATGAGACTTTGAGGAAACCTCTCACAGATACAAACACAGGTATGAGACTATGATAAAACCTTTCACAGAAACCAAAACAGGTATGAGACTTTGAGAAAACCTCTCACAGATACCAAAACAGGTATGACACTATGAGAAAACCTCTCACAGAAACCAAAACAGGTATGAGACTATGAGCCAATGTTCAGTGCAATAGTTTTGAAGCCTGTGACAGACAGCCTTCAGTAGGTGTGTATGAGTTTAAATAGTCCAATATATAGATGGCTAACCCCTTTATCCATAGCAGACCCCGCGATTCTTGTAGGTGGGGCAACAAATCCAAGTCGCAGTGGTGTTATGGATTTAGTGTCTGCCCTCCCATTATACAGACTCAAAAAGCCTCTTGCTTTTGACACAATCAAGCCATATTAATAGTCTAAACTTTGCAAAATTATCTGTAACCTTGTTGATAAGAAATAAATACATTGATAGTATGTTTCATAGTCAAAGCACTTGTAGGTGACCCAGCTGTCCAGGAAGGGGGTACCTGAGGCCCTCAGAGGGGAGGTATGGCAGCTGCTGGCAGGCTGCCAAAACAACACAGAGCTTCTGGAGGCATACAGGATACTTATCACCAAGGTAACTGGCTTTTTGATCACAAATAGACCATGAAGATGAGCAGATTTTGTTGTTGGTAGCTTTTTGAGTTGCCCGTAAGATAGTCAAAACCCAGACCAAGTTTGAAACAACTCTCAGTTGGACAGTTACAACTAAAAAATCAGTTTTCAAAATAAAACGTAATTTTTAATAAGCAAATCCTCTGTAAATGTTGAAAATGAAAAAGTCTCTTTAGTATATGTACAAATACTTGGATTGTTCACACTGTACACAATCTTTATCCATAGTTTTATATCGGCTTTATAAGCTTTTAAGGCAAGTAATTTTAAATATTGAATGTAAAGACTCATTCAGGACATGACATTTAAATTAAATTGTGTAATTATGATTTTTAAAGCCTCCAAATCCACATTGGGCATTAAATATTTGTCTTTGTATAATATTAATTACATACACTATTGAATAAACATATTGTTCAATGTTACTCACTGTAACAATATTACATACTACAATATATTTAACTACTTATTCTTTATCCCTAAAAATATATCAAAGCGTACCCTGTGCTTCAAGAGCTGTTGCAGAATGTTCATACACTATATATAGGATCTAACACGAGTTGTCATTTTATACCATATTTTATTAATCGAGTTCAGGAATGTTGTTAGTAAGCGAGCCTTTGGCGAGCTTTCTAACAAATTTCCTGGACGAGTTTTAAAAAATATGGTATAAAATGACAACGAGTGTCAGATCTTTTTTATCAAATGCTTTTAAACGAAACAAAAATCTTCTAATTTTACCAAAACATGTTGAAAAATCCAAAAAGTTGTGTACTGACGTGACGTCATTTCATGTTGACGACGTCATTTCACCAAAATAGCGTCATCCGATTGGTCAGTCAAAGAATATGTAACCAATGAAAACGCTCAAAATGAATTATTCATAATGGTTGCATTACACGGGAAACAAGGTATTGCATGTGATAAAATAGTATTCATATAGCTCGGACACATTAACCTGACACTGACTCTATGCATGAATATATATTACAAATCCATTACAATGAATATATTAGTTTCCATTCTGAAATCAAGTTAAATCGATAAACGAGCAGCGCGCAGGATATACAGTTATGGTATCGTTAAGCTTGTGAAACACGCGCACAAACAAATCTGAGTATAAATATAGGAAACAATTCAAGTGCGTAATTTATGCAAATAGGGTTTTAGAGTGTCGGGTCAGTGTCTCCAAGCTTTAGCTAAGTGTCATTCGGTGTTTTCCAGGACAGTGCGGGTGAGGCGGTGATTCAGAGGGACATCAACCGGACGTTCCCAGCACACGACTTCTTCAAGGAGTCCGGGGGCATCGGGCAAGAGTCTCTCTTCAGAATCAGCAAGGTGAACATTTGAAAATTTATTTTAAATTTATTCCTCCACCAAGAAAGTTAGTAACTTCCTTGAGCACGAAACTGTGTTATCTGCTTAACGTTTTATAATCAGATACCATAGTTTCACACACAACCCTCGTTATGTTTGAGTTTGTTAGCAACTTTCCGCACAATAGTATGAATGGATTTGCAAGTTGGAAAGTGGCCAATGAACAAATGATCAGATTTTGGTGGACATCGGGATCAAGAATTGTTTAAAGGTGTAAATAAAGTGTGTGCGTTTGCAATAAATGTTAGTAAGTGCTGTTATTAAGTTATTAATTTTCATTTACAGTACCTTTTCTAATATAAATAACGATGCTAATCCTAAATATTAATTATGGTTTTGGCAATAAATAAAACTACAAGAAACCTTGATACATGCCATGGTAAGTTATAAACATGTTTGTTCTTACAGGCATATTCAGTGTATGATGAAGAGATTGGCTATTGTCAAGGGCAGTCATTCTTGGCAGCAGCTTTACTTCTTCATGTGAGTAGTCCCCCTTGCAATGATTTTGCATTGAAATCTTGAATATTAAAAGGGAGTTTTTCACAGATTTGTGTGCCCCCGATCGAAGATGGTGGGGTATATTGGTTTGCAAATGTCGGTCAGTCGGTTAGTCTGTCTAGTCCCTCTCTAGGAGCACTTTCATTTCCGCTCTTTAAGTCCAACAGTTTTCATCTGATCTTTACTAAACTTAATGAAAATGTTTTGGGGAATAATATCTTGGCCAAATGTGATAAAATGAAAGCAACAGAACACTCCAAATTATTCCATCGTTTAGCGTTACAAGCGCCTTATAATTTTATCAATTTCGACTTACTCATTATTTAAATGGTATTTACAGTATATTTCTATGTATAATAGTGTTATTTTTCTCCTTTATATACACTGTTTCTTTTATTTTTGGAATCTGTAACAAAAAGTTGGAATATTGTTGATTCTATAATCTGTGAACAGGTCCCTTGAATGAGCATAAACATATTCTACACACTGTTACCATGTAATGGGCCAAACTTACTTAATGACTTTAAACTAAAACAGTATACTTAATAAAATTAATCTGGTATTTTAGAAAGTAAAATTTGTCCACCATAAAGATTCAGACACTGAAAAAAAAAAATGTCCAAAAAAATGAGTTAAATATGGTATGTTTGAGTGACTGTAACTCTATAGCAAAATTGCCTGACTAAAGATCTAAGAAAACAGGACGTAATGTCCTGAAAATTTGCACTAATTCCATAATCAGACCCATTTTATGTCTTGTAAATTAGAATTCGGCCGTGTGATTCTTACACGGAACCGAATGCCCAGTAATCCCATTTTCGGAATGTCTGATATAATGATCCAAGTATTTTGCAGATGCCAGAGGAGCAGGCGTTCAGTGTTCTAGTCAAGATCATGTTCGACTACGGGCTCCGTGACTTCTTCAGGAACGACTTCTCCGTGTTGCACCTGTCCTTCTACCAACTGGAAAGATTGCTTCAGGTATTGTAAGATCTAGCACCCATCTGAACAAAGCTCCTTTGTCAAAACGTCAGTCAATTTCTTAAAATGATTAAGTTTATTTTGTCTGGGACAAAGAATTTACGGATACTTCCTTAATCCTATTTTACCATATTTCACATATCAAATACCGATTTTCACAAAGAAACATTGATTTTTAGTTTTCACTTAAATATGACTTAAGTTAAGATTTAGGAGCTATGGCAATATGGCATCGTCGTTATTCTGGTGCACATGTATTAAACCACTTGAGCTAACGCCAACTCCAAATTGTTGTTTATTAGCAATAAATAACTCGAAATCAAACATGATTTCTTGAATGATATTCCACAGGACCACATGCCGGAGTTGTTTGACCACTTCATGGAGATGAACCTTGAGGCCCACATGTATGCCTCCCAGTGGTTCCTCACGCTTTTCACCGCCAAGTTCCCGCTGTTCATGGTCTACCACATACTGGACGTCTTCCTAAGTGAGGTGGGTCAGAGTCCATTGTGCATTGCTTAAAGTCATTATTAATGTGTAATTGTTTTCGTGGAAATTGTTTTAAACGTACAATATTGCCACTAGTGCAACTCTAAAACTAGTAAATATGCGAATTTTTATTGATGCACTTAAAAAGGGAACCAAAGTAAAACGTCTATATAGAGAACACTGGGTAAGTAACATGAAACACGGAAAAATATGAGGCACGTCGTGGGAAAACCAGACTTAATGCATGTGCATAAAGTGTCATCCCAGATTACCCTGTGCAGTCCACACAGGCTAATCCAGGATGGCACTTTCCGCCTACAGTGGATTTATGTTTAGAAGAGAATTCCAAGAAACAGAAAATACCATAAGAGCGGAAAGTGCCATCCCGGATTAGCCTGCACGGACTTCACAGGCTAATCCGGGATGACACTTTATGCACATGCATTAAGTCCGGTTTTCCAACGACGCGCCTCATATGTAATTAAAATGTGGTTGTTTGCTTAATCCCACTGAGTTGAAATAAACCTAAGTGTGGTCTGGGGGAGTGGTTATTTCATCAATGTTCACATGATGATGTGGTAAAGTGATTTCCCCTTTGCTATCCAGGGCAGGAACACGCTGTTCAGCATTGCGATGGGCCTACTGAAGGTGTCTCGTAAAGACCTGCTGGCGCTCGACTTCGAGGGCATCCTCAAGTACTTTAGAGTCCAGTTACCCAAGAGATTCCGTACAGAAGAGGCTACCAGCGAACTCATGCAGGTACCAGTAACATACATTTGTACTTCATTTCATCAAAACTGTTTTTATCACATGCTATACCTTGTTTCCCGTGTAATACAACCATTACGAATATTTCTATCTTACACATGTGTAAGATAACAATTTGAGCGTTTTCATTTGCTACGTATTCTTTGAATTACCAATGGCATGACGTTATTTTGGTGAAATGACGTCGTCAACATGAAATGACGTCACGTCAGTACACAACTTTGAGAATTTACCAACTTATTTTGGTAAAATTAGAAGGGTTTTATTACGTTTAAAAGCATGTGATAAAAAATATCAGACACTCGTCATTTCATACCATATTTTATTAAACTCGTCCAGGAAATTCGTTAGTAAGCTCACCAAAGGCTCGCTTACTAACAAATTCCTGAACTCGTTTAATAAATTGTGGTATGAAATGACAACTCGTGTCAGATCCTATATATCTTAGCTCGATCATGTCAAAAGCCTGAGGCTTATTGAGACTCTTGTGTGTCCATTTCCTGTCGAGTGCCATTATTGAGACCCTTGTGTGTCCATTTCCTGCCTAGTGCCATTATTGAGAGTCTTGTGTGTCCATTTCCTGTCTAGTGCCATTATTGAGACCCTTGTGTGTCCATTTCCTGTCTAGTGCCATTATTGAGACCCTTGTGTGTCCATGTCCTGCCTAGTGCCATTATTGAGATCCTTGTGTGTCCATTTCCTGCCTAGTGCCATTATTGAGACCCTTGTGTGTCCATTTCCTGCCTAGTGCCATTTTTGAGACTCGTGTGTGTCCATTTCCTGCCTAGTGCCATTATTGAGACCCTTGTGTGTCCATTTCCTGTCTAGTGCCATTATTGAGATCCTTGTGTGTCCATTTCCTGCCTAGTGCCAGTACTGAGATCCTTTTGTGTCCATTTCCTGCCTAGTGCCATTATTGAGACCCTTGTGTGTCCATGTCCTGCCTAGTGCCATTATTGAGACCCTTGTGTGTTCATTTCCTGCCTAGTGCCATTATTGAGATCCTTGTGTGTCCATTTCCTGCCTAGTGCCATTATTGAGACCCTTGTGTGTCCATTTCCTGCCTAGTGCCAGTACTGAGACCCTTGTGTGTCCATTTCCTGCCTTGTGCCATTATTGAGACCCTTGTGTGTCCATTTCCTGTCTAGTGCCATTATTGAGACCCTTGTGTGTCCATTTCCTGCCTAGTGCCATTATTGAGACCCTTGTGTGTCCATTTCCTGCCTAGTGCCATTATTGAGACCCTTGTGTGTCCATTTCCTGCCTAGTGCCATTATTGAGACCCTTTTGTGTCCATTTCCTGTCTAGTGCCATATTGAGACCCTTGTTTGTCCATTTCCTGTCTAGTGCCATTATTGAGACTTGTGTGTGTCCATGTCCTGCCTAGTGCCATTATTGAGACCCTTGTGTGTCCATGTGCTGCCTAGTGCCATTATTGAGACCCTTGTGTGTCCATGTCCTGCCTAGTGCCATTATTGAGACCCTTGTGTGTCCATTTCCTGTCTAGTGCCATTATTGAGACCCTTGTGTGTCCATGTCCTGTCTTGTGCCATTATTGAGACCCTTGTGTGGCCATTTCCTGCCTAGTGCCATTATTGAGACCCCTGTGTGTCCATGTCCTGCCTAGAGCCTTTATTGAGACCCTTGTGTGTCCATGTCCTGCCTAGTACGATTATTGAGACCATTGTGTGTCCATGTCCTGCCTAGTGCCTTTATTGAGACCCTTGTGTGTCCATGTCCTGCCTAGTTCGAGTACTGAGACCCTTGTGTGTCCATGTCCTGCCTAGTGCCATTATTGAGAATCTTGTGTCCATTTCCTGCCTAGTGCCATTATTGAGACCCATGTGTGTCCATGTCCTGCCTAGTGCCATTATTGAGAATCTTGTGTCCATGTCCTGCTTAGTGCCATTATTGAGACCCTTGTGTGTCCATGTCCTGCCTAGTGCCATTATTGAGATCCATGTGTGTCCATTTCCTGCCTAGTGCCATTATTGAGACCCTTGTGTGTCCATTTCCTGCCTAGTGCCATTATTGAGATCCTTGTGTGTCCATGTCCTGCCTAGTGCCATTATTGAGACCCTTGTGTGTCCATGTCCTGCCTAGTGCCATTATTGAGATCCTTGTGTGTCCATTTCCTGCGTAGTGCCATTATTGAGACCCTTGTGTGTCCATGTCCTGTCTAGTGCCAGTACTTTGTGTCTTAAAGGGACTTGTTCACAGATTTTTGTATTTTTGAAAAATGTCATTTAATGTCTGCACTGCAAACACTAAAGAAGTGTGACTGACCAAAAACAAATATTATATAAAGACAAAAAAAAAATTTGAAATGTTGCCTTCGCCCGGACTCTAACCACGTCCGCCAGGATAAAAAATCTGTCACTGTAACCACTCGACCATTCTGGCTGCCGATCATTGTGGTAAATTTTTAACGCTATTTAATTGATACACATGTTTTCCAAAAAACCGACGAAAAGCGATTTGTTATTTTATCCGTTGCAATGGATGATTTTTTCATAAACGACACTATAATAATTATTTCCAATTAATTTCCTTGTCAGTAGTGTTATTTTGCTAGTTTATATATAATTTATTTTTATTTTTGGGATCTACGACAAAAAAATGAAAATTGTCAATTTGCCAGTCTGTGAATAGGTCCCTTTAAGAAAGCACGCTGGAACGCACCTTGAATCTGAATCACACTCAAAATCTCCCTATTGCAAGGTGGACACCATATCCACTGATATATTTATTTGAGGCATGTCGTGGGCAAACTGGGCTTAATGCATGTGCCTAAAGTGTCATCCCGGATAAGCCTGTGCAGTCCGCACAGCCTAATCCGGGATGGCACTTTCCGCCTACAGTGGATTTATGTTTAGAAGAGACTTCCTTGAAACTGAAAATACAATAAAAGCGGAAAGTGCCGTCCTGGTTTAGCCAGTATGGACTGCACAGTCTAATCCATGACGACACTTTACGCACATGCATTAAGCCCGGGTTTCGCATGACACGCCTCATTTGTTCTTTTTGCCATGTTTTATTGACCCAACATTTCAGTCTCAACAGTCCTACGCCTGTTCGTGGCCAAGATGACTTATTATTTGCTTAGACACCTTTTTGGTCACTTGCTATTTTGCAAAATATAATTTAAGTAGGACAAGAAAAGGGCTAGTGGCCAGTGTCTATGGCAGAATTGATCTAAACAGGTTGATAGGTGTTTATAATGTTTTTTCTGTATCTTATAAATTTTTAGTGACAATTTTCAACGTCTAGCAGTTTTAAGGAGACTGTTTATATCAATGAACCCACCACAAAGTCTTATGTCGGATTACTTGAAAGAAGTAGTACTTGATCAAGGTGTCTGTGTGAAATGTCATGAGAACACTTTTTTTGTTACACTGAACTCTTTATTGTTCCAACTGCAACCATGACCCCTGCATGATTGTTGCCTTGGTTATGCAGCATTTTAATTAAGGAAAAAACATAGAATTTTTTTTTGCACCAGTTAATTCAAAAGTCATGTTGCAGGTTGCACTGAACTTCAAGATCCGGAACTCTAAGCTGAAGAAGTATGAAAAGGAGTACCAGGCAATTAAGGAGCAGGAGATGCAGCAGGAGGACCCCCTGCAGAGATATGAGGTACAGTGTTGACACCTTCGTCCCAGAGAAGTTCTCTTTAACAACTGTACTTGTCTCACATAACGAGGTGCAGTGTTGACACCTTCGTCCCAGAGAAGTTCTCTTTAACAACTGTACTTGTCTCACATAACGAGGTATAGTGTTGACACCTTCGTCCCAGAGAAGTTCTCTTTAACAACTGTACTTGTCTCACATAACGAGGTACAGTGTTGACACCTTCGTCCCAGAGAAGTTCTCTTTAACAACTGTACTTGTCTCACATAACGAGGTACAGTGTTGACACCTTCGTCCCAGAGAAGTTCTCTTTAACAACTGTACTTGTCTCACATAACGACGTACAGTGTTGACACCTTCGTCCCAGAGAAGTTCTCTTTAACAACTGTACTTGTCTCACATAACGAGGTACAGTGTTGACACCTTCGTCCCAGAGAAGTTCTCTTTAACAACTGTACTTGTCTCACATAACGAGGTATAGTGTTGACACCTTCGTCCCAGAGAAGTTCTCTTTAACAACTGTACTTGTCTCACATAACGAGGTATAGTGTTGACACCTTCGTCCCAGAGAAGTTCTCTTTAACAACTGTACTTGTCTCACATAACGAGGTATAGTGTTGACACCTTCGTCCCAGAGAAGTTCTCTTTAACAACTGTACTTGTCTCACATAACGACGTACAGTGTTGACACCTTCGTCTCAGAGAAGTTCTCTTTAACAACTGTACTTGTCTCACATAACGAGGTATAGTGTTGACACCTTCGTCCCAGAGAAGTTCTCTTTAACAACTGTACTTGTCTCACATAACGACGTAAAGTGTTGACACCTTCGTCCCAGAGAAGTTCTCTTTAACAACTGTACTTGTCTCACATAACGACGTACAGTGTTGACACCTTCGTCCCAGAGAAGTTCTCTTTAACAACTGTACTTGTCTCACATAACGAGGTATAGTGTTGACACCTTCGTCCCAGAGAAGTTCTCTTTAACAACTGTACTTGTCTCACATAACGAGGTATAGTGTTGACACCTTCGTCCCAGAGAAGTTCTCTTTAACAACTGTACTTGTCTCACATAACGACGTACAGTGTTGACACCTTCGTCCCAGAGAAGTTCTCTTTAACAACTGTACTTGTCTCACATAACGACGTACAGTGTTGACACCTTCGTCCCAGAGAAGTTCTCTTTAACAACTGTACTTGTCTGAACACTTGTTTAGGTATACAAAGTTATGTGTGGATTCGGGAATATGTATAAGTTTATTTACAAAGGCTAAGGAACCTAATAATGAGATGTTTGATAAAAACAAATCAGCAGAAATGTTATAAAACTTTAAAACCCCAAGCAGGTATCAAACTCACGATTTAGGAGCCATACGAAGAAATGACAGTAGACAGCACTTTAACCAACTGATCCATTCTGCTTTGTAAGGAAACGTGTAAACTAATGGTTATACAAAATGCTCACAAACCTGACGTCAAAATGTAAACATTAAAAGGGCCAAACAAACACGACCCATATTATAAATTGATTTTTATCTCAGAATGCGAAAACTGTTTCCCCATTATTTGTACCTTATTTAAACCATTATAATATGCCATTATTAAGATCTTAATTTCAGATTAAAAGAAATTGCCCCCTTGAGGCCTTTTTCGTTGACATGGTTCCTTTAACAAGGGTTTTTGTTACAATTATATTGAACCACCACCAAGGGTTTTTGTTACAATGATATTGAACCACTACCAAGGGTTTTTGTTACAATGATATTGAACCACCACCAAGGGTTTTTGTTACAATGATATTGAACCACCACCAAGGGTTTTTGTTACAATGATATTTTTTTGTTACAATGATATTGAACCACCACCAAGGGTTTTTGTTACAATGATATTGACCCACCACCAAGGGTTTTTGTTACAATGATATTGAACCACCACCAAGGGTTTTTGTTACAATGATATTGAACCACCACCAAGGGTTTTTGTTACAATGATATTGAACCACCAACAAGGGTTTTTGTTACAATGATATTGAACCACCACCAAGGGTTTTTGTTACAATGATATTGAACCACCACCAAGGGTTTTTGTTACAATGATGTTGAACAACCACTTAGGGTTTTTGTTACAATGATATTGAACCACCACCAAGGGTTTTTGTTGCAATGATATTGAACCACCACCAAGGGTTTTTGTTACAATGATATTGACCCACCACCAAGGGTTTTTGTTACAATGATATTGAACCACCACCAAGGGTTTTTGTTACAATGATATTTTTTTGTTACAATGATATTGAACCACCACCAAGGGTTTTTGTTACAATGATATTGAACCACCACCAAGGGTTTTTGTTACAATGATATTGAACCACCACCAAGGGTTTTTGTTACAATGATATTGAACCACCACCAAGGGTTTTTGTTACAATGATATTGAACCACCACCAAGGGTTTTTGTTACAATGATATTGAACCACCACCAAGGGTTTTTGTTACAATGATGTTGAACAACCACCAAGGGTTTTTGTTACAATGATATTGAACCACCACCAAGAGTTTTTGTTACAATGATATTGAACCACCACCAAGGGTTTTTGTTTCAATGATATTGAACCACCACCAAGGGTTTTTGTTACAATGATGTTGAACAACCACCAAGGGTTTTTGTTACAATGATGTTGAACCCCACCACCAATGGTTTTTGTTATAATGATGTTGAACCACCACCAAGGGTTTTTGTTACAATGATATTGAACCACCACCAAGGGTTTTTGTTACAATGATATTGAACCACCACCAAGGGTTTTTGTTACAATGATGCTGAACCACACCATTTGCAGCGTGAAAACAAGCGTCTGATGGAGGCGAACATCCGACTGGAGCAGGAGAATGATGACATGGCACACGAGCTGGTGGAAAGCAAACTGAACCTCACCAAGCAGCTCGATCAGGTACTAGTGATTTAAATCAGTAAAAAACAAGATTTGTTGATTAATAAGAGCTAAAAGTCACTATTAATTAAATTGTCACAACTAATACACATAATATTATATAGCTTTTTATTAAAAACGTTTTATTGTGATTCAAATCATTTTGCCGCCAATGTGAAGTAGATTAATTTATTATTAAGTAATTTTTAGGTAGTGTATGATATCATATCCATAATTTGAAATGGTTTGTTACTGGTACCAATCTGATAAAGGAGGTTTGTTCTATTCTATCTGTATTTTTATTGTAGTTTTTTAACACCTCATCAAAACTAAAAAATTTACGTAAACACAATCTTTATGGATGAATGTATAGTCGATCATCATCGTCACGTCTGATCTTCATGATTAGTTGAAGAAATTATTAATAACCCATCACTACCAGATACTGATCAAACACGAGCATAGGACTAAAGACCATATCCACAAAGCTCCTTATTTTTTAGCTCACCTGAATGTGCTCATGGTGAGCTTTTAGGATCACCTTTTGTCCGTCGTCTGTCATGTGTCATGCGTCGTGTGTCAACATTTTCATTCAAAGAACATCTCCTAAACCACTGAGCAGATTTTAACCAAACTTCACAGGAAAGATCCTTGGGTGACCCTCTTTCAAAATTGTTCAAATCGTTCCGGTCCGCTGCATATGTAGGTCACAAGAGCGAAAAATAGATTTAAAAACTGAAAACTTTAAAATTCTTCTCTGAAACCACAAGGCTTGGAGCTTTCATATTTGATATGTGACATCCTCTAGTGGTCCTCTACAAAGATTGTTCAAACTATGCCCCTGGGGTCAAAACTGGCCAAGCCCCAGGGATCACATGATTTATATAGATTTGTATAGTAAAATGACTTTAAAAATTTTCTTCTGAAACCGCAAGGTCTTGAGGTTTCATATTTGGTATGTTACATTGTGTAGTCAAAACTGGCCACACCCTAGGGGTCACATGGTTTATATAGACTTGAATAGCAAAATGACTTTAAAAATCTTCTCCTCTGAAACCGCAAGGCCTAGAGGTTTCATATTTGATATGTAACATTGTATAGTGGTCCTCTACAAAGATTGTTCAAATGATGCCCCTGGTGTCAAAACTGGCCACAGCCCTGGGGTCACATGGTTTATATAGAATAAAATAGCAAAATGACTCATATTTGGTTAAAACATTATATCAAGACCTCGATTGGGATTGCATATCGGATGGGTGGCGTCAAGGTCACTGTTACTAAAAATAGAAAAACTGTTTGCGCTCAATAACTTTAGAACGCATTGAGATATTTTAATGAAACTTAATACATAGATACCTTATATCAACACCTTGCATGGGATTGCATATGGGGTGGGAGGGGTCAAGGTCAAGGGCACTGTTACTTAAAATAGAAAAATAGTTTCCGCTCAATATCTTGAGAACGCATTGAGAAACTTAATACATAAATACACTATATTGAGACCTCGATTGGGATTGCATATGGGAATGATGGGGTCACGGTCAAGGTCACCATTATTAAATATAGAAAATTGGTTTCCGCTAAATATCTTGAGAACCCATTAAGCTATTTTAATGAAACTTAATACATAAGTGCCTTACATCGATAGCATTTGGGGTGGGTGGGGTCAAGGTCACCGTTACTAAAAATAGAAAAACGGTTTCCGCTCAATAACCTGAGAAAGCATTGCGATATTTTAATGAAACTTAATACACATATCTTATATCGAAACCTCACTTGGGTTTGCTTGTGGGGTGGGTGGGGTCAAGGTCACTGTTATTTAAAGTAGAAAAACGGTTTACGCTAAATAACTTAAGAACGCATTGAGATATTTTACTGAAACTTCATACGTAGATACCTTATATCGAGACCTTGCTTTGCGCATGTGGTGGGTGGGGTCAAGGTCACTGTTACTAAAAATAGAAAAACAGTTAGAATTTTGGCTATGAAATCGGAAGTTACCAACGTTAGTCCTAATTTGAGGTTAGACATTCAGTATTGGACACAGGGCTCTTGCCCTCAGTCTACTTCTGTGACAACTGAGGTGAGCCACCTAGGGCCACTTTTGCCCTCCTGTATTATGTTTGACTGTATTTTAACTGTGTATTGTTTAATGGGCATGAAAGCGTATCTAATTTCCTTTATCTGTATAAATTCTGTTTCAGGGCTTTCCTTAGACTTTGAATTTCAAGAGTCATTGACTCTTGGGGTCAAATTTTCATGAGTCAAAATCTAATTCCCCAAGAGTCAGATTTAAACTTCAAGAGTCGATGTTTTGTGGGTAGTTTATATTCGTTTTCCTTCTTTTTATTATCATTTGTATTAATTTAATATTTTTATTTTATAATTTAATAATATTATTATTTTAATTCATTAATTATTATTGTTTTTACTGTATTATTATTTTCTTTTTTTTTAATTTATTTAATTTTTTTATTATTATTGTAATATTATTATTATTAGATCTATTATAATTATTATTTATTATTATTATTTATTATTAATAATAATTATCATTATTATTAATTATTATTATTATTATTAGGAAGACGATTTTAGTATATTTTTTACACACTTAAAATACCACTGAATATTTTTTACGAAATCGCATATCATGTACAGCAATAAAACATAGGCTTTCCTTAGGGAAAAAAAAAAATACGTAGTTACGGTCCGCAACTATTGTTTTACTGTTACAAAGTATATTAACTAGCTGCAATAAAATAATTATTCAAATGCTAAAGATCGCAAAGTTTTTGCACTACGAAAGTTTTATACAAAAAGAAAAGATTTCAAAGTTCTTGCACTACGAAGTTTTTATTCCCAGATGAGATGTATTTATTTGGTAAAGCACATGGACAATACACGCACGATTTCCATGTGTAGAACGTGACGTCGTCTGCGTCAGCATAACTTTTGCACGCTTTTCTAGAAAACAAAGGATTTACATGAAATACACATTAAAAAATGTGTTTATGACACTCGAACACTAAAATTGAATGTTGGATATTTCAGATATAAGAAATGTTACGCAAAAGTCAGAATTTTCAAATGTTGGACATATATTTTACCTGAAATTTAAAGGAAAGTAATTAAAAACAATGCCTTTATATTTAGGAACTAAACTAAATGTGGATATAACGAACAACGGAAGCGGTGAGTAAATTGTGTTTTAAACGATTAATGCTCAGGAATAAACGTACTCTAGCGAACGCATGTACATTAACTAAAGTGTGGATACACGTATATGATAAGTCCTATGCGTTTTAATTGGTCAATATAGATTTTTCTGACCGACAAAACTCCGCCTAATGGGCAGAGCTACACAGTAACTTGACCGCTGGTGGGCAGCGTCTATTTAAAGATTGACTCCGCCTCCAACCAATAATTGCTGAGTGTTTTATCAACTTTGACATCGCTGTTCAACTGTATGGGATAATCAGCAAGAGTTACACTGTATGACGCAAGTCTGGAAATTGCCCCGGGTCATAGATGACGCATGAAGTAATGACCTCACGAGTCAAACAAGCGTATTTTTAAATTCCCACACGTCAAAATCCGGGAGCTCGGGTTAAAGGAAAGCCCTGTGTTTGTTACTGGTTATACCCCCACAAACGAAGTTTAGGGGGTATATAGGAGTGAGCTTGTCGGTCTGTTGGTTTTTGGTTTCCGGATGATGACTCAAGAAGGGCTTAACATATTCAAATAATTTTCGGTACACATGTGTGACATCATAGAATACAAGTTCGATGCTGGTTACAAACCACTAAATTTTGACAGAGTTATGGCCCCTTTTCGACTTAAAATTCCCTAAAAACATGGTTTCCGGATGATAACTCGAGAAAGACTTGACATATTCAAATAATTGTTGGTATACTTGTGTAGCATCATAAAATACGGGTCAAGTTCGACTTTGGTTACAAACCACTACATTTTGACAGAGTTATGGCCCTTTATTTGCCTTTAATTCCCTAAAAACATGGTTTCCTGATGATAACTCAACAATGGCTTGACATATTTAAATAATTATTGGTACACATGTGTAGCGTCATAAAATACAGTTCAAGTTCAACTATGGTTACAAACCACTAAATTTTGACACAATTATGGCCCCCCTTTTTGACTTAAATTCCCCAAAAACATGGACAGTAACTCATGAAAGGGTTTACATATCTACATTATTTTTGATACATAGGTGTAACATCATAAAATACAGATCGAGTTCAACTTCGGTTACAAACCACTAAATGTTGACAGAGTTATGGCTCCTATTGAAATTAAATTTTTCCAAATACACTGTTGACCATTAACAAATTAAAGCATTGTCTCTCTGGCCATTTCTTTCGAATGGATGCCATAGTTTTGTGACAAGGCCATATTGTGGGGGTATATCCGTCACTCATGTGACAATTCTAGTTTATTTTATTCTTATCTTGATTGGTGTATATAACCACTGTTAAAGAAATTCAGGTGTAAATAATATCATATCTCTTGCTAATGACGCTACAGTTTGAAAGCGCAATATGAAAACAATTGTCAACATACAAAACAACAATCATAAATCCTTAAACACATTGTTTTCTTAAATAGATCTTTGATACAAAGTAATCAGTGTTGCTTGGACCCTTTCAGCGGAAAACAAAGCAAAAAACTTTGGGAGAAATAATACGCCTTAAAAACTTTCTATGGTCCAACAAATTATTTTCAAGTTTGAAACCAAATGACTAAACACATTAATATTTCAAATAGCTTGAAAAATGTGATACCCTCCCCACTGAATTCCTGTGAGCCAAATGTCATGCCAAGCTAGATAAAAGATTTGTAATACCTTCTGGATTTTTTTGTGAAATCAGGGGTGTGTAAATGCCAATATATTGTTTGCTTGACCATGCAAAAGTTCATTGCAAAAATCTACTTGTCCGCATGCAACAGTCACTTGTCCAAATAAAATATTGTTTTCATCCCAGGCCTTCCTGATCTATAATTCATTAAATGATAAATAAAACACTATTTGTTATTCAGATGCATTAGAATATAATAATATGATAATTAACTTCCAACTCTTACATCATGTTCACACCCTAAAATTGTACTTGTACATGGACAAGTAGACAGGAAAAATTACCCGCGTCGGACAAGTCGGGCATAGGATTTCCACACCCCTGGTGAAATGTAAAATACGTAGTAGTTATGATTAAATGCATTGATTAATAATTAACTGGTTTATAATTGGGTCAAGTTAATGTGTTTTTAGACTGTTGGCGGAAGCCAACGGTCTTTTGAGAGGGTAATTTCAAAAACAGGTATCGCGGAAAACTACTTCGTTTCTTTGCAGGCTACAAATCAGTAAATCTAAATCTGAAATGTTTTCTTACCTTAATTAATTATTTTAGATAATATATGTCATGTGTATTATATTTGTAAATTATGTGATTTATTACAAATACAGTTTCTAAGAAGTCATTTTTAGTAAAAATGTTAGGTCAAGTTAATGACACCCTTATTTACTTCAGTGTAACCGAAATATTTACCTGGGTGTCCTGGAATAAGACCACTAAATTAATGCGCTACATCGGTTATTTTTGAGTTGTTATGTCAGTGTTACTTCTTGTTACTGGTTGTCAGTCTGAATATATTGACAACAAATTGCTGCAATGTATTAATTGTAAACTGTAGTATGGAAAATCGAGAGCACGCAGCGTATTACTGACGATGCTCCTAACTACCACGCTTTTTCTATTATTTTGCATGACTCCTTGCAGATTGACTTGTTAACTAGCATGTATATAATTCTGTTTGCATTAGATAATTAGCTTGAAAAATATTTGTTCGTTACTTATGAATAAATTGTTATTATGATGTTGTATACTATGGAATAAGAAGTCATATTATCAAGTTTAAAGGTGGAAAATTGAACTTCATTTAAACAATTGTTTCCTTTTTAGCAAAAATGCACTCATAATTCACATGCTTTTAGTTCCTTTGGTCGCCAACAGTCTCTACGCTGTCAGCGTTGTGATTTTTTTCTCCAGATCAAGAACGACTATTGCTACTAGTGGTCAGTCATGGTCTGTCATAGTTGTTTGTCGTCTGTCGTTTGTTTTGTATTTTACTAGTAACAACTCTGAAACCGGTGGAAGTTTCAAAAACTCTGCATGTATGTTCAGTCCTCGCAAAATCCACATTTCATACTGTGTGTTGTCGATTTGCGTCAGACAAAATATTTTAAGTATCTTATTAATTGTAATGCCATAAGTAACTTGGTTTAATGAAAGCCAGTAATAAGTCAAATTTTTCATACTATTGGCAAGTTCCAGTCGAATAATTTTGAGTCAGTTAGGCAGTGAAATTGACTTGTCTGTGCTTGTTCCTCGTAACTTCTTGGTACTTAGCGAGATGCCTTATTGCACATATAATAGGCGTGTTTCAGTCCAATCATTATTTAGTGACCTCATACCTCCTTACGTAGTGACTTTTAACTTCTTGCCTTCTGACCAGACATGTTTAAACAGAAACTGTGTCAAGCCGAAGATTTGTGTTTTGTCCAGCGTGTGTACGTGTGGAAATGTCCCAACAATTATTTAGTGACTTGCGGCCTCCTTATTTAGTGACTTGTGGCCTCCTGGTTTTCCACCAGATGTGTTTTTAGCTCACCTAAACACAACGTGCTCATGGTGAGCTTTCGTGATCGCCTTGTGACCGTCGTTCGTCGTCTATCGTGCGTCGTCAACATTTACCTCGTTAACACTCTAGAAGCCACATTTATTGGCCAATCTTCATGAAACTTGGTCAGAATATTTGACCCAATGATATCTCGGTTGAATTCCAATCTGGGTCATGTGGGGTCAAAATCTAGGTCACTAGGTCAGATTAAAGAAAAAGCTTGTTAACACTCTAGAAGTCACATTTTTTGCCCAGTGTTCTTGGAACTTGTGCTGAACATTTTTTCTAATGATATCTCAGCCGAGTTAGAAAATGGTTGCCCTCCGTTGAAAAAACATGGCCGCCAGGGGGCGGGGCAGTTTTCCTTTAATGGCTATATTGAAAACTTTATAAAGCTTGTTAACACTCTAGAAGTCACATTTTTGCCCAATGTTCATGAAACTTGGTCAGAACATTTGTCCAATGATATCTCAGCTGAGTTCGAATCTTGGTCATGTGGTGTCAAAAACTAGGTCAGTAGGTCAAATTGAAGAAAAAGCTTGATAACACTCTAGAAGTCACATTTTTTGCCCAATCTTCATGAATCTTGGGCAGAACATTTGTCCAACTGATATCTCAGCAGAGTTTGAATCTGGGTGATGTGGCGGCAAAAACTAGGTCACTAGGTCAATTTGAAGAAAAAGCTTGTTAACACTCTAGAAGTCACACTTTTTGCCCAATCTTCATGAAACTTGGTCAGAACATTTGTCTTAATGATATTTCGGCTGAGATCGAATCTGGGTCATGTGGTGTGATAAACAAGGTCACTAGGTCAAATTGAAGAAAAAGCTTGTTAACACTCCAGAAGTCAAATTTTTGCCCTATCTTCATGAAACTTGGTCAGAACATTTGTCCCAGTGATATCTTGGCCGAGTTTGAATCTGGTCATGTGGGGTCAAAAACTAGGTCACTAGGTCAAATTGAAGAAAAAGCTTGTTAACACTCTAGAAGTCAAATTTTTTGCCCAATCTTCATGAACCTTGGTCAGAACATTTGTCTTAATGGTATCTCGGCCGAGATCGAATCTGGGTCATGTGGGGTCAAAAACTATGGCACTAGGTCAAATTGAAGAAAAAGCTTGTTAACACTCTAGAAGTTACATTATTTGCCCAATCGTCATGAAACTTCGTCAGAACATTTGTCCCAATGGTATCTTGGCCGAGTTCGAATCTGGGTGATGTGGGGTCAAAAACTAGGTCAAATTGAAGAAAAAGCTTCAATTTCAATATGAACTTCCCAAATTTTGAATGTCTGTTGTCACTTAAGTTTTTCAAACCATGATGATTAAGGCCGCATTTTCATCAGTCTGTATCAGTATATCCACAGATGGAGAATTGTTTGACTAATGAAACTTAGGTGAGCGACCCAGGGCCATTTGGCCCTCTTGTACTGAAGTAAATTGGTTCGATTATAAAACCCTGAAGTTAATGGTTGCTTTATGTATAATTTGTGCACCAGGAAAACTGTGCTTATTCATTTTTTAATAGAATTCATTAAGACATCATTCTATAACAGTAATTATAAGCAATTTGTGTTTGCAAAATGGAAAAGTGTTCAAAGATTTTACCATCTGCCTCCCAGTTACACTTATGGAGCTAAGACTTAAGCGAAAATAGGAATTCTGACAATATTTGATCCAGTACCTGATAGATAATCTGAAATGAGGCGTGTCGTGGGAAAACCGGTCTTTATGCATGTGCGTAAAGTGTCGTCCCGGTTTAGTCTGTGCAGTCTGCACCGGATCTGCACAGGCTAATCCGGGACGGCACTTTCCACTTTTATGGTATTTTCTGTTTCAAGAAAGTCTCTTCTAAGCATAAATCCACTGTAGGCGAAAAGTGCCGTCCTCGATTAGCCTGTGCGGACTGCACTGATCCAGGACGACACTTTACGCACATGCATTAAGACCGGTTTTCCCACGACGCGCCCCAAATATGGTTCTGTTTGTGATATATTTATAAAGGTCAAAGTTATGTTAATCTGACTGTATTCTCTGTATTACACTTTTTCAGAGTCAAGACCTTAGTGAGAACCTGACACGGGAGTTGATGACCACCAAGAAGAAGCTGTTGGAGACAGAGGAAGAGAAACAGAGACTCGAGACCGAATCTGCACAGGTGAGTGAGATAAGAGAAACAGAGACTTGAGACCGAGTCTGCACAGGTGAGTGAGATATGAGAAACAGAGACTTGAGACCGAGTCTGCACAGGTGAGTGAGATAAGAGAAACAGAGACTCGAGACCGAGTCTGCACAGGTGAGTGAGATAAGAGAAACAGAGACTCGAGACCGATTCTGCACAGGTGAGTGATATAAGAGAAACAGAGACTCGAGACCGAGTCTGCACAGGTGAGTGAGATAAGAGAAACAGAGACACGCGACCGAGTCTGCACAGGTGAGTGAGATCAGAGAAACAGAGACTCGAGACCGAGTCTGCACAGGTGAGTGAGATAAGAGAAACAGAGACTCAAGTCGGAGTCTGCACAGATGAGTGAGATAAGAGAAACAGAGACTAGAGACTGAGTCTGCACAGGTGAGTGAGATCAGAGAAACAGAGACTCAAGTCGGAGTCTGCACAGGTGAGTGAGATAAGAGAAACAGAGACTTGAGACTGAGTCTGCACAGGTGAGTGAGATAAGAGAAACAGAGACTAGAGACCGAGTCTGCACAGGTGAGTGAGATAAGAGAAACAGAGACTGGAGACTGAGTCTGCACAGATGAGTGAGATCAGAGAAACAGCGACTCGAGACTGAGTCTGCACAGGTGAGTGAGATAAGAGAAACCTCGAGTCTGAGTCTGCACAGGTGAGTGAGATAAGAGAAACAAAGACTCGAGTCTGAGTCTGCGCAGTTGAGTGAAAAAGATACCAAGTTCTGAGTTGGTATTCACAAAGGGAAATCTTAGCTTAATATGTAGGTCACCAGAGCTAAAAATAGATTTTAAAAGTGAAAACTTTAAAAATCTCCTCTGAAATCAAAAGGCTAAGAGTTTTCTTATTTCATATCTGCCATCTTCTAGTGGTCCTCTACAAAGTTTGTTTAAATTTTTTTCCCTTAGGTCAAAACTGGCCACGGCCCAGGGGTCACGTGGTTTATATAGATTTGCATGAAAATAGCGAAATGACTTTAAAAATCTTCTACTCAGGTTTTGTATTTGGTATGTAACATCGTATAGTGGTCCTCCAGAAAGATTGTTCAAATTATGCCCCTTGGGGCACACCCTGTAGGTTGTATGGTTTCAATAGACTTATATGGCAAGTGGGCTTTAAAAATCTTCTGAAACTGCAAGGCCCAGAGGTTTCATATTTGGCATGAAACATTGTATAGTGGTCTTCTACAAAGATTGTTAAAATTATGCCCCTGGGGTAAAAAGAAGCCACACCCTGGGGTCACATGGTTTCTATAGACTTATATTATGGCAAGTGGACTTTAAAAATCTTCTCCTGAAACTGCAAGGCCCAAATCTTCATACTCTGGTGATCGCTTTAGGGCCATATGGCGCACTTGTTAAATGCAAAGTTCGGGTGATTAAGTCAAATCAAGTGATTCAGAAGAATACTAATCCAGGATTGAGCGTGAAACTGTTGTATATGCTTATCATTTCTATTTCAGATACAATTGTTTCACACTCAATCCTTGTAATTCACTTGGCGTCCTTATGCATCAAGCGTCCTTGTGAATGCACTCTGAGTAATGCCAAATTATCTCATAGCAGTTATAAGCCATCACTACGCATAATTTCATGTATATACACCAAGTTATTACGCAAATTTAAATATTTGTTTTGATTGACTTTAATTTTATTTAACTCCAAAGCACATTGCTGTTGATGCGTTTGTAGGTCAAGGAGATGTGTAGACGGGAGCTGGAACGTTTGGAGACAGACAATAGCAGAAACTCGACCATTATTACAGATTACAAACAGGTACATATTTCATTGTTGTGTCACCTGAAAAAGCGACATAAAGCGGTTACTTTGGCGGCGGCAGCGGCGCCTTTAGTGTGTGAGAAGTTTTTGTGCAGTCATAATGAAACTTTAGGGAAGTGTTAGTAGGCAATAAGAAGGTTAAGTTCAGTTTTCGGCATAATTGCTCTTATCGTACTTGAGTTATGCCCCGTCAGGCGACACATCTGACTCGTGGAGTCTAGTTTATAAGTTAAAGACTTACCTAAAACATTAATAAGTATGTCAAATCCATGTACTCTTGGGAATATTTTGAATTGTGATGTCAGTGTAAGGTCTAATATTGGATATGTATTATGTTTATATCACAGTCACAGAGAAAGTATAAATAGCAGTCCATGTGTACATTATATTTTTTGCTGCACATAAGGGGACCCGTAATAAATCCAGTCTGAACAATTCTGGAAAATACTTCAGTTGAGAGAGTTCCTTTATTTCACTTTATGTCAGAATTGTAAGATTACCTGAAAATCTGAACTATTTAATAGATTCTGGAACATTTTTGGAAACCATGAACAAAACTCTTGTTGAATGAGTTGGTATGTTTTCTTCTGTCACAGATTTGCAAAATGTCACTGAAAATAAGATGGGTACATAAATTTAACAAACTATGAACAAAACCTCTGTTGAGTGAGTTGGTATGTGTTCTTCTGTCTCAGATTTGCTCCCAGCTGAGTGAGAGATTGGAGAAACAGCAGACGGCCAGCAGAACTGAGCTCCATTCAATAAGGGTAAGAATTCAAACCATTAAAGTGTGTACCGGTATATAGGATTGTCCAGATCAGTAATTGTCTAAATATAAAAATATGAGTTACGCACAAAAATTTAACAGTGACAAAGGACGCTTAAACATAGCATCTCCGACTGAGAGGAGATAGACAAAAATGCTTCGCTCTAGGGTGGGGAATTAGACCCCAAAAATGTTAACTATTCAAATTCCCCTAGGTCAGCCCACCGCTCCCCCCCCTCCCCCCCGCCCTCCCGGGGGGAAATATTGGTAGGTGCATGACAGTTGTTTCATTAAGTGAAAATTTACAACTTTTACACGCTGTTGCCTGCTTTCAGGACCAGGTCAAAACCTGTGAGATCTGTAGCAAGTTGTTTGACGTGGACGGTACAGTTCGAATACCCGAACCAAAACTTGGCCCTGAAAGTGTAAACCCCAAAATTCTGGAGCTCGAAAGACACATTAGGGAACTTGAGTTGGAGTTAGCACAAACTAAACTGCAATTAGTCGAGTCAGAGTGTAAGAAGCAGGATATAACGCACCAACTTACATCGGCGGTCACTGAAATCCAAGCGTCCAAGAACACTTGGTTCTCAAAAATTCAAAATTCCATAAAGGAGGTTGCCAGCACGCAGAAAAAAGACTCGTCTAAAGACATGCAAAGGAAGGATTCCACCACAAAAGAATGAAGTGCTTTTAGAAGTATTTTTGTGTGTGAAACATTGCCTGGCAAAGTTTTGTGTTTATATTATAAATCGGCTTTTTGTGGAAAAGTTGTAGATCATTCCGGCGAAGAGCTGTGATTGGCTAAAATTGTGTATGTGCAAGTTAGTAGTCTACTGAATATGGCAATGACCTACACAGACAACCATTTGTGTCTGTGATCTGTTCAATATAAACTTGAATTACTGAAAAGGCTTCGGAATATGCAGTCCAAGGCTTACGATTTTTGTTGTAGCACGATACCATATTCAGCAATCAGTCTGCAGACGTAGTTACAAGTCACCTGGGCCCAGTTGCTCAAAACTTTAACGGCCGGTTAAGCTAACGGCCTGTTAACGTTAGATGTAAATAAAACTCATATTACAAGAAACTCGCTTGTGAAGCATTTGACAATTATTTGAGCATATCAATTTATTTACAATAAATGCAAATTTTAAAATTTTAAAATTTAATTCACATCAAAAACTTCATCCAAAAGTTAACGGCTGTTAGCTTAATTGTCCGTTAAAGTTTTGAGCAACTGGGCCCAGGGCATTGTTATATAATCATGACAGCAGTCTGTACCAGGGCAGACCCAGAGCTAAAGGCTTGCAGTGACCATCACAGTGAAAATGTATAACCCTGAGTATTAGTCGAGTCATTACAAATCATTTAATTATGAGGGCTTATCAAAAAAGTTGCCATAGTGATAAATTCAAGTCCAAACACTATGTTCAAGTGTAATTTGTTGTGGTGTATTTTCTGTGTGTACATGTAGATAAACAATTCTATATTAAATTTATATTGCAAAACGATGGAAACAATACACTGACTGTAATATGTTCATTAAGAAAACAAGTTTGATTTTGAGTTGTTTATCTGTAAATAAACAGTTGTTTGAGTTCTGATGTGTATGAATTAAACCACAAGGGCTTTAGCTCCAATGGTTAAATATATGCGCATCAGAGCGAAAAAAATTTGTTCCTTTACAGATTAACAATGAAAAACCAAAAATTCTTTCCATTTTAACATGACCTGACAACATATTCTGCAATTACAATGCAAACTATATTTTACAGTTTCGGAACTACTTTTTCGAGTTGTTTATTGGCATTTTAACAGAAATTGTATGCGTGTCGTGTTAGAATCCTTTATATGCCTAATTACCATAATTTCGTGGGTTACCATAATTTCGAGGCCGTTTAAAACTGATAGAATTTTTGCTCGTGCATCCGTAAACATCCAAATTACTATAACTGTTAAGTGAATTGTATATTTTTGCAATGAAAAGGAAATCCTTTAAATGTCAACCAGTAAGTGACTTAGTCATTTAAATTACCAATTAATGACATTAATTACACAAAGTTTTCACTACCCTACAACTATTTGCGAATTAAATTCATGAAATTTCGTTCTAAAAAATCGTATATGGTTCTCCAAGGATAATTGCCCATATCTGATTATCTCCCTTGTATCGCCACAATCGTAAATAAGACCCACTAAATTAGGATGACATGGCATATATAATATGACTTAGTGTTTCTTATTTGCCATGGCATATATTTGGTGCTAAGCAAACTTACAGTGGTATACCGTAAGCAAAATAAGTTAAGCTCTAAGCATGAAATGCAGTCTTTTAAACATTGCTGCTTCACAACTAACAAAAAAGCTTTCAATTTCACCGTACCTTTAAGTACCTGCTAGCATTGCCTTTTTGAGCAATATTCCCTTGTTGATTAAATTGCTTCTTTTCACATATTGCTGTGGTTTGATTTAAATTGATAAGAACATGGTCCACCATTAGTGCAACCCACTTATACTTACAAAAATAATATTTAAATGTTTCCCAAAACGTTTAATTTAGACCATAATTTTACAATTTCAAGATATTTCTTTATTTGAGACTCATTATTTGTAACAACACATTTATACGAAATAAAAGTAGATTTTGCATTTGAATGTAAGTCGTCGTCAATGTTTTTATACCACTGTGCAATACTTTCCGTTTTTCAGCCATTTTGTGTTGTTCTATTATTAATTGTGAAAAACGTCACTGCTTAATATTTGCCAATGCAGTTAAAGGGACTTGTTCCCAGATTTTGGTATTTTTGAAAAATTGTCATTTAATGTCTTATTTGCAACAGGCAAAGAAGTTAGACTAACCAAAAACAAATAATATATAAAGAAAAAAAAAACAGATTCCCCTTCGCCAGGACTCGAACCTATGATCACCTGAATCAACTATCTGCCACTCTAACCACTTGGCCATTCTCACTTTCACAAAGGATAGGGAAATTTTAACGCTATGTGAGTCTTTTCCAAACTGCGAATGAAAAAACATTACAAACTTACAATTGCTTTATAATTTTATCTATTTCAGTTGATGATTTTTCATCAACAATACTATACAAATGTATTTCCAAAATATTTCTTTGTCAGTAGTGTTATTTTGCTCATTAGTCTATAATCTCTTTTTTTGGATCAATGAAAAAAAAAGAAAATTATCAATTTGCCAATCTGTGAACAGGTCCCTTTAAATATCCTGTTCTGATGGTGCAATGTTTGCGGTTTCCGTGTTTAAAATCATATCATTATGAAATTTAACGAGTCATTTATGACGTATGGAACCTGATACAACATATTCCTTGCCTGCATTCTTTCGTGTGTAGCTTGGTGAGCCAGCGGCCAAATAGTACATGTACATGCTCATACATCTGTTTGCTGAATACGGGAATAGTTACTTCCATTAGAATAAGATAGGTGATTGATGTTAAGATTTGTCATCGGTTTCAAACAGTTAGACAGTAGTATAACCCCGAGTGTAATTCTCAATATGGAATGTTTCACTTGACGCATAGTGAAATTAGCAGGTAATCATTTATAGTACGGTTCCAGCGAAACGAACATATTTCTTGATTTGCTGAGTTTGAGCTATGGAGTCCTAGGCCAGTCAATGTGTAGTAGATTGGTGGAGCTATGGAGTCCTAGGCCAGTCAATGTGTAGTAGATTGGTGGAGCTATGGAGTCCTAGGCCAGTCAATGTGTAGTAGATTGGTGGAGCTATGGAGTCCTAGGCCAGTCAATGTGTAGTAGATTGGTGGAGCTATGGAGTCCTAGGCCAGTCAATGTGTAGTAGATTGGTGGAGCTATGGAGTCCTAGGCCAGTCAATGTGTAGTAGATTGGTGGAGCTATGGAGTCCTAGGCCAGTCAATGTGTAGTAGATTGGTGGAGATATGGAGTCCTAGGCCAGTCAATGTGTAGTAGATTGGTGGAGCTATGGAGTCCTAGGCCAGTCAATGTGTAGTAGATTGGTGGAGCTATGGAGTCCTAGGCCAGTCAATGTGTAGTAGATTGGTGGAGCTATGGAGTCCTAGGCCAGTCAATGTGTAGTAGATTGGTGGAGCTATGGAGTCCTAGGCCAGTCAATGTGTAGTAGATTGGTGGAGCTATAGAGTCCTAGGCCAGTCAATGTGTAGTAGATTGGTGGAGCTATGGAGTCCTAGGCCAGTCAATGTGTAGTAGATTGGTGGAGCTATGGAGTCCTAGGCCAGTCAATGTGTAGTAGATTGATGGAGCTATGGAGTCCTAGGCCAGTCAATGTGTAGTAGATTGGTGGAGCTATGGAGTCCTAGGCCATTCAATGTGTAGTAGATTGGTGGAGCTATGGAGTCCTAGGCCAGTCAATGTGTAGTAGATTGGTGTACTGCACAAAATACTGCAAAATACTTACACCGCGTCACTCGGCATCAGCCATCAATTGTTGGCACACTCAGAGTTACCCTGTGTAATTGTGTAACTTGGTGTAGATACGCCAAGTTATTGCGCAAATCGAAAATTCTTAACTTTGGGATAGTCAGAACGATATTTGTTTCAATTTAGTTTCACTGTACTGATGTATTTCGTTATTTCACCAAATAAACAATAAGCGGTGATTAAGGTGTGACTACCGAGTATGGTGATTAGTCATTGCAACGCTACAGCTTTTTTCCTTCCTATAATTGTTAACGCAATTATGTCCTAACAAAATTTATTGCACAAAAATTCAGTGTTAGCAAATGCACTGTCACATGTCACTGGTTTGAGTAATGTTATTTGATGATAAATTATTATTTATATTACTTAATATATTTTCTGTAAATACATGTATGTTGCTTTTAATAATTACTTGTAGTGACTGCCTTTGTATTAAAGAATGTAGGTTGAATCACTTGTATTAACATTATTGGTGGAAAGTGTGCATTTTTGCATGTTGAATATCGGATACATGCATTTCTTCCATTCTTATTGTTATGATGTTCACATATTTTAGTTCAATATATTTCATTTTAATGTTGTATATATTATTGATAATCATATCTTTATGCATGATTTGTATTATTATGAACATTTTTTCAGACTGTGGTAAACCAGTTTTTAGTCCAATAATTGTTAAGCATTTTAAAACCAATTCTTAAGAAATATATAATAAATGTTGTTCAAGTAGCCAAAGTTTTATTTAGTTATCTTACAAGACCATAAAAAATAACTCCATTTATCTCACAAATCCATAACATATAATTCAATGTATCTCACAAGACAAAAAAATATAATGTATCTCTCAAGACCATACAAATAAATGTATCTCACAAGACCATACAAAATAAGTCTATCCCACAAGACTATACAAATAAATAACGGTACAGTTATTTCACAAGACCATACAAAATAAATGTATCTCACAAGACCATACAAAATAATGTGTCTCAAAAGACCATACAAATAATTTATCTCACAAGACCATACAAATAATGTATCTCACAAGACCAATGTATCTCCCAAGACCAAACAAAAAATTATCTCACACATCATACAAATACTGTATCTCACAAGACCAATGTATCCCACAAGACCATACAAATAATGTATCTCACAAGACCATACATACAAATAATGTATCTCACAAGACCATACATACAAATAATGTATCTCACAAGACCATATAAATAATGTATCTCGCAAGACCATACAAATAATGTATCTCACAAGACCATACAAATAATATATCTCACAAGACCATACAGATAAATCTGCCTCACAAGACCATAAAAAGTTAGATATCTCACAAGAACATAAAAAATAATGTATCTCACAAGATGATACAAATTAAATACAGTTATCTTACAAGACCACACAAACATAGAAATAAAATATACATAACAAGACAATTACATTAATTACATTTATTTCACAAGATTATGCAAATAAATATACCTCACAAGACCATAACATTTATTACATTTATATCACATGACCATGAAAATAAATTAATGTATTTCACAAAACCATACAAAATAAATCCATATATCTTCCAAGATAATAAAAATAATTCTTGGTGCTATGTGTAATTTGGTTGAAACAAAAAAATAGAATAGCAAATGATATATGAAAGCTATCCAATTTTTGGCATACTATTATCAGTATGAAATATGAGTGCTTTTTTATGTGTATTTAAATTGCACCATCTGTGAACATTGGAATACATTCATATCTAGAATTTCAGATTTAAATTGCACCATCTGTGAACATTGGAATACATTCATATCTAGAATTTCAGATGGTATCTAACATAATGAGCAAGTGTCGTATTTTCTAAATGTGTTCAACCACATGTTGCTTGTTCAAATAAATGTCGATGAAATTTCCTCGCGCGTTGAAGCTGGTTTGAAAACATATGCATAATGCGTAACACGTTGTTCATTGTTCAAAAATTATTATTAAAATAAAAGTGAGCACTAAGGTAGCTTTAAAACTATAGTGGTAACGCACTGGCGTCACAAACCAGGGGTCAAGGTTCGATCGCCCGATACACCCTACCCTACTAACACGTCTTTCGCATGAAACTGTTCTAGGTGCTTCACACCTGGCACTAAAAGACAGAGGGTCACCTCTGGAAATGGCGTCTCCTGTATCTTTCACTATAAAAGTATTCTGTGTGTGGGGGGGGGGGGGGTAATTTCCGTATGTTTCTGTATGGGGGAGAATTCTGGTGCCATGGATAAAAATTCACCACAAACGCTTAACTACCAGTATCTTGATGAATTGGACTTAAGTCGCCACTCTTGTCTCCGAGCAAGCGTACCAGGTAACAGCATTCGGGAGGTCATGTGCATCAATCCGGACCAGGCACTGAAATGTTGAATGTGGTTACTTCATTTCTAAGGGTGGTCATCCATATGTGTGTATTCCAAAGTAGGCATTCTCTGATTACAAAGTTGCCATACTGCGAAATGTCATGGAATATCTCAAATGAGACAGGTATGTAATAGTTTTATAGCGCAAAGTACGAACAAATACCCCGTCTGTTTTATTATCATAGTAATAAGTGCGATGTTTTTGCAGTGTTTTTTCTCTCGAAAAGGTGAAACACTTATCTTAAGTTGAACATTCGCAGTAGGAACATTTATTCACATAGGGGAACAGACTTCGTACTTTGCACTACTTAACTATTACATGCCTGCCCTCTATGTCCAGATATTTCAAGAAAAACATCATTAATAAATCGATACATCGCAGTATGTCAACTTTGGAATGCGCGCGCATCGATTACCACCCTTGATTCCGACAGGATTAAAACCAAAGAAGGTCATTAGATGCTTTTGGTAAAGACCCTCCGAAAAAAGTTGTACTTCGTTCTAGCTTCTGGCTTATCGCACGTGGTTTGCATGGCTCACTACAATACGGTATGAGTTTATTTGACATCGTATTTGTGTAACGGATATACTGTTCGCGGTAAACGGACATTAGCCCCTAGGACATAAACCCTTCGTCAAAAAATGATTTGGCTTACATTAGCCCCTTCCTGAATTTTCTGTTCGCTTTGTGATCTAGAAGCTCGATCTCTATTCATGGGGGAGGAGCTTTCCTGCGATGTTTCTCAGACACCCAAGTACTGGTTCTACCCAGAGATCTTTCACAGACACCAAGTACTGGTCCAAGTAATTTTCTTAACAAGACCCTGCCTTTCAGCATAATCAAGCTTAGTTTAAACAAACTACGACGAGTCGACATTATCATCATGTCGCCCAACAGTCCGAGTTTCTTGCGGTCCGCACTCAGCACATCTGGTGTTCTCATTGTAATTCCGTGTACCACCGGGCGTAATTGCGTTGAAGCCGCTGATAAATAGCATACATGTATGTATTGCATTATACAACGAGGACAATATAACTGATAATATTAATGATAATAATATAGATTTTTGTAGCAGGTGTTACTGGTTCTGTGACGAAGAACAAAATCGCTTGATAAAGTCGGCCAGTTGCTTGGTGATGTTTGTATAAGGATTTGCGCCAAACCAATTTGACTGTACTTACTACTTAACTGCTTAGGTATTTTGCCTTAAATGAATTTTAAGAAATTAGATTGGAACATCTTTATGAGATAAGAAATCTCGTTTTTTTGCCGCCAACGAGTGATTAATCAAATAATGGATCAGTAGGAGTAGAGGTCACAATACACTAACTAAATAAGTCAGGTAGGGCTGTACTCTCTAAATAAATCAACAAGTATAACTGGAAGACATGTTTTTAGGTTTAGACACTTGCTTTGATATTCTTTTTTTGGAGATGTTGGTAGGGTAAGCATTGGTATGCACAAATAAATCACTGATATGTTTTAAGATTGGAGACTTCTGTATGACACTTGCGCTGAGGCGGGTTACATTCAACTAGAAAGTAGCCGCTAAAAAGATGTTGATGAAACAGTCAACTTTGTTTAGTGTCGAGTTCTTTCTTACATTACACATGACATACCCTTTTAATTGCTTAAATCAATTTAGCTTAGAATGCTCTTTAACAAAAGGTATAGTTATGAGGGTCCCTATGTGCAAAATGTTGCATTTATTTTTGGTCAAAGTTAGCGCTTTTACATAAAAATTACATAAGGATTGGAATTATTATATTGTAACCTGCATTCCGGTTCATTTTCAATCTCCTAGCAGAGTTGTCGTTCGTTGCTCTCGTCATACGCCTCTGCGACATGCTCAATGACAAGAATCTTGTCAAAGTGGAAAAAAAGTATTGAACGCACATTTAAGTTGATTTTTAGGACTGAAAGCATAGAAACAACGAATAATTGGGGTTTAAATTATCATGTATGGGGAAAAACATAATAATTCGGATTCCTATTATGTGAACTATTTTCAGTTGGGACTTCCAAGCCAACTACAGAGGTGAATGGAATGTAGCCAGTGTGCAAGAGATTGATCCAGTTTGCCGAATCGATAATTCTGGGTATGGGAAAAATGGTATTCGGACAAAAGCCCCTTGCCCAAAAGTCCATTGGTCTAAAAATGAACGCATGTACATAAGCCCCTTGGTATATTTTACAGAGTGGACATAAGCCCCTTGGTAGATTTAACAAGGTGGATAAGGACCCTTGGTAAATATGACGGAGTGGACAAAAGCCCCTTAATGAATTTAATCCTACTTTATTTGGACCCCCCCACCCCCACCCCCACCCCCCCACCCCAAACCTGGGGTATTATACCACGGTGTATTGGCACCCTACTGTGGTCACAGTGTGGTGACCCTTATCAGCTGAGATAATACACTGCTGCAGAGGTATAGATATATTAAAACAGTTCAGTCAGCTGAGAGAAAAGATTGCAGATAATGATACGAGATTTTATGGTGGACCAATACACTGAGTGGAATACCCATGGAAAGGCCAGACATTCCTTAAACTAGGCCTTTAAAGACGTTCGCAACAAAAAGAAAAGAATTGGGTTAATTTCTCCTTTTGCTTCATTATTTCTTTACTGTATATAGGTTACAATATACTAATTTCAATCAAAAGATATAAATCTATGTAAGTCGTTAAATTCCAGTCAATGGTTCAACGTTCATAAAGCAGTATAGTAATCAAAAACACACGTATACAATGTATAGCCAAACAAACTAGTTCAAAAAAGATCCATTAAATATCGCCATTCCATTTGTATCAATTGATACGTTGTTAACGTAAACACGAACATGAAAAAGGTTACACAGGTACCCTATTTAAAGTCCAATATTTCGCAAACAAGTTCGGTGACCCATTGTTTGTATTAATGTTTTGGTGGAAGTATACATCGGTGTATGTATGTGCGAAAATTTAAGAAAATATGTCGCTTGGAACAAAATATATTGATGCATAACAAAGACTTTTCAGAAGGTATTATTAGTACCCATTTGATCTACTTAAATGTCCAGTCAAATCATTATTTTAACAGTAAATGTAGGTAAAGCGTTTTTTATTAACAAAATACACTTGTATATTGCCAAAGAAGACATTTGAAAACATATCATTCGAAAGAACAATAATCTTGTTTGAAAAAAATATCTCCTATATACTTAAAACATTGATGAAAAATCCAAACTGAAAAAAGGGGGCTCCGACAGGTACCATATTCAAAACCCACTGTTTCAGGAAAAAGGTCGGTGACCCCTATTTTTTATCACTATTTGAATTTCAGTGTCCAATGACACATGCATATGGAAATTTTTAACAAAATCTGTCGTTTGGAACAAAAGATATTCGTATAATTGATTATTTATTGATGTTTTCAAAAGCATATTAAATGCTAATTAACCTTATTAAGCGTCAATTAAAGGTCATTTTTTATATGGTAACTATAGATAAAGCGCATTTTATCATTAAACTGCACTTGTTTATTGCCAAACAAAACATTAAAAACAGATGCATTTAAAAATCTCCATCCTTGTTTGAATGTGAACGCTTTATATAATTCCACATTGCTAGTCACACAAACTGAAAAAGGGCATCGACAGGTACCGTTTTCAAAACCCAATATTTCCGGAACAAGGTCGGTGATCCCTATTTTTTAAGGCTGTTTTAGTTTTAGGATACATTGACGCATGTTTGTGCAAATTTTTAAGAAAATCTGTCGTTGGAAAGAAATTGAAGGAAATTGTTGCGAACGTCGTTAAGATATAGACGAGTCTATTATACGAGTATCAATAATGTGTGTTTATAGATCTCTGGTGATTATACATGTATTAGATTGCTTCATGAAAGTATTTATCAGTGTCTGCAATCCCAGGTCTGACTTCAAATGTGAACCTTTGCTAAAGCAGAAGTATGGAGGGTTATGTTTAATTGTGTGCCTCTGTGTTGTTTATGTTTAACTGAATTCCGTATAACAAATGCAATTGTTCACACGTCACGTATAATGGAACTATTACTCGGTAATAGGATTGTTTTCGGGTGACCAAGTAAATAGTTACCATTCAGCGTACAAAGTAACAATTATACTGACAACCACGACAGACAGAAATTGCAAAACCAATATTTTAATAACCCCACGCGTGGGAGGAACCTTAAAGGGACATCTCTCTACAAAAAATATCAAGATTCAACATATTTATTTCGTTACTTAAACATATACATGTTTTTCGTAACATGATCCAATGAATAATAATTGTAGTCACATTACACCTTATAACATATGTATATATATACACTGTTTATAATACTAATATGTATTTAAAACAATTAATATTTATTATTCCTAATTCGCATAGCAAAAAAAAATCCAGAGAATGTTAGAACAAATGTGTTTTAATAACGTACATGCCCAGAGGAGGGACTTGCAGATTTCATACGAAAACATAAAACAAAAATATCATTCAAATGCGAAATAAACATACAATAGTAAGACAATATGGTCAAAAGTATTGGGTACATACATACATATGCGAAGATATAGTTATAGATATATAACACAAATTGCATTAGTTATGTTCACAATGTAAACAAACCTTTCAAAGTATGGTCATTTTTAGTTGTTCGCAGAACAACTAAAGATACCGCAATTCCAAAATTGAACAGTCTAAGAACTATGATCCTAACAGCTTTAGGCCAGTCAACTACGCGCAAGTACGATGTGCCGTTTTGAATATCGTTTAATCTGTCAAATGGCAATCATTACAACAATGAATTTAATTAGAACATGACATGTTGAGAAAACTTAAGTCAAAAACTTTCAATGTAGGATCAAATATGACTGTACTCGCGGAAGAACAATAAAATAGTACGTTGTGCAACGTGCTAATACATTAATGAATGAAAGTCTTGGGTAACGAGGCGAGCCGAATAGACAAACTCTAACCCTTACCTCTTCAGCTCGTTATCGCCGACTCATGTAAAGATAATTTGTTGAGTAGTGAATTTGTTTAGTAGTGAATGTTTATTACTCTTTTTATTATTTACGTGGCCATCATTATAACGATAAAGTTTAGCGATTATTACGCAGTAGCGGTTGATTTTTACGGAGCATTCCGGAAATGGTCAATGCATTACGATTGAGGTCGGATACACTAATCATATCTGAAACTACAATAGGCAGAATTTAAACACGAGGCGAGTCGCAGAGGCAATAGCCTAGTGGATAGCATGGCGGACTCGCGTTCTGAAGGACACGGGTTCGATTCCCATCAGGAGTTAAGAATTTTGTTTCATATACTTTTTGACAGTTTTGCTAGATCTACTCCAGATGCTTAAATAATTAAAAGGGAATACATTTAATATTGAGTTTTGTTCAACTCCACAGCTTTTGATCTTCGACAGTTTAAACATCGGTCTTCCGTAGAGAGTGTCCGGTTATGAAACTCATAATTGTCTTTTTCATTATAATTATACATGTATATCCAGATTGTGTGTGTTAGTAATGAATATTTAATGTCAGAATGTCAAATAGGAATGTCATTAAATTAATATATGTTTGTAGCCCAAAGAAAGAGCATGAAATTGAAAATCGGAAAAATAATTTGTCTCATAAGGTTTCTTGCCCGACATTGTTTTTTTTTTTCATTCTAAATTGATTTTTTTTAGAGGCTTTAAATAAAGTGTACTCGTACCGAGTTTTAAGCTGCTGAAAGTGACTTTATCTAGTTTGTACACCTGATTACGTTTTAATTAGTGGCGTACGATTTACAATGGACCTAAATTCATCAGCTACGCATATTGAATTGAAACAATTCAAAACGGCATGTTTGAGAAAAAACAACATAATTAAACAATGATGATATATTTATTTCAAAATTTGATTTACATGTACATGTACATGTTTACGAGGCAATATTGTATTTAAACTTGCTTTTTTGAATAGTATATATCGCTTAGCAATGTTCAATTCATATTTATAATATTGAACAAATGTTATAATAAATACGTAATTGAAGATTTTCGTTTAAACATTTACAGCTGTATTTAAGGTGACGTATATCATCCCTATCTAATTGCCCAGACTGTCCATGATTTGCCCAGTGTTACGCAAAAGCGAACAACTGTAGTGCCTTCCGCGCTTTGATTAACGTTTGTTTACAATGTGAATGATGTTAATGCAACGTATGTGTACTATATCTTGCTTATATCGTCGTATTTTTTGTCTCTATATACTCAACCACAAGAAACTTGTAACTAATTTTAATTATTGTATGTTTATTTCGCATTTTTTTAAATTAATAATTTCGCTGGTTATGTCCCTTTAGAGTAAAAACAGCTGTGCACGTAATTGCATGTTATTTGGCCTCATATCGCATAGGATAAGGAAATAAAACAATGTCAGGTAGGTGAAATATATTAAACTATTGTTGGAATTATTAATTTTAAATGCTAAAATATATAAATACATAAATATACTATCGGCTATTTATTTTCTTGTTTTAATATTGAAAATACCCGTTTTAATTCTTACCGACATTTAAATGCTATGTATTTAACATGTTCATTGATCAATAATTACTAGTAAAAAACATCGCCTTCTTTACAATACAAAGGTGTGTCTGTATATTTTAAAATGTATTTTAAACTCTATACAGGATTACTTGTAGTAAACTGTGAAATTCTTACAGAAATGTTTAATCACGAAGTACAAATCAACATAATATTATTTGTGTTGCGCACGAAAAAGTATTATTTTTACATTCATTGGATTGTTGTTATTTATTATTTGTATTTATTGACTGTCTTATTTTTTCAAACACGCGAAGGACTCAGAAAACAGAAGCAATACGACTGGAAAGACTCGAACCTGGCACTGTTTGGCTCGCAGTTGGATAAGGACACAAAAAGTACGCCGATATTTGTATGGTTATTTTTTTTTTTAAGATACGGTACATGTTTTAGTAGGCCGCGTTTCCATGAGTCCGTATCCCTAAGTTAACAGTATATCCGTATCTGTTCAGAAATGGATCACATTGAAATCGTTGGGCCGGTTATCTCCGCATCCGTATCCGCATGCCCGTATAGTGCATCCACTCGCTGTGTTATTTTATGCGGATGCGGACAACATACGGACACCATTTACCAAATTGTAGGCAATTTGTTGGAATTGGTTAAATGCTCATAAGATGGTACGGATTTCGTTCGATTTCCCCGCCTAAGCCATCATTAAAACGGAATATGATCGTCAAATGCCGACATTTTCAACGGCCAGATTTAAACAAAAAAACAAACTCAGAACTAAATACACGGATACGTATGCGTGGAACCGTGCTTCGAAATTGAAATGTTGCGTTTTTATATGCGGATACTGACCCGGATACGGATTCGTGGAAACGTGGCCAGATAAGTTTGATTAAATGTTGTGAGAAAACAACTGTTGTCATGTTTAATATGCAGCTAAAATGTGTACTGATATGAAAGCGATTAATTAAAGTGTATTGTATCCGTGTTAGAAAAAGAAAGACATGTGTTATACTAGTATTGTACATATTATGGAAAATTCATGGTTAAATTTTGGGGTCTTTTTGTCTTGACGGAATCGGCATAAACTTTATTGTAAGATACAGCTGCGAAATTGTTGCGATTAATGATATACGATTCTGTTATGCTAACATACCCATTTGAACATTTTCTGTGACACCAACTAACACATTTATAGACAGTGGGTATTTACGTCTAAACGCATTTCTTTGTGATCGCCGGTTCGTTTTTTTTTTTCCCTTATATTGTATTGGCATCTTCTGTGAAGGAATTTAATTTCGATTATGAACACAATAAAGTACTTGGTTGGTCTGAAAAAGATCCTCGAGTACAGCCAAGTCCTTAGATGAGAAAAAAAAAGACAAAAATGCGCTGACACTTCTATTACATCCATTTGAAAAGTGTACTCAAGTATTCTCCGTTAGGCATAAAAAAAACATAAGTGTGGGACTCATACAATTTCTGTGATTATTTTACAGAGTCGTCCGCTGAAACGGAGCCAGCCTGGAAAAACGCGGGAACAAAACCGGGTCTTCAAATATGGCGAATTGTGGTATGTCGCCAGAATAACTATATAATAGGTCCTACTTGATACTAAACTGTTATTTACTATGGGCGCTTTTTCATATGTCCGTATCCGCATCCGCATTGCGCAAACCCGCATCCGCAAAAAAAGTTGAAAACAGTTTGAGCGTTTCCATATGTCCGCAGTCCGTATCCGCAAAGCGCATCCGCAAAAGCCGTCCGCAAGAAATCGCTCGGTGAGCGATTTTATGCGGATGCGGACGACATGGTATCTAACTTAGCATGTTAAACAAAGGGCTGTTATGCATAAAACATTGGAAAAATAAAAGAAATAGTCACGATACATCTGGAAAACTCAACCTAAGTCTCTCCGAGTACAATTACTCGGTAATAACGGATAACCTTTAAATAAGTCATGACTGACGCTGTTTATATATTTGTTGGATGCTTCATATTGTCTAAAATCCACCACATGCGAATGTTTTAGAATACTGGCATAAAATATGTACAGCCGAAGTAATTAAAAATGTTTAAAAGCTTCTTACTCAAACATTGTAACTATTTGAAAATAATAGGAAAACTAAAATTTTCTACGTTTATATTCGGATTCATGGAAAAGCGCGTCCGTATAATTCATGCTGATACGGATACGGATGCGGATACGGACATATGGAAAAGCAGCCTAAATCTGCACGCCGTGCACAGCATATACAACGTATAACCGACTGTTTTTACGGATGCCTTTATCAGGTATAGTATTTGAATAATCTCTTTTTCGTCCATTTAATTCACTTGGAGCCACTCGCACAATTTATTGAAGCATACAAAATCAGGCGTGGCTACAGGATTCTGGGTCAGAGGGGGCGGGATTTTGAATTAGAGGGGGCGGGATTTTGAATAAGAGGGGGCGGACATATTAAATTAATGCCAACAAACTGCTGTTGGTCTCTCAATGTTCATGATGTTGGGATACATATATTGAAACAATGCAAAATGGAAAAATTTAACAAAAATACCACAAACGGGTTTGATAATTCCACTTAAAAATTGAAGAACGCGTAATTGGTAACGAAATTCGAATGTTTAAGTTATTGTCAGGTTTAAAAAAATCTAATCTTGGATAATTTTAGAGGGGACGTACGCCGCTTCCGCCCCTCTAAATCCGCCTGTGAAAATGGCCGATTCTTCAAAACTCATAATCCAAATATGCCTAGCATAAATAAAAAAATTAATAAAAACAATAAACAGCCTTTAGTTAAAGCGTTTGATAGCTGGTTTTCTATATTTCAGAACTTCAATGTGGAGAAATGGCCTGAGGCGGATTACGGGAAGTTTTTCGACGGTGATTCGTACATTGTTCTCAGCGTGAGTCAATTAATAAATTGTTTCTGGGCCCGTATTCACCAACGCATTCTTAGACTTAAGAATGAAGAACAGGGCCCATATCCACAAAGCTTCTAAGGAACATAATAACTAAAGTCATATTTGAGAGAAAATTTCTGATAAATTTTTCATTGAAGAATCAATATTTTACATCTGAAAAATGGTAAAATAAGAATCATCTGTTGATTCTGTTCCAGTTTAAACCCATTTAAGACCAAATAAACTTGCTATAAACCAACCACAGACTTAAGGAGTTTTATGATTTTTAGAAATTTACTTAAGTTTTCACTAAGGAGCTTCGTGGATATGGGCCCAGGCTTAGACTGAAAACATACACATCTGCACAAATTCAATAATATTCTTTACCGGAATTATTAATCTAAAGTCTAGGAATGGGCTGGTGAATACAGGCCCGGTTCATCATACGCAGGCGCGACTACTCGGGATTTAGAGTTTGAGGGGACGAAAAACATTCAGAACATACGAATACATGTATGTACATGTATAAATTATATATTTCGCAAAACAATGTAAAGTGATTTGCACGATGTCACCTTTCAAGTGGAAGAAATTATGGACTTGTATACTAGCAGGATTCTGTGCACCCTAACCTGTTGAGATCAATCTGCACTGACACAGAGTAATTATAAGTTACTGTGTGGAGTGTAAAAAATCCAGACCTGGCAAATTTTACCTGTGTGTGTGTGTCGGGGGGGGGGGGGTACGCCGCGTCGTCCCACTCTAATTCCGCCTACGATGTGCGTTAATTAATATAAGACATAATTAACGATTCGCTTTAATTCTTCCTTAAACTTAAATATTTTTAATTTTAAGACTTGTGTGTGGGGGGTGGGGGTGGGTGTGGGCACTGGAATTTATAAAGTCAATCGGCATTCGGAAAACCCATCGTTTTGATAAATTTAAATGTATATGCTAGGCTATATATTACAGGTAATGTCCAGTCTGAAAACGCATTGACAGTATTGTCTGTGTTCGTCAATTACAAAGTCTTTCCCATTGTTCCAGACCTACAAGCAACCCAACTCGGATGCACTGCTCTATGATGTACACTTCTGGATCGGCAAATACAGCACCCAGGTATTCTAGAACGCTAAGGTGACGTTAAATTGGCACATACGAGACATTCACCAACCCATTCATGGACAAAAAATAGACTTAGACTTTAGAAAAACTACTTGTGCGTTAGCAAATATGACGGGTTACAATGTCACTGATGTCATTAATAAATCATTCTAAATAATAAAAATACAAAAAATAGCTTTGGTGAATCCAGGTAAAATTCTAATTGATAGTGTTCTATAAGAAATGTTTCAAGAATATTCTTTATTTTTTTAAGTCATACGTCCAAGATTTATTATTCAATAGGTGGGGGGAACGGGGCCTGGGCTTACATATTAGAGTCATAAAATAAAAACATAAAAATAAAATGAAACTGACTATATCATACAGACGAGCTTTTGAAAGATTTGTTATACTTTGAATTGGACATGCGGTACATTATCTTCAGCTCATGATAGAATATCGCGATAAGAATATTTCTACATGTACTTGCGACCAACTATTTTAATTCACTTTATATGATTATCAAATGTGCATTAAAGGACGCGAAGAACAGCTTTGGTCTTGACAAACCATAACCATTGAAGAATATCGCATATGGTCCATTCACTGAATATAGGTGTCGAAACACTGTTTGTATTAATGTACAATTTTATGAATACTATTTGTAAATAATTATGTTCATAACTAGTGTACGTTAACCTTCAAGGACGAATACGGAACTGCGGCCTACAAGACAGTGGAGCTAGACACGTACCTTGACGACCGCCCCGTGCAGCACCGCGAGGTCCAGGGGCACGAGAGCAGGCTGTTCCGGTCATACTTCCGGACTATTCAGTACGTATTTTAGGCTGTTCTGGTCCTTCTTCCGGACTATTCAGTGCGTATTTTAGGCTCTTCCGGTCCTACTTCTGAACTATTGAGGTTTAATTACCCCAAAACGGAAGTCACATCCTCAGGGTTACATGCTGTCAGTTAGATAATAAGCACATGTGGTTGAGTGCAGGATGCATATAATTTGTAAAAAACAGTTTACATTATATGTTTTGGTATCATTTTAAAGGTATATATGTAAGCAATAAGAAAAAAGGCTGTTTTGTGCACTACTTTTTGTCTAGTGGTTCCCAGCTTCATAACTTTTGGCCCATGTATTCATGCGCAAAATGGCAGCCTCCATGCCCGTCAAAACCGGTGTGTTTTTTTCTAAGGTAGTTATTTAGAGTTACAACACATAGAATTTTTTGATATGCTGTTTTTTCAAAAGGTTATGTCCTCATCTTTCCAACAATGTATGGTGATATATTGGAAAGTAGCTTGGTCATGGTGAAAAGTGAGATCAAATTTTGAATATTGTATATGTAACAAAGAAGGAATTTATTTGCGCATGCGTAACCTTGAGTGCGTATTTTAGGCTGTTCCGTCCTACTTCCGGACTATTCAGTGCGTATTTAAGGCTGTTCCGGTCCTACTTCCGGACTATTCAGTGAGCTTTTTAGGCTGTTCTTTTCCTACTTCTGAACTATTCAGTGCGTATTTTAGGCTGTTCCGGTCCTACTTTCGGACTGTTCAGTTCGTATTTTAGGCTATTCCGGTCATACTTGCGGACTACTTAGTGCGTATTTTAGGCTGTTCTGGTCCTACCTCCGGACTATTCAGTGCGTATATTGGGCTGTTCCGGTCCTACTTCTGAACTATTCAGTGCGTATTTTAGGCTGTTCTAGTCCTACATCCGGACTATTCATTTCGTATTTAAGGCTGTTCTGGTCCTACTTCCGGACTATTCAGTGCGTCTTTTGAGCTCTTCCGGTCCTACTTCTGAACTATTCAGTGCGTATTTTAGGCTGTTCCGATCCTACTTCCGGACTATTCAGTACGTATTTAAGGCTGTTCCTGTCCTACTTCTACAATCTCCTCGCAGCGGTTACCTCCCCTATCGGTTAACGGTAACCACTGCCATCACAAGTAAAATCCTTCCAGATCTGGAAGGATTGCGTGTTTGTAACTTTTACTTATTTAATGCAACTCAGTGCAATTTTCTACATAATTGGACATTTTATATATCGTTTGCAGTCAATAATGAAATCAGAAAAAGAAAATAACTAATTAAAACCATAAACAATAGTTAGATGATTTAAATCGATCATGATCACGTGGTTTGTTATGACGGCAGGGAATTGATTAGAGCTCTGCTCGGAACCAGTCAAATCTCTGCGCGGAGGTTGCTACCTCTCAACTATTCAGTACGTATTTTAGGCCGTTCGTGTCCTACTGGTTAGATACCAGTAACTTCAATTCCCATAGGGCCCCATTGTAAAACGGCGAACTTGTCAAGCATTTTTCTAGCCTTTCCTTAATTTTAGATTGTGCAAGCATGGTATCAATTTAAAGATTAATCTTTCCTCTTTCAAAAATTGCAATAAAAAGAAATGTCATGTTACTTCTAAGAAAATGCATCTCGCCTGAATGCAGACACCGGTAGAAAACAGGGTTTCGGCAGTCATATTTCGACAAAAGCCCCATACCACAGTAAACACACCATAAAAGTTCACCTTTCAAGTTAGCCTCCAATAAAATACACCAAAATGCTCCAGACACATATGGGATATAAGAAATAACCACAAAAGGCATGTCTGTGTGTGTATATCGAAGTTTTTGAGGTCCTTCCGCGCCTGAGGCTGCATTATGTGAGGACCCAGCACTCCTACCTAACTCACGAAAGTTGGGACGACTTTTGAATCATAGCTGCAATTTTCAGCTATTTACTGAAAGATATTTAAATCTTGGTGTGGTCTTGTGCTGTGGGGGGAAACCGGAGTACCCGGAGGAAACCCCACCTCTCCGGTATGGTGACCAACCAAACCAAACTCACATGCGCCGAGTGGGAAGCGAACCCGGGACGCCTAGGTGAGAAGCGAGTGTACCAACCACTGCGCTAGCCGGACAGTCTAAACAGCATGTATGATATTGCTAAATGGCTTTTATACCAGAAGAGAAAAGGAACTCTTTAGTAATAGGCACTACTTTCGAAAGGACCACGGAGGGATACACAATGATTTACTGGTATCTAACCTACTTCAGAACTTTTTAGTACGTATTTTAGGCTGTTACGGTGCTACTTTAGGACTATTCAGTACGTATTTTAGGCTGTTCTGGTCCTACTGGTCTAATTACCCCAAAACGGAAGTCAGTTAGATACTAAGCACATATGGTTGAGTGCAGGTTGCATATAATTTGTAAAATACAGTTTACATGATATGTTTTGGTATCATTTTAAAGGTATATATGTAAGCAATACGAAAAAAGGCCGTTTTGTGCACTACTTTTTGTCTAGTGGTTCCCAACTTCATAACTTTTGGCCCATGTATTCATGCGCAAAATGGCAGCCTCCATGCCCGTCAAAACCGGTGTGTTTTTTCTAAGGTAAATATTTTGAGTTGCAACGCATAGAATTTTTTGACATGCAGTTTTTTCAAAAGGTTATGTCCTCATCTTTTTAACCATGTATGGTGATATATTGGAAAGTAGCTTGGTCTTGGTGAAAAGTGAGATCAAATTTTGAATATTCTATATGTAACAAAGAAGGAATTTATTTGCGCATGCGTAACCTACTTTCGGAACTATTCAGAATGTATTTTAGGCTGTTCCGGTCCTACTTCCAGACAATTGAGTATGTATTTTGGGCTGTTCCGTTCCTATTTCCAGACTATTCGGTACGTATTTCAGGCTGTTCCGGTCCTACTTCCAGACTATTCAGTACGTCCTTAGGTTATTCCGGTTCTATTTTCGGACTATTTGTACGGTACGTATTTTAGGCTGTCCGGCTAGAGAAGTAGTTGGTATACTCGTTTCCCATTTAGGCAATCGGGGTTCAATTCCATATCCCGGCGCCTGTGTGTTTGGTTGGTTAGTGTTGACCATATCGGACAGGAAGGTTTTCTTCGGGTACTCCCGTCCCCCTACTGTAGAAAACGTATTGTTTTGGAATCATAGACCCGTTTCCCTAAAGCTCCTAAAACGTATACATGTGCAGCCATTTCGAAATATAAAAAAACATCAAATTCCTTAAATACTTAGTACATCTTTATATGTGGCGTTTGCATTGGTTGGTCAGTTATCTTTAAAAGGTATAATGAAGAAATAATTTTCAATTTATCGTTGTTTATCGGTCAATAAACAACGATTTGGAGTTCTAATGCGTAGGAATTAAAACACGAGGGCGTTAGTTGTTTATTGGCCGATAGACAAAGATAATGCGAAAATTATTTCGATTCTACATGATTTGACAACAGTTTTTGCAATTGTAATGAGAACTACATTTTACCAAGCTCCGCTCAGAATTAGGACTACTTTTTGCGTTATTTATTGGGTTGTTTAACAACGAAAAATTAGTTCTTTATCGATAGAAAAATCAGCGAGTGTCATGCTAGAATTACGTTTGAACAGCGGCATTTAGATATATCCTTTTGTGAACATAAGACGTTATATTTCCTAATATAAAATTTGATCTGAATTTTAAACTTACACTCCCTAAACTGTGGCGCAGTGATACATTATGCGTGTCCTGCTCGCGGCTGCGCACATTAATCTAAGGGTGATAACTGTACGGAGTGCCAAAGGACAAAAACGTATTTACAGGGAGATAACTTTGCAATATTCCAGTGATATTTCAGTGTTAGCCTGTATCCCGGTTAGTAGGGTCATGGTTCCAAACTTTTCACAGTGGTCTCTTCTGGTCCACTGCAATAAACCCATATTAGCATTGTGTCCACCATGGTGTAAGGTGTAAAAAATCAATTATGTTTCTTTCAGGTTACCGGACCTACCCTAAGAAGCCCCGACCCTAGAACATTCTATTGAGTTTGTCAGATATTTTTTTTGTTTTATTTACTTTTTTTCCAATAATTAACTTTTTTTTTTAAATAAATAAGTGTTTTGTTTTGATTGCATCCAGTTATAAACAATGGTTAAGGATATTACCGACATGTTTTGAATATTTATTCCGTGTTAGAATCTTCAAGTTGACCATTACCAAATCAAAAGAAGTCCCTACCTACCTACCCTAACTGGGGCATGTAACCTGAAACAAAGATAATTTTTACGCCTAAGGCGAAAGCAGTGACGTCAGACAAAATGTATAGAACGCCCAAAGGGTGTTAAACTAGGATGACGTCCATCTCCTCACAGTTGCCTCCCCTGCTTCACTGCACTGACGCCGTAGAAGTCCATCTCCTCACAGTTGCCTCCCCTTCTTCACTGCACTGACGCCGTAGAAGTCCATCTCCTCACAGTTGCCTCCCCTGCTTCACTGCACTGACGCCGTAGGGGAGAGCACTATGAGGAGTTTACCTCACCACATAAGCTGGGGCGGGGCTTTATTATAATAACTATGATGCCGTATATTTTATCACGTCAGAATCCTGCGAGGTGGGGCAGAGAGCGGCTTCAAGAAGGTGACGTCACGCGAGTATGTGCCGCGTCTGCTGCATTTCCATGGCGACAAAAAGCACGTAGAAATCGCTGAGGTAACTTCTTTTTTGTGACGTTATACGCAGCATCATGAAACTTTGCTGACACTGTAGATTTTTAACTAGATCTGAGTAGAATTAATATTATTCGATGAATAACACTTTATTAGTTTCGCATGTTTTATCTAAGTTGAAAGGTTCGCCTCTTAGGCTAAACTTAAATTAGAGCTAAAGGGGCGGTATAAACAGTTTTTAAAAACATATCAACCAGCGGTATATATACATTATGTTGATGAAAACCTGCAAACGATATATATGGCGTGTCGACGCGAGTGTATAAGTATAGGTAAATGTATATAGTTCTAATTATGGAGAAGCCTCAGAGACTTAGTCTTATTTCAATATTGATTACAATACAGACAGTTTTACGGGGCAATAGTCAATGATTGACGATTGACATAAAGTTTGATATGTTCAGGTTCCCCGCTGCAGGGCGCTGCTGGACACCTCGGACGTATACATCCTGGACTTGGGAACCAAGCTGTACCAGTGGAATGGGGGAAACAGCAACAAGGACGAGAGATACTGGGTGAACACAGTTTGCTATAATACAAATTTAGCCGTCTTTAAAAGAATACCAATAAATGATTCACATTATATCTGTATATCATACAACCGGGAAAAGAACGAACAAAAAACAGCTTACGACATGAGTGTGAATACAGGATTTGGTGTTAGAGGGGGAGGACAAATCAGTACTTGCTAACTAATGACATTTAAATTGCGTAATGCCATTGTATAACTTTCTGAATAAATTCTAGACGTGCACTAGGCTTCTGTGCAACATAACATAATAAGAAAACGTATAAGCTTATATCGTTTTTCGCTGTGAGACAATGTCTAATCAATTCTAAAAAAAAAAAAATAACCGTAGGCAATTTTACCGGGGGTGGGGGTGGGGGCGTCCGCCAATTCCGCACGACTCTAAAGCGGCCTATGGATTTGATTCTACAAGGCTCAATACTATAATGTATCGAAATATAATTGCAAATTCCCTCTGCGCTACTCAAAATATAATTGCAAATTCCCTTTGCGCTGCTCGAAATATAATTGCAAATTCCCTTGGCGCTGCTCTTCAGTTTCGCTGTCATATGTATGATCGAACGCAATTTGTTCGGTTCTCTTTTATAGGTTTCGTATTACTTACATTGACTTTTCATTAGAAAACGAATTAAATAATATTCTTCTGTAGTCCATCTGCATGAGGTTTTGATACTTTGTCTTAAATTTACAGGCGGCAATGTACGTCAATCAGATAAAGCAGGGGAGGGGCAAATGCACTTCAGAAACCCTGGACGAGGGTCTCTCCAACTGCGTAAGTCAACTTGCATCTGTATTGGCGATAGTAGACTCGGAATAATGCGATCATCGGCGAACTAGTAGATTACTTAGCAGCGAGCTCTCTTCCCACAGTGGTCTCCCCTGGCAATCTGTACTAAATACAAGGCACGGGGAGGGGGGGAGGGGTATTTGTGCGGATTTTTACATTGTATTCCGATTGTACCATCATCTTTTTCGAATCGTGTTTATAAGACAAGGTGAATTTTGTAGGTTTACATAATACACTATCTGGTTTATAATGTTATAATTCGAATGATGCGCAATGCAATAACTTACAGTTGCCACTTTGGTTTTTTCCTAGTCATGCTATATGTATGCGTATTTTTACCATTCATATTTTATACCAGAATAAAATGTTAAAAAAAAGTTTTTTTCACAGGGTGTGTTTTACGGAAAACTCGACGAGGCAGTGGTTGACGTGGACATCAAAAAGGATATTCACACCACAGAGAACAAAATCAACAAACTTTTCAGGTTTTTGCTCATTTGCTACTTTATATAGTTTATTTTGAACAATTTCAACAACAATGTATATAATTGGATAAGTGTGATTTGAAACCTTCTTATTGCTGAATAGGTCACATGAAATCTGCTATTTCGGCTAACACACCCATCTCCGTTAACAAAGTCTTGAAGTCGTACATGTTAAAGATATAACTATAGTTCATATTCGGTTATTGTCAATTGTGTTTTCATATTTGTACTTTTTTAAGGATGTTTTGTAGAAAAGGCATACTTTTTTTTCAGTGATTGAAAATAAATAAAAAAAGTCAAAGTTAATACTTCACAGAAAATATGGAACAAATAATGGTAATCGTAATGCTAATACGATGCAAAATATATACATGTACGATAAGCACTAATGCTACTCAGTATCTCTTGAAAACTTTCAAACTACATGTACATTTACTGCATTGTTTCATGCATCATTCAAACTACATGTACATTTACTGCATTGTTTCATGCATCATTCAAACTACATGTACATTTACTGCATTGTTTCATGCATCATTCAAACTACATGTACATTTACTGCATTGTTTCATGCATCATTCAAACTACATGTACATTTACTGCATTGTTTCATGCATCATTCAAACTACATGTACATTTACTGCATTGTTTCATGCATCATTCAAACTACATGTACATTTACTGCATTGTTTCATGCATCATTCAAACTACATGTACATTTACTGCATTGTTTCATGCATCATTCAAACTACATGTACATTTACTGCATTGTTTCATGCATCATTCAAACTACATGTACATTTACTGCATTGTTTCATGCATCATTCAAACTACATGTACATTTACTGCATTGTTTCATGCATCATCGCAAAATACGTATCATTTCTGTTCTGACTGTATTCGTGGTGATTAGGCTCACTGATGCCGCTGGCAAGATGGAATTCAACCTGGAGAAAGAAAAATATGTTTCTCTACAGGATTTTGATACGAACGTAAGATTTTCGAACTCAACAATTGGTGTTACTTAATGGCTTATGGTATTATAAAAAATATTGAATTTTTATTAATTGCCAATCTAAAACCATTTAAGATGCGTACGTACAGTCAAATTGAATGTATACACTCAACATGGGTAGTGCTCAGGAGGATTCTGCTTTGGAAAGTGCTTACACTTTAAAGAATATGTACATACATTTTATACATAAAAAAAGAAATTCTGCTATACGCGATACTCTGTATATGTGCAGGATCCGTATAACAGAATCATTTTAAGTAAAATATTTACCTTAACATCAAAATCATCATTTTCGTTTGCATTTAATTCCACGTTATTATGACATTGTGCTCAGTGTTTCTTTATGATTTATCAATGATACAGTAGTACGTTCGTTTCCTTAACTTTAAGGAGATCCACCAATGTAGGCCTACATGAACCAATATATAGTAGTTTTAGAAATCATTACATTAAAACAGAGAACTTACGTTAAACTCATTTAAGAAAAACTTAAAATATTGCGGCAATACGTCCTAATTACGCTTTCACACGCGACAGCTCGGTGCGAAACATGTATATGAGGCGTGTCGTGAGAAAACGAGGCTTAATGCATGTGCTTAAAGTGTTGTCCCGCATCAGCCTGTGCAGTCCGAATAGGCTAATCCAGGTCGGAACTTTCCGCCTACAGTGGATTTATGTGTAAAAGAGAAAGAGAAAATACCATTCAAGAGGAAACTGTCGTCCCGGCTCAATTTTACTTTTAGACTCATCGAAAGTTGGAACGAATTTTGAACCATAGTTGCAATTTCCATCTATTTATCTTTTTACTGAAATATGTTTTTTAATTCGGTGTGGTCTTGTGCTGTGGGGGAAAGCCGGAATACATGGAGGAAACCCCACCTGTCCGCTATGGTGTTCACCGACCAAACTCACTTGCGCCGAGTAGGAAGCGAACACGGGCAACCTAGGTGACAAACGAGTGTACCAACCACTGCGCTAGCCGGACAGCCCGGTGTGAAACAATGTGAAGCGTCACTGATATATATATGACGAACATTCTTAAAATTAATATTTTAATCTAAATCAAAGCCCATGTGTAACAAGCGTTTTCATTGCTCAATATTTTATGCTGGGACTTTGTTTGATTTTGAGAACTTTCGTAGTTATCGTGCCTGGGACCGTACTCCTAAAACATCTTAAGTTTATCTTAAAATATAGTCACTTAAGTGTCAATTTTTGGTAATGTTGTATTTTTAAAACTACATATAAATGTGTGAACATCCCCTAACAGTTCAGTATACAAAAGTTAACAATAAGTTGACATTTGTTACGAGCAATGTGCTTTTTAAACCTTGAACTATGAACAATAAATGTGTTGTAGAATACGAAAAAAAAATCAGTTTTAGCAAAAAAATGCTCACAGCCCAAAAACTGTGAAACTGTCCCATCAATACGGCCACATATCTAAGTATTTTTCATACCAAGCTTACTCTATCTACAGGACGTGTTCATTCTGGATACCAGTGAGGACGTGTTCGTGTGGATTGGCAACGCCTGCTCGAGGGACGAGAAGCGTAACGCCATGGTCTACGCACACGTAACGTCTTTTTTTATCAATGTTCAACAACACGCTATTGAGCTGGTATTCTGTTTCGCATGCACAGTTTTAAAATGAACTCATTAAATGTGTAGATGCATTGTTTATAGAACATTGATACCAATATCAACAAACTACGGGTAAGTGTTGTGATAATCACTGTTTGTGTCATTGTGGTTGTATTTAACATGGTAAACAGACAGACGTATGAACAATACAGACCCGAATGATGGTTACACTGTTTATTTACAGTTCGTAGCATTCAGTGTCACATTCTGCTCCCTCACTAATACCAAAATACATTAATTTATAAACCACGCATGCAGTGGTATTTGTGATACTGCAGAGGTGTACTTGCTTACTTCAAGTGTAAGGTTAGCTTTGTTGTGTTTAAGAAAACCCTGTTATTATTCCAGAATTACTTGACTAGCACGGGCCACCCTCTCATTCCGATAACGTGCATCAATGAGAACAGCGCCTGCGCAGACTTCCAAGTGGCTCTCACAGCCTGACGCGAATGTGTCGCGATTGTAACCCACTGAAGTGGCAGAATAGGGGGCACATTCAATGCTGAAACATTCTAACTGTTCTTGCTTTCTCTTTCTTTTTGAACTCAGCGATTTTTGAACCTCTATGTGCAACATGAATCAAAAGTGTATATCTTTTCATACTTTTTGTTGTTTCTGATAATTGTAAGGGTATTGTGTTCTATACAAAATAACTCAAACTTGATTTTTGTTATTGTTGTTGTTGTTTATATACAAGTGCTAGTAGAACTTTACAGTTTGGCAGTCGAACAGCGCAACGACTGCACCTGTGCAAATATCCAACATGGTGTGGACGCTCTACCAAAGCACGCATTTGACAAAAACTTTTTGTCGAAACCATTTGTATTAGCTGAACTAGTGTTAAAGGTCTTATTGGATTGTTATGCACTTTCTCTATCCGAATTTACGTTTAAAACAACTTTATTGGGCTGTGTGCGTAGACGTAGTCTTTCGTCCTCAATCACTACTTATGTTTTTGTACCTCAATTGATGATTCTAAATATTAGGACACATTCAGGGGTGATTTATTTATTCTGCTTCTAAAATTGGGACAGCAAACAAATATGTTTAAGTGTCCCAATATAATTATAGAGTAATTACGGTAGTAATATTGTCCTATGTAAGCCACTTAAGTTTTAAATTCATCCAGGTAAGATAATTAAATAATTATAATTCGTAAGGTTCACTTGCGTCATGAGTGTGTATATTAATCCATATAAAACAAACAAATCACATGTGGATATAGATCTTTGACCCAGGGAGTAAATAATGACGCACCGACAAGGGGCCACATTGATGGGGTCAGCTGCCTTAAGCAACAGATATATGGAATATCCACATGCGTATTCATAACTTTGACAGTTTGCTAATACATTGCAATGGTGCCGGTAAATAACAGTTAGATTGCCAATTAAAACGGAAACTGACACTAAATTGCCAATTAAAATGCCAATTAAAACGGAAACTGACACTAAATTGCCAATTAAAACGGAAACTGACACTAAATTGCCAATTAAAACGGAAACTGACACTAAATTGCCAATTAAAATGTTCAAAGTGTCCCAATATTAAGAGTCATTAAAAATCATTATTTTATCGGATTTAAAGGGTGTCCAAACATTTAGAGTGTCCCAGCATATAGAGTAATAACGGTATGTAGATACTATTAATATGTAGATTGCAATTTAAAAAAAGACCACTTCACTTGGGAAAAAAATATTATCGTTTGAGTGCTTGGACATTCTATGGAACCTCCTATAAAAGCTAGACACAAGCCAATATTAATTACTCGATACGGGTAATCGGGAAGTGTTTTCATTTAAACCAAACGTTTACATTGACACTTGTACATACTAAAACGTACCGATTAATGAGTGATACAATACAATACACTATTTATTCGGCAATTTAAGGCCACCGGCCCACAATACAGCAGTGTCATTATAACAGTATACAATTTTAATTGGTAAAATAACATTATTAAATGAACATTACAAAACTAGTACATTATAAATATAGATTGTAGATGAACACAACAGTTTATACTGTTATAATAATATAATATTTTATGGATATAATAAAGATATATATGGCAATAACTATGACAAATGTATATTTATAAAGGATTCATACTAACAAAATGAGTATTTACAAAAGCAGTGTTGTGAGTTTTCATGAATACCTCTCTTAACTTGTCACATTGAAATAAATATTTTGCAACCAATAATATATGTTTGTCGTTACTGTCTGATATGATCGTATTAAACAGATATATACTTTTTGATTGATTAAGCCACTGATGAATAAAAATCGTCTGTCTTAACCCATTATACAATGGACACAACATAAACATATGATATTCGTCTTCTACTGTATAAACTTGTTGCGAGAGTACACAATACATACAGTATCTAAATTCACGGCTTATATCCAAGTGTCGTCCGTTTTCTACCATGAGCTGATGCCCGGAACAGCGAAAATTTGCAAGGCACTTTTTGAGCACAAACGGTAATTCAATTGATAAATATCGTTCTACATTTAATAAAGTTTTGAAGTCTCCGTAGTACACTGCCTTTGGGGATGTGTTTATATAAGCTTGGAGTTTTTGCAAGGCACAGTCTTCAAGTCTCGTTTTAAATGATTTCAGGAACATTTTTTTGTCTCCGACCTCATTTGAAATCCACGCGTAGCCAAACCCGTTTTCAAATAATAGACTTTTAACCTTCGTTGCCCAGTTGGTTCCTTTGTCATTGTCCATGATAATTTTGGCGTGCAATATACACCGAGATATTTATAAAAAGACACAACTACTACATTCACAAGTTTGTATGCCCAGTGTGCATATTGGCGTAAAGGGCCACCGTTTCTAAACACCATAATCTTTGACTTGTCTATATTTATTTTTAATTTTGCGTCCTCACAGAATTTATCGATGTTGTTTATTAACCGCTGTAGACGTATAGCCGTGTCAGTTAGCCCGGAGACATCGTCTGCGTACATTAACACAAATAATTTGTCTGTTTCTTGCGATATAAAAATTCCATAATCCGACTGTAATTTAAGGAAATTCACCAGGTCATTCGGTGACGACAAACAGCCCTTTTTGTACCGATTTTCCAATCAAAGAAGTCCGTCAGGCCGTTTTTAACGTTCACACACGCCTTCATTTGGCTGTACATAGATTTAAAGATATTCAGAAACCGTCCCTCAATACTATTTCTCGACAAATATTGCCAAATCTTTGCATGGTTACAAGTGTCAAATGCCTTTAAGTAGTCCACGTAAAAAACATAAAAACGACCTCCTTTCTTTGATGTATATTTTTGGATTATTGCGTGCAAATTAAAGATATTCGATAAAGATAGTCGATGGTTGAGTACACTGACCTAAATCCGGCTTGAGCTTCGTCAATAACCATATTTTCATCACACCAACGCGTTAGTCGTTTTGTTAAAATATTGATAAATATTTTGCTTAGGCTACTTGACAATGAAATTGCCCTATAATTATTTGGTTCTAGGGGTGATCCTTTTTTGTGCAGAGGAGTGATCACACTTTTACACCAATCTTCTGGAAATACACTTGTTTCCAATATGTTACTTAAAAGACTTTGCAGAAAGGGTGCTATACGATTTGCCGTGACTTTAAACATTTCAATGCACAGTCCATCATACCCAGACGCACAGTTACTTTTCAGGCCTTGCATACTTTGTTGAATTTCTTCCTCTGTGATATTTTCACTTAGACATTCAGCATTTATCTCCCTTGATAATATTGACAAATGGTAATTATCATTATCATTCATCACATGTGAGTGTTCAAAAAGATTACTAAAATAATCGAACCACTGATCACCGGAAATCAAGTCGCTGGGATCATTCGGCCTCCCATTTGCCTTTTTAATTTGACTCCAGAATTCCTTTGTATTGTCTTTGCACTGAACAAGCTGTCTGCGCTTAAGTCGCTGAAAATCGTTCTTTTTGGACGTGCATTTGGTCTTAAATATACTTCTATTGATTTTATATTGTTGGAAATCTTGACTGTCATTTGTTATCCGGAACTTGCGTAATGCGCGGAACTTCTCATATTTAATATCTGAGCATTCTGTATCCCACCATTCAGACTAACTTAACAAGTTTAAATTGGTTTTCGGACCACAGCGTTTTTTCTTCATACATCTGCCTGCGTTTTCATAGACTTTCATAAAAGCATTTAAACTGACATCAATGTTCGAGTTCAATAATGACATTTCGAAGTCACTATAACAAGTGTTAAACTGTTCTACAAAGGATTCACGACAACACTCGTCCCATTTATAGTGGTATGCGGATTTCAGATTTGGGTGGTCTGGCAATGTTTGGTGTATAGTATTTAACGCGAGTCTCAGCTTTAAGGGAAAATGATCGGAAAAGTCCTCGTACCCCACTTCAAATTTGCTGACATGTTTAAACAGCGGCGTTGATATTAATATGTAGTCTACGACGCTTTTCCCTCCGTTAGCGGTACACGTAAATTCTCCGTACTGATCACCATCTGCTCGTCCGTTGAGTGCGTGAATATCAAATATGCAGCAAAGTTCAGCTAGCGCGATTCCGAACCTGTTGAAAGTTAAGTCTTTAGTTTTACGTGGTAAGCAAAATGTATCACTTGGGTATGCGGTTTCACCGAATATATATCTGACGTCATCGTTTGGTATATAATCCAATTTATCATACATACGTGCATGAAAGTCTCCCGCCAGTAATATCAGCGTAGATGGAAAATCTGAGACGATTGTGAGTAATTTTTCTTGTAGAATAGAAATGCCGTTTTCATTGACATGATCATAAATTGGCGATCTCTCAGGGGCGACGTATGCATAACAAAGGATTAGCTCTTGCGAGAGACACGTTAGATCTCTGGATATATGAAGTATAACACATTCGTCAAAAGTATTATATATTTGCTTAAAATGAGTTGATATTTTATTTGACACAAAGACTGTGACCCCACCGGAGCCCCGCCCTTTCTCACATTTTAGAAAAACACGTATAGTCATCAAGATAGTCATCAAATTCTACTGAGCGTCTCTGTCATGATTCACATAAACCAATAATTAATGTCAAACGTTCTACAAAAATTCTTTAAAATACGTCACTGTTATTCTTCTTCAAACCTTGAACATTTAGCGAACAAATGTTGATGTCTGTACATATATTTACATCTAGACTGCCGACTGGGCGTTGGCCTAACCCGTATTTCCGTATCAAAACAGGCTTTTAGTTTCGAAGTTGAACTCGTACGTTTTCTCGTCAACAATACGTTTATCGTACCTGAAACGGGCAGACTTCCCTTCTGCTATGCACTGCTGCAGAAACGGATATAGTCCTGTGCGCGCCTTGACAATTCTCTCCGGGAGATCCTCGACAACTCTACCGTTCAGATGACCTTGTTTACGCTTTTGGCGGAAGGCATTCAACACTGCATCTCGACTCTTGAATGTCGCGAATCGCGTTAATACTGGGCTTTCCTTTTTATTTCCAAGGCGATATGAGTATTCGATTTGCACATCTTCATCTGATAAGTGTAGTTCTTGGACTGCAAAATCACGTACTTTTTGTTCCGCAGGAGTAGAATTTTTATTTCCACTGAAATTCATTCCATATATTTTGAGATTAAATCTCAAAATATATGGAATGAATTTCAGTGGAAATAAAAATTATACTCCTGTGGAACAAATTTTTCCTCAGTGCCATATCTTGTTTTTCCAGTAGTTTCTCATTTACGGATAATTTTTATTGTAAGTTGTTTAATTGCTGTGACAGATTTCCAATACACTATTCAATTTCACATTTTCCTTCCGTATCTCAATGTTCTCTTGCTTTAAAGAACTCACAGTCTGTTCAAGGCTATCAAATTTTCTGCTCATGGTTTTTACATCTTTACGAATCTCTAATAATATTGATTCTACTTTTACATTACTTGTGTTACAGCCAAAATCTGATATACATGCTTCTGAAAACACAGAGCGGTCGTCGTCTTCTCTGTGTCGGGTATCTTTGTATAGCCACGTGCTTATAGATGGCTGTATCCCTGAGTGGTCTCGTTCCAGCGGCGTGGGCTGTTGTGAGAGATGAATATTCTGTTGAAAATCGTTAGTGGGTTGAACTCTTGTCGCGCTTCCTAACTCGTCTAATGCAGCGGTCGTATTCTTCCCAATTCCGGAAGCTGCACCGAGTTTGATCCTTTAGCAACCGATTTTTGCCGCTGTGTCCGGTCGCGCAGATCAGGCCCTGGATTCATCTCTATGCACTGTGCCGCTAGGAGCAGGAACAGCACAGTTCGTATAAACAGTGATACGTATTTGACTTGCAGCGTTTGTAAACGATGTTTCGTCTTAATAGGCTGACAAAATGTCCCAATTCTTGACCTCCACGTAGCTATATCAATTCCCATTTTGCCAATAAATGACGGTGAAGAGCGCTCAACTCTTGCGTGACGAAGTCCCACTTTGCAGTCGATTTTTAATCGCTAGTTTATTTGTGTCCACAGGCAAAATGGTTAAACCACGGACCGATAACAATACAGGCTGAACACTTATCACTCAAACAAATCCTCGTGACATCGTTCGGTGAAAATGTCCTCTTGATCTCAGAATAGACAAAGAAATATATTATGTTCGTTCTAAACATCCCTTAATGTCAATTTTCTAGTTATCTATTAACATCGCGTTCAATTATTCTATATCCATTGTACACAAAACTTGTTTAAATCCCATATTTTAACAGAGCAAAACAAATGCACGTTATTGCCATACCACGTGACATATTACCTGATGTCGCTAGTCAATGGACACTTCCATAAGCGGCTGTAGAGAAGAGCGGAAGCGGCGTACGCCCCCCCCCCCCCCACCCCCCACCCTCGAAAATCGTCCAACATTCGATTTTTAAAACTCACAATATATTAAAACATAAAGCATTTCGTTGGCATTGATGTGTTCTTAAATCAATTTATTGTCCGAATCGAGCCCATTCTTCGGTATTTACGTTAAATTGTATCGTTTAGTCAATGTCGCACCTTCCGATATATATCCCAACATGTTGGAGGGGCCAAAAGCAGTTTGTTGGCATCTTTTTCAGTTTCTGAACATTTCCGTTCCCTCTAACTAATCCTGTAACGGCGCCGGACTTCCTTATTATATCACGTTCTGGAAATGTTTCTGTTCAGAAAGAGTATGAGGTTTTAGCTGATAGATGAGATTCAAGTTTTTAAGGCGCGGAACGAAATTCCTACATGCGACCCTGGTTTGCTTTGTCAGAATAAGCTAAATTAACAGTACTATCTTCGTTAAAATAATGTTCCATAGAAATGGTAACTACATAAGGTAGAACTTTTTTTCGGGCCGACCGGGAACCAGAAATTATTGTATTCTCTTTCATTTTATTTAGCTTTCGGTACGCTGCGTTTCGTTTCGTCCATTTTCGCGTTGTGTTCAATCACAATGGCAGACCGATTTCCGCCGGGTTGGGAGAAGCACACAAGTCGATCTTCAGGTAATTCTAGTGTAAATACGACATAACAGTTGCAGTTGCGTTAACAGGCATCTACTACTGGATTGTAGTTGTCATATGGTGGTTAAGAAATATTCGACAGTGTATTAGTTTGCATACAACATTTCACTTTTTTAACATTAAAATTGCAGTCAATTTCACATAGACTCTAGTTGTTTAAGAAATAAAAAATAATACTATTCTCTATATCATAAATATACACAAGGTAGCTCTCTCGCCATTTTCTATCATTTTCTATTGATTGACTGGTTATAATTTTAGGAAGTACCTGGTTCTACATGCATGGGCTACGTCATAGGTACTTGTAACAATGATTTTTTAATGTTCGATACGTATATACACTATAATAAGAGAAAGGTAAACAACGCCCATTTTACAGTCACCTCACAATGTCTTGGTACAATTCACTAAAACCGCAGATTCTCCAGATTTCCTCTTGCTGATCGTTGCAGGACAGATTGTTCTTGTAGAAAACACTTTTTATTTCGTAAAAATTGGTCAACTGGCTCGGAAATGATGAAAAGTTTCACCAAAATCAACGTATTTTTCAAACATGTAGATTTGGATGTCCACACAGTTGAATGCACAAATCACAATTTCTGGTCGATTTCAGCACATATATTGTGTAGGTCTGGTAAACTGATTGTGTATTCATTACACTCCACCATTGTCTTTAAATCCACAAAGTGATTCCCTTCAAAACACGTTAACAACCACTTAAACGCTTGTTACAGGGTCATTGTCGTTGAAAACGTATTTATAACGATTCACGAGCAAGTTCGATGTTTTAATTCCCAAAAAAATTTCATAAGGACAAAGCCTGAAATAAAATAACATTATATAAGCAATATAAATTAATTATGTATTATTATATTAGAAAGTTAATAACACAATTCATTAAAACTCAATACATAATATCATCTAACACAAATATTCCAATTATTCATATATAAATATAAAACACTTACCAGACAGATACAGTAATGAAAAATATACAAATACCACAGGAATCGAAATTCACTGTTCAACTGCTAAATTACTTCAATGGCAAAAATTGATACAAATCAAGATCTATATAGTCCCAATCAGGAATATGAATTTTACTCGGAACTAACTAAACCCAGTTTCAATCAATCTCTAAGAGATGTGTTCACCATGTATCAGACAATTATCCAATCAGTATTAGCTCAACAGTGTTAAGAATTAAAAACAGTTAAAAACACTACACACTGTGTGTTACACAGGTCAGGGTTTTTTTTCCTTCTTTGAGACCCGCCGAATATCGGCCCTTTCCCCTAGACGTATTTTTCCCCTCTGTCATGGAATTTTCCCCAAACGATCCATTTTCCCCCAAGATTGCCTTTATATTAAACAAATAAAAACAACTAAGTTTGTAAATATCGTGAGAGTTGAACAATCGTAACGATATTGTTTACCGGAAACAAACCGAAGCGCATGTGTAAAATGACGGGAATTCCCCACGATTGTAACGGGCGTTCCGAATAGCCACAAAATGAAATCGGACTTGCCTATTGGTTCACGAATGAAGTCGGAAACCTACGAAGATACTCAGTCTGATAGACTGGTTTTATTTGCGTTTTAATAGTTAACTTTACAATCAAATACATATAACGCAGTCTGAAACGACCCGTATTTTAACCTTTGTTGATTACAACCAACAATGTCTAAAAATTGGCGTCACTATAACAAAAAATTAAAGAAAGAGGACGCGAAGGGGACACCGAGTGTCCTGAGTTTATTGAAGAAAAGAAATGACAAAGGTAATAAAAATGAGTTTTTAATGCCAAAATTTCGAAAGACAATTATGATTTAATGGTCTTATAAGCGTTTCACGTTTACCCCACCGACCTGTTGCTGAAACCCCACGTTTACCCCACCCGCCTGTAATGCACTGGATTCTCTCATGAGAATAAGTTTCTTTATTCAGAAACATGAACTGTCTGAAGATGACTATGAGGGGATCTTTAACATGTTTGTTAATAAGAAAAACAGGGTTATGAATTTTTGAAGGGTTTTGTCAGCTATTGTTAGTGGATTCATTTTAAAAAATCATTGAACTCTACACAGAAAACCATGTGTTCATTTGAACATTCACACTACTATTTTCATTGAATGATCATTCATCAGATATGCTTTTGTTAAACTGTTAAAACTTCCACATATTATGTGTAAAACTTAAATCCAAGCCCTGTTGTCTTAAATATGTGTTCAATATGTTATTATCCTATTATATAATAACTTAAGGTACCCATAGGCATTAAAATATGTAAAAATGCTTATTGTAAACATGTTTTAGACTTTCCCCAAAGTTGACAATAGCGCGCTTTTTTTCCCCCAAATCAGGCGTTTCGCGCGCTTTTTTTTCCCCTCCAAAAAGGCCAGGCCCTTTCCCCCAAATCAGAAAAAAACCACTGCAGGTAACATACTCCCTCCTCCAGGAAATATTGTCTCCTGGCAATACAAAACACACACAAAAAAAATACATACATTACAAATATAAACTGTTGATATATTAAGAAATAAAGTAATACTTATTTCTACATCTATATCAGAATTACATTTAAATAATTATGCAAATATGATTTATAAATAACGCATAACAATTTAAATACCAAGTAGTAAATGAATTTAGTCACTTACTTAATCGAAATGATGTACGCAATGATTCAATTTGATTCACAGTCAAACAAAAATGTGCATATACCCATTATCGAGACTCCATTTCACAGTTCACAATAAAACAATTATAAAAACAGTGAATTTCGATTAAGTAAGTGACTAAATTCATTTACTACTTGGTATTTAAATTGTTATGCATTATTTATAAATCATATTTGCATAATTATTTAAACGTAAAACAGATAGAATATTTTGTGTGATTCACTGTTTTACATCAGCAATGATAGGACTGTAAACCCAATTACCGTATCTTTCAGGGGGTTTTCTTGTTCTCCTAGGCCTAGGGACAGGGGTCGGACGTAGAGCAGGTGAGTCTAACACAGACTCTATGTACAAAACTGTTCGAGGGAATACTATGCTGTATATTTGCATCACGTGGAGGGGAATTAGAAACTCCAGATTGTCTCGTAATAGGGAGAATGACCTTCCTACGCTGAGGAATCACATACACTGAAACATCGGAATCTGATTCAGATTCAGAAGTGCAACTTAATACATCAGATTTTGAGATCAATCTGTTTCTTTTAACCATTGGTTTCTCGACTTTGGCATCACTGATGACATCATCTGCAATTGGTAAAGCATTAAACTGCAACAACATATTACGATGAAGTTTTCTTTTAGGTCCTAACCCATCTGCACGTTGTACAACGTAAATTGGTAAATCAATGTTGGGAATAGAAAGGACTTTGTAAGGACTGTTTTCCCATTTGTCAGACAATTTGCCAACAGAAATCAAACCTACACACCTTACCAAGACAAGATCACCAACTTCCAATTTGAAAGCTGAAGCCTTTTTATCATAATGATCTTTTGCCGTATCTGCAGATTTTGAAGCATGATCTGAAGCATTCTTGTAAGCAATTTCTAAACGTTTAAGTAGTTCTTTCACATAAACAGTTTTGTCAGAACTCTGCTGTTCATTCGAATTCAGACCAAAGACAACATCGATTGCCAATTTGGGATGCCACCCAAACATCAAGAAATGGGGTGAATAACCAGTCGAATCACTGCTAGTGGTGTTGTACGCCTGCACAATTGGACCTATATAAGACTTCCAGTCAGACTTTTGATGAGGTTCTAGAGTACCCAACATTTTAATCAGAGTCTGATTGAAACGTTCGCAACTTCCATTACCCATAGGATGGTAAGGAGTAGTGCGTGTTTTGGTCACACCTGCTAAATTGCACAGTTCTTTGATAACTCTGCTCTCGAAATTCCGTCCCTGATCACTGTGTAATCGCTCTGGAAAAGAATAGAAACGAATGAAGTTTTCATAGAGAGCTTTTGCGGTAGTTACAGCTGTTTGATTTCTGCAAGGCACAGCTTGAGCATAGCGAGTAAAATGATCTGTAATGACCAATATGTTCTCGATATTGCCTTTAGAGGGTTCTAACTTTAGAAAATCAATGCACAGAAGTTCCATTGGGTGTGTAGTTCGAATTGGGACTAACTCTGCAAGTTTGTATAAATACTATCAATAAAGTAGTAATGTTATGAAATTTAATTCATGATAATGCAAAATTTATACTGCTTTTATAAATGGTAATCTATAATTAAATAAGCAGCACTTACTGAGATATGTCCTATTGTATAGTCCTAATCCAAATAAACACAAGCACAAACAAAATCACATTCACTAAGAAATTTCACTGTCACAAGTATACAGTCTATACAGTATCTGTTGAAGACATCTGTTAACGACTTCTTGGCGTAGTCCTTGGTATGGAAAGTTCTTGGCCCGTCTATGACGTCCGAATAATCCAATGCACAGCCAACATAATGTTCAAATATCCATGCCACACAGGATCTGGGTTGGTGATCGGGATACACACCCACGATGAATGGTCAGCACACACGGAGATCGATCGTGATCAAGGTACTGCCTACGTCCACCAGCGTGTAACCTCAAGGTATAACGTCTGTTGTTAGTTACAACAACAGCAGCACTGCAGCAGTAGTGACGTGTTAAACATCTGGTTAACAGAAGAAAGAATAATCTTCAATGTAGACTGCGAAGACTTCCGGATATAGGCAGCCTATGTAGATACGTGCCCGTCCTCCTCGTCTACAACTCTGTCTGGCTTTGTAGAAGTGGTCCTGCCGGGATCGCCATTTGTGACAGGGTCATTGTCGTTGAAAACGTATTTATAACGATTCACGAGCAAGTTCGATGTTTTAATTCCCAAAAAAATTTCATAAGGACAAAGCCTGAAATAAAATAACATTATATAAGCAATATAAATTAATTATGTATTATTATATTAGAAAGTTAATAACACAATTCATTAAAACTCAATACATAATATCATCTAACACAAATATTCCAATTATTCATATATAAATATAAAACACTTACCAGACAGATACAGTAATGAAAAATATACAAATACCACAGGAATCGAAATTCACTGTTCAACTGCTAAATTACTTCAATGGCAAAAATTGATACAAATCAAGATCTATATAGTCCCAATCAGGAATATGAATTTTACTCGGAACTAACTAAACCCAGTTTCAATCAATCTCTAAGATATGTGTTCACCATGTATCAGACAATTATCAAGTCAGTACTAGCTCAACAGTGTTAAGAATTAAAAACAGTTAAAAACACTACACACGGTGTGTTACACAGGTAACATGCTGTAAATTCATTATTAAACATTGTTCACTTTCACATTGGCAGCCATGACAGTTTTAACTGAATATTTAACCGAGCCGAGCTGAATAGCCAAAATGATGCTGCATTTACATTTCAAATGAACTCGCTGCCAAAGTGAAAGTTAAGCAAAGCTATATAGTTTTTGTGGCCTAAATGACGTCGGAAACCAACCAATATGTGATTACCCTGGTGTGTCCCCAATTCAATGTAACGTCAGTTGGACGATGTTTTGATACTATTTAGAAAGAAGATCCCTAATACCAGTGTGAAAAAATATTACTTAATATTTCAGTGGTTTCCAATCAAACTGCTTCTTATTATAGGTGCCTTTTCATAACATAACAATTTCGTAACAATTTCCGGCTGTTTCGTACATATCTATTTGTCATTTTTACCCATGTCAGTCAATCACTTTACGCACTGAGTTTGCTGGGGGTTTTTGTGTATTGGGTATTTTTATTGAGTTTTGTTACTCATCAAGTATAAAATTAATTGCATAGAAGAGGTTTCAGAATTGCATATTTACGCAAATACGCGCCTTATCTGTTGCTCTGATCTGTTCACAGTAACTATGTAATTTTGGGACATGAAAGTTGTAATCAAATCCTGTGGAAACAATATAGACAAAGAAGGATTAATTTCCACCACAGAAATGATCCTTCCCTGGTTATGCGCTCCAGCGAATATTGCCCATATAATAAGTAGCTCAATATTCGCAGAGCGCTAACAAGTTATGCTACAACAGAAAGGAACAACTAAACAAACATACCGAAGGACGGGTTTGATAATTACAATAAATTGATTTAAAAGAAGGTCATTTGCAAAATGCATGTGTTTTAAGATATTGTAATGTTGAAAAAATCTAATGTTGGACTGTTTTAGAGAGGGCGTACACCATTCCCACACCCTCTAAATGCTAACGCGCTATTTTCTATTATAACGGAAGTCAATTGACTGATTATGATTTCCTGCAAGTGCCCTGCCTGCGTTAGAATTTGGTGACCAAATAGTTTTACGCAATAAAGGAGGGGATGTCGAGTTTAATTTGTTAATTGTAACCAGTCAATTGATTTCCATTATGATAAAAACTGACTAGTGAGCTACCTTGTACATTTATATAAAGGGAATCTTCTTTAAAACATTGCCTGGACACGAAGTCTAGCTTATGGTTGTAAGAATAATCATTTGAAAGCATCTTATTTCAAACGAAGTGCAACTCGCCATCCTGATATCTAGGTTGTCCATTTCCAGGAAGAGATTATTACCTCAACATCTACACAAAGGAAAGCCAGTGGGACCTACCAACCTCACCCGCAAAACCCGCCAGCATGGACAAAGTACAGGCATCGCACTTACTGGTGAAACACCGCGACTCAAGGAATCCGGCATCCTGGCGGAATGAGAACATCACCATCTCAAAGGAAGAAGCTCTCCAGACTTTACTGAGTATGTTGTGTAAACATTTACACATTTTTTTGCAACTAAGTTGTTGCATTTGACACAGTAGTAATTAAATGCTAAAATGAAACAAATGAGCTCACAAAAATAATTTCTTGAGAAAAAACATTATGGATGTCTAGCACTGAAAATGTTTCTGGTGTCACAGTGACACTGTCATACGCCAAAGTAGTCAATGGCTTCAGCTTTAAACGTGGCGAAAAAAAGTTTTTCATGATAAAACCCCAGGATTTTAACATAATGACATAATAACATTCTCTTAACAATAAAATAAATTTGAGTAAAGAAAATTTGTAGGCGTAGTGGTCATAATTAGTGCAAGCCTGTAAGCCCTGCACTTGTAAATATTTAACGTTACTGGCCAGGGCCCTCAATCTACGATTTTTGCCGCCGAATATCGGCCCCATTCCCCCACCTGAAAAGTATGTTCTTTTCCCCTAACAAATGGAAAAATTACCCCTTAGAGGTCTGCAAAAAAAATACAAAAAAAATAACAGAAAACCTAGTTAAGATGCCAATAATTGTCCGCATCATAAGTAAAGCCGTTTTGGTCTAGATCTCTACATCGCTAATATTTCATTGACACATGTTATGTGTGATAAACAATAAACCGATCCGTTCAACATCAAAGTGAAACAGTTTGACGTCATCAGCTTATGCCGCGCGTGCCACCCATGACAACGTCCTTTCACTGCCGTCACTTGAATTAGCAGCCGAATTACACGCTGTCCACGTGAAGGGTGTACACAGTACCTGTATGTCATAAATCAATACTGACCTATCTGAACAACAATAACGTTACCAATATAGCAAAAGCACTTTTTTGTTCAAGAGGAAATGTTAACTGCACATCGATGGTGATAAAAAAATTTGGTTAGTATGCGCTACAAAACTTTTATTCAAAAGTAAAGATCTCACAGTTTGCTGCGCTACAAAGTTTTTGTATGGCCATCAATACACCCACGCTTTCGAAGCGGATGACGGGACGTTGTACATGTCAGCATAATTTTCGCGTGCTTTTCTAGCCGAACAAAGGCTTTTCATGAAGTACACGTGTATTTTAACCGTAAATAAAATTTGTGTTTATGACGTGTGAACAGTAACATTTAGATAGGCATTTCGCATTTCGATTTAGTATATGTGTTGTGATAACTGATTTAAAATTAATTACAAGGAACTATATAATATTTTTATATACAAATAGAATATTTTGCATATGGATATAACACATTATGGATGTTAACAACAATGAAAAGGAGATTTCATTACATTTACTTTTTGAGATAGCGAAAATAGGCTTGTGTTTACATGTATATGCACATGAATGACCTGACAAGTTATATCGCGATTGCGATCCATGTACCCGCGAATCACGATATAATGGAGTTGTAGTGTATTTCCATTTTCGGTCTTTTTCGGTCTTTTAAATGAATACATTAAATTAATTAATAATTTAAAAAGGGGGATCAAATTACTTTTACAAAAAAAAATATGTTGCATATTGAATTATATTAGTTCGCGGGTGAAATCATGAGAAACTCGTGGAAATGATGCGTGTATAGCTGCAATGTTACATGTATACCGCAGCCTAGTCCAAATTTTAATCGTTATCGGTAGATTCTGAGCTATGTTTTTTTTGCGCTAAAAATAATCAAAGTTATATTGATAGGAGTTTCATTTGCTGTAAAGATTATATGACGTTTTTACCAAACGACAATTAGACGCAGGTTTGTTCGGGTTGAGTTAGTTTTCAAATTAGTTAATCTGTAAAAACTTCCATATTAAAATATTCCCCCGGGCAGTCAAAATTCCCCCTCCAGAGGGCAGTGGGCCCCTTCCCCCAAAACTGATTGAGGGCCCTGCTGGCTCAGATTCTCAGTTATATATAAGCGGGCTTGCAGTGTTTTTTTTTACCTTTGGGGGAAAGTTGGCGGGGCCCTTTACATGGTGAATTTTTCGGCAAAAGGGGACGTTTTTTTTTTATAGAAGCATTATTAGAAGTATATTCTACTTTGTTATAAAACATTGATTAATCACTTGTCTTGCTACCAATGATTACTTCTTAAACTTGGTTTGATGAACAAATGCTAGGTATTTTACGGAAATTCCTCTATCTTAGTCAATTTTAGTTCGATTTTGGTCTTTATTTATTTGAAAATGATGCTTACATTCTGAGGGAAATTTTACGTAAATATTGGGGGAAAATATATACCTTTTACGCAGGGAAATGGGGCCGAATTTCGGCCACTGGCTTGTGACATGTTTTTTCTATTAAGTAATTCTATAAGAATTTGGGCTTGCTTGTCCACTGCTAATTTCGATGTCTGTAGCCAGGGTGAGCCCTTAGTCTTATTTCCTGCACTAAATATTATGTGATTTGAATGTATGTTCTTTAAAAGTATCGTGTAGAATTATTATAGGAATTGGTTTTGTTTGATGTCTAAATTCTCAGTATACCTGTGTATGTGGCCTTTTCAGAATTTCGAAAACAGATAGTCTCTGGGGAGAAGACTTTTGAAGAGCTAGCGTCCCAATACAGCGACTGTAGCTCAGCAAAGAGAGGTGGGGACTTGGGACCATTTCGTCGAGGGCAGATGCAAAAGCCGTTTGAAGACGCGACATTTGCGATGAAGGTCGGCGAGTTAAGTGAACCAGTCTGGACTGACTCGGGTGTGCACATAATCAAACGTACGGCCTAGTTTGAAATCAGTGAAAATAATGAACAGCATCAGTAATAGAGTCTTTTTTTGTTATGACGCCAACATTTTGTAGTATTACGATGTTCAGCTAGTGTTCACACGTTCACATTAAAAGAATCTATGTATCAGTTTTTGCCATTAATTGATAGAAGTCATTTAATTTTAAGTTTTATTGATACTGTAATTCAAAATAATTGTGTACGTTGAGCCCATAAACGAAGTTACTTTTAAATGTTTTAAAATGTTTTTTTTTATTGCGCAAAGTAAACGTTGTTGTTTAATGTTATTTTGCATTCTTTTCCAGTAGTTTGTTGTTACTTAAATGTGCTTGCAGAATAATGTCATCAAAGCCAATGGTCAAGTATTGATATTCGAGAGATTGCTCGTTTACGTAATTATGTTTTCTAAAAATCACATTAAAATATTATACCTATAATATTTGCATTTGATGATTATTATTTCTTTGCCAGTTCGCAGTAAACTGCTGGTCGGTACGTGTAGTTGTCCTAATTTGAACTAGTATTATCTCTGTTCCCGACCTTGATGTAAAACATGAAAGATAAATGAAATCTTAGCAATCATCATTGTGTCTTCATTCATCAATATTGTGTTTCATTTCTTTTGAATATGATTCAAAAGTGTTATCGTCTTTATATACATGTATGCCTTCTCGTGATTGCTTTGAGCTGTGGATCTATACAAAAATCTGTTTTTTCTGCACTTTTGGATTTTATATTAAACACTTGATTCTCCCAAAGTAAAGATATCATTTATTATTGTCCTCTTTTAAATTAGTAACCTTTGGTCTGAAGATTTTCTGATTTTTAGCTCAACTATTCAAAGAATAGGTGAGCTTTCCTACTACCCCTGGCATCGGCGTCCGCGTCTGACTTAGGTTAAAGGTTTTATTCAAAAGTCTTATAACTTCAGAACTACACAAACTTGAAACTTGGAATATACCTTTGTCATCAACTTCAGTATCAGGGGCAACATTCCCCATAACTCTGTTTTGTACTTTGACAGCGTTATGCCCCTTTTTCACATAGATTTTCTGGTTAGGTTTATATTCAAAAACTTCGTTACTTTAGAACTACAAAAGTTAGTCACTTTAAAATAGGAACATACCTTTGTCATCAACCATTTTGTCGAAGTTATGCCCCTTTTACACAGAGATATTCTGGTTAAAGTTTATATTTAAAACTCATAACTTAAATACTACACAACTTATAAACTACATAAGGTTGAAACTTGGAATAATTTGATGAAATAATTGCCATAACTCAGTTTTGTATTTCAACAAATTTATGCCCCTTCCACTTTCCAAAATATGTACCAACTGAAATACTTCGAATAGTCAAGCGCGCTGTCCTCGGACAGCTCTTGTTAATCACGTCATCACATCAATAATGGTATTTATTTGAATAAATCTAGAAAAAAGCGTTTGTTTGTTGTATATTAAAAGTTTGAGTTTTGTTTAACTCTAAAACTGGTGTTTCTTGTCAATTACAAAGACCTCATTTCTAGTCAAGTACAATAACTTCATTTCTAGTCAATTATAGCCCGGACACAGTAACCTGATACACGGGAACTCTATAAGCATATATTACTCGCTTGCATTATTTACTAATATTTATACTTGTTTTTGTTCTTGAACATGCTTCAAGTGTTTACAGATACCGTAACTGTATTTTCAGTGAAATATGCTGACATCGATTGCACCCGATTTCAATACAGAAACTAATTTACTCATCATAACGGATTTGTAATCTATTCATGGGTAAAGGTCAGTGTCAGGTTAATGTGTCCGAGCTATACATCAAGATAACTTCTAGTCATTTACAATTACCTCATTTCTGGTCAATTTAAACAATCTAGCTTTTGGTCAGTGACCTCATTTCTAGTTGATTACAAAGACTTCATTTCTAGTCAATTACAAAGACCTCATTTCTAATGAATTACGAAGACCTCATTTCTAGTCACTTACAAAGACCTCATTTCTAGTTGATTACAAAGCCCTCATTTCTAGTCGTTAACAAAGACCTCATTTCTAGTCAATTACAATGACCTCATTTCTAGTCGATAACAAAGACCTCATTTCTAGTTGATTACAAAGACCTCATTTCTAGTCAATTACAAATACCTAAGTTCTAGTCAATTACAATGACCTCATTTCTAGTTTACAAAGACCTCAGTTCTAGTCAATTACAATGACCTCATTTCTAGTTGATTACAAAGACCTCATTTCTAGTCAGTTACAATGACCACATTTCTAGTCAATAACAATGACCTAATTTCTAGTCAATTGCAATGACCTAATTTCTAGTTGATTACAAAGACCTCATTTCTAGTCAATTACAAAGACCTCAGTTCTAGTCAATTACAAAGACCTCATTTCTAGCTTGCAAAGACCTCCATTCTAGTCAATTACAAAGACCTCATTTCTAGTCAATTATAGAGACCTTAGTTCTAGTCAATTACAGAGACCTTAGTTCTAGTCAATTACAAAGACCTGATTTCTAGTCAATTACAGACACCTTAGTTCTAGTCAATTACAGAGACCTCATTTCTAGTCAATTACAAAGACCTCATTTCTAGTCAATTACAGAGACCTTAGTTCTAGTGAATTACAGAGACCTCATTTCTAGTCAATTACAGAGACCTTAGTTCTAGTCAATTACAGAGACCTTAGTTCTAGTGAATTACAGAGACCTTAGTTCTAGTCAATTACAGAGACCTCAGTTCTAGTCAATTACAGAGACCTTAGTTCTAGTGAATTACAGAGACCTTAGTTCTAGTCAATTACAGGACCTTAGTTCTAGTGAATTACAGAGACCTTAGTTCTAGTCAATTACAGAGACCTCATTTCTAGTCAATTATAGAGACCTTAGTTCTAGTCAATTACAGGGACCTTAGTTCTAGTGAATTACAGAGACCTTTGTTCTAGTGAATTACAGAGACCTCAGTTCTAGTCAATTACAGATACCTTAGTTCTAGTCAATTACAGAGACCTCATTTCTAGTCAATTACAAAGACCTCAGTTCTAGTCAATTACAAAGACCTCATTTCTAGCTTGCAAAGACCTCCATTCTAGTCAATTACAAAGACCTCATTTCTAGTCAATTATAGAGACCTTAGTTCTAGTCAATTACAAAGACCTGATTTCTAGTCAATTACAGAGACCTTAGTTCTAGTCAATTACAGAGACCTCATTTCTAGTCAATTACAAAGACCTCATTTCTAGTCAATTACAGAGACCTTAGTTCTAGTGAATTACAGAGACCTCATTTCTAGTGAATTACAGGGACCTTAGTTCTAGTGAATTACAGGGACCTTAGTTCTAGTGAATTACAGAGACCTTAGTTCTAGTCAATTACAGAGACCTTAGTTCTAGTGAATTACGGAGACCTCAGTTCTAGTCAATTACAGGGACCTTAGTTCTAGTCAATTACAGAGACCTTAGTTCTAGTGAATTACAGAGACCTTAGTTCTAGTGAATTACAGAGACCTCAGTTCTAGTGAATTACAGAGACCTCAGTTCTAGTCAATTACAGAGACCTTAGTTCTAGTGAATTACAGAGACCTTAGTTCTAGTGAATTACAGAGACCTCAGTTCTAGTCAATTACAGGGACCTTAGTTCTAGTCAATTACAATGACCTAATTTCTAATCGATTGCAATGACCTCATTTAAAGTCAATTACAATGACCTCATTTCTAGACAATTATAAGGACCTAATTTGTGGTCAATTACAAATACCTCATTTATAGTGAATGACAATGACCTTATTTCTTGTCCATTACAAATACCTAATTTCTAGTCTATTACAAATACCTCATTTCTAGTCAATTACAATGACCTTATTTCTAGTCGATTACAATGACCTTATTTCCAGTCAATTACAATGACTTTATTTCTAGTCAAATACAATGACCTAATTTCTAGTAAATTACAATGAAATCTTCTTTAGTCAATTACAATGAACTCATTTCTAGTCAATTACAAGACTTCATTTCTAGTTAATTATAATGACCTCATTTCAAGTAAATTACAATGACCTAATTTATAGTCAATTACAAGGACTTCATTTGTGGTCAATTACAAAGACCTTATTTATAATGAATGACAATGACCTCATTTCTAGTCAATACAGTGTCCTCATTTCTAGTCAATTACAATGGCCTCATTTCTAGTCAATTACAATGACCTCATTCATAGTCTATTACAAATATATTGTATATAATTTATAGTGCATTACTTAGACCTCATTTCTGGTAAACTACAAAGAACTTATTTCCATTCAATGTCTTGTCAATTAAAAGACCGCATTTTTAGTCTATTACAAAGACCTCATTTCTAATAGTCTGGATTGTTCTAGAATAAAGATAATATCTGAATTTGTTCCTGTGGATTTCACAACCATTCAGTTATACTTGCTGGTTTAGAATACAAAAAAAACAACACAGAAAACAAATAGAAAACCATGTTTTGTCATGTTTAATTCCCAATAGTAAAGAAGTGTCAAATATAATAAATACAAAACAACAAATATCAATATATAAACAATGTAAAAACAAATAATGTGGTTTGTGAATTTTATGTAATAATTAACCAATGTGGACTAAAATGACTGAAAAACAGTTAGTGGTACATTGTATAACAATAATAACTCAAGATCTTGCTAATTAATGTAAGAAAAGTAAAATCACAGCAAAACAAGGAAAGTTATTAAGCACACCTTGGCCTGTATTCACCAACCTAGTCTTTGTTTCTTAAGAATAAAGAATAGACTTAGACTCAAGAAAAAATAATGTACGTCAGCGTTTGCAAATACACCGGGTACCAGTGTTGCTTATGTCATTAACAAATCTAAATGAAGAATGATGTAATTAGAGATGGTGACACACAAGTAAGATTAGACATTACAGCTTTCTTACAACCGTTCAGTTTCAAGAATATTCTTTATTCTTAGTCTTAAAGCAGCAGTCCAGAAATATGTCAATAAAAATAAAACTTCGCAGAAATTGTTTCTTGTGGACATTTTGCCTATCAAAATACCAAAGACCGCATTGAAATCAGTAAAATAATACAAGTTTTCGTAACTTTTCATTGTCAAATTATCTGTATGCGATTACTGGTGATGCCTCTGGAGTAAACAGCATGTACATTAGTGTATATTCCGTTCGACACCAAGCGTTTTTGAACATAGACATTATAAAATGCCTATAATAAATGTAAATAACAAACAGTTTTCAGTCGAATAAACGTCATCTATAATAAATGTAAATAACAGTTTTCAGTCGAATAAACGTCATTAACGTTCATTAGAACTAATGCCAATTTTTAAGATGTATTGAATTGTATTTTATGGACTGCAGCTTTAAGTCTAAGAATAGGTTGTTAATTACAGGCCCAAACAAACAAATTCTTAAACCAAACCATTACAAATATTTGTAAAATACTGTATGATAAACTTCTCTTGAGATTACTTGCCTACCAGTAATAACAACGTATTAATTTACATAAATAATTGCATTATGAAATAATTTCAGTGAAGAATTTGTTAACACTTACAAGTGACATGATTAATTTGTTATATCGCAGATGCATTCGTTATAAAAAGGTTCACAATAAAAATGTTTTATTTCTGAAGATAATGCGATTCTTATTGTAAAACTACAATCTGGTTCCAAAATCACAAATGGTGTAAAAAGTTCACAAATCACAAATGGTGTAGCAGTTCACAAATCACAAATGGTGTAGCAGTTCACAAATCACAAATGGTGTAGCAGCTCACAAATCACGAATGGTGTAGCAGCTCACTAAACCGATATTCATGTTAAAATAAATATACACCATCAACACGAGATTTATTCTCTATGGGAATACAAATATTTTTGCTCAAGTACATAGAGTTATGAAGCCTGAATGCTTCTGTGGAGAAATAAAAAATCATCAGAGATCGAATTTGGACTCACAAACTCAAAATGCAAGTAAAAAAGACAGAAAAAAATGCGAGTAATTTCTGTCCAAGCTTGCAATATTTTGTGAGTGAAAAGGAGGCATATAGTTGTTCAAATTCACACAATATCCATGGTCAATACTGGCGCAGTGCCTAAATCCGCCACCCCATCCGAATAAGCGGGTTTTTTTACCGACGTCTTTTTGTTGATCTCGATCGATCAGATACTTTCCCTTAACAACGCTGACGAGTTTTCATCTTGATTTGTGCATAAATGAATATTTTATCCAATTATTTTGTACATAACCCCTAAATGCAAACAAGCTGCATGCGGGGAATCTATTTCATACTGTGCATGCGCAATTTTGAGGCCCCGCATGGTGTCTATGATAAAATTAAATTATCGTGTTTTAATATTATGTCTATGGGAGCATGTGCAGCATAAAAATAACCATTATTCATTAGCATTACGTACAATAAAATGCGGAAAGAACTGCATATTAAGAGCGCAAATGTCTCCCTACTCAAAACCCTAATTATTTGTCCCACGTGCACAAAGGGCCTCAGTTTCAGAGCTATTTTTAGAAATACAAATGAGTATTTGAAGAAATTGAAACATTGCATTAACAACAGACGAGATGCTTAATATGAAAAATTAAATACGAACAATAGTCAAATGTGAAATAAGCATGTCACGGTTCCTGATCTACAACTTTCACCAAGCAACTTCGGATCACCGTGTTTATTTTAAACACTAGAAAAAGAACCTTAAAGAAACAGAAGTGGGAGTTTTGTCTATAGAAGTCAATAGAAGTTGCTTTTAAAACAGAATTCATAAAAGAATATTATTTTCGAGCAATTTGAACATTTTAAAGAGAGGTGGCAGATTTAGGCACTCCAACGCTCATTTTTGTACACCGTTTAGGCCTTTAATTTCAATAAATATTTTTCATTTGCCAAGTATTTGAAATGTAACCAGAACACGCCAGTAAATGCGCATATCACCTAACTTGATTCATGTGAATTTGTATGTCAATCTGTAAACAACTTTTGAAAATACCCCCCAAATGTGGTGGATTTAGGCACTGTGCCAGTAGTAGATCTAGCTTGTGTTGTGTTATGGAGAATGGAAATACATTGTCATTTTTAGAAAAATAAAACAATGGTATAATAATATTTTGAGGTTCATATATTTATCATTCCACTTGAAATAAATGTGTTTTGCGAGTTCAATTTCTTATTTTGTTGACACAAAAGCAACTCACAAAATTAGTGTGTTTTATAGGTAACTTTTTCTTACCCTGTTCATATGAAATAAAGTTTGGGGTCAGTACTAATATAGCTAGCCTGTCCATGTGCCATCTGTCTGTGTTGGCCTTTAGATGATTGGTTAATAATACACAATGTTATCCCATCATCGAGAGTGCATTGACGAAATTAACCCCCGCTGAATAAACTGCTTCTGTAACCTGTAAAATTATTTTATTTCGCTGTTGTCTCATTTTCGCATATTTTGCAGTTCTATCATAGCGCAAATTTAAAACGCATAAATTTTTTATGTGCAAGATTAATAAACAGATACTGTATGTATAACACAAGTCTTCTATATAACAATTCCTTTACGTATGTGTAAATAAGGTGAGATTACAGTGACATGAGTATTATGTATGTCCCTTTTACCTACATCACAGTATTGTAGCATACCGCCATATTTGGTATACTATAGTTCTATTCTGTTCGGGATGGCAACAAGGCAACTACGAATTATTCCAAGACAACCAGTTTCTGTTTCAACATATATTTAATCGTTGCATAAATTTGAGCATCATGCACGTATGCAGCAATGTACTATCATGTATAAATGAATAGTTGAAATAGCGCTGATAAACTTTTGAGCTCTCTGGATTTCATATAACTCATTTCGGTAGAGCTTAAGAAGCTTACTGTAAGATCTATACTGTGTTAATTTTGATTAAAGATTAAGCTTACCATCTTGGGAATGTTGAATGAAGATCTAATAATATGATCTAAACTATGGATCGACTTAGTAATTGTAAAGATCGGAACTAGGTGATCTTGAAAGATCTGACTTTGGTGATCATGAAAGATCTGACTTTGGTGATCATGAAAGATCTGACTTTGGTGATCATGAAATATCTGACTTTGGTGATCATGAAAGATGCCGAATGTTTGTTTATCTGCGCTATTTATACCTGTCGCACAGCAACTTAGGATTAGGATTATGAACACCAACCAATCAAAATGACTTAGGAATTTCCTCAGCCAATCAAAATGACTTCGGATTTACAACAACCAATCAAATGCATTTAGGAATCCTAATCCTAAAACTAGTTCTGCAGCGCCAAATATTTAACGATAAAAGTCATATTTTACACTAACAATAACAATTTATGTTTACATATATAAACAAAAGACTTCGCATTAAACAATAGACAAATACACTACTGTCTGACCTAAACAAAGTTGCAGTTATAACAGAGAAGAAATATTTCGGGTACAAAATATCCGAAAACATGCCACAGCTAAAAACTTCCTTAGGAATGGCAAAATTTACGAATATAACGATAATAATAAACAGTTAACAACAATTAATAGTGTCTTAGAGTAAAATATCAGCATATTATTATAAATATGCTAAGTTAAATCGCTTGGATAATAATATAACAATAAAATCGCAACAAGATGATGGTAAGGCTAGCATCATTGCAGACGGACAGTGACAGTAAGTTTTGGGGGAATTAAAGTTATGTTCATTTCATTATAGTAAACATGCCTTAATAATTAATTTCAGTTCATATGTGATAACATACTAACAGCTATTTTAATGAATGAGTTAGATGGATCAATGATTTTACAATAAATAGATAATAATTATTCACTTTATGAACTTGACAATACTAAACATGGTAATGCATAGTTACTGCATACAGTATTATGTTGCTTAGAATACACACCAGAGTATTATGTCCCTTTACTAAATTACAAAAACTCTTCATTCACAACCCTTTATTGAAGTACACCCGTTCGGGAAGTTGACCAAACTGGCTCTCGAGGGCTGACAGGTCTTGGGTGGAGAGACAGGAAACTGGGATTGAGCTGAAATTACAAATGTTCGTTCAACAAATCCAGATTTAAAACTATATGTCATGCCATTTGTGATTTTAGTTGTTCCTAACATTGTTTTCAAAATATGTTTATATAATTATTAATGTTAAGAAATTAATAATTTGCCAAAAATACCATAATTATGATATAACAAGATTCTGTGTTTGATAAACACACATGCCCCCGGTTGGTGCTGGATAGCCCATTTCTTAGTCCAAATTAGGTCAAGGTCAAGATCAAAGTGAAGTTGGGTGATATGGGTGGATTGGGGATGGTCATAAGCAACAACTGTGTAAGTAGCCAAGTGTTGTAGCAAGCAGTGTTGGCGCTAGACAAAACGGTAAAATCTAGTTAACCAAGAAACAGCCCATTTGAATTATTCAAAGTGCAAATTAGGTCAAGGTCAAAGTGAGGTTGGCTGATATGGGTGGATAGGGAATGGTCATAAGCAACAACTGTGTAAGTATCCAAGTGTTGTAGTAAGCAGTGTTGGTGCTAGACGAAGCAGTAAAGTCTACTTAACCTTGTCACAGACAGACGGACGAAAGGACGGACAGAAAGGACAATCACTATATGCCTACCGCATCAAGATGCCGGGAGCATAAAAATAGTATTTTCTAGTGCTTTTGAAGTTGGCAAATGGAAAACTGTTGATTAAAATGATGTCAGGCAGATTATTTGCTCGAGCCAAAAAAATGTAAATTGCAATTTGCTCGTGTCAAAATGCAGAAATCTTAATCTTTTGAAATCTCTGATATATATCTGAATAAAAAAAAAAGATGACAAATATAGCACAACTAACTCGATCAAACATCTACCGGTATTTATTTCATATATGGTAAATCAATTATGAATATATAACTAATTTAGTTTTAATAAAGAAATTCCCACTTGTGTACCTTTTCTGGTTGAAGAGAGCACATCCTATGGGGACCATGAACAACAACCTGAATAAGAGAGAACAAGTTAGATGGTAATAACAGATTATAGAGATACTGTACAAGATATACATGTCCCATCATTGAAAAGCATAATCTTCTACACCCAAACTAATGTGTTATATAAAACTCATTGCATCTCTGAAATCCATTGATTTACACTGTATATTTTCTGAAAGCAAATTCATCCTGAACCTTGCCTACACTATTCCTCATCACCAAACTTAGGCCCAAAATAATAATTTCTCTGTTACGGGCGCCCCGACCCTACCTAGTGAAGTCCCCCAACACTAGTTTTTAGGGATGATTGTTTTCCGTGAAATCCGTATTCATCTGATTTTAGATAATGTTCAATGTTTTTTTACTGAAACATGTCTTTTTAAAAAAACAGTAAACAAAACCAGCTCGATCCCGACCCTACCTAACTTTTTTGAGGCCATTGCCCGAAACACACAATTTATTTTTTTTGGCCTTTAAATATTTTTAAAGCGAATTCATCTTAAACCTCGTTACATACATGAGTCCTGACAACCCAACTTGCATCGATCCATTGATGACTGGATAGCGTTTAAACCATGCTGTCTTTTCGAACCTTTCCATCATCACGGGAAGCAGCACTGAAATTAATGATCAGGATCAAATCATCAACAAATGAAAACACGAAACCGCCAACTTAGAATATGGAAGACCTGGGCTGGTATTTACAAAGCTCCTAAGGGAAATCTGAACTTAAGGTGCACTTAAGTGGAAATTTCATAAAAAGATTTCTGAGTGAAATCCAATGATATATGTTAACCAATTGGTACAGGCGCAGTGCCTAAATCCGCCACATTTGGGGGGTATTTTTAAGATATTTTCAAAAGTTGTTTACCGACTGACATAAAAATTCACATAAATCAAGTTAGGTTTAATGTGCATTTACTTGCGTGTTTTGGTTACATTTCAAATACTTGGCAAATGAACAATATTTATTGAAATTGAAGGCCTAAACATTGTAAAAAATTAGCGCCGGAGTGCCTATATCCGCCACCCCTCTTTAAAATGTTCAAATTGCTCGAAAATAATATTCTTTTATAAATTCTGTTTTCAAAGCAACTTCTATTGGTTTCTATAGACAAAACTCCCACTTGTGTTTCTTTAAGGATCATTTTCTAGTGTTTAAAATAAACAGGGTGATCCGAAGTTGCTTGGTGAAAATCATAGATCAGGAACAGTGACATGCCTATTTCACATTTGACTAATATTCTTATTTAATTTTCCATATTAAGCAGGTCGTTGTCTGTTGTTAATACAATGTTTCAATTTCTTCAAATACTCATTTGTATTTCTAAAAATAGCTCTGAAACTGAGGCACTGCGTGCAAGTGGGCCAAATAATTAGGGTTTTGAGTAGCGAGACATTTGCGCTTTTAATATGCAGTTCTTACCGCATTTTATTGTATGTAATGCTAATCAATAATGGTTATTTTTATGCTGCACATGCTCCCATAGACATACTATTAAAACACGATAATTAAATTGTATCATAGACAAGATGCGGGGCCTCAAAATTGCGCATGCGCAGTATGAAATAGATACCCCGCATGCAGCTTGTTTGCATTTAGGGGTAATGTACAAAATGAATGGATAAAATATTTATTTATGCACAAATCAGCATGAAAACTCATCCGCGTTGTTAAGGGAAAATATCTTATTGATCGAGATCAACAAAATAGAAATTGCAGGTAAAAAAACGCTTATTCGGATGGGGTGGCGGATTTAGGCAAGTGGCGGATTTAGGCACTGCGCCAGTAAAGTATGAAAGACATAAACAATATTTACTAGTTTGGACCATTTTAATTAGGGATGGGACCGAATAGTCGAATATTCGAATATCGGATCATATTCGAATAAAAAAAACAGAATAGTAATATTCGATTTTCAAATTTATTTAAAGAACAAAATTTCTTTTAAACAATCATGTTTTTTTCCAGTTTGATTGCAAAGTTAACATGAATTCTAATCGTATTTCCTGGGCAGTGTAACGTTTTTACAACACATGCCAAACATGTCCAATTAACGACAATTGATAATTGGCTTGTGTGTGTAGTACAGTTTTATCGAGTGCACCAGGATTCTCTCCCATTTGGCCATCACCCTCACAAGACGTGTTCGTTGGTTACAGGGGATAGTGCAAGATACAGGAGACGCCCCATTCCAGAGGCGACCCTGGGTCTTTTAGTGCCCGGTGTGAAGCACCTAGTACACTGCACCGCGGTTTAACCTCTTATGCGAAAGACGAGTTGGTAGGTTAGGGTGTGGCGGGGGCTCGAACCTGCGACCCCTGGGTTGTGAAGCCAGGGCGTTACCACTAGACCACAGATCCGCCACTGATAATTGGCAAGGGGGCCACGTCTTTATGAGGGCCGCGAATTAACGGTTTGTAGGAGACGCGAATATGATGCATTGTATCCACAAATAACAAATCTGGGCCATGTAACGGTTTCACAGTTTGCACAAGGCGTACATTGTTGTTTATTGTCCTTAAGTGACATCCATACGGTTAACTTGTTTACAGAAAGTTACAATTACTCTCTAAGTAAACCAATCAAAATGAATATTTTATCAGCCAATCAAGTTCTGTAACAAAATTAGCATGATCTGGTCAATCTTAATATACGTCACTTGTAAATTATTGTTCATTATATCAACACCGTATATTATACAAGAATCTTGATTAATAAACAATGCCACATCATGCGCTTGGAAGTACTTTACGTAGTCATTAGACAAAACCCAGGCAACGTGTAATCTATGTAATGAGAAATTTGTGTACGGAAAGATTAACAAAATAATTAACAATTTACATTTAACAATATCTTACATTTCTTTATATTTGCCTAACACTCACTAAGTTATATCGCTCAGTTACCACTGAAACAAGGTAAAACAACTACATACACGTCGTATACATATTTCGGATAGGTAAATATTCGGACAGAGTGAAGTATATAGTAGTATTACAAAATGAATATTCGAATATATTCGAATACCTAAAATGAATATTCGAATATTGATTTCAGTATTCGGTCCCATCCCTTATTTTAATGTAAAATGACATATACATGAAACAGCCGCAAAATTAAGGAGTTTTGTGAATTTAAGAAATTTCCTCAAGTTTTCCCTAAGGAGCTATGTGAATTCGGGCCCAGAGCTTAAAAGCCATTCTCATTCATCAAAAAGCCATACTTAGAGATAGTAGAAAAACAAACAATCTATCATTTAAAACACATAAGCACATAAGAAGTATCTCACAAATTATATTTAATAACTCTTGTCATATGCACACATGCTAATATAAAGGCCAGGCAAGCAGTTTATTATTTAAATAAACACTTGTCAGAATTTGCCAGAAATTATGACATATATACATGTATTATGACATATATATATTCTATAACACGTGTCATATATTTACATTGAACATACACATGCTTGGCGCAGCTATAAGTATACGGCTGAACGTGACTTGACTGATGCCTTTAACGGCTGCATATCTCGACTCAGTCACTCTGCGGTTGTTCTCATCATAGACTGCTACACCATCCAGTAATTCGCTGAAACCAAGTTTTACAATTAAAAAGACAGACACTTGTTAACAATAACTTGGTATTATAAAGTATGTAAAACTTTAAGAAAGTGAACATTAATTCCGTAGCCGTCTATTTAAGTACTTAAGTTTGTATTAAGTAATTAATAAAAAATTGACAAGCTTGAAATATAATATGACTTCATTTATCCATCATCAGGCATGCATTGACAAAATACCCTTATTGACCACCCTTTGCTGTACTTCAACACTGTGGGATGAAGTTATCACCAGCAGTCTATTGCTGATATTTATAATTTCTTTTTTGCTGATTCTTATTTATAAATCAATCAAAAGTGCATATATTGTTGCTCAGGTATTCTATTCACTTGCTACATAACTTTATTGTTACCATGTATTCAAAATTGCAGTTTTAATGAAACAAGTCAAAGTTCAATTATCTATGCACTAGGTACCAGGTATACACAAAATGATTTGTTACCCAGTATTAAACCCTACTAGTAATACAGGAGTTGTTGCCCCTTACCAGAGTTATGGCCCTTACCTCTGCCTCATCAGTGGGATGTTGACTATATTGGCAGCAGCAACAGCAGCGAATGGAACAAACCTCTGCATCAATGGAGAGGCACGCTAAAACATGATAAATTGAGATAAATATTTTGGGGGTTTTTATTTAAAAAACAGCAACAACAGCAGCATAAAAACTTCCTCAGAATCTGTGGTCAATGCAACGACCCAAAGTGTCCTACGCTGGCAAAATAAAAACAACAACAACACAAGAAACATGGAAATTCCAAGAAAACAGAATTTTCAAACGAAATGCATTAAAGTCAGCACAAAAATAAAATTTTAGTATTGGGGACCTCGAACTTGACCCCACCAACCCCATACGCAATCCCAAGCAAGGTCTAGATATAAGGTATCTATATATGAAGTTTCATTAAAATATCTAAAGGTCTCCTCAAGCTATTGAGCTGAAACTGTTTGTATATTTTTAGTAATGGTGACCCTGACCTTAACCCCACCCGCTCCATATGCAATCCCAAGCAAGTTCGTGATATACGATATCTATGTATGAAGTTTCATTAAAATATCTCAATGTGTTCTCAAGCTATTGAGCGGAAACTGTTTTTTTAATTTTTAGTAACGGTGACCTCGACCTTGACCCCACCCACCCTATACGTAATCCCAAGCGAGGTCTTGAAATACAGTATTGATGTATCAAGTTTCATTAAAATATCTCAATGCGTTCTAAAGTTATTGAGGGGAAACCGTTTTTCTATTTTTAGTAACATTGACCTTGACCACACCCCAAATATGCAATCCCAAGCGAGGTCTCGATATAAGGCATTTATGTATTAAGTTTCATTAAAATATCTCAATGTGTTCTAAAGTTATTGAGCGGAAACCGCTTTTCTTTTTTCAGTAACAATGACCTTGACCTCACCCACCCCATATGCAATCCCAGGCGAGGTCTCGATATAAGGTATCTATGTGTTAAGTTTTAGTAAAGTATCTCAATGCGTTCACAAGTTATTGAGCGGAAACCATTTCTCTATTTTTAGTAACAGTAACCTTGACCCCACCCACCCCATATGCAATCCTAAGCGAGGTCTTGCTATAATCTATGTATGAAGTTTCAATACAAAAGCTCATTCCGTTCTCGAGTTAGAGAGCGGAAACGAAAGTTGCTACGCCCGCTCGCCCAACAACATACGCCAATCTAATAACCAAAATTTTTCTTCAAAAAATTTGGTTAAAACAAATATAATTTTTAAGCATTATGATACTGCAATCTCATTAAAATCAAATCCTGAAGTTTATTCCAACGTTTGTCATGAGAAGCATAATTAATAGTATACAGATGAAGTCGCCTGTGAATTTGAGATCACAATGTTAAGCTTTATTGTAGAATCCTGAAAAATACTGCGGATTATTGCTATAAGTTAGTCTGATATTACTACTGAAGTTTATAACTACTGTCATCACATCAACATTTGATCTTAGAGAATACATAATACTTACAGACAGAAAGATTTGACAAGCACAGGGATATACATGTACACTCACCCAGTGGCAAATAGTGATATGTTTGGGCAACTGGATCCACCAATTGCATACTGTAAATACCCAGCCAAAAGTCAAGCAGTTTAAATACATAATTTTATATTACATAATGTATACAGACTTTGGAATCCTGAACAGACCAATGGATGAAAAGGTTTTTAAGTAATGTGCATCAAACGTCAATAGCTAAAAATTAATGAGCTGAAAAATGTAAGTTCTAATAACGGCTCATGATTTCAAAGCTGGGCTCGTAATTTTCCAGGGTCATGAGCCCAGTTGGAATTTTAATTTATATCCCTGAAGCTTTTACCTTGGCAAGCTGCCCCTTTAATCCAAGGGCCACAACCAATGCAGAGCCAGTGGCTGACACATAGGCCACTCCGATTCTCCTGAAAAACAACATAGTTGTCTTTTTATATACCGGAATAACTAAAGAGCATTATGTTTTGATCCATTTGCTGACTACTTCTTCAAAATATAGACATATGGTACATACAGTGCCATGGGGGTGTAACATATGTGTACCAATAATGTTGTCAGATATTCATTACATTGGTAAACACAATACATGCAAACACTGGTCCAACTTTTGTTTTACTAATAAAATGTTTTGTTGTTTTGTTTTACAACAAAGTACTAAATTATCAGGTTGATGGCTGTTTTGCTACTTCAGAATTTTGTTCAAACTTCAGCAATCATTATTACATTTTGGAGTTTATCAACTCTTGTGTTTGATTAATTATGACGGAAATTGCGAGAGGTTGGTTAAAATTCTGTAAATACAAGTTAAGTGATTAAACACGTCTACTTACTGGGGTGTGATTTCCGACTCTGCATTTCTGTTCGTATAGTTGACTAGTGCGTTGAATGACTGATTTGCCCACTGCCAAAATACTACCGCTGCATTGGATCTTTGTATAAATGACAAAATATTGCTGAACTAAGTTATGGACAGAAATACTGATAGAGAAAATAAAACCAAGAACTTAATTTAAAGAATAACTACACCCAACAACCTTATCTAGATGTATGTGTCTTTCCTAAGAAACCTTATGCATTGTTCAGATAATAAGAATTTGTTTTGTTTTACATTTTGAACTAAAATAAATTTTAATGGCCTTCTGTGCATAGTTTTCTAAGGATTCTCCAACATATTGCGACTAAAATCCCTGAACATCAAATACTGCAGTGGCAATCTTTTACTTTCCCTTCATTTGCCTGAGATTGTCCATTCAGTACTTTTGCAGTAAAATGTTTGCAACCTAAGACACAGTATGTATGTAGCACTTAATGCTTATAACATAAATAATACATTTAATACATGTACAGTACAGTAATCAACTTACCTATAAAAAGCCACCATTCCGCTGATCAACACCATGCCCCCCGGCACGTAGAAAGACATCCGACCAATCACATTCTGAAGTTCTCCTGTGTCGGGATGGAAGGCAGAAAGGTAGAGCTGTTGTGCACGCCTCACTTTATCTGGGGTCGTACCTGGTGGTACGGTTCCTACTCTTTTGTAGTATAAAATTATTTGTACAGTCATCCACATTAGCAGAATATCCCTGATAGTTCCATGACTGGAATGTTAATATCCCTGATATTTCCTTGACTGGAATATGAATATATCTGATATTTCCCTGACTGGGATGTGCATATCCCTGATATTTCCCTGACTGGAATGTGAATATCACTGATATTTCCCTGACTGGAATGTTAATATCCCTGATATTTCCCTGACTGGAATGTGAATATCACTGATATTTCCCTGACTGGGATGTGAATATCCCTCATATTTCTCTGACTGGAATGTGAATATCACTGATATTTCCCTGACTGTAACATTAATATCCTGGATTTTTCCCTAATAGGAAATTGTGAATATCCAATGTATTTCCTTGACTGGAATATCAATATCCCTGATATTTCCCTGACTGTAATGTGATTATCCCTGATATTTCCTTGATGCTAATATCCCTGATATTGCCCTGATTGAAATGTTAATATCCTGATATTTCCCTGACTGGAATGTGAATATCCCAGATATTTCCCTGACAGAAATTGTGAATATCCCTGGTATGTCGTGACTGGAAATTGTGAATATCCCTGATATTTCCCTAACTGGAATGTGAATATCCCTGGCATTTCCCAGACTGGAATGTAAATATCATTGATATTGCATAGACTGGAATGTGAACATCCCTGATATTTACCTGACTGGAAATTGTGAATATCCCTGACATTTCCCTGACTGGAATGTGAATATCCTTGATATTTCATAGACTGGAAATTGTGAATATTCCTGGTGTTTCCTTGATTGGAAATTGTGAATATCCCTGGTGTTTCCTTGATTGGAAATTTTGAATATCCCTGGTGTTTCCTTGATTGGAAATTGTGAATATCCCTGACATTCCCCTGACTGCAAATTAAGAATATCCCTGATATTTCCCTGATTGGAATGTGAATATCCCTGATATTTTCCTAACTGAAATGTTGATATCCCGGATATTATCCTGACTGGAATGTTATTATCCCTGATATTTCCCTGACTGAAATGTTAATATCCTGATTTGCCCTATATGTTAACAAAGTGGAAAATTGACAAAACCTTACTACAGTAGGAGGTCAATTACAAATAATATATCAAAGTAAAATAATTATTGGCTTAAATGAGCATGAATTTTAGGTCATCAGGACAACCAAAACATTTTTTCAGTAACTCCTCTGCTTCTTGAGGTATTGGCCAAAATAAGTAAGAAAATCATGGCCAGCCGGACAAATTGGATTTGATTTTCTGAGTGTTGGGTTTTTCAAGGGTCTCACTTATCAATATTATATTATGTCATAGGGCAAGAAATTGTGCCAGCCAGACCGGGCTTGAACACTGGACCTCTGGCTTACAGGGGTAGTGCTTGTCTGACTGAGCTAACCGGGCTGCTACATGTACACAACTTCTCCCCTAAAGTGACCAAGCATATACAGTGACCCTCAGATAAATGTATTTTCATTCTCATGATACTAAAAAAAATTATAACTTTTTATAAACAGTCACCTGTATTGCTGTATCAATGTTTTGGCATCATAAAGTTTTTTATTGGAACAAATGCTGAGCCTTGGGTCTGTTATCCATGCAAAGTACTTGAGCCGACCCATAAATGTGTCCTGTGACCACATTGGTTTGTCTAGGTCAAGCATTTCCTTTGTATTTGCCATTGTTGCCTTGTTGGAAACTGAAAGAGATTAAGAGATTTGTTGAACGGTGATATAATTTATATAAATAATTATGAAGAGCCATTTATTATAGCAATATGATGCTTATGCCTACATAATACAATTCAACCGATAATCCAACATACTTTGTGCATCTTTTTTTTGTTTACATGTATTCATAAATATATTTATTACAGTAATGTCGGGTAATATTAACAGTCATCTAATACTGACATCATTTTTACTAAAAGTCTTATAATGTTCTTAATTTCATCCTATGACTGACTGATTTCGTCCTAAAATGTGAGTATCCATACCTTTTGACGTCACAGAATCAAATTGGTCCACGTAACGGCTTGCTGTAACAAATACACAATTCAATCATGTTTTTGAATATTATATTTTTCAAGAATACTTAGTGTGTTATAGGATTATATAACGTGAGTAATTACTGTTTCACGTCTTAATGGTGATATTACCGGACATTACTCTAACAAACTAGAACAACGATCTCAGTGAACTGATGGATGCTCCCCAATGCGCTTTGCCAAGTAATGGGAATGCAATCAGAAGAGCAGAGTCCAGACAATTGTGCTCTATTTGAAACATATTTTATTTCCAAAATTAATGACATACAAACACAAATCACATTTTACAATACATTATGGAAAAAGGGTTAAACCTGAAGTTCTACAACATTATAGAGGGTCTTTCCCTAGAAGTTGGATTTACCTGTTACTACTGGTGACAATTTTGCATAATTTGAACAATAGTTGTCATTTGGAAATCAAAAAATACTAATAACACGCTATTATGTCAAGTTGGAATAAGACGTCAAACATAGAATAAACTGTTTTATTACAGCAATGTTTTAAATGCAGTTTACCATTTGTAATTTAAGAATTTTGCAGAGTAATTAGTGCACTAGACACCTTCATGTATAACTACATCAGTAAAATTGATTTTACCGCAAAATTGTATACTTGTATGCATTTACAAAATTTTCACCAAAAACCTGAACTGTGTCCATGCATGCATGAACGCAGTTTATAAATAAAGTAAAAATGATCAAATCCACAATCAGTTTTAATGAAAAAGACATTTAAAAATGATAATTCTACCAAAAGTATTGACAGAATACAACAAACACACATAAACAACATGAAATGCTCAGTTTTATGTGAAAAAAAAATAAAATCATGTCCATTCTATGTTTGGTGTCTTATTCTAACTTCACATCATACAGTGTTTAATGATAAAACAACTGTAACTCACAATACTACTATTACTACTACTACTACTACTAATAATAATAATAATAATAAATAAATAAATAAATAAATACAAATAAAATAATAATAATAAATAACATGCTCTATATACTAATTTCAGTAATCATCAACGTCCCATAACTGTAAGAAAAATCATTGAAGCAGAGCATCTTGGTACAGTGAACACCTGCTTTTGGTAATGAAGCTTCCCATAAAGTTTCATTGAATATTGGCTAGCAGTTGCTGAGAAACAGTCCAGACAAGAATTGCGCTTGACACACAAATTTCAGCAACCTTCGAAGTCCAATAACTCCAAGGAAAATCACTGAAAGGGAACGTCCCGTACTGTGCACACCTCATTTTAATAATGAAGTATCACATACAGTTTCATTGTATTCTGGCCAGAAGTTGTGGACAAATAGCCCGGACAAGAATTGTGCACTGTATTCTAATTTCATAAGTCTTCAAAGTGCCACAACTCTTAGAAAAACGATTGAAGCGGAAAGTCCTGGTTCAGTGCACACCTCCTTTTGGTAATAAAGCTTCCCATAAAGTTTAATTGAAATCTAGCCAGTAGTTGTGTAGAAATAGATTGGACAAAAAGTGTGCACTAAATACAGACATCTTCGAAGTCCCATAACTCTAAGAAAAATCATTGCAGCAGAACGTCCTCATTCAGTGCACACCTCCTTAGGTAATGAAGCTTCATATAAAGTTTCATTTAATTCTCATCAGTAGTTGCGTCTAAATAGACCGGACTGGTATTGTGCACTAAATGCTTATTTTAAAAATCTTCAAAGTCCCATAACTCTGAGAAAAATCATTGAAGCAGAACGTCTGGTTCAGTGCACACCTCCTCTTGGTAATGAAGCTTCCCATGAAGTTTCATTGAATTCTGGTCAGTAGTTGCTGAGAAATACTCCGGACAAGAAAACGGGACGGACGGACAGAAGGATGTACAAGCAATGACTATATGCTCCCCCGAAATTTTTTCACAAGCATAATAATGACTAATGTGTAAATACTAAAATATCTTAAAGACACTAAAGTTATAAATATACAAATCACAAGGTAGTCTTATTTAAAAGACATGCTACAAATTTGTGTTACTTTTGTTAGGTCTAAATTCGTTGGAATGTTTTATTTGCCAAGGACCTTTTATGTGGTGGAAACCTGAAAGTTACAATTTTTATAAATTCCTATTATTTGCAACAAAAGTTATCCATCGATGTAGTTTATATAGACAACATCAAAACTGCTTAACATATGCCGAAATTTATCTAGGACATGCATGAATTCCGATTTAAACCTGCGCATTTATCTACTACATTTATGTACAGACCACCAGTATTTTACCTTGTTTACACCTTCAACTGTATTAATAGAATCAACTGACCAATAGAAATGATGCAAAGCCCTGAGTTAGCAGATTTATTGATAAAATTGTACACACTGTTACACAGTGGCGGTTATCGAGATTTATTTAAAAATGCAAAGGTGTGTAAGTTTAAATTGTTCATGCATCCAAAATGAAAAAGTCATAATAAAAATATTTATGGAACATTAATTATGCACCTATCAATGTTTTCCCCCAGGGGGGGAGCGGCAGGCATATAGGGGACAGGCAAGAATTTGACAAGCCGAATGATTCTGGGTCCCGGGGAAATAGACTTTGGTCGGATGTTAGATCTCTGTAATATATGCCCTGGGCCATTTGATAGACATATAGCATCTCCCACTGAGAGGATTTAGACAAATATGCTTGGCTCTAGGGTGGGGAATTAGACCCCCCAAAATAACATTTGTCAAATTCCCCTAGGTCTACCCGCCACTCCCCCCCTGGGGGAAAATATTGATAGGTGCATTAGGAATGGTTTATCTGCTCAGGTATGTAACTTTTATTGCAATCCGTTCACAATTACTATCTAAATTCGGGACATGAAAGTTGTGATCGAAATCCTGTCGGAACAATATAGAAAAAGAAGTATTATTTTCCACCACAGAAATGGTCCTTGCGAGGTTATGCGCTCCAGCAAATATTGCCCATATGGCATATAAAAAAGATTTTCAATATTTGCCTAACGCTAACAAGTTATGCAAAACACAAGGGCAATTCACACAAAGTGCAAATAGTTGTAATATATTCTAAAATCGGTCGAAACATTTGCAACCCAAATAAAAAAGTGTTGTGTGATTGTAAATGGGACCACATTAAAGTGCCCTTAATGGTAATGTAACGACTCGCCCCATATGTATAACGACTCGCCCCATATGTATAACGATTCGCCCCATCAAATGTGGTTGTAGGAATCTGTTATATTTTGATGTTTTGTAGTTTAATTTGAGTGTATATTAACATACAAACAAATAAATATGGTACACTAAGACGATGTGGTATGATTGTGTAATATCATTAAATGTGTTTACCGCCTATGTAATGTAATAAAATATGGAATTGAAAGTTGATTTGTGACTGTATTGAATAGTGATCTATAAGAATCGCCGACCTTTATTGATGGAACATTTTAATAAGTATAAATAATGTTTTTCAAGTACAAAAAATGTGGTGTAATAAGATGATGTGATTTAACCGTGTCAGTTCTAACTTCTAACCAATTTGTTTGTGTGCCTTACGGGTAATATAAACAGAAAAATAGGTACAAAATAATGTGTTGATACTAGTAAAATTCAACATATGTTTATGTAACATTTTAAATGTTTAAATGTTTGCATGGTTATGCTAAATTTTGAATGTGATCTTGGTCACTTGCAATTTAAATGCTGTAAAAAAGCATGCAAACAAGTAAAATGTTGCTATTCTGTTGAAGAATAAGCGGTTAATGGCAAAGGAATAGTCACACTTTTAAATTACATAAAATGATATCAAAACAGGAGTAAAACATATTACAAAATGTTTCTTCTTATATTTGTTCCCAACTATTTTACTTTAAATTAAAAATGTATTTTGAATGTTTCACTATGTATTTTTTCCACATTGACAAGGCACCTGTTTATCAAGTTTAAATAACTTGTGTATGTGTCAACTTTGTAACAAAAGGTCTAGCAGTCATCTAATGGTGTGAGTGGTATCCGAACATCGGTTCCTATGGACATTCGGTCCTACGCTATTTTTGACATAGGCGGACAATGGTTCCTACACGATTATGACACCCCGGAGACTCGTTCCTGCATTATTTTGATAGCCGGGACATTGGTTCCTACAGCATGTTGACAGCCCGGACAATCGTTATTCATGGTGTATTTATCTGCGATATATTAAGTCACCAATTTAGAATAAACACAACCTAAAATGCCAATTAGAGGCTAATAAGCACACATAATTGATATAAACAAACATGGCATTTCGAGATTAGCACCTCCCCCAAACTAAGGACATATTATATTTTTTTAAAGGGTATGTACGATCTTATTAGTTTTTCCAAGAATAAATAAAATAAAACCGATACAACAGAGGTGAATAACAAACTAGAATAAAAGTTCAGAAGAAGTGGCATTTTCGAAATTAGACCTTTACACTGAATATATAAAATTAACATTTCTTAGCATTTACCTTCTGTACTGCATTTCTTTGGTAATATTTGCTTTCAATAAATGTTAATTGTTATATATAAGCTAGCATCATACCTTAATTTGCCATTTCCATCTTTCATTGGGGATTAAGTTAGTTTTGAAGCACGCAAAAATTTAGCAGTTTTAATGCATAAGTGCATGTTATGTAATTGGAAATAAAATCAAAACAAGACCGTTGACCATATGTTTTCATTTCATATTTCACTTAATAGTATTTGTATTATTGAGAAAAAAATTGCCAAAACTGAAGCAACACTCCTTAAAAATGTATACCAGTTATTGAACCTATAACTGACAACAATAAGGCAATAGACACTTCACATTCCCGTTATCGAGTAATCACTCCGAATCTTGCAAGGGTTCTTTCATTACAGACATTAGTTGATTTATACAATGATGAAAGACCAGTAATTAAGATTTTAGTATGCTCTGCACCAAACAATCTCTCAAAAACTTGTAAAATATATCTATATAAGAATGTAAATAATTATGTGATATAAATATAAATCAGAGTAATAATTTCAAGGCTCGATAAATACATACAAATGGCCACCGTCTCGTCTTATTTACTACAAAAGAATGACTGTCCGGGCTATCGAAGTAGGAACCAATGTCCGGGCTATCAAAGTAATGCAGGAACGGGTGTCCAAGGTGTCATAGTCATGTAGGAACCATTGTCTGCCTATGTAAAAAATAGCGAAGGAACGAATGTCAGTAGGAACCGATGTCCGGGATTCGGTGTGAGCATGTGTTGTTTTAACAGGTTTTACACGTTTCATTGTTTGTATTGTACTATTAATCTCAATCACTTTATCAGTTGGACAAGTCCAGTTTTAAACATAATTTAGCCCCACAGCAATTTGTACTTCTGTTTTTGCATTCTTTGAATTGAATTTCAAAAGGTATTATACTTTTTGTATGCAATGTATATATGTAGACTAATGTGCAAAAATAACACATTACACAAACGTTATTGTTTAGTTAAAGTATACACCATGGCAATCGATATTTTGTGAAGTTCAAATGAAAAAAAAAAAAACTTCTGGTTTTGCGAAGGATTTCAATAAATGTTCACTAGGATTTCCACTGAAAACGTATTTATTACACATTAAATATATAAATACAAAAAAAACAACATATTTCTTATTATTCAGTAAAATGACACATTTTCTCTATGTTTAATCACAGGTACTTGCAACAATGTTCCATATACGTACATTGTATATACACAATAATCTCTTATTATAGTGTATATAATGGAACATTAAAATACCATTGTTACAAGTACCTGTGTGTTTAATAAGCTAAGAAATGCTTGAATAATAATGCGAATTTTTTAGATTATTTGTTTTACCGATTGATTGGTGGGTGGTCAACTATATTCTGTAATTTTGTACATACTAAAACCTAATAAACATTAAACTGTACAACAAACATATTATGATGTGCGAATCGTTATACATATGGGCGAATCGTTATACATATGGGGCGAATCGTTATACATATGGGGCGAGTCGTTATGGGGCGGGGCGAGTCGGGGCGAGTCGTTACATATTCCCCTTAATTTGGGGTATCACTGTGTTTTACTTTCGGTTTCATTATTTTCTTTAGGGTTTTATGATTCTGAAAGTGAATCATATACCCTGTGCCATTTAGCCTCAATCGAAGCAATGTCATCATCATTTTTCAAAATAAAGACAAAGTTTATGTTACCCAAAAATGTCTTGTGCAAGCGACGATTCTTAACAAATAAAATGCAATTTGGAAATAAACACAAATGTCAATGTTCAATGACAAACTCTTCTGTAGAAGTTACAAAGATATTACTTCCGTTTATGACGTCAAGCGTAGTTACACCAAGCCAAATATTTTTGTGAAAAATGGTATAAAGATGACGTTGTACTGTCTCCTTTTAAAATAAAATCAGATATTGTGCTTTCAATAACAAATGTTACCTATTTATCATTGATTTGGTATCTTGTACTGTTTTAAACATGTTTTCTTATGTCACAAACAAGAGCCAGCATTGAGATGGTTTTGGTTTTGCATTTGATATATGTGGGTGGGGTATCACTGTTGTCATAATTTATTAGCAAAGTCATAGTATCAGTGTCGCGTATCATTGATAAGTAACAGTATACATGATAAATGACAGTAGAAAGTTTTTCTCATTAATTATTTAAATTGTTAATTTCTACTAAACCTTCATATGATTTTCACAATTTTGATTCCACATACTCGTTTATGCAGCTTCATAAAATGATAATATGACACCATTAAAATGGAATTGTCCAGAACTTGCTAAAAGCTCAGAGTCAAACTTGATTCTTCAAACACATGTGGCTTAATTTCCTAGTTACAGATTGTTTCATGAAGACCTGCTGTACAATAAACAACATCTATGCCACCTGCCAGTTTCTGTAAAATCATAAACAGTCTCATATTGTAGCGGCTGTCAACAACTAGTTTCAGCCATATACATTTCCTTTTTATTGGTCACATTTTTATGCAAACAATTATGCCCTGTAACGCATTGGTGGTTTAAAATTCACGTGTTAGAAGTTCGCTGAAATAAAATTTTGTTGTTAATTTTTAAGGACTGCCCGTACATTTATTATACAAATGAGAATGTTGCATGTTGCTTGCAATGCAGCATCCTTATACCATTATTTTTTGTATTTTTTAAAATTCATTTGGATGTTAATTTCAGAAATAAATTAAATTGCTTTATCATGATGATCTTCATAATTTCTTAATTAACACACTGTAAAATATCAGCCACAGCAAATTTACTGAAATTTTGAAAAATTGGAACACAAAAGATCATTATTTATACTACTACATGTATTTCTTCAGGGTTTGCTAGCTTTGCTGAGAAAGCTCAAGTCTAGCGGAGACAAAGAGCTTCGAATACTGTTGCTTGGTCTAGATAATGCGGGCAAAACCACTATACTAAAGAGCTTGGCATCTGAAGATATTAGTCATATAACTCCAACACAGGTATGTTATAAAATACGTTATTATGTAATATGTTTGCTTCTCATCATTGATTTATATCTTTAATTATTTTTAGCTCGACTGCGAAGAAAAAAGTCGAGCTATTGTCGTCCCCCTGTCGTCTGCACCAGCGTCTGTGTTATTTTTTTATTTTTTTTTTAGCTCGACTATTTGAAGAATAGGTCAGCTTTCCTACTACCCCCGGTGTCTGCGTCGGCGTCCGTGTCTGAATTTGGTTAAAGTTTTTTATCAAAAGTCTTGTAACTTCAAAACTACATAAGTTATTCACTTGAAACTTGGAATATACCTTTGTCATTAACTCCAGTGTCAGGGGCAACATTCCCCATAACTCTGTTTTGTATTTTGACAGAGTTATGCCCCTTTCACTTAGATTTTCTGGTTAAAGTTTATAGTCAAAAGTTTTGTAACTTCAAAACTACATAAATTATTCACTTGAAACTTGTAACTAACCTTTGTCATCAACTCCAGTGTCAGGGGCAATATTCCCCATAACTCTGTTTTGTATTTTGACAGATTTATGCCCCTTTTTCACATAGATTTTCTGGTTAAAGTTTATATTCAAAAGTTTTGTAACTCCAAACTACATAAGTTATTCACTTGAAACTTGTAACTAACCTTTGTCATCAACTCCAGTATCAAGGGCAACATTCCGTATAACTCTGTTTTGTATTTTGACAGAGTTATGCCCCTTTTTCACATAGATTTTCTGGTTAAAGTTAATATCCAAAAGTTTTGTAACTTCAAAACTACATAAGTTATTCACTTGAAACTTGGACCTAACCTTTGTCATCAACTCCAGTGTCAGGGGCAACATTCCCCATAACTCTGTTTTGTATTTTGACAGATTTATGCCCCTTTTGCACTTAGATTTTCTGGTTAAAGTTTATATTCAAAAGTTTTGTAACTCCAAACTACATAAGTTATTCACTTGAAACTTGGAACTAACCTTTGTCATCAACTCCAGTATCAAGGGCAACATTCCCCATAACTCTGTATTGTATTTTGACAGAGTTATGCCCCTTGTTCACATAGATTTTCTGGTTAAAGTTTATATTCAAAAGTTTTGTAACTTCAATACTACAAAAGCTATTCACTTGAAACTTGGAATATACCTTTGTCAGTATCAGGGTGTATATTCCCCCTAACTCTATTTTGTATTTTGATAGAGTTATGTCCCTTTTTCACATAGATTTTCTGTTTAAAGTTTATATTCAAAAGTTTTGTAACTTCAAAACTACATAAGTTATTTACTTGAAACTTGGAACTAACCTTTATCATCAACTCTAGTACCAGGGGCAACAGTACCCATAACTCTATTTTGTATTTTGACAGAGTTATGCCCCCTTTTCACTTAGATTTTCTGTTAAAGTTTATATTCAAAAGTTTGTTAACTTCAAAACTACATAAGTTATTCAATTGAAACTTGGAACTAACCTTTTGTCATCAACTCTATTATCAGGGGCAACATTACCCATAACTATGTTTTGTATTTTGACTGAGTTATGCCCCTTTTTCACATAGATTTTCTGGTTAAAGTTTATATTCAAAAGTTTTGTTACTTCAAAACTACATAAGTGATTTACTTGTATTTTGAGAGAGTTAGCCCACTTTTTACATAGACTTTGAGGTTAAAGTTTTTGTTCCAAAAATATATAAACTGTACAAGGCTTCGCTTAAAAATATTGTATTTTAACAAATTTATCCAAATTTATTCAATATTTCACTATCCAAAATATGTACCAACAGATATTTCCAAAAAATAGGCGAGCGCGCTGTCCTCTGACAGCTCTTGTTTTGTCAGAGCCCATTTATCAGAAACTATCAAAGGTATCCATTTGAAACTTCCAATACTTGTTAACTATCAAAACAGTACTCCATTACAGCATTTGTATTTCCAGAGTTATCTGCCCTTGTTTGGACTTGCAACTTAGCATATTTTGACAATTTTTTGGTAATATGAAATTTCTCAAAAACTATCAAAGACATTAGTTTGAAACTCAAGGTACTTGTTTATAGTGCTGACACCATTCTGCAGACAAGAGAATGTAACTTTCAAGGAAGTTGCTTGAGTAATTGCCCTTTTTTCAACTGATAAAAAAATTTCGCTTTAGGTCAAATTTCTCAATATCTATAAGAGGTTTTGACTTGAAACTCACAGTACTTGATCACCATGATGAACTTACTGTGTTTTCAAGAGGAGGTACCTATATCAAATATTTTGGTGGAGTTATTGCCCTTTTTAAACTTTTTTTGCTTTAGGTCAAATTTCTCAATATCTCTAAGATAAAGCCTAGAATATAATCAAATATGAGAAAGGCAAGCCTCCAGCACCCATAGCCGGTGCTCTTGTCATATTTCATCATCCTCTTTCATTGCCATTTTGTTCTTAAAGTGCATGTACCAAGATGTAATAGAAAGTAATCTGACTATGTTTAAAAAAACAAACATATTTGTTTTAGCATAAAAAGAATCATAAAAAGCATAAGACCGCTGAAATTATCTAATAATAAACATATTAAACAGAATTATTGAGATTTCACCCTGTTACTTTTGAGCAGCTTCATGTACCTTTTCTGATTTTAGATCTTACCCGATATACATGTCTTATTTTACAGGGATTCAACATTAAAACAGTGCAATCTGCCGGTTTCCGACTCAATGTATGGGACATTGGAGGCCAGAGAAAAATTCGACCATATTGGAAAAATTACTTTGAAAATACTGATGTTTTAGTGAGTCTTATATTAATATACATAGCTGCTTTTGTTTATTAGTGTTAACCTTCAACTTAGTGAGTATTTTGTTTATTTTTGTGTGCATTTTTACCTTGATAACCCTTGCATTCATAAACTTGATGTTTTATAAACTGCCTGTTCTTTGTATGTTAACAATGCCAATCATTAGCCTAATTAGCCAACGGCTACTAAATTGTCTCGTATTATTTGAAAATAAGGAATATGTCTCAATTTCTGAAATCTTTTTTTAGAATAAACTGCATTCTAGCAAAATCTAAAATTCACTTCTACGGTCTTTGACATCAAAGGTCATTTGTGTTTCTTAGTACAGTCATAAATGATAGTGACATGTTTCAATTTCAGGTGTTTATTATGATTATACTGTTACTTATTTTCAGATATATGTTATAGACAGTGCAGACAGAAAAAGATTTGAAGAGACAGGAGAGGTTTGTTTGTTAGAGCCCACCCCCTCAAAAAAATAATAAAAAATACATAAACAATTAACGTGACAAAATTATGTTTACATTTAAACATTTACAAGTAGTATTTATGACCTTAAAAGAAAACTTATGTAAAAAATAAAATTTCTTATGAAGTAAACTATCATGAATTTTTTATTAGCACACCTAGGCACGAAGTGTTGGTGAGCTATTGGTATAGGGGACCTCTCCTCCGTTGGCCGTGTGCCGTGAACAAATGGGTTCGTTCTCACGCTGAAGACTTCACTTTTAATCCAATCTTGACCAAACTTGCACAGTTTGTGTATGACCATTAAATCTCGGATGGCATTGTTATTGGGCCAGATCACACCAGTAACACTAGAGTTATTGCCCCTTTTTCATGCAAAAAACGTGCAAATATGCCGTTTTCCAATATATAGACTTTGTTTTCAATCCAATCTTAACCAAACTTTCACAGTTTGTGTATGACCATCAGATTTTAGCAGACGCCAATAATGGACTGGATCGTGTTTCAAACACCAGAGTTATTGCCCTTTGTTTATAAAAAAATATATAAAAAATGAACATTATTCAGGATAGAGACTTGATTTTTCATCCAATCTTCACCAATCTTGGACAGTTTGTCTATTACCATTAGGTTGGAGTTTAAAACAACAACAACAACAAATATCTTTTTTTTTCTAAGTCTTACCCCCCTAATCTGTTCCTTATGATGTAAAAACACTGTATGCAAAGTTTGAACAATAAATTCCTATGTTTAGGGGTAGCTAAAGTGCCTCAAAGATTACCAAAGTTATAAAAATATAACAAATTACACGATTTTTACGAGTATCTCTCCAAATTTATTTTAAACAATACAGTATTTATTTTGAACACAGTACTAGTGTTCTGACAACTTATTTTAATAAGAACGTGGTCTGTTGTTGTATACTTTATTGGCATCTAACAACAATGATCAATATTTGAAAAAAAGAGACACAGATTGAAGTAAAGTTTTATTTAAAATCCTCTATCTGCCCCTGCCGTCACTTTGGGTAGTAAGTATGTACAAATCAAAGACTGATCTAATGAAAGAACTAGGTTAACAAAACATCGTACATGTACCGTAAACGAGTATGAAACAGCTGAATATAAGAAAACTTATTACAATGAGCATGTGCATGTTGGAATGTGAAAGAAATTTACGTACAATGTAGTCCTCAAGACACTAAAATATCAAATACTACAGTAACATAATATTAAATCTTATTGACAACTCTACCTATTGCAAACATAATGAAATAAACGTTGCGTAATATCAAGCACTGTCGTAAATATTACAAGTAAATATGTGCAAGTAAAGTGAATACACAGTAGTCTCATTCTTTCACATAATTGTCATTTACTATGTTATGCATAGAATAACTCCTGTTTGGGTAAAATAACTCAAATTTTTTAATGCAACTGTATCAGAGAAAAGAGACAACACAGTATAAACAAGTACAGCATAGCATTATGGCAAAGATTCAGACAATTCCATCGACATCCCCCGGTTGGAGTCGAGCTCTAGGGTTCTCACAGGCATCTGGTGACTAGTAGCCTGACTGATTTGGGGAGTAATAGGTCAACTGATGTCAGATGTTCTGGTTTGTGATCAGGCCGGATGTGCCACGTGTAGTGACGGGTGTGTGTATAGGCTCGGGCTGCCTCGGTGCTATCGTAACAGACAGTAAAGCGCAGTGAAACTGAAACTGAAACTGGTTTATTTGATTAAACGCCTGTTACTATGAAATAAACATATTCAATGGCGTTTTACAAAAACAAAGCTATAAGTAAATAAAATATATCATAATAGTTCGTAATTATTATAAAAGAAAGGCATTAGCTGCAAAAAACAATATAAAACATTCAACGCAAGTAAACACTTAAGATTTTGAAGACATAAAACATAAAACACGCATAAAACATAAAACACCTTTGCCTTTAAGAGTATGTTTCAGTTACGCAAATAGTGAATAAAAATTGCGGAAAAAGTATGTTTTCAAATCTTTTTTAAACTTATCTAAGGAATTTGACTGTCGTAGTTCTGGCGGCAAATCGTTCCATAATCTTGGACCAGCGGTGCTAAAACTTCTATCACTAAATGTTCTCCTCTTATTGAATGGCACAACGTAAGAGTTCTCTGCAGTATTCGACGATCGAAGACCACGCCTGCAAGGAGTTTGTTTGGTAAGCAGTTCCAACAGGTAGTCGGGAGCCTCATTTGCAGAGCACTTGTACATGAATGTAAGTAATTTGAATGATATTCTAGCTTTTATCGGCAACCAGTGTAAATCGTATAGAGCCTGTTTTGAGCTTTCATATTTTCCACGTTCTAAAACAAGTTTAGCGCACATATTTTGTATTCGCTGCATCTTCTGAATCTCAGTCTCAGCAACACCGTATAAAATTACATTACAGTAGTCAAGGTGGGATAAAACTAGAGACACAACTAGGATTTCGGTTGCCGGTCTGGTTAGGTATTTGCGGATACTTTTGATTCTAAAATAATTTAGCATAGCCGAGCGACACTTCATTGCAACGTGCTTTCTGAAGCTGAGAGTCTCATCTAAGAACGCTCCAAGATAACGAATTGTAGTATCTCGATGAATTTTGTCTCCTGCAATGTTGATTTCTGTTGTTGTTATTTTTTGAAGTTGTTGACGGCTACCAAACGTAATAAATTCAGTTTTTGAGGCGTTCATTTTTAACTTATTTTTATTCATCCAATTATTGATTGTAACAGAACATTTCTCAAGATCCGTTATTGCATTTCGTTCGTGAGGTTCAGACGGTTTGAATGATGTTTTTGCAATATGATCATCAGCGAAACCAAACACGGAGATATTCGATGGAATTATATCAAATAGTGTTCCCGCGTAGGCAAGATACAGCCAAGGACCAAGGCAGCTGCCCTGAGGAACGCTGCATTGTAGTGGCCGCGCGTTGGAAATGCCATTGTTGACTCGAACACTGCAGGTTCTGTCTCTCAGGTAGGAGTCCATCCAGTCGAGTGTCGTTTCATGCAAACCGTACTGGGATCGGAGAACATCGAGCAATATGTCGTGGTCAACCGTGTCAAAGGCAGCACTCAAGTCTATGGCAATCATGGCTGTTACTTCCTGCTTCTCCATGCCTGCCAACAAATCATTTACCAGCCTGAGAAGAGCCGATTCACAGGAATGGTTTCGTCGGTACGCAGATTGGTTCTTTGGGAGAAGACTGTAGGCATCGGCGTGAGTATTTAATTGCAACAACACCGCCTTCTCGATCAGCTTGGAGAAGAAAGCTAAATTGCAGTGTCAGTGTTCTTAGGCCTACAATAGGCCATTTAAAGTAATGATCAAAAACCACTAGATAAGTGTGTCCTTTGTAGGTAAACTAAAAGTAATTTCAGCACACAGACACTGAAATGGATTTTCCGGGGCATTCAGTGAGATATGTGGAGCACTGGGGTTTGATGGAGCACTGCGGTTGCAGTGATTATAACTGGAACAGAGTGCGGTAATGGCAGGTGTGATGCCAGGCCAAAATACTAAAGCAGTACTGCTTTAACACTGTTGCCTAGTCAGCATAGTCAGTCCAAACAAGTGTGAACATGACTTGTCTGAACAAAAATTTGTTGACATTTAGCATTGTCAGCAAAACAATGAAATCTGGATGATTGGTTCTTGGTCTTTAACAACAATTATTGAATGTTGTGTTGTGAATATGATGATTGGAGAAAATGTCACTTTACTTAGTACATGTAGTTAAATTTGGGTTCTTAATTTATTATGAGAATTAATCTGCAGGTAGTATGCAAAATAATAAGGCGGCTGTACCGCTGGAGCTTTTGGGGCCCAATATCAGGAACTTCATAATCATTGAGCTACCCCTAAATATTGTTCATTTGTGCTCATATTTTGCCAAATATATTTTTTTATGTATAGGAATAAAATGAGAGGGTAAGAAGATCATATTTCAAAAGTTCAACAATTAGCTAATTACCATGAGATTACAGTTGAAGTTGAATATAAGCAAGATCGCACCAGAAACAACGGAGCTATTGCCCTTTGTTGGTGAAAAAAACAAATGCAAAAATGGACATTATTCAGGATAGAGACTTCATTTTAATCCAATCTTCACCAATCTTGCACAGTTCGTCTATGACCATAAGATTAAAGGTGAAGTCGATTATAAGCAAATTGGACCAGAAACACCAGATTTATTGCCCTTTGTTTGTGAAAAAAATATACAAAAATGGACATTATTCAGGATAGAGACTTCATTTTTCATCCAATCTTCACCAATCGTGCACAGTTTGTCTATGAACATAAGACTACAGGTGAAGTCGAATATAAGAATGATCAGGCCAGAAACACCGGAGTTATTACCATTTGTGTTTGGAAAAAAACAATTTATAAATGATTGGCTCGCACACACGATGTTTTTATTCAATGTTGACCAAACTTAAACAGTTTGTGTATGGCCATAAAATTGATTGATAAAATTTGATTTCCAACAGTTGCAAACGTTGCATGCACTTATTTGTACATGCAACATTGATGGCTTCAGAGCCTGCATTAACATCATTTATCATCATTGGACAGAAAGTTATTAAAGAAAAATAAAAACTTGACCTTATAGCACAGTCATCGCAATTGTCGAATTTTGCAACCAATTGTCCAAAACTGTCTGCAAAAAAGACATCAAAATCTACTGTTTCTTTATTTTCCAGAATTGTCACTGACTTAATGAAAAAGGGTCAGGTAAGAATATCGAGAAAAATGATTTGAGAACCATTAGCAAAACCACCACACATCCACTACCCAACTTGTACTTTAGTTTACTCATTTCACTAACCGATGTTTTAAATCAAATTGATCCTATCGCCCTTTGCGTATTGTTCAGATACCTTAATTTTCAAACCTGCCACAACAGTATGGTCTTCATCTGTACCAGTTTTCAGGTGAGCGCTATGGGCCATCATGGCCCACTTGTTTAAATTGAACTTATTAAGTCCAGCACTTTTACAATTAGCTAAACATTGCCATGTTATAAACTCTGTATTTCTGTTGGAATTGAGAATGTTTTAAGGTCCTTGGAACTGGAATTGTTGTACAATGGTGTTATATACCCCAAATTTAACTATTTACTAAAAGCATTACAAATATAAATCCTCACTGTATTCCTGTGGGAACTGGGAAAGTTATCAGAAGAGCCAAAGTTGAAATACATGTACATGTTTCTTTAAATGCGCTGTATTCATGCAGGAACTGGGGGAGTTATTGGAAGAGCCAGCGTTGAGATGCAGGTACTTGTAAATACTCTGTAGGTTAGATACCAGTAATTCCAATTTCCATAGGGTTCCATTATAAAACGGCAAACTTTCCAAAAAAATTTCTAGCATTTCCTTTATTTCAGATTGTGCAAGCCTGGTATCAATTTAAAGATCAATCTGTCCTCTTCCAAAATTTGCAATAAAAAAGATATGTCATGTTACTTCTAAGAAAATGCATATCACTTGAATGCAGGCACCGGTAGAAAACAGGGTTTCGGCAGTCCTATTTCGACAAAAGCCCCATACCACAGTAAACACACCCCAAAAGTTCACCTCTCAAGTTAGCCTCCAATAAAATGCACCAAAATGTTGCAGACACGCACAGGATATTAGAAAGAACCACAAAAGGCATGTCTGCGATACCTAAATGGCTTTTATGCCAGAAGAGAAGAGGAACTCTTTAGTAATAGGTACTACTTTTGAATGGACCACGGAGGGATACACAATGATTTACTGGTATCTAACCTCTGTATTCCTGTAGGAACTGGGGGAGTTATTAGAAGAGCCAAAGTTGAGATACATGTACATGTAAGTACAATCTAAATTCTCTGCATTCATTAGGAACACGGGGAGTTATTAGAAGAGCCAAAGGTGAGATACATGTACATGTAAATACTCTCAACATTCTCTGCATTCATTTAGGAACCGGGGGAGTAATTGGAAGAGCCAAAGTTGAGATGCATGTACATGCAAATACAATCTGAATTCTCTGTATTCCTATAGGAACAGGGGGAGTTATTATAGATCCAAAGTTGAGATACATGTACATGTAAATACAATCTAAATTCTCTGCATTAATGCGGGAGCTGGGGGAGTTATTGGAAGAGCCAAAGTTGAGATACATGTACATGTAAATACAATCTAAATTCTCTGCATTCATGTAGGAACAGGGGGAGGCATTAGAAGAGCCAAAGTTAAGATACATGTACATGTAAATACAATCTAAATTCTCTGCATTCATGCGGGAGCTGGGGGAGTTATTGGAAGAGCCAAAGTTGAGATACCTGTACATGTAAATACAATCTAAATTCTCTGCATTCATGTAGGAACAGGGGGAGGCATTAGAAGAGCCAAAGTTGAGATACATGTACATGTAAATACGATCTAAATTCTCTGCATTCATGTAGGAACAGGTGGAGTTATTAGAAGAGCCAAAGTTGAGATACATGTACATGTAAATACAATCGAAATTCTCTGCATTCATGCAGGAGCTGGGGGAGTTATTGGAAGAGCCCAAGCTGAGTGGTGTGCCCTTGCTGGTGTACGCCAACAAGCAGGACCTGCATCATTCAGCGAAGGCCTCGGAGGTGTCGGAGGGCCTCAACCTAAACACGATACGCGACCGAGTGTGGCAGATCCAGGCCTGCAGCGCGCTTACGTGTGAAGGTGTTAGGGTGAGTGACTTGAGCAGGGCTGACTCGCCATTTGCCAAATTAGCCGATGGCTTATGATTGCAATATTTGGCTGAAGAAATTTCTGTTTGGCTACAACTATTACCTCATAAAAACTTATATGTCGATGGGTCTGTTGGTAGACTAACAGTTTTTATCCAACCTTTACCAAACTTCATGAAAATGTTTGTTGGCACAATATCTCAACCAAATCAGCCAAATCAAGTCCAGAATTGTGGAGTGATGGCCCTTGAATTATCAAAAATTGGCCTTTTAGCTGTTTCCATTCTCAACAGTCTGCATCCAATCTGCACCAAACTTCATGAAAATGTTTGTTGGCACTTTATCTTTGACAAGTTCGATAATCTGCCAAATCACTTCAGGAATTAAGGAGTTTGCTTTTAACCTGTTTTAAAAAACAGCTCTTGTTTAACACTAACTATGCCTTCCCAAGGCAAGAAATGGCATATAATTGCTCAAATTCGCAAAATATCTGTGGTCAGTTGTAGATATAGCTTGTGTAGTGTGATGGAGAAAAGAAATACATTGTTATTCTTGGAAAATTAGAAAAATAAAATAAAACATCTGTATAGTCATATTTTGCTGTAGTATATTTTTAATTCCACCTGAAATACATGTAAATGTGTTTTTGCGAGTTAAATTTGTCATTTTGCAAGTTGACACAAAAGTAACTTGCAAACCATTATGAATGTTTATTATAGGCAATTCCTAACCATGGTCATATTCATGTGTCTCCATTTTTCCTGTTTCAGGAAGGCATGGACTGGGCAATGAAGAACATCTCCAGTAAAGGGAAGAAGAAATGATGACATGTACCCGTTATAGCAAACTCTCAAGGGAAAATATTAGTTTACATGTACCCGTTATAGCAAACTCTCAAGGAAAAATATTAGTTCACAATCAAGAGATGTTTCAACACCCAGACTCAGTTAGTGTTTTCGTAATGTCTTCAATATTATGTTATGTATAAACACTGGATGTAAATCTAGACTGATTTGAATGGATAAAACAGTAGATTAGGTGAATATGAAGTCTTCGCTTTTGTCTACCGCACATACATTTGACTGAGGTACGAATTTATGTTTATAATTTCAAGTTATTATGTAATATGTAGTATCTTTGTTTAGGATTAAATGTATTTGTTTGTATTTCTTGATTATTCCAAATCAGACCTGTATTAAACATCAAATGGATAAAAAATATTTCAGAAATTCAGAAAGGTTTAAAATAAGTTATGTTGTTATCAGAAAATCTTATTTTCATCTGTAAAAGTTGGATCGAAAAAAATATTCTATTTTTTTTATGTATACATGTAAGTATTATATAAACATGTTAGTATTATGCCCTCACATGAAAGTATTTAACCCACGCACATACTTATACAATGTAGAAAAACAAGTAACAATGGTATTCATCTGTATGAAAATCGTCAAACATGAAAAAGATAGAAAACTGTTTATCATTAAAACAATCACTCATACTGAATTCGATAAAAATCAACAAAAAAAAACCACAAACTATTTACATTTGAATACCATACATTCATAATATTCTAATGACTTAAAGCTTCTTGATATGTCAAATATGCTGTGACAATTTGTGTCCACTCAGAACATTATTAATTGTGTTGGTATCTATTGTTTGATACATGTGTGTGTAAGAAAACAAGGCTTTGCATGAAGTTCCCAGTAAGCCTTTTTTGTAAAATAAAAACAGCAAACAAACCCCTAACAGTTCACATTTTTGACTTATTTCAAGTCATTTTGTGTCGTCTTGACGTGTTAGGTGTTGTTATTTACATGTGCTTGATTGATAACATTGTGTTCTTGTCAGTTCTTGAAGAGCCTATCCATGTTTTGAAATTTGCTCATCTTTCTGACATGAATTCCCAATTTTCAAGATCTGTTTTTTATTTTCTTTACATTATTTCATAATGAAAAACTTTTCTATCCCTTACAGTGATACTTAAGTCAAAATGTGAATAGTGTTTGAAAAAAAAATTCATTTAAGATAATAGGGACCAGATTGTTGGCAAGACTGTTCTAAATTGAAAGTTAGGTTTTTCCATACATGTATATTTTTTATGATCGTCTTCTATATAGTGTCGGAGCCTGTAATGTCGTAAACCTAATACTATTTCATGTCCTCTGACAGTCTTCAAGAACTGGTTATACCCATGTTCTGGACTCTGTCTGCCTTAAATCCAATGCCTATACATTGTTCATGCAAATTTTATCTTCAGTCTTTTCACTGACTGGTAAGTTGGTGTGCACATATTAGGCTGTTGTTGTTACAAAAGGTCAACATATTTGCGGGTAGAATGTACATAAAATCTTCGATCATTTGCGGACCTAGTACAAGCACTTGTTTTACCCACGCAAAGGCAACTGGCTTGTGTTTATCCTTGGTATGTTGGGTAAAACTATTCACCTGGGAAAATAACTTATTGTAATCGTAAGCTTAAAGAAGGGTCGGACCAGTTCTCATATACTGGTAGATGACCCATGGGATTTAAATTGTAAACTGTCCTACACAAACTTCATGAACCAAAATTCTTTTAGTAATAAATGTTTTTGTAGTTTTTGTTCAAATTTTCTTTCCGTCTTGCATGGTATGACCTATTTTGATCTGATGGTTTGTTGAAGTGTTGAATTTAAAACACAGTACTGTATTGGGTACAAAAAGATTTATTATGAAATGTCCGTCCTTTAAACGTTTATACATATCGTTGTCTAGTGATAAATGTAGCTAGGTCTCTTGCATCTTCATTGATTGTTTGCTAGTTAAATTATATACTATCCAATAAAGTACTAGATGTATACTAACAATATTTCTGTTCTGTTAAGTGAAATGTAATTTACCGGTATGTGATTTTTTTCCAGTGATTTGTCAGATTTTCTTACGAGAAAATGTACTTGCTTTGTGTGATTGCTATGTGTTACTGTTACTGTGTGAGATGTTGTAGCTTCTTTAGATATTTTAGTGTGTATAAGTGCATTTATATATTAGTTTATTTTTTTATTCAAAGTCACAAAATAATCTTTTGTTTTTCATTATACAATCAGACTTACATGTATAACAGTTAACTTTCAAGTAAAAGTTTTTCTCCATTGAAGGTAGTCCAAAGTCTCCACAAGCATAATTTGTTAAATATGTTCTTTAGTTTTGTAATACAGTATATTATGTGAGTTTGTAATTGCTGTAAATAACTGAATGAATTTGTGAAATTTGGTTGTAATAATGATATATATCTTTTCTGTATAAATCCAGATACTAAGATAACACACTTTCGCGTATTCTACTCATGTGAGCTATGAAAGATTTTAGTGCTTTTAAGAGTTACGGGTTTGGGCCCTGTCATTTCAATGCGCATTTGGGATATTATTTGTTAAAAAAAATAACAACAGAACAACAGATAAAAGGGATTTAAACATCAATGATAAGTATTTTGTATTTTAAAGACAAATAACAGCTACAATGTAACATGGCAAAAGTTATTGTCATCAAAAAGCACAAAGGCAAAAACCAAACTAAAAAGAGCCCTGTTATTGTAATGTTTACTTGATGTGCACACTTCCTTTGTGATAGTTTCATTGCGTCATTCATTTACAGTAAATTTGTTGTGCATTAGTGTGCTATGAATAATTGAGCTGTATTGTTTGGTGATAAATTTTATATTGAGTTGATGATGATTGTGTTGTACCTTATATGTTGTTCCAATTTATTTTTCGTCAGGGTGAGATTGTTCTTAAACAAAAAAGGTAAAAAAAAAGGAACCAAGTGTGCACATTTCTAAGAAATTAAATATTTTTCGAAAACCATACAATTCCTTAAGTTTAGCAGTTTAATGTATATATTAATTTATATTAAACGTTTTATATTGAATTCAGTAAATATTCAACAGTTGCTTCCAAACATACTTTTTGTGAACATAAATTATTTTAAATTTTTTCTGAAAGTTTCACAAAGTACAACTTCAGACTTGCCAAAAGCTCTTTGTGAATACAAGACCTGTTCTTGTTAAATTGGGCTTGTTACACATCAAAAATTATCTGTAGAACATAGTTTAAACACAAAGGAAAACACATGAAACATTATTAGGCTTACAATAATTATTTTTAATCAAAAGATATTTTGGTAAGTCAGGGTACCGAAGTATTGTAATCGCATTTAACATTTCATAGTACCAGAGCTCCAGATAAGAGGCATATTTGTGTTAATACCCTTTAAAATATTGCAAATACCCTTTAGAAATTGGAAGTAGGGGGTACTAGTACTCTTTAGAAACTTAAATTGGGTGTGCAGGTCAACACTGAAAATCATTACTTTGAAAAAAAACACTCGTTCTGCAGATAAGTTTCTTAGTGTATCTAATTAAACACTGCTAGTACTTTACAATATTTACATGCACATTTATATACTTCACACTTAATATTATGTGATTAAACTACCCTTTTAAGCCCACTCTTATTGGAAGCTCTGAACATACCCTTTACGATTCTCCAATACCCTTCAAAGCTAATGGTCAGGGGGTAAAATAACCCTTCAACAAAAGAGGTCAGGGGGTTCAGTGCCTTTAAGCGTAAAACCTTATCTGGAGCCCTGTATCATACATAGCCTTGGTTGTTTTTGTCACAACAGTATTTGTGGCGCGTCGTGAGAAAACCGGTCTTAATGGATGTGCGTAAAGTGTCGTCCCGGATTAGCCTGTGCAGTGCGCACAGACTAATTCAGGACGTCACTTTCCCCTACAGTGGATTTATGTTTAGAAGAGACTTTCTTGAAACAGAAAATACCATAAAAGCGGAAAGTGCCGTCCCGGATCAGCCTGTGCGGACTGCACAGGCTGATCCGGGACGACACTACACACATGCATTAAGTCCGGTTTTCCCACCACGTGCCTCATTTATAGTTTAAATTTCTCCAAAGTATGTTCTTTAATTCAGGCCATTAATATATCAGAAATTTCTGTATTTTTCACATGTAATTCACATTTATTTGTATGCAAGCATTAGCATAGTACAGTTAACTTTTATTTTGTGTATGCATTCTTGTCTGAACGTTTTCGTCTATGTAATATGATTCTTACATAGAATTAAATATGTCTCATTAATATTGATGATAGTTAAATTCTTGTTTATTTCCCCTGCATCTTGGTGCGGGAGGCATATAGTTATTGTCCTGTCCGTCCATCCTTCTGTCGGGCTGTGACAAGGTTAAGTAGATTTCACCGTTTTGTCTAGCACCAACACCGCTTACTACAACACTTGGATATTTACACAGTTGTTACTTATGACTGTTCCCAATCTACCCATATTACCTAACCTCACTTTGACGATGACCTTGACCTAATTTGGACTTAATTCAAATGGGATATTTCTTGGTTAATTTGATTTTACCGCTTACTACAGCGCTTGGATACTTAGACAGTTGTTGCTTATGACCATTCACAATCCACCCATATCACCCAACCATGCTTTGACCTTGATCTAATTTGGACTTAGAATAATTCAAATGGGCTGTTCAGCACTAACTGGGTGCAAGTGTGGTTATCGAACACAGTGTCTCGTTTGTAAATAACATTTTGTTTCTTAACAGTTTATTTAGAATTTTATGGAAACAGTTTGACCACTTTCACATGTATATACCGGTATAACATCAGATACTAAGGGTGCAACATTATTCCATGTGACAGTATATCACGATATGATTTACCCGGCATACCGTTCTGTTCAATGTTTAATCAATTTCTGTATGCTACGTTATATAGAGGGCCTAATACATTATTGTGCCTAGTTTTCATACTTCACTATACAGTATCAGGTAGCAATTTGCCCTATCCTCCCAATAATAAAGGATCCTTTACAAATTTCATTTATCAAGACGGTGATCCAAATCACCACCAATCATTTGAGGCGTGTCATGGGAAAACCGGACTAAATGCATGTGCGTAAAGTGTCATCCTGGACGTTACTTTCCGCTTTTATGGTATTTTCTGTTTCAAGGAAGTCTCTTCTAAACATAAATTCACTGTAGGCGGAAAGTGTCGTCCCGGATTAGCCTGTGCGGACTGCACAGGCTAATCCAGGATGACACTTTAAGCACACTTTAAACACGGTTTTCCAACGACATGCCTCATTTGTTCATTGGCCCATTTCCTACCTTCCCAGAAAATTTTATGCAAATCTGTTAATAACTTCTGGCGAATGTAGATAACAAACAGGCGTATGAACCAACCAACTCTGGCAAAAACATAACTTGGTATGGGGTCGTATTTCAAAAACATCTTAAGAAGTATCTTAAACTTAAAATCATCATTTTTCATTAACATTTTATTATATCTTTTTATGGCATTGTGCAAATTGTGTATTAATTATCATTTTATTATTAACTATTGTTTACTTAACGGTACACAAATTTATATGTTGTTTTAAAATTAATACATTAATACAATAAATGCACTTGAGTGAAAATATTTTAAGATATAAACTTAAGATGTTTCTGGAATATTTTCCATGGGGAATTTAAATGAAACCAAAATGACTGATCTATGTAGCTGTTTTCACAAAATTTCACAAGCACAAAACCGTAGATTGATACATGTAGTTTATTACATTTATTTGATATATATTACATTCAGTTACACCTAAGTCACAGATGTAACTTTAAGAAGCATTCTACATAACCCTGTGAAAGTGTTGAATCATGTGCAGCATTATTGTACAGTGTTGCTAATTCTTCACCATTGTTTGATTGAGAACTCCATCTGATTTTTTTTTGTTTTAATAAAAACAACAATGAATGCTTCATGACTGTATACATAATACAGTTAAATGTTTATGGTAAAAGTTATACATGTATGATAATATACATTTTAACGCTGGTGCATAAGTTTGCTTATTAAATGTTGATATTATACATATAATGTAAAATGTATTTTCTTTATCTGTGTGATTTCACATTTCACACATATGACACCAATTGATACATATAATGTAAATAAAATATTCTACATAACGGTAATATTATGTAAATTTGTGTTATATATATAATTACACATATTAATATAAAAAAACCTTTTACAAACAGTCATGTACATCTAAATACATGTACTTCAAAAGGATACCATAGTACAAGGGTTGTTTGGGCAGTTCGCGGAATAGTCCAGTAAATTTTAAAATAGTGTGTATATTTAATTGAGCATTAAACATTATGCACCTTTATCTATGCCCAACACATCGCATACAATCCATTAACTAGAATTATTTTTACCAACGCATTATACGTATCCATAGTAACACACATGTATCTGCCCGTGCCATTTTTACTCGACTATTCGAAGAATAGATGACCTTTCCTCCTACCGCCGGCGTCGGCGTGCGCGTCCACGTCTGAATTTGGTTAAAGTTTTTATTCAAAAGTCTTGTAACTTCAAAACTACATAAGTTATTCACGTGAAACTTGGAATATACCTTTGTCATCAACTCCAGTGTCAGGAGTCAACATTCCCCATAACTCTGTTTTGTATTTTGACAGATTTATGCCCCTTTTTCGCTTAGATTTTCTGGTTAAAGTTTATATTCAAAAGTTTTGTAACTTCAAAACTACATAAGTTATTCACTTGAAACTTGTATCTAACCTTTGTCATCAACTCCAGTATCAAGGGCAACATTCCATATAACTGTTTTGTATTTTGACAGAGTTATGCCCCTTTTTCACATAGATTTTTTGGTTAAAGTTTATATTCAAAAGTTTTGTAACTTCAACACTACATAAGTTATTCACTTGAAACTTGGAACTAACCTTTGTCATCAACTCCAGTGTCAGGGGCAACATTCCCCATAACTCTGTTTTGTATTTTGACAGATTTATGCCCCTTTTTCACTTATAATTTCTGGTTAAAGTTTATATTCAAAAGTTTTGTAACTTCATAACTACAAAAGTTATTCACTTGAAACTTGGAACTAACATTTGTCATCAACTCCAGTATCAAGGGCAACATTCCCCATAACTCTGTTTTGTATTTGACAGAGTTATGCCCCTTTTTCACATGGATTTGCTGGTTAAAGTTAATATCCAAAAGTTTTGTAACTTCAATACTACAAAAGCTATTCACTCGAAACTTGGATAATACCTTTGTCATCAACTCCAGTATCAGGGTGAACATTCCCCATAACTATATTTTGTATTTTGATAGAGTTATGTCCCTTTTTCACATAGATTTTCTGTTTAAAGTTTATATTGAAAAGTTTTGTAACTTCAATACTACATAGGTTATTCACTTGAAACTTGGAACTAACCTTTGTCATCAACTCTAGTATCAGAGGCAACATTACCCATAACTATATTTTGTATTTTGACAGAGTTATGCCCCTTTTTCACTTAGATTTTCTGATTAAAGTTTATATTCAAAAGTTTTGTTACTTCAAAACAACATAAGTTATTCACTTGAAACTTTGAACTAACCTTTGTCATCAACTCTAGTATCAGGGGCAACATTACCCATAACTCTGTTTTGTATTTTGACAGAGTTATGCCCCCTTTTCATTTAGATTTTCTGTTTAAAGTTTATATATAAAAGTTTTGTAACTTCAAAACTACATAAGTTATTCACTTGAAACTTGGAACTAACCTTTGTCATCAACTCTAGTATCAGCGGCAACATTACCCATAACTATGTTTTGTATTTTGACAGAGTTATGCCCCTTTTTCACTTAGATTTTCTGGTTAAAGTTTGTATTCAAAAGTTTTGTTACTTCAAAACTACATAAGTTATTCACTTGAAACTTGAAACTAACCTTTGGCATCAACTCCAGTATCAAGGGCAACATTCCCCATAACTCTGTTTTGTATGTGACAGAGTTATGCCCCTTTTTCACTTAGATTTTCTGGTTAAAGTTTATATTCAAAAGTTTTGTAACTTCAAAACTACATAAGTTATTCACTCGAAACTTGGATAATACCTTTGTCATCAACTCCAGTATCAGGGTGAACATTCCCCATAACTATATTTTGTATTTTGATAGAGTTATGCCCCTTTTTCACTTAGATTTTCTGATTAAAGTTTATATTCAAAAGTTTTGTTACTTCAAAACAACCTAAGTTATTCACTTGAAACTTTGAAGTAACCTTTGTCATCAACTCTAGTATCAGGGGCAACATTACCCATAACTCAGTTTTGTATTTTGACAGAGTTAGCCCACTTTTTACACAGACTTTGTGGTTAAAGTTTTTGTTCCAAAAATTTATAAACTATACAAGGCTTCACTTAAAAATATTGTATGTTAACAAATTTATGCCCCTTTCACTATCCAAAATATGTACCAACTGAAATACTTCGAATAGTCGAGCGCGCTGTCCTCTGACAGCTCTTGTTTATTTAATTTCTACATAAATACCTGCCTAAACTAACGCTATTTGGATTAAGTCCTAAACGTTAAATTCACGCAAAAACGTGTGATAAAATTGCAACGTTCTGACGTCATTTCCGTGAAATTTGTTTTTCGTTACAGCAGCCGTCAAAAGTTATAACAATTTGTGTGGATGCTGTTCTTTTGAAACCTTAAACGACATGACGTCGACGGGCGATGTCGAGTTAAACAGTATTGTGAAGTTTTGTGTTGGACTCGGAAAATTGCCGGCAGAATCTTTGCAGTGGATACAAAAAATTCTAACACTGTTTAAACATGAGGGAAAAACTTTCGTGTATAAATGGCATGCGCATTTTCGAAATAGAAGATGATGGACCGGCACGGGATGATTCTGCAGCACAGAGTTCCGGAAGGTCGGACAGTCAATGCAGCTTGTTACTCACAGGTAAGTGGATAAACAAGCTAATAGCTTATAATAATGTCGCATAATTATTGTTCATGTTTATAAAATACTTTATATTTTAATAATGTGATCTGAAAGCTAAAATATTTGTTGATTTCAGGTTTATAAGCGCGATTTGATTCGCGCTCTTCGTAAGAAACAACCTGACATAGACCACGACGGAATCATCCTTCACCAGGACAATGCACCGGCACACAGGGCACACTCCTGGACATATCCTTGCTAGGTTTCGAGTTACTGGAACATCCGCTGTACACTCCTGACCTTGCTCTATGGACTTCCGTGTGTTTCCTGCACCGAAGGTGCAACTTCGCAGACAGGGTTTTGAAACCGCCACACAACTGCAAGTGGCATCACGGACCGTAGTTTTCTGCTTCCAATACTGCGTGGTATGTAGAAACCTACGACAAGTGGTTGTACAGACATCGGAAGTGTGTAGCGATCAATAACGATTTCATCGAGAAGGTGCGAGTTTCATTAAAGTTCGACAACAAATGACGTTGTAAACGTCAACTGTGGGCCGGACAACGATCATTGATATGTTTTAAGTTGCCATGACGTGTATGTTTGTTTATTATACTTTTGATAGTTTAACATATTCCGTAAATAAGACTGAGCTTTCTAACGGTGTATGCTTTGTTTCAATATTCCTATTCAAACAAAATAAATGACATATATTAGTACTTGAGAGCAAGAACATGGTGCAAGGCTGTCTATGCAAAACTGAGCAAGCCCAGTTCAAAATTTAACATTGCAGGGTTTATGGCCTTGTGCTAATTTCGTCCACTGGTGTTACCCATATTATTAATTTTATTAGAACTATAATGCAATCAACTAAATATGTGAGCTCTTACTCCAAATCTTCAGAACATAGGTTGAAACATACTTGTTTCAGGAATTTAAACAATACAATAATATTTACCTGGCTTCATTTGAAGTTTTCATTTGTTATATATTTACAACATTAACGTGCTAGAAAAAAATAACACATTTGTATCTAGTGACATTAAAATCAATCTCTATAAAAACAAGAATACACACTCGTAACAATATGAAAATATTTCATTCAACATTTCATTCATAACTACATGTAATTAAATGCATGCCTCCTCAACTCAGAAATTAGCATTGTCTTTAACAATATCCATTGATATTACCTAAATGTCTTTGGTACAAACTTACTTGAATACTTGCTCGCACAAAAACATTATTTCTTACTCAACATTCCATCTACATTTCTAAACATTTATATATACATTTATTTATCAAGTCATTAAGACACTCTTCCTCTTCGGCCATTATTGATTTGTGAATAATATATTAGTGCACTTTGTAGAATATATCAGTTACGATTTTTGGCAAGAAAAACTATTTGCAAGATATCAGACAAGTTTTTAAAGCGCATCCCCAGCTTACGAGCGGAAAAACGTATTATGAAGGTTTCCTCAAACTGCAGTCAACCTGGAGGTCTTTGTTCCAACGAAAACTGACTAGAAGACCTGGAGGATGCAGAATTTGGCATCTGCACACTGAATGCATCCCTGGACGAGGCGCCAACTTCTTGGGAATCAAACTGCCCTCCAGTGGTAAACCCAGTGACAGCAGAAAACCCTTGCTGATCCTGAGAAAAACTTGGATCAGATCCAAACTGAGTTGATCGGGAAGAGGTTTGAGTTAGATCTGAGGATGAAAAGGATCCAGGAAATGGATCTGAAGAGGTGCTAGTTGGTGGCGATGCTTGGGAGAGGAAAGTTATCCCCGTGTTGCCATCTGGAGAGAACGTTTGCCCCGCGGAAGATGACGAAAATGGATCTGAGAATGCGGTGTCAGTGCTGGGGAATTCTTGGCTTGAGCTGGAACTGGGCATTGACTGCCAAGGGTCGGGGAATGTTGAGCCCGGAAAACTTGTTTCTTGGCGACGGAACTGAGTGTCTTGGGTTGATGGGTTTGCAAATGCTCTGTCAAAGCCACTTGATCTTGTAGACTGAGTCCTGCTGGAAGATTCTGGGGTTTGGCCAAAAGAACCAGTGGCACCAAAATCTTGTGTCAGGCCAGTCGCCGCAAAGGGATCCTCAAAATCGGGCATGCTTTGGAAATCTGGAAAACGGCTGGAAGCAGATGGTCGCAATCCGGTCTGGTCCTGCCTGTCAAATCTACCAAAGCGTCTTGCTCCGTTTCCAGGTCTGTCAAATCCAGTAATTGCCTCTTCAAAACCAAGGGAAGGTCTTCCACTACGTGATGAAGCTCTAGTATCAAAGGCAGATGAAGGGTCCTCAAAAGCAGGTGAGGTTCTTGATGGAAAACTTGGTGGAACGCCAAATCCTGGTGGTGTCTGTCTTTCGAAACTTGGACCACCTCTAGCACCAAATCCAGTCAAGGAACTACTACCAAAACCTGATGAACTACGACTGTCTGATCCAAAAGCACTTTGTAAGTCCATTCCAGTCCTTGCTGTGCTATCAAAACCTGGAGTGCTGGGTCTATCAAATGCAAGTGGGCTTGGGTTACCAGTATCAAATCCAGGAAAGGAAGACCTATCAAATCCAGGAGGGCTTGGCCTATCAAATCCTGGCCTTCTGTCATCTAAACCTGGACGACTCATTCTGTCAAAACCTGGAAATCTCTCAATACCACGAGCAGCAGGGTTTCTCATATCAAAGCCAGCTGGACCTCCTAGCATCCTATCAAATGTAGGTGGACTGCCTGGCAACCTGTCAAGTGCCTGTGGATTTCGAGACCTCCTATCAAATCCAGTTAGGTCTCCTGTCATCCTATCAAATCCAGATGGTCCTCCAGCCAGCCTATCAAATCCTGGTGGAGTTCCTGCCATCCTATCAAATCCTGGTGGAGTTCCTGCCATCCTTTCAAATCCTGATGGTGTTCCTGCCATCCTATCAAACCCAGGTGGAGTTCCTGCCATCCTATCAAATCCTGGTGGGGTTCCTGCCATCCTATCAAATCCAGGTGGAGTTCCTGCCATCCTATCAAATCCAGGTGGAGTTCCTGACATCCTATCAAATCCAGGTGGTCCTCCTGCTATCCTGTCAAATCCAGGTGGACTGCCAGCCATTCTATCAAGTCCTTGTGTACCAGCCACCCTATCAAATCCAGTTGGAGTTCCTGCCATCCTATCAAGTCCTTGTGGACCTGCTGTCCTATCAAATCCTGGTGGACTTCCAGCCATCCTGTCAAGTCCTTGTGGACCTCCTGCCATCCTATCAAATCCAGGTGGGCCTCTTATCTGACTGTCAGTCATTCCACACATTGTCTGCTGAGCTCTTGATCCCGGTGCATACAAAGCTGGAAAGGTAAAATAAAAGCATATCACATAGTTATTGTCTTTAGTGTCAGTTATTGTCATTAGCTTACCAATTAGCAAAATTGTATTTTTTTACCTTGAGAATTTTTATATCCCATTTGACGAGAAAATCCATTGTCCTAAAATGCTATTATAATCAGCTAGTAGACAAGGACGCTTTACGAGCACTCATGTCTTCTCTTGACCAGTTTTAATTTTGCAAATTAAACTTTTGGATTTTTGGGATGCACATGTACCAATCCATGCTCTTTTTGCATGGTATTCGTTCCAAGTAACATACTACCATTTCAAGATGCACATGAAACAGTATCACTGCTTGGCTGTCTGTTATTGCACAAAGTATTGTAAGTGTGTGCATGAAATGGTCCCAGATCAGCTTTTGGGCAATAACTTGGCTTTACAATCCATTGATTCACTTACGTCTGCTGTCGATGGTCTGGGCACATGCTGCCACGGGTCTGGATGTGTCGAACTGCTGAAACGCGCGGCAGACGTGACCTGGACAGCAGGGCGGGGCTCGCTGGGGAGGAGAGAATTATTTCCCTTTATAGGAGCACTGGTAGTCATACATGGCAAACATCCAGCACATTAAAAAAAACTCGTATCCGGTATTTAGAAAAACATGGAAAATGTGATTCATTTATAACTGCTGGGTAGTAGAGAATTTAGTTCTTTTATTGAAGAATTCTTACAAATTAGACATTCAGCACATTTTAAAAACTCTTCATTTCGAAAAACATGGACAATGTGAATCCCCTATAACAGCTGGGTAGAAGAGAATGAATTTCTTTTATTGGAAAAGTCATACAAATTGGACATTTAACACGTTTAAAAAACAATTTAAAACCAGGAGAAAAGGTAATCTATAAATTTTAAAATGTTCTTAAACAAAATTACTGTTTTACTTTGAAATTTAACACATTTAACTTATTTTACAAATTAGTACTTATACATACAGAAAAAAAACAACTGATTTACTTTGTTTGCAGATCTATGTGTGCGCATATGGTAACTGATAACATTGTGAGAGAACCGTGTCAAAGATTTCAATTGTATAGAGGATATTTGTTGGTTTCGGTAAAATATCGATTTTATTTCACGAGTGATCATATAACTTGATATATTTTCTATTATCTGTTACGAGTGAATAAAAAAACGATATTCTAAGGCAACCAACATTTTTGACGGTCCTTTTCATTTACTGTTTTAAATCGGGAACTAATATGAAACGGTGAAAATTATCAGAGTGGTAATTTTCACTGTTTTAAACAGTACTTATTTCACTGATATTTCCCTATAAATTACTGGAAAGCATAAAATAAAATAAAAATCTTCTAATAAAGACGACTGATGGTGTTTTCACTTACCCTGCAGACGGCTCTGCGCATTCCTTCATCGTTCTGTAGATGAAATGCATCAGCTTGGCATATTAAGCCAATCTGAAAGTACAGACACATTCATTATAACTATTCTCTCAAATTAAAGTAAGTTTACTGTTAAACGTTAACATACTGGGTAGTTATTTTGTTGATTTTTCATTTCTCGGATCTGCCGACCCGATTGAAATTCGGAACATAACCAATGTAGACCTTTCCGGGTTTACCCCTAACACTAAAATTCCAACCTAGCTATTGTTAAAGGATTATTTTCTATTCATCCTAAATATTGCAGACAGAGTTTGATATACAGGCATATGCTTACACTTTTCAAATAAGTTTTAATTGTTACAATATGTTATTAGCTTGTTAAAATGGCACTCATTTTCAGTCTATTAAATGGGGTCCATTTTTATGGTTTATCATATTGTTATGCTCCCACAAAGTGGGAGGCATTAAACAGTGTACTTGTTCAAACATGTGTCATGGCGGTATCTGTGTCTGTGATGCATCTAGTTTTTAATTGCATGTTATTTTGTACTGCACTACAAAACAAGAGCTGTCAGAGGAAAGCACGCTCGACTATTCGAAGTATGTCAGTAGGTACATATTTTGGAAAGTGGAAGGGGCAAATTTGTTGAAATACAAAACTTTTACGTGAAAACCTTATATAGTCTATAAACTTTAAGATTTTGGAACAAAAACTTTAACCACAAAATCTATGTAAAAAGTGGGCATACCTCTGTGAAAATACAAAACAGAGTTATGGAGATGGTTGCCCCTGATACTGGAGTTGATGACAAAGGTTAATTCCAAGTTTCAAGTGAATAACTTATGTAATTTTGAAGTTACAAAACTTTTGAATATAAACTTTGACCAGAGTTATGGGGAACGTTGCCCCTGATTCTGAGTTGATGACAAAGGTATATTCCAAGTTTCAAGTGAGTAGCTTAAAGTTACCAGACTTTTGAATACAAACTTTTGAATAAAAACTTTAAAATAAATTCAGACGCGGACTCAGACGCCGGGGCGAGTAGGAAAGCTCACCTATTTTTCGATACGGTCGAGCTAATAAACAATAACAGGTACTCAAACCTCATACACTATAGGACATTACATACACAAAGATTTACATGTTAATTTAAGACTTCAGTGTTGCTATTATTATACATAGACTATTATTCAGTGTAACATAAGCAAAATACATGTTCATCTAATTGATTGGACCTTTGTGCCCACACTGTTTGTTACACATACAAAAGCAAAACATAAAATTCTGGTTTAACTGACAGTTACATAGGAAACAAGTGTAGTTTATTTCTAAAGATGAGTGTGCACTGAAAACTATGTTCAGTGACAGCTAAACATAAAATTCTGGTTTTCATTTTGGTGCACTTTATAATTATATGCTCTTATAACTGACAGTTACATAGGAAACAAGTGTATTTTATTTCTAAAGATGAGTGTGCACTGAAAACTATGTTCATGTGACAGCTAGCAAGTTTTCGTAACAGAATTGATTTTCAAAGGGAAATGATTTTATGCCTGCTATGTACACAATTACAGATGTACCGGTATTATAAAAAGCCAATGTACAAACAAGCCCATTGAGTTGTACATTATATCATAACACACGTTCTACTTCGCTTTGATTGACATGTTATAGGTGCTCATCGACAGAAGAGACATTTCTAGAAAATGAATGTCAATCATATGCAATTAATGTTTTATTGAATCGTTGCACTGGGCAAATCAAATGTCGAACTGTTTAAGAGGAACTATAACATTAAAAAAATGTCGACTCCGACAAAAAGCTATTCTATTTTTAAGGAATGGCACCGAATACCAAAATCGGTATTCAAATATTCGCTTCTTCATTCAATCGAATATTCGAATATTCGCATAAATTGGTATTAACTAGTTTAAACTTTATGGCTTAGGAGACATAATCATTATTTGTGTTCCGATTATCTAGTACAGTCATATTTTCATTAACAACTTGCGCTTTCTCATTAATGTATAAATTGAACAGTATAAACACATAAACAACTGCAGTACCCATTTTAATTGTTCTCTATAATCGAATAGTTTTCAAAACACCAAGCATTTTTTTTTTTATTACCATGAAAACGCTCCAATTATCATTATTTTATCAGCAAATTTGAGCGAGGTTTCTCAGCTATAATGACAGCTAAAATGTGTCATCGCACTTCTTTAATTTATTTTAGTTACTCTTTTCACAAGTCATAACGCGAGTTGCAATTAACAATTATGTGATCCTCCTGTCTGGTGTAATTGCGTATTACTGGCGACTAGACGATAGGCGACTGACACTGAACCATATATTCAATATCTTTTAGTCTGACAAGTGACACGGCCCATAATATTGACCACACTGTATTTTGTATCTATTAGTGAAATTCTACCTTTATATTGACAGAAAAATACTTTCTACAATCAGGAAATTATTGTTTTTTTTAACAAGCAAATACAAATTTGCGAATATTCGAATAGCGTTTTAACTATTTGAATGACAATCATTCAATCGAATATTCGAATAGTTTTGCCATCCCTACTATTTATAGAAAAATACAAATATATATTTAAAAAATAAAAACAGCGAATGCGGCAACAATTGGTCCGACTCTTCGATACGCTGTATATTCATGTAATAGTTTTTTTACTGCACAGTAAAAAAATACTTTAGTTTTAAGATTTAAATTGCTCCCTTAATACACATTTCTTAACATAAGTTATTCTTAACATTTATTTTATTAAGAAAATATACTGACGTCCATATAATAAATTAATGGTTTTACATTGTGATTTTCCTTCAAAGTCGTACATTCCCTCTTTAAGCTCATAGACAGAAAATGAGTTAAAAAGTTTGCCAAGCTCGATGAATGGAAATAATTCCTTAAACAATAGTTGGGGAGGAGTTTAATGGTTAGTTACAAAAACAGATGCAACAATGAAAAACTGATTATTCATAATAAACCGATTTAATTATTAAATATGCAATTATGTTCTGTGTGACCATCATACTAATACATGATTTAAATTGATTAACAATAACAATGTATAGAATATTAATATAAACAGGTATTGTGCCAAAAGGTTTCTTTGTAATTGGAAGAGTTACTTGAATCAAAATGAATGAGTACAGTATATTTCCTATTTAACGTCACTACCCTAATTAACCTGCCCCTCAAATATAAATAATACCCCAAACTCCCTTCTTAATTAATGCCCCTTAAGTGTTTAAAAGTTAGTTTTATTGCATATTTATTTCTTCAAAGGTGTTTTTTACAATATGCAAACTGTGGGTATTTACTTGTTTTATAGCATTACCGGTATATAATTGCGTTATAATGTTAAGAGTATGGTGGTACATACAACAGAACAGAAATTGAACTCATATCAAACGCCTGCTTTTGGAAAATGTAAAAATCCTGAGGATGTTTATTAGGGATTATACAGTATATCAATGACGTTTATTAGGGAATATACAGTGTATCAATGATGTTTATTAGGGAATATACAGTGTATCAATGATGTTTATTAGGGAATATACAGTGTATCAATGAAGTTTATTAGGGAATACACAGTGTATCAATGAAGTTTATTAGGGAATACACAGTGTATCAATGAAGTTTATTAGGGAATACACAGTGTATCAATGATGTTTATTAGGGAATATACAGTGTATCAATGACGTTTATTAGGGAATATACAGTATATCAATGACGTTTATTAGGGAATATAAGTATATCAATGACATTTATTAGGGAATATACAGTGTATCAATGACGTTTATTAGGGAATATACGAATCATACTATAACCATAACACTTGAGCTATAGGTAACTCCATCCTATCAAATCCAGGTGGAGTTCCTGCCATTCTATCAATATGTAAGTCTTAATAGAGATGCATAATAGTATATGCAGACAAATGCAAAATATACTGATTTTACTTTAACAGATTTACAATAATAAAATATAGTATATAAAAGTTCTGTGCAATCAATGTCTACATGCTTGGATTCAGAAGTCTTAAAAATGACAATTAATAAACATGTCTGTACAAGAAAATTATCAAAGAGAAATTATGTTGTTTTTGTCATTAAAAAAAAACAGCAATAATGGTATTATTTCCTAATCAATGTCATAGGCGATATTGTATGATAAATTAATATGTTCTTCTCAGAGGTGTAATGAAAAAGTCTCGAGTCTATTTCCTAGATACAACTAGTACTTGGGTGTTTGTGAAAATACAACTTTAATGCTTCGCGTGTTTCAATGTTATGTCGAAAAGATCTACCAAAGTTTTGTACTAAATTTTCTCTTGCGAAAAAAAATAGCGATACGAGTGATGATCGATAAATATTTTAACACTAGAAACTGAAAATATTAATATATCATTTTTCTTATTTACGGAAATAATAAAGCTACTACTATGTTATTCATATGGAGCATTTCTCGAACATTTTGAATTCCTTTTAAATTAATATTATTATTGAACTTATATTTATATGACTATAAGATTAATGCTAAGTAAATAAATATTCTGTTCAATTCTGTTATTACCAGTATTTTGTTTGTGTAATGTTTGATGATACATTTTATTAATGATTTTGTTTTCTTAAGCAATCATATGTTGTTGTTTTTTATGTCGTTGTTTTAAGGCATTACAAGAATAGTAACTCTTTAAATACATATAATTAAATATAAGTTGACAATGTTATTAAAACAACTTACCAAAAGTATAGCAATATTAATCCAAGGCAGTCTCATGCTTTTCTCTGAAAATACTTCTGGGCAATAAATTGTTGACCACTGCAATTCAAATCCTGCTATAAACTATGCTTCAACTAATAAGCTACCAAAAATGCTCACATGATCAGTCCAATAATATTGACAATGATTTGCGAAGTACATGTACAGATGTATATGTCAATGGATTGTCAATGAGGTGTGTCCTTCTTTCAATCTGAATATTCATAGCACATTCGAAATCAACCAATTGCAACGCTCCTTTGACAGCTGTCACCCAATCATTGCCCTCCATTGACAGATGAAATAATCACGTTACTAATAAGGAAAATATGTTTCTCTAAGCTGATACACACAAATTAAATGAGCATTACATGAGGTCATGCTTCACTCTGTCTAGCCTCATTATTTTTACACTTTTTTGCTTGTATGACCTTGACCTTTTGACATCTAGCAAAGCAATCTTCCATGCAGAATATTAGCCTTATACTGCAACACTTTCTTTAATATTCCTAAAAACTGGATATTATGTCTAAATTGTTGCTACATTATTTAATGTCCTTTAAATTTACTTTGAAATAGCCCTTGGCATTTCATTGATGGGTGCATATGTTACTTAACCTACACCATTCAGGTATCCCTTTACGGCATCAAATTATTGTTTAGTTCACCTGAGCATGAAATGCTCAAGGGTGAGCTATTGTGGGCAGTCACCATCCGGCAGCTGTCATCAACAATTACTTCTAACAACTTCTTCTCTGAAACTGCTTAGTTGATTTTAACAAAACTGGCAGGAATGTTCCAGGGGTTAACCTTCCATGGCAACCAAAAGTTGAAAAAAAAAATCTGTTCAGAAAGTACATTTTGGATCTTGAAAGAATTTCACAAAAAGGCCCCTAGGGTGCAGAGGGAGTTTTCCTTTTTATGGTTATATTTAAAATATTTTTGTTTTAAAACCACTTGCTAGATTTCTAAATATTGGGATGTTTATCAGATGAGCATTAGCATGTAGCATCAAGCATAAGTGCCAAAGCAATCAGATTTACTCATGGCAGTTTTAGGCCATCACTCCGCGTGACTCTGCGCAGATATGATGTGCATTTATGCAAATAAAAAATAACAGTTTGATGCAAAAACTTATGAATGAATTTGCGTGAAATTTTTTTCGGAAGGTTGGAAATGACCTGAAATGAATAAATCATTTTGGTGAAGATCCATGAAATTTTAAAACGATTCTTTATTAGGGCAAGGGATGTAACCTATCATTCGGAAACTCAATTGTTATGGTTACCTATTGGGAGATACAGCAAGGGATGTAACCTATCACTGGGAAACTCAATGGTTATAGTTACCTATTGGGAGATACGGTCAGGGTTGTAACCTATCACTGGGAAACTCAAGTGTTATGGTAACCTATTGGGAGATAAGGCAAGGGATGTAACCTATCACTGGGAAACTCAACTGTTATGGTTACCTATTGGGTTATACGACAAGGGGTGTAACCTATCACTGGGAAACTCAAGTGTTATGGTTACCTATTGGGAGATAGAGCAAGGGATGTAACCTATCACTATGAAACTCCAGTGTTATGGTTACCTATTGGGATATACGGCAAAGGATGTAACCTATCACTGGGAAACTCAAGTGTTATGGTACCTATTGGGAGATACAGCAAGGGATGTAACCTATCACTGGGAAACACAAGTGTTATGGTTACCTATTGGGTGATACGGCAAGGGATGTAACCTATCACTGGGAAACTCAACTGTTACGGTTACCTATATATTGGTAGATATGGCAAGGGATGTAACCTATCACTTGGAAACTCAAGTGTTATGGTTACCTATTGGGTGATATGGCAAGGGATGTAACCTATCACTGGGAAACTCAAGTGTTATGGTTACCTATTGGGTGATATGGCATGGGATGTAACCTATCACTGGGAAACTCAAGTGTTAAGCTGTACACATATTTTGAATTAATGTTCAAATTACATGATGAATACTCATAGATGACAACTTGTTAAAATATTCTGTAATGCTATTGCCTTTATAGTGACACCCTACAATAACATTCTGATAATTTGACAACTGTCAAAGCAAATAGTCTGTAATATTATTGACTCAATATTGACACCTTATAATATTTTGTTAAGGTTTCATCTGTTAATCAAATTTTAAGTTGTCTGTCATAGTGGCCCTTTCATGAAAACTAAATTTGTATCTGCCTGATGATATATACCTTAGCAGTACATAAATTGTGTGTGTATTCTTTAAACAAGATCAACATTCAATACATTTCTAGGTTAGTGCTAAAATATACAAATTAGTGGCCAAATTTGATTTCAAATTTGCCAAAATTTAAGTCATTCCCATAAAATGTGAAAATATACCTTGTTTTCAAAATTTCCAAAAGTTAAGTAGCCAATGGCTAGTTTGGCTATTGGTAACGCAAAAAAATCATTTAAGCTTGTAATTCTATCTTGTTTCATAAAAAAAAGGATATTTTAAAATCCTGTCTCCACTGTATTTTTATTTGTTATCACAATCATGTTACCCTATTTTATACTAGCGTATTCCAAGCATAAATATATCATTAACATATAAAAAGAACAATGTATATATCTCGTGCACTCATTTTTCTTTTCAGCCGCCAAAAAATCAATTATTGTCCTGGAAAATCATTGACGATGGCTGTTATGTTAAGCTTGTTGTTTAGGTCCAGTTTTCCTTCTTGAAACTATTTGACCTACAGTTTTTAAACTGTAAGCTCTTTTTATGGCCCTTTATTACTTGAATACAATATTTTGGTTCAGTTTTGCTTTTAGGTCCACTTTTCTTAAAAACAATTAACCTACAATCTTCTGACTAGGTATTATTCATTATGACAAGAGAATTTTTTAGGACAAGAACCATAACTCTGTCATGGATTTGATTGATGTTTTGCACCCTCCTAAAAAGTTTGTGTTTTTCTTAGAATGAACATGTATTGCCCATCTTAACAAAATCCTTCAAACTTGGTACTCTTAGTACTGATTTTTTTTTTTTTTAAATATATGAGCTACTCTCATCACTTTATATTAGGGTCATAATAAGACAAGATGTAGCATCCGCGGGCAGTCCTCTTGTTAAACATACAATGACTCAATTCATGTATTGGGAAAACAACTCGTTTTTCCCTATTCTATACATATGAATAAAATGAATAAAAACCTAACACACAATAAAATAAAATAACATTTTTACACTTAAAAGCTGAGAGCCAACATTTGTTTACTGCATACATGCCAATCTTGTTTATCAGTAGTACTTTTCCGAGTGATCATGTAAACAAATGTATTACTATCATACATGAAATGTTCAAGATATTAGGGTGGACAGAAAATGACAAGATTCAACATGGATGTCTACCCTATGACAGTTTCACTCCACCCCTGGTGTCAGAAATGACGCTTCACAGCTGAATTGATCACATCCACATGTCATTTTTAATCACGCATACAAATAATAGGCAAATTATTATTAGTAATCTAAGCAGCCAGACCACGACACCCTAACGTATTAGTCACACGCTTATTTCATGGTATTGTATGAAGTTAATATGAAAATGAAATTTCTTAGTTACTCATAGCCCACAATGGGATGGTTGGTAGTTTTTGGATTTTCTGATTTTTTAAAATTGGCAAAAACTTGCCTTTACAATATAACAATAGCAACAAGTGTGTTTGTTGTTTTTTCTGCAGAGACCTACGCTCAAGAAAATTTATAATGCACCAAATGGAAATTATTGTATTTTCTTTAGTTATAAGAATTTTATCTTATGTCAGCAATGATTATTTGAGATAGACATGCATGTGTTCATACCAAAATATTGAGAAAACCCCGCCAAAGAATTTCATGTTTACCATGATGCAGCTGAAATTCTAAGAAATAAAGAAAATACAACAATTTGCTGAGTGTATGTACAGAATTGCCTTTACAATATCACAGTAAGTTTTGTTTGTTATTGCTTATTTGGTAAATTTTTCTGTCGTATTGAAATGAAATGAATTTAGTTGGCTGTTCTTCATTAAAGATTTTATTATAACATTAATAAATAGTTACAGGGCCAGTCCTTATTACAAAACAATTTCAGACAAAAGTTATTTAACTCCTTATTTCAATTATTGGCCTATTAATTGATGTTTGGCACTTCTTTGCAAATACTGACACTAGTTTTCATTGTCATATACAATTCATGAAATACCAATTAAAAATATAACTTAGAAATACCTATACCTAATGTTTATTTCCACTTTACATGACTGTAAATATGTATACAGAATAAAAAGAATATGTTTGTTCGTTTCCATATGTAAATATGTATACAGAATAAAAAGAATATGTTTGTTCGTTTCCATAACAAAAACATTACACAAGGCATTGCAAATTCTTTATTTCTCTTGAAACAAATTGTTAAAAAGCTAAACATTCAGGATATGTTAAATACTGTTCTAATTCCTTTGGCAGTTCTAATTTTCCAACCAAATACAGAACCCTTCCATTCAAGCAACCACGTATAGCAATCCTTGCCAGAGATTTTAGAGTTTTTATCTGCGTCAAATTCCTCTGAACTTGCTGCACGAATTTCCCCACACTTTCTCCACTCTGGCCTTCAAAATCTGTCCTCTTAATGCACTTAAGCAGAGTTCTGTACACTGATAAGGGCGTTATTGGAAAAAATATATCGATTTCTTGCAGGCTGAAATTAAATTTCATTGGCCGCCAGAGTGTGTTATGTTGATAGAGCTTATTTAAACACTCTAACTGATTTTCCACGTAGTTCGTTCCTCCTCTTGCTAGAATTCTCAAGGCGAGGTAGTTCTCATCAGTCTGTGCAGGACCATTCGTAGCATTGTTGGAATTTGGAATCACTGCGTACATTGCTGCCGTCAACCCTAAAACATTCACAAATAGAAATAGATTTCTCGTATAAGTGTGAAACAAGTTAAAATTTGTTTAACCATCTCTTTTAAAGGGAGTACAATTTGCGGCGTGTCGTGGGAAAACCGGTCTTAATGCATGTGCGTAAAGTGTCGTCCCGGATTAGCCTGTGCATATGATCCGACATTTGTGGAAACATCTATGGTACTCATGTTTTCTCTGTCATGTTAACTTTAACTGGACCCCACCAATAGTAGCCGTAGGTTACCCACACCTAATACAGTACTCTTTTCGGTGCTTTATACTTTTTGTTCAAATATCAGATGCGTCGTGGGAAAACCGGACTTAATGCATGTGCGTAAACTGTCGTCCCGGATTAGCCTGTGCAGTCCGCACAGGCTAATGCAGGATGACACTTTCCGCTTTTATGGTATTTTCTGCTTCAAGGAAGTCTCTTCTAAACGTAAATCCACTGTAGGCGGAAAGTGCCGTCCTGGATTAGCTTGTGCGGACTGCACAGGCTAATCCGGGACGACCTTTTACGCACATACATTAAGACCAGTTTTCTCATGACGCGCCACATATTGACAATACAAAAGAGAACTACAACCATACCATTATGGTCTGTGACATTGACATCAATGCCAGCATATATGAGTTTGTAGACAAGTTCAATCTTCAACGTCGTCCCTTTCAATTGAGAACATGCGTAATGCAGCGCTGAAAATATATGAAATAAGACTTCTAAAGAAGTACACTGGTACCTTAATTATTAATACTAAGTTTAATTTAAACCTATTTATTTTAGCTTGAGTGTATTTGAAAGCTGTAGGCTTATTGGGACACTTTTGAGCCCATTTTCTGGGAAGAACCAGTACTTGGTGTCTTTTGAGAAAGATCACTTGAACAGTACCTGAGTAGGGATCGAACTCACAATCTCCCGAACGCAAGGCGAACATCATATCCATTACACCACGATGGCTTTGAACATTTCAAACTTTACCAGCAATCTCTTTTATCTCATATTTTTCATGATGTCTAAGCCTTGCTAAATGTACTTACCTTTATTAAACATTAACCTAAAGAGGTATTTATATTGCTAATTTTAACCAATAAAATATGCCTAAGCGATCTTTAATTTTCACTACAATGTACAATGTACAACACTTCGCACAATCAAAGAAAATTCTAAGCAAACACTGAAAGATTTTGTCTATACTTTTATTGAAGGATACTTGACAATTCCTTACTGTTTTCCTCAGAATGAAGAAACCTGTCATGGCTCAGTAAATCAATTAACGAAGACTAATAAACAAGTTCTTTCGTATCTACAAGATAATAATAATCCTTATAATGATAACATGAAAGTTGTCGTTTTTACATATTTATCTTACACTAATGAGACGGTTACGTCAAATTTCATATGGCACCATGATTAAGACTAATAGGTCAAACATTTACGGTAGTAATTCCGCATTTCAGCAGTATTACAGTCTTTGAAATAACCCACCTGCCCAAAGCCCAGGACAAGTAAAAATGTGGCGCATCGTGGGAAAACGGGTCTTAATGCATGTGCGTAAAGTGTCGTCCCGGATTAGCCTGTGCAGTCTGCACAGGCTAATCCGGGACGACACTTTCCGCCTAAAGTGGATTTATGGTTAGAAGACACTTCATTGAAACAGAAAATACCGTAAAAGCGGAAAGTGCCCTCCCGGATTAGCCTGTGCAGACTGCACAGGCTAATCCGGGACGACACTTTACGCACATGCATTAAGACCGGTTTTCCCACGACGCACCACAAATCTATTGGGGCAAGTAAAAATTTTGACCTGTCTGCCCAAACGGGTAATTACAATTTGATGATTTTTTACCAAAAATATAACAATTTCCAGATTTTTTTCTTTAAACATACAATTATCGCATGATTTTCTTTCTATATGACTGACTACATAAACAACATCACAATCATATGAACTGTTTAGGTAATCTCTAGGTTTTATTTCCTAATTTTTGACAAGTTCAGGTGGATTCTGGCAAGTTAAAATTGAATGTCTTATGCCCGAATGGGCAAGTCATTTCAAAAAGTTATTGTGAAGATTGGTATTATATAAGTAATCTTATACATGTCTACATTCATCACAGTCTTCATGCTAACCACGAGCTTGACAGCCTGGGGCTAGTGAAATGTAAATTGGGCTAGTAGACATTATATAAATATTGACTTCCTTGAGGGTGACAGTGGGTCTTGTCAACCCAAGGCAACAATGTCGACCGAGGCTTTAGCCGAGGTCAACAGTGTTTGTCGAGGGTTGACGACACGCACTGTCACACTCAAGGAAGTCAACATTTATTTTATTATACCAAACAATCCCGTATCATTTGTGTACCGGGCGACATAGCGGTAGTGGGCGACATTGCCGGGGGACATATCAAATTGTTGGCCGCTGCAGTTTATATGCATTATATAGAGAAATAATCCAGTGAGGTTTAATAATGAGTAATATATATAGTTGAGCTAGAAGAAATTTCACCTCTTTACTATGATTGCATAATGATTCGGGCTAGTGGATTAAAGCAATTAATGTGAAGACTGTTATCAAGGGGTAAAGTACTAGTTTGTGAATCCCTGTCAGAGAAGTGGACATCCGCGCCGGCATCCAGCAACAAATGTACTGCAGACAGCGCCGAGACATTATCTACACCACACGCCAACATCAGAGGGGGCCGACCTATAGGTTATCACTCTGAATGTTAATAATAATGCTTTTGTGATGCTTTTTATGTTTCCATGACAATAGTTTTACTTAATTGAACAACAACAAATGCTTTTAATGTTTCCATGACAATAGTTTTACTTAATTGAACAACAACAAAATGCATTAGTTTAAAACATCTAGAAAACAAAAAATATAATTTTATGTATCATTTCTATGCTGCTAATTTATTTTTTCTCTATAACATTTCTTAAGGTATTGCCGAAAAGACATAAACAAGTACTTTATAGATGCCTGTAATTATTTCTGTATTCAAAATTGAGCAATAAGAAATAAACTATAATAGAATGATTATAATACATATCCCTTGTTTTTTAATGACAGTTATTTGATACACTTGAAAAATTGTTCTCTATGCAATCTGACCTACGAAAATATGCTAACAAATTAAACAGAAATTATCAATGTCATGTATTTTAGTCGAATTTGGTTCTCTTATGAAGTTTTAATAGGATTTTTTTAATACTTATTTTCAATATTTCATTCTCAGCAAGTATCACTTAAATCTCTCTGAGATTTTCTGCTTACCAGCATTGTCCAAGATATTGACAGGTGAACCTGCTATGAGGAGTTTCTCGACATATACAGAGCTAGTCTTGACAGCTATGTGCAGTGGTATTTGGCCAAACCGGTCCCTGGTGGTCAGTGGGCAACCAAAATACAGTAGCAAGTCTACTATGCTCACTGAATCTGAAATATGGAAGAGATATCATATATTAGTTCAGTTGTACAATGCTCTCAAACTGGTGCAATTGAATTACATACAAGCCATATGAGTTATATACTAACTGTAAAATTACGATGTCAAACCGATACACTGTACAGAATTTAAATTATTTTCAAATACTTTACGTTAAGCTTGTATTTAAACTAGCTGATGTAAAATGGTGTCTAAAGATTGCAATGGATTTTGATATTACTTGATACAGAAAATAATGTTGATTCAGAAGTTATTTATCAATTATGGTAGTTGAAAGTAGGAACCTAAGGTCTAAGAAGCACAGTTCCATAATTTCAGTGTTTAAATGTAATCAAGAAAACAAAAAGTTCTTGTTATCTCTTGTCAACAGTTGATTAAATCAATAGATAACAATAACGAATCTCTGGGAAAACCTGTGAACAGAAGGCAGTGCTTTTTTTCACCTTTGGCGGAAAGGTGGCTGGACCCTTCAGATAGGGAATTTTATGGCAAAAGGGGATTTTTTATGCCCCCAAAGGATGGTATACTTAAATCGAACCGTCCGTCTGTGCGTTCTCTACCAGAGAAAGCAACCCCATAACTCTGTTTTGTATTTTGACAGATTTATGCCCATTTTTTAAATTAAAAAGTTTGGTTCAAGTTTTTCATCAAGTCCAATAGCTTGAATACTATTACTATCAAACGTATTTCTGCCCCAAATTGGCCCTAAAAAACCCCTGAAAGATGATAATAAGCCAACATGCATTTTAAGTATGACCTTCGTTTTCATCCTGGTTGACTGCCACATGAAGGGGGCTTTCTCCATACTTGTTTGTGATATCAAGGTTTGCACCCTTGTCCAGCATATTTCTCAGCTGTGATACGTCTCTGCGGATGATACAGTTAAACAGGTTTGTCTCCAAATAGGAACTATCACATCTGTCTTCCTCATCTTCATAGTCCAGATGATCCTGTTAAAGTGTTTATGTACAATTTTTTATATAATTTTTTTTAATAAGCGGGGGAAAATGAAAGAATACTTTGAAATCGGATAGAAAAACAGGAACATAACCAAGGAAACACTAAAGAAACATGTTATTGACTTTTGCTTTGTTTTTTAGTGTTGCGTAACCTAAAACCACTATCAAGTCAGCATGAATACATGCATCGGATTTAACAGCTGTACAGCCAAAAACTAGGCATTTACAACAGTGGTTCTTCTCTAATTTTTCTTCCATCTTTAATCGAAGTTTATGGTAATTAACTTGATTGGAGTGTTTTATTTATGCCAATATGTCAGTTGCAAGTTGGTATATACATGATTTTAACATACTGTAAACATTATTCCATAAAGAAATTTAGATAATATGCTCTAACATTTATTGAAGTAACAACCATCAAGTATAATAGACTTACTTTTTAGTCAAACTAAGGTTGTTTTCCAGAAAATATTTACATATATCGTGTAGGTACCTATTCTCGAACCTCACCTATTTTCGAACCTTTTGTTCGTGCGCTATTTACATGTAAGCAAAGTGTGTAAGACGTCATCCGATTATGTGTACCGGTGCTATGGTAAACAATCTGTACTATCGTCGCAAAATTATCGGAAATATGCATCAAAAACTTGTATTTACTATCATAATTTAGTTTTGTTAAAAATTTTATGACTTTTTATGCATTTCAAATAAATGTACATATTTCTTAAATTAAAAGTATTTTTCTGAAAGAAAAACTTCCCTTTGAGTTCCGCTATCGGCTGCATCGGAAAAACAAGTGATGATCATGTGATACACCATGTGTTTGTTATTGATAGCTGTGGGTTAGAGAATAGGTCAGTTATTTTTAGGCCGCGATGACAGTTGAAATAGCAGGGGCGACATAATACGGTGTAAATATTCTAAAAAATACAGAATCTGTGTCACTATTAATGCATAAAAATGTGCACCAGAGATTGAAATAGTGATCTATAATGTTGTTTTCAAGAATGCTTTTGCAACAAAGTCTACAGGCCAGGGTACATCCTTAGACTAGAAGTTAGAGGTTCGAGAACTGGTACTTCCATGATTATATCGTTTTCTGATCAAGTTTGCACACATGAATTGTGTAAAACCATATACAACCATGCATCTTTGAATATGAAACAATACATTTATCACATATCAGCTAACGCTTATTTTGATTAAATTCGAGAACGGAAGAAATGGGATTAGTTTGTATCGCGAAAACATATGACATTATGAGTTATCAACATTGACAACACTGTTTACATGCTTAACCTACTACAAAAATGTTTTGTACTTTCATAGGAACAATATAAATATATGATCTAGTTATGTCAAATCGTTAAAATTGACTAAAACCTCTAAAATTTCTCTCTTCACGTTTTTTCGTCTTGCCATGTTCTGACAGTTGACAAGATGAATCTAATCCATAAACATAAATAAACAAATACCTGAGAACGATACGCATACAATAGAAAAATAAATTAAATCGATGGCAGGTTTTAATTAAATTTGATTAATTTTACAAAAAACATTAAATTGTTAAATACTGCAAACAATGTCTGTAAAATGTACATTATATCATTTATGGAATAAGTTATGACGTCACATGTTGCGGAAAATGGTGAAAAACTGCATTGATGCACATTATTTATAGATACATTGGTCTACAATGAAGATTTTACATTATATTATGCAGCATTTTGTGGACAAGAATATTTTCAGCTAACTGGTTGAAGGTATTGCTAAATATGTGTATTGACACATTGTTATTTTTGGGATAATTATCTTTTCATGAAAAAATTAATTCTATGATATATCATCAGATTGAGAGTGAGGCTAGCCAGGACAACACAATATGCGCCTGCGCAAATCGTATCTGTCATAATGTAAATATCAAGTTACTTGGGGGTATGTTTGCCATTTTATTTGAATAAATCTTTATCAAGTCTTTTTTCAAGAGTCGAAGAAAATGAATTAATGCATCGAATTAACTCATATAAATACAACGTTAGTGGTGCATTGTTGTAAAATTTTACCGTTTTTACGGCGTGTATTGCGCAATTCTACGATCATGGACGCCGCCATATTTTTTACGTCACGAAACAGGTGTCTCCTTCAATAATGTTATATCATTGTCCATTCAAATTAACCAAATGAAATCACATGGAATAGCAAGTAGGGGGTCCAAGATTGGGTATAAATGTTTTATTTCATTCATATGGCCAAATTTCTTTTACCTATTCAGAAGAAAATATTCATGACTTTTGGATGATGTATATATGAATAATAACTTAAAAGGAATGTAAAAGGAATGTTTTAAGCATTATTTTAATCCATTTCGAGTATCGTGTAACATAGTTTTTTGTTGTAAAATCATGCGCTTTCGTGCGCTAGCCATTCAAAGATACCCCTGTCGCTGGCCTCAAATAACTCGCATTGGGAGTTGTTTCCCCTGCCAAATACTCTTCAAAATATTATACATGTTTGCTACGTCTTCGCGCGACGAATTCGATTTCTCGCTGGGTTTTAGCCTAATGACCGCATGTCATCGTAAGTAAATGTTATATGTGTTATATTTATAGTATAAGTTTGACAGTTAATTATGTTTTGACAATATTTAATGATCGTTATTGTCAATTTCTCGCTCATTTTATTTTGAGTATTTCGGATGCAACTTACATTCGGATAAATTTTCGTCTGGTGTTTTTTTCCTAAAATCGAATGTTTACCCGTGTATTAAGTTATAAAATAACCACATGCTTTATAGTTTTATTTTGTTGATCACTTCTTTATACTATTTCAGCAGTAAAAACTGGGATAAATTAAAATTCTGTACACATTATCAACATAGTTTTTCAATCAATTAATGAATTATTAAGATTTAGTGGGATTTGGCGTTAATGTTGAAATACATTTTTTGTTTAGATTGTCATGAGTGAGGAACTAAGATTAAGAAGCAGTCAGGGCCTTTTTCTGTCTGATTCAGAATCCGAGCTGCAGCTAGCATCTAACTTCACAGAACAATATTCTCCCCTTGAGGATTTGGAATCAGAAGAAGAGGTTTAAATTACATTGGGTTACACTGGATGTTTGTTTAGAAATATTGTTCTTCAACAACTACCTTTTAACCATTTGAAGCTTAAAAACTATCAATAGCAAATAGTGTTATGAATTAGGATTGATGTCAATTATAGAATCAGATTATTGTTATGCATGATTTCCAAAGTAACATTCAGCTCATTTTTAATTCCGAATAATTAAAATGATTTGTAAAACTTATGGAGGACTACCAGGAAAAGATGCTTAAGATCATACAATCATAGTTGTAAGTATTGCTTATATTTATGTTAAATATAACTTAGCTATTACATGCACACATTACTTTCAAAACGTGTGTGCCATAGCGTGTTTATTGTGAAAAACTGACAGACCAGCAGTTGTAATTCCGATTTTTGAAATATCAATATCTTGCTTATTTGGTAACATTTTAAAATCAAATAAAGAGTTTTTATTTTGTTTTAATGTCCTCTTCAAGAATATAATCAGTTATCAGGGATGTTTTTATTTTTTGTAAAATGTGTTGTCCTGGCTAGTGAGGCGTCAATTCACACTTCATAATGAATCATTGATTGCATGACACTTTCTCATTACTTTAGCATAACTAATTAGGCCTGGTCAAAGGTTTAGCTATTTTTTAAAGCGGCTATATTTGTCTGGCATTGTTTTTTATAGTGTGTCTGTGCAGGAAATAAAAAAAAAAATTATTGAGCAGATTACACATACCGCTGACAGGTGACGACGAGATGTGAATCAAAACAATTAGAAATCTGTCAAAGGGTGAGAAAATTGTTCAGCCAGTCGGGGACTCAAACCTGCGACCTCTCGCGTAAAGGGCTAGTGCTCTCCTGACTCCAGTGCTGCTAAGCCTCTCCAATTTAGTGACCAAGATCACACTAGCCTCTTTTCCATTAAACTGCTTTAATGCCCTAAAATGAATACAATTTCAACAACAGTGAGATTTTTATGCGTAACTTAGGTCTTTCCTACTAAATTAGGTAGAGATTAGCCATTCACTTAGTTAGTTACCAATTGTAGGAAGGCACCCTAGCCACCATGAATTTGTCAGATGTTTCCAATCATTTGGTTCAGTCTTCATTTTGATAAGAAAATACATACAATTTTGATATAATTTATTAGAAGCATTATATATAAGACTACCACACACCAGCATACTGTTTGAAAATGAATGTTTACACAATTCTTGTATTGCAATTTGTATGAATTCTTTTTAAAATCTTAATTTTCTGTAACAAAATCTAAAATTCGCCATTTTTTAAACCAAAAACAATATTTATGTGATAGAATTGTCTCAATGCAGATAACTAACAAAAGTTTTTTGAGAAATATTAATTAATTCCCCTTATCTGGGGATGGCCAAATCTATAGGAATGGCTGAAACTATAGGTAAGAGGGATATATGACACATCTAAGATTGTTATGGTATTGCTCATTAAGTTGTTAGCAACTGGTTGATATTGAGCTACCTATTTTGCCTTTAACAGGCGCGTAGGAGCAGGGGCATGCAGGAGCCGTCCACGGCTCCAATATTTTGGGGAGCATCAAAAAATATTTTCGAAAATCATTATTACTTTAAACAGATTTCTCACTGGTGTTCAGCTGTTAAGAAAATAGGACTGCGGCTGCAATTAGATTGGGGCCGCGGCTGCAATAGACATGGGGCGCAAGCCTGATCAATAAACCAGTACACAACGTGTCAGGAAGCTTTGGACAATCCGCAGATACTGCTTTAACTCCTAATTGAAACACGTGTTAAGACGCCATAGTTATGCATTGGACATGTCGGTTAACGGCTCTAAATCTTAATTGAAACACAAGGTAATTCCCGCAGTAATGTTCACATTACATGATGAATACTCATAGATGACAACTTGTTAAAATATTCTGTAATGCTATTGCCTTTAAAGTGACACCCTACAATAAAATTCTGATAATTTGACAACTGTCAAAGCAAATAGCCTGTAATATTATTGACTCAATATTGACACCTTATAATATTTTGTTAAGGTTTCATCTGTCAATCAAATTTTAAGTTGTCTGTCAGTGGCCCTTTCATGAAAACTAAATTTGTATCTGCCTGTGGCTATATACCTTAGCAGTACATAAATTGTGTGTGTATTCTTTAAACAAGATCAACATTCAATACATTTCTAGGTTAGTGCTAAGAAATACAAATTAGTGGCCAAATTTGATTTCAAATTTGCCAAAATTTAAGTCATTCCCATAAAATGTGAAAATATACCTTGTTTTCAAAATTTCCAAAAGTTAAGTAGCCAATGGCTAGTTTGGCTATTGGTAACGCAAACAAATCGTTTAAGCTTGTAATTCTATCTTGTTTCATAAAAAAAGGATATTTTAAAATCCTGTCTCCACTGTATTTTTATTTGTTATCACATTCATGTTACCATATTTTATACTAGCGTATTCCAAGCATAAATATATCATTAACATATAAAAAGAACAATGTATATATCTCTTGCACTCATTTTTCTTTTTAGCCGCAAAAAAATCAATTATTGTCCTGGAAAATCATTGACGATGGCTGTTATGTTAAGCTTGTTGTTTAGGTCCAGTGTTCCTTCTTGAATTTATTTGACCTACAGTTTTTAAACTGTAAGCTCTTTTTATGGCCCTTTATTACTTGAATACAATATTTTGGTTCAGTTTTGCTTTTAGGTCCACTTTTTCTTAAAAACAATTAACCTACAATCTTCTGACTAGGTATTATTCATTATGACAAGAGAATTTTTTAGGACAAGAACCATAACTCTGTCATGGATTTGATTGATGTTTTGCACCCTCCTAAAAAGTGTGTGTTTTTCTTAGAATGAACATGTATTGCCCATCTTAACAAAGTCCTTCAAACTTGGTACTCTTAGTACTGATTTTTTTTTTTTTTAATATATGAGCTACTCTCATCACTTTATATTAGGGTCATAATAAGACAAGATGTAGCATCTGCGGGCAGTCCTCTTGTTAAACATACAATGACTCAATTCATGTATTGGGAAAACAACTCGTTTTTCCCTATTCTATACATATGAATAAAATGAATAAAAACCTAAGCATAATTATAAAATAAAATAACATTTTTACACTTAAAAGCTGAGAGCCAACATTTGTTTACTGCATACATGCCAATCTTGTTTATCAGTAGTACTTTTCCGAGTGATCATGTAAACAAATTTATTACTATCATACATGAAATGTTCAAGATATTAGGGCGGACAGAAAATGACAAGATTCAACATGGATGTCTACCCTATGACAGTTTCACACCACCCCTGGTGTCAGAAATGACGCTTCACAGCTGAATTGATCACATCCACGTGTCATTTTTAATCACACATACAAATAATGGACAAATTATTATTAGTAATCTAAGCAGCCAGACCACGACACCCTAACGTATTAGTCACACGCTTATTTCATGGTATTTTATAAAGTTAATATGAAAATGAAATTTCTTAGTTACTCATAGCCCACAATGGGATGGTTGGTAGTTTTTGGATTTTCTTATTTTTTAAAATTGGCAAAAACTTGCCTTTACAACAATGTAACAATAGCAGCAAGTGTGTTTGTTGTTTTTTTTGCAGAGACCTACACTCAAGAAAATTTATAATGCACCAAATGGAAATTATAGTATTTTCTTTAGTTACAAGAATTTTATCTTATGTTAGCAATGATTATTTGAGATAGACATGCATGTGTTCCTACCAAAATATTGAGAAAACCCCGCCAAAGAATTTCATGTTTACCACGATGCAGCTGAAATTCTAAGAAATAAAGAAAATACAACAATTTGCTGAATGTATGTACAGAATTGCCTTTACAATATAACAGTAAGTTTTGTTTGTTATTCTTTTCTGTCAAGATTGATAAATGATTGCTTATTTGGTTTTTGTCCTGTAAAGCATTTTTCTGTCATATTGAAATGAAATGAATTTAGTTGGCTGTTCGTCATTAAAGATTTTATTATAACATTAATAAATAGTTACAGGGCCAGTCCTTATTACAAAACAATTTCAGACAAAAGTTATTTAACTCCTTATTTCAATTATTGGCCTATTAATTGATGTCTGGCACTTCTTTGCAAATACTGACACTAGTTTCCTTTGTCATATACAATTCATGAAATACCAATTAAAAATATAACTTAGAAACACATATACGTAATGTTTATTTCCACTTTACATGACTGTAAATATGTATACAGAATAAAAATAATATGTTTGTTCGTTTCCATAACAAAAACATTACACAAGGCATTGCAAATTCTTTATTTCTCTTTAAACAAATTGTTACAAAGCTAAACATTCAGGATATGTTAAATACTGTTCTAATTCCTTCGGCAGGTCTAATTTTCCAACCAAATACAGAACCCTTCCATTCAAGCAACCACGTATAGCAATCCTCGTCTGAGATTTTAGAGTTTTTGTCTGCGCCAAATTCCTCTGAACTTGCTGCACGAATTTCCCCACACTTATTCCACTCTGGCCTTCAAATTCTGTCCTTGTAATGCACTCTGACCTACGAAAATATGCTAACAAATTAAACAGGAATTATCAATGTCATGTATTTTAGTCGAATTTGGTTCTCTTATGAAGTTTTCATAGGGTTTTGTTTTTACTTATTTTCAATATTTCATTTTCAGCAAGTATCACTTAAATCTCTGTGAGATTTTCTGCTTACCACCATTGTCCAAGATATTGTCAGGTGAACCAGCTTTGCGGAGTTTCTCGACATATACAGAGCTAGTATTGGCAGCTATGTGCATTGGTATTTGGCCAAACCGGTCCCTGGTGGTCAGTGGGCAACCAAAATGCAGTAGCAAGTCTACTATGCTCACTGAATCTGAAATATGGAAGAGATATCATATATTAGTTCAGTTGTACAATGCTCTCAAACTGGTTGAATTACATACAAGCCATAAGAGTTATACACTAACTGTAAAATTACGATGTCAAACCGATACACTGTACAGAATTTAAATTATTTTCAAATACTTTACGTTAAGCTTGTATTTAAACTAGCTGATGTAAAATGGTGTCTAAAGATTGCAATGGATTTTGATATTACTTGATACAGTAAGTAATGTTGATTCAGAAGTTATTTATCAATTATGGTAGTTGAAAGTAGGAACCTAAGGTCTAAGAAGCACAGTTCCATAATTTCAGTGTTTAAATGTAATCAAGAAAACAAAAAGTTCTTGTTATCTCTTGTCAACAGTTGATTAAATCAATAGATAACAATAACGAATCTCTGGGAAACCTGTGAACAGAAGGCGGTGTTTTTTTTCACCTTTGGCGGAAAGGTGGCTGGACCCTTCAGGTAGGGAATTTTATGGCAAAAGGGGATTTTTTTATGCCCCCAAAGGATGGCATACTTAAATCGAACCGTCCGTCTGTGCGTTTTCTACCAGAGAAAGCAACCCCATAACTTTGTTTTGTATTTTGGCAGATTTATGCCCATTTTTTAACTTAGAAAGTTTAGTTCAAGTTTGTCATCAAGTCCAATAGCTTGAATACTATTACTATCAAACGTATTTCTGCCCCAAATTGGCCCTAAAAAACTCCTGAAAGATGATAATAAGCCAACATGCATTTTAAGTATGACCTTCGTTTTCATCCTGGTTGACTGCCACATGAAGGGGGCTTTCTCCATACTTGTTTGTGATATCAAGGTTTGCACCCTTGTCCAGCTTATTTTTCAGCTGTGACACCTCTCTGCGGATGATGCAGTTAAACAGGTTTGTCTCCAAATAGGAACTATCACATCTGTCTTCCTCATCTTCTTTTTTCTGATCTTTATATTCCAGATGATCCTGTTAAAGTGTTTATGTACAATTTTTTATATAATTTTTTTTAATAAGCGGGCGAAAATGAAAGAATACTTTGAAATCAGATAGAAAAACAGGAACATAACCAAGGAAACACTAAACAAACATGTTATAGACTTTTGCTTTGTTTTTTAGTGTTGTGTAACCTAAAACCACTATCAAGTCAGCATGAATACATGCATCAGAATTTACAGCTGTACAGCCAAAACCTATTTTGTGAAAAAAAATCTAGTCACTTAGGCATTTACAACAGTTGTTCTTCTCTAATTTTTCTTCCATCTTTAATCGAAGTTTATGGTAATTAACTTGATTGGAGTGTTTTATTTATGCCAATATGTCAGTTGCAAGTTGGTATATACATGATTTTAACATACTGTAAACATTATTCCATAAAGAAATTTAGATAATATGCTCTAACATTTATTGAAGTAACAACCATCAAGTATAATAGACGTACTTTTTAGTCAAACTAAGGTTGTTTTCCAGAAAATATGTACATATATCGTGTAGGTACCTATTCTCGAACCTCACCTATTTTCGAACCTTTTGTTCGTGCGCTATTTACATGTAAGCAAAGTGTGTAAGACGTCATCCGATTATGTGTACCGGTGCTATGGTAAACAATCTGTACTATCGTCGCAAAATTATCGGAAATATGCATCAAAAACTTGTATTTACTATCATAATTTAGTTTTGTTAAAAAATTTTATGACTTTTTATGCATTTCAAATAAATGTACATATTTCTTAAATTAAAAGTATTTTTCCGAAAGAAAAACTTCCCTTTGAGTTCCCCTATCGGCTGCATCGGAAAAACAAGTGATGATCATGTGATACACCATGTGTTCGTTATTGATAGCTGTGGGTTAGAGAATAGGTCAGTTATTTTTAGGCCACGATGACAGTTGAAATAGCAGGGGCGACATAATACGGTGTAAATATGCTAAAACATACAGAATCTGTGTCACTATTAATGCATAAAAATGTGCACCAGAGATTGAAATAGTGATCTATAATGTTGTTTTCAAGTGCTTTTGCAACAAAGTCTAAAAACCAGGGTACATCCTTAGAGGTTCGAGAACTGGTACTTCCATGATATATCGTTTTCTGATCAAGTTTGCACACATGAATTGTGTTAAACTATATACAACCATGCATCTTTTAATATGAAACAATAAATTTATCACATATCAGCTAACGCTTTGATTTTGATTAAATTCGATAACAGAAGAAATGGGATTAGTTTGTATCGCGAAAACATATGACATTATGAGTTATTAACATTAACAACACTATTTATGCTTAAATACATGCTTAAATTACTACAAAAATATTTTATAATGTCATAGGAACAAAATAAATATGTGATCTAGTTATGTCAAATCGTTAAAATTGACTAAAACCTCTACAATTTTTCTCCTCACGTTTCTTTGACTTTTCATATTTTGACAGATGACGGTAACCCAACTATTGAATTTCCGTTGCCAGGGAACGACTCTTTTCCATTGTCGAGACAGTCACTGCGGCCATAAGCGACTTTGTTTCCATAGTTCAAGTGCATTATTTTAGGCGTGATACTACTAAATTATAAAATAACTTTGATATGGAATAGTGGCAATAATTTATATTAAATCTACGAATTGATATTAATCCACTAATAGTAGTTAAATCATTGGCATTATTTATTTTAAAATAAACAACTAAATGAATAAATGCTTAAAATATGTATAACTAAAGTAGATTGCTAGTTTTATGGGAGTATTTGCATATCAGGTGACCAATGGCGATTTTTATGAGAAAAGAGGCATATCAAGTAACCTATCGCTACAGAAAAGGGCGATTTCTATGATAATATACGTAAATTAAGTGGCCTGTGGCCACACTAAATGGCCTTTTCTATGTCAATATACGCACATCCAGTGGACTATGGCCGCAGTAAATGATCATTTCTATGATAATATACGAAAATACAGTGGCATATGGCCACAGTAAAGGACAATTTCTATGATTATATTCTTAAATTAAGTGACATATGGCCACAATAAATTGACATTTCTATTTTAATATAAGCACATCCAGTGGCTTATGGCCACAGTAAATGGCCATTTCTATGATAATATACACATATCCAGTGGCCTATGGCCACAGTAAATGGCCTTTTTTATGTGATTATACGCACATCCAGTGGCCTATGGCCACAGTAAATGGCCATTTCTATGATAATATAAGCACATCCAGTGGCCTATGGCCACAGTAAATGGCCATTTCTATGATAATATACGCACATCCAGTTGCCTATGGCCACAGTAAATGGCCATTTCTATGATAATATACGCACATCCAGTGACCTATCGCCACAGTAAATGGCCTTTTCTAAGTGAATATACATACATCCAGTGGCCTATGGCCACAGTAAATGGCATTTTCTAAGTGAATATACGCACATCGATTGGCCTATGGCCACAGTAAATGGCCATTTCTATGATAATATACGCACATCCAGTGGCCTATGGGCACAGTAAATGGCCATTTCTATGATAATATACGCACATCCAGTGGCCTATGGCCACAGTAAATGGCCATTTCTATGATAATATACGCACATCGAGTGGGCCTATGGCCACAGTAAATGGCCATTTCTATGATAATATACGTACATCCAGTGGCCTATGGCCATTTCTATGATAATATAAGCACATCCAGTGGCTTATGGCCACAGTAAATTGCCATTTCTATTATAATATACGCACACCCAGTGACCTATGGCGATAGTAAATGGCCTTTTCTATGTAAATATATGCACATTCAGTGGCCTATGGCCACAGTACATGGCCATTTCTGTGTGAATATACGCACAACCAGTGGCCTATGGCCACAGTAAATGGCCTTTTCTATGTGAATATACGCACATCCAGTGGTCTATGGCCACAGTAAATGGCCTTTTCTATGTGAATATACGCACATCCAGTGGCCTATGGCTTTTCTATGTGAATATAGGCACATCCAGTGGCCTATGGCCACAGTAAATGGCCTGTTCTATGTGAATATACGCTCATCTAGTGGCCTATGGCCACAGTTAATGGCCTTTTTCTATGTGAATATACGCTCATCCAGTGGCTTATGGCCACAGTAAATGGCCATTTCTACGATAATATACGCACATCCAGTGACATATCGCCACAGTAAATGGCCATTTCTATGTGAATATACGCACATCCAGTGCCCTATGGGCACAGTAAATGGCCAAATAAATGGCCTTTTCTATGTGCATGTACGCACATCCAGTGGCTATGGCCACAGTAAATGACCTTTTCTATGTGAATATACGCACATCCAGTGGCCTATGGCCACAGTAAATGGCATTTTCTATGTGAATATACGCACATCCACTGGCCTATGGCCACAGAAAATGGCCTTTTCTATGTGAATATATGCACATCCAGTGGCCTATGGCCACTTTAAATGGCCTTTTTGTATGTGAATATACGCTCATCCAGTGGCCTATGGCCACAGTAAATGGCCTTTTCTATGATAATATACGCACATCCAGTGGCCTATGGCCACAGTAAATGGCCATTACTATGATAATATACGCACATACAGTGGCCTATGGCCACAGTAAATGGCAATTGCTATGATAATATACGCACATCCAGTGGCCTATGGCCACAGTAAATGGCCTTTTCTAGGATAATATACGCACATCTAGTGGCCTATGGCCACAGTAAATGGCCATTTCTATGATGATATACGCACATCCAGTAGCCTACGGCCACAGTAAATGGCCATTTCTATGATAATATACGCACGTCCAGTGGCCTATGGCCACAGTAAATGGCCATTTCTATAATAATATAAGCACATCCAGTGGCCTATGGCCACAGTAAATGGCAAATGCTATGATAATATACGCACACCCAGTGGCCTATGGCCACAGTCAATGGCCATTTCTATGATAATATACGCACATCCAGTGGCCTATGGCCACAGTAAATGGCCATTTCTATGATAATATACGCATATCCAGTGGCCTATGGCCACAGTAAATAGCCATTTCTATGATAATATACGCACATACAGTGGCCTATGGCCACAGTAAATGGCAATTGCTATGATAATATACGCACATCCAGTGGCCTATGGCCACAGTAAATGGCCTTTTCTATGATAATATACGCACATCTAGTGGCCTATGGCCACAGTAAATGGCCATTTCTATGATGATATACGCACATCCAGTAGCCTATGGCCACAGTAAATGGCCATTTCTATGATAATATACGCACGCCCAGTGGCCTATGGCCATTGTAAATGGCCATTTCTATAATAATATAAGCACACCCAGTGGCCTATGGCCACAGTAAATGGCAAATGCTATGATAATATACGCACATCCAGTGGCCTATGGCCACAGTCAATGGCCATTTCTATGATAATATACGCACATCCAGTGGCCTAGGGCCACAGTAAATAGCCATTTCTATGATAATATAAGCACATCCAGTGGCCTGCCTATGGCCACAGTAAATGGACATTTCTAGGATAATATAAGCACATCCAGTGGCTTATGGCCACAGCAAATGGCCATTTCTATGATAATATACGCACATCCAGTGACCTATGGCCACAGTAAATGGCAAATGCTATGATAATATACGTACATCGAGTGGCCTATGGCCACAGTCAATGGCCATTTCTATGATAATATACGCACATCCAGTGGCCTATGGCCACAGTAAATGGCCCTTTCTATGTGCATATACGCACATCCAGTGGTCTTTGGCCACAGTAAATGGCCTTTTTTATGTGAATATACGCACATCCAGTGGCATATGGCCACAGTAAATGGCCCTTTCTATGTGAATATACGCACATCTAGTGGCCTATGGCCACAGTAAATGGCCTTTTCTATGTGAATATACGCTCATCTAGTGTCCTATGGCCACAGTTAATGGCCTTTTCTATGTGAACTTACGCACATCCAGTGACCTATCGCCACAGTAAATGACCATTTCTATGTGAATATACGTACATCCAGTGCCCTATGGCCACAGTAATGGCCATTTGTATGATAATTTACGCACATCCAGTTCCCTATGGCCACAGTAAATGGCCAAGTAAATGGCCTTTTGTATGTGCATGTACGCACATCCATTGGCCAATGGCCACAGTAAATGACCTTTTCTATGTGAATATACGCACATCCAGTGGCCTATGGCCACAGCAAATGGCATTTTCTATGGGAATATACGCACATCCAGTGGCATATAGCCACAGTTAATGGCCTTTTCTATGTGAATATACGCACATCCAGTGGCCTATGGCCACATTAAATGGCCTTTTTGTATGTGAATATACGCTCATCTAGTGGCCTATGGCAACAGTAAATGGCCTTTTCTATGATAATATACGCACATCCAGTGGCCTATGGCCACAGTAAATGGCCATTTCTATGGTAATTTACGCACATCCAGTGGCCTATGGCCACAGTAAATGGCAATTGCTATGATAGTATACGCACATCCAGTAGCCTATGGCCACAGTAAATGGCCATTTCTATGATAATATACGCACATGGAGTGGCCTATGGCCACAGTAAATGGCCATTTCTATGATAATATAAGCACATCCAGTGGCCTATGTCCACTGTAAAAGGCAATTTCTATGATAATATAAGCACATCCAGTGGCCTTTGGCCACAGTAAATGGCCATTTCTATGATAATATACGCACATCCAGTGGCCTATGGCCACAGTAAATGGCCTTTTCTATGTGAATATACGCACATCCAGTGGCCTATGGCCACAGTAAATGGCCTTTTCTATGTGAATATACGCTCATCTAGTGGCCTATGGCCACAGTAAATGGCCTTTTCTATGTGAATATATGCACATCCAGTGGCCTATGGCTACAGTAAATGGCCTTTTCTATGTGGATATACGCACATCCATTGGCCTATGGCCACAGTGAATGGCTTTTTCTATGATAATATACGCACATCCAGTGGCCTATGGCCACAGTAAATGGCCATTTCTATGATAATATACGCACATCGAGTGGGCCTATGGCCACTGTAAATGGCCTTTTCTATGATAAATTATGCACATCCAGTGGCCTATGGCCAGAGTAAATGGCCATTTCTATGATAATATACGCACAGCCAGTGGCCTATGGCCACAGTAAATGGCCATTTGTATGATAATATACGCACATCCAGTGGCCTATGGCCACAGTAAATGGCCTTTTCTATGTGAATATACGCACTTCCAGTGGCCTATGGCCACAGTAAATGGCATTATCTATGTTAATATACGCACATCTAGTGGCTTATGGCCACAGTAAATTGCCATTTATATGTGAATATACGCACATCCAGTGCCCTATGGCCACAGTAAATGGCCTTTGCTATGTGAATATACGCACATCCAGTGGCCTGTGGCCACAGTAAATGGCCATTTCTATGATAATATACGCACATCCAGTGACCTATTTATCGTGCACAGGAAGTACGATTTATACGGGCAGGGGTTCTTAAACAAGTTAATGTTCACTTAGCAGACTCTATCATACATGTTGGGATAAAATGAAAAGAAGGCAAGCCTTGATTATTCAGGTTTTAATCCAAGAGAACTGCATCGGATTCTAATTTTAGTTGAAAATCCGTTGACTAGTATGCATTTTTTTGTACCAAAGAATTGATCATTGATATATTTAAAATATATGCATATCAATATTTACATACATGTATGTCAAAACATAATTAAGTACAGTTATAGTTCAAACATCAATAGAACTGTCTCCATATATATCTTGCGCAAAATAATAATTCTTTGAAAAAAAAAACATCTTAAGATTTGTGTCTGTACTGAAATAAACATTCCGATAACTGAGCCAAACTACACGCGCCTTAACAGCCAGTTGTTGGTATTCAATCAATTATTTATTATTATTAACATCATTTATCAAAATAGCTATGTATGTCTGGTTAAAATGTGTTGCATACTCTGTCATAATAGCGTACCCAGTTGATACAGATGAATGTATCTAAACAAGATGGTCAAAGTGTTCGTGGTCGCTCACCTAAGTATAAATCAAGTTCACCGACAACTAACTATTTGTTGCCAATATTTCGTTAATCTCCGCTTACTATTTGGTTGTCTCCCCTTACATAAAAAATAATATTTTCTGACAAACTATAATTAGTTATCGACATTAAGTGGGATCATAACAAGACTGTGGCAAGACATAGAAGAAAACCAAAAGCAAAAGAAAATAGAATGTGTTTTAAACAAAAGCATATATAGTGTCTAATGACTTGTATTCATATGAGCGGGCCAATGTGCCTATATAATATCTGTCAATTTGTAACATACCCTTTCAATGTTCAGACATGCGGATGGGAAGCAGCTTTCAGCTTATGGATAAAATGCCTCGACGATTATTGTTCAAGTTGTTAAAAGTAATTTTAATTACGACGGACGACGAACAATGGACGCCCGACAGTGATGACCACTATATCTTACCGTTGAGCAATTTGGCTCAGGTGGGCTTAATACCTTATAAACAACAAACATGTTATTTATGCCACATAGTGAACCTTATTTGAATAATTAACAAAAGCAGATAGTCGTTGTAGTAGGTCAAAGGGATAGTGATATACACCATAAATATAGTTCATATCTTACACATATGCAACTGGCAACTGTCAACATAATAATTTATAAAACTCATACTTTAGTTTTTATTTTATGCATAGTATGCATAGTATTCATATATGTAGAGTATTTTAGGCTTCCAATGCCATAAAACAAGTTACGTAGTTAATATATTGTTCCTTTTACTTAGATGAGAACAAACAAACAGCTAGGCACAAAGGAAAAAAACTAACATAATTTATAACACTTTTGAATACAATAATGTAAAGCAAAATATTGCATGCATTATCAGGGTTGATAGCTATTCACTTACTCGACTAGTTCCCCGGTCTATTGCTTCACGGTAAATAAATTACTAAAAACCAAACGCACATCATTGTCTTATATATACTTCAAATTAATTCAATAGATTATCATGCAGTGTCATGTTTTTCCTATATACAAACACCAAAACATGGGCGTATTAATGCAGTATATTGTTGTACAATATGACTGATCTATTTTGAATAAACAGACAGTGCAGTATGTATTATGTAATAATAATATAGAAATACATAGACATTTTCAACAATAATAATAATTCAATTAAGAACGTATACAGTTACAGAAATAATTTGTCATATTATCAATTATTAAAATGTATAGAAAATATACTTCTATTTGTTGATGTTGCATTTAACGAAATAAAGCAGACAATCTGGGCCCAGTTGCTCAAAACTTTAACGGACAATTAAGCTAACGGCCGTTAACTTTTGGATGAAGTTTTTGATGTAAATAAAATGTTAAAATTTTAAAATCTGCATTTATTCTAAATAAATTGATATGCTCAAATAATTGTCAAACGCTTTATAAGCGAGTTGCTTGCAATATTAGTTTTATTTACATCTAAAGTTAACAGGCCGTTAGCTTAACCGGCCGTTAAAGTTTTGAGCAACTGGGCCCAGATCTAAAATAAGTAATAGCTGTACTAATTAATACTATCATATACACAAATAATGCCATACATGTATTTGTAAACTGCTAGGAGTATCAACATATAATATTTCACAGTAAACATCAAACACTATTTCTCAATTCACGATTTTTGTGCTGCTCCATTAAAGGTTGAACAACGCACCATTGAAGGATGTGAGAATAAAACAAATTTATACAATTATACGCTATAATGTTTGTTCTTTATGTACCTGTGGAAACTGTGCTTTCTCCCAGAGTGAAATGTATAAAATTAAGCGAATTAAGTCCCACATTAATTCACAACTGATCCATGTCAACCAGTGCTGTAAGTTGGAAGAAATCAGTTTTGGAGACTCTTACCTTGTAATTCATGCATTGTCTTCACGCCTGTGAAGTAAAAATGACACACATACAGCATTAATGCATTTTCACTGATTTGATTACTAACTTGATATCTTTTTAAAGTTGTTTTCATTTTCTTGTTGGATAATTGAATATGATACGTTTAGTTGTCTGAAAATAGAGTGAAAAAGCAGGTTAGCTGCTGATCCAGTTATCACCTATACATAAAGTACATGCTTTCAGTAAGGTTTTCCTTCCTTCGGTATGTGTCAACAAAGCATTAGCCTCTTCATAGGAGCATGACTTCACCTGTAAAATTACACAACAATGTTAACATTTGATAGAAGTGATGTGTTAACGGTCAGGCAAGTGTTGCATTCCTTTTTTTTAATCTAGAACAGTGAATATTTAATAAAAATCTTAATCTACGAGCAGAGAATTACATTTTTTATGTAACAAGATACTGACACATGATAACTCTATTTTTTGGGTGTATATGTATGCTTTAAATAAAATCTGAAACAAGAGTACTTTTTACAAAAATAATTCACGAAGCTTCCCATTGTTTAACAAACCATTTCACAATCTTCAGTTATTGCTGAAACAACTTTGATACATTTTCTTATTCTTTTAGAAATTAATACCACTTACATATCCTTCAGAGCCGAATATGTTTTCAGTTGACTAAAAAATGTGCACTGTACTTCCAATCAATGATATAAATCCACCTGTGAAATTTTAAGTAAATAGTGTAAACGCTTTTGGAGTTATGAAGAAAAAAATGTGGATAAACGGACGGACGGACGGACAGACAGAGTTTTTTACTATAGGGAACCCGCAAAACAAAAATTGCTGGGCCTTAATGAAAATTAAAAAAAAAAAAAAAGTTGTGCAATTGATGTTAACTAGAAATTACCATGTGGTCAACTTTTCCACAAATGCTGAGTGTAAACATTGTTGCACCAAAATTCCTGGTTAGTTCTTTAAAAAAAGGTTTTTATGTGATTTCAGAAAATACGCATTTGTAACATATTATTTTATATATAGTAATGAGCTATACATCGCCAGAAAAAAATACATATACAAAAGCATTACCCAGTATGCAAGTCTGCTCTGCGCGTCTATCAATCTAGCATGTTTGGCTTTATACACTTGATTTCTAATGGTCTTATCTGAAGGATAAAACCTTTTGTTCGTGGGGTGGGGGACAGGATCACATATGGTCCTAAAAAACGCACCCAGCTGGGATTTTATAACCCCTGGCTCAATTATATTATGACTGACCAATTCCTTTATTTAGTCTGCCACTCTGTGGTCAATGGGTTCTGGTACAACCTGAAAACAATTTGAAATGTAAAAATTCTAGGGAAATAATGATTGGCAATAGTGCTTTTTCAAAAACTGGTTTAAAAGCTAGACAAATTGTACACACAATTCTCTTTGTATATAAATCAAAACTGACATTTAAACCACTATATTGGTGCTTGTTAAGTTTCGTTGTATTCAACAAGCCAGCTACTGAGAAATGCCAGCCGACAAAAAGAATTGTACATTTTTCATAAAAACAAAGGCAATAACCCTGGGAAAAAAAGATTGATCCAAGTGAAACTTGAACATGATATGTATTTGCTGTTTAATGGAATTCTGACCACCAGTTACTGTAGCCATAGATGAGCAGAGGTGGAGAATTATGGCGCCACTTAAATAGCCAGCCACTGTGTGTGGCCATAGATGACCAGAGGTGGAGAACTATGGTGTCATTTAAATAGCCAGGCACTGTAGCCATAGATGACCAGGGTGGAGAACTATGGTGTCATTTAAATAGCCAGCCACTGTGGCCATAGATGACCAGAGGTGGAGAACTATGATGTTATTTAAATAGCAAGGCACTGTGGCCATAGATGACCAGAGGTGGAGAACTATGGTGTTATTTAAATAGCCAGACTCTGTGGCCATAGATGACCAGACATTGATAACTATGGTGTCATCTAAATAGTCAGGCGCTGTGGCCATATATGATCTGAGGTGGAGAACTATGGTGTCATTTAAATAGTCAGCCACTGTGGCCATAGATGACCAGACATTGAGAATTATGGTGTCATTTAAATAGCCAGGCACTGTAGCCATAGATTACCAGACATTGAGAACTATGGTGTAATTTAAATAGACAGGCACTGTGTCCATACATGACCAGATATGGAGAACTTTGGTGTCATTTAAATAGCCAGGAGGCGCTGTGGCCATAGATGACCTGAGGTGGATAACTATGGTGTCATTTAAATAGCCAGGCGCTATGGCCATAGATGACATGAGGTGGAGAACTATGGTGTCATTTAAATAGTCAGGGATATGTCTGATGTAGGTATACCCATGTTAAGCATTTAGCATTACCATGCCAATAGCTCTTGGCAGAGCATATTCAAATGAGATACCTCTCCATGACCAACAGGATGGCAACTGTGCTGTGACAAATTCGGCAAACATGTGATGATGTGCCGTTCGAAAGGCACTTCCTCGCCAGCTTTTAGTCTCCACAGCAGCTCGTCAGTTTTTGCTTTTCTCTCCACAGCCGATGAGCAATCTGTTACCTTTATCATAAAAAAACAGTGATGTCTTAACACTTTATTCAAGCAGCATCAATTGAGTACAAATATTTAAAAAAAAATAATCAAAACTTAATAACATACATAGAGGCTTGTTGTTGGTTTCGGTAGATTATCGATTTTCATTCACGAGTGATCATATGAATTTATAGTTTCACGAGTGGCGCAACGACAAGTGAAAATATTTTATATAATCACTAATGAATACAAAATTGATTTGCTACCGAAACCAACACATTTAGCATATATAGCATTAGCATATTGTAGCATTTTCCGACTTCATGGTGGAAAGTAATTCCATTATTAAAGTGGTAATTTCAATGTGAATATCCAATTTTATTTTCAATATTTTAACACAGTGAATTACAACTTTTATTTCATTGATATTTCCCTATAAACCAACGGAAAGCATACAATAAATACATATACTGTATAAGCGTCATTATGAATCTCCTTTCTCTTGTTTTAATATGCCAATGGAAATGCTTGTACTGGATATAATAATAAAAACTTGTAATTAATTTAACTGTTCAACAGAGTACATGTATTTTGCAAGTGTAGGATAGTCCGATAGGGGGTGTAAAATATAAAAAATCTACATTTCCAAAGAAGGTTTAAGTTTAAAAACTCCCACTGCACAACAATCAGCATTCAATAAAAGCACTTCAAAAATCCGATGTATCATTTCAGCCTGCTTCAGTTTTATAACTGAAAAATTATTATTACACTAATATGTTGTTTTTTTACTTTGAGAGCACTTATTAAAGATTACACAAAGGTCACACAATCCAGCTGTTTCAGGCTTTTGACATGGATTATATTTTTTTGGATTTGTAAGTGTTGGGCGGCGGATGCATTAAACGATTTATAAAATAGAAATGTCTGTTGTGTGTTTTAATAAATTTGATATTGCAATATTTTTCCTGTATGCATTTGCCTATTTTGGCCTCAAGTCCCAGTACAAAAGTTTCTTAAAACATAAACCTATCTCAGCGAAAAACCCCGATCCAATATGGCCTGCTATTCTGTTAAGTACTAGTGCCAGAACTCATGCCACTAAAAATAAACAAAGCGTTGAAGTAAAAACCTCCCCAGAAAGCAGAGTTATAAATATTTTTCATTGACAGCCAGGACCTCATCAGGGGACCTTAACGACGTCATGTCATTAATTATAGCAGACGACTTTACGATTCTTAAGGCGCCAAGTTGGTTTACATTCGTGACGTATTTATATTTTGTTTATGTTTTGACCTTGAGACAGTTACGTTAGAAATTCGCGTAAGCGTTGACGCCTATGAAGATCAAGAAGAATACATGTCGGGTAATAACCTTTTTTCATGCTTATATTCTCAAATTGTGTTGAATTACATTACATAACGTTATCGCTTTTGTTTGAAATGTTTTGAAATTTATATATAGAAATATTTGATATATTTCACATTGTTTTAGCGTGCAGGCCTAGATGTATGATTGTATAAAACTTACATTACTATGTTTATTGTTTTAGAGAATCGTCTGGAAATATATTGATAAAGGACGCATACCTCGTTCTTTGTATTTGGATTACACGGCAGAGGCTCTTATAGGGGTTTTTAGTAGATCGTACGTTACTAACATCATTGGTATGGTGAATGCGAGGCAAAAAACAAACTCGTACCAAACATTTCTGATTACCGATGATATTCCTAATGTTTAACACATGATTTGTGTGAGGTTATTGTATTTATTTTGTAGATTTGACATAATTATTATGCGCATGATGATTTCCAATTATTCATTTAACCTTTGTATAAATCGTGTACTTGTGCTGTTAGGAATAAACAATTTCTGCGACAATTTATATGCAATTGCTTGGTTGTTTACCAATTCAACGGCTTAGTATTTCTGCCTTGTCTGTGTTGTGTATGTGAATAACCTTATCGGCAGTGTTAACATCGGACTTTTTTCAACAACAGAAAACAACAGAAAACACATACTAATATAATAAAATTCAGTTGAAATATAATCGAGCGTCCACAACGCAAAAAGTATTCCACTATTTTCCCAGTGAGACACGATTTGAGAATCATGTATGAAGTCATATTTATGACGTTAGAATGCACAAACTAGTGACGTTTCAGTATACCTCGCGCATTTTTATGTATCGTCCAAATGCATGAAAAAAGAAAATTTGTTGATTTCAATATAAGATCTATTTTATTTCATTTGTGGTCATAGAAAACTAATATTTTCACTCGTCGTTCCGCCGTTTTATACGACCACTAATGAAATAAAATAGATCTACGACCTTGCAGTGAAACTAACAATTACCCCCATATCATAAAAGTGCCGAATTTACCTCGAACGTAGGAAAGCTGCTCAACTCGCGCATTACACATTTAGCTGGGCAGTCAATTTTTTTTCGAGTCCGTCAGAAGAAACTTCTTCCCTTTCTTGTATTTGTCATGATCATTTTCCGCCTTAAATTGAACAATCGATATCAGCCGAAAAATGCATATGGTTTTGAAATTAGGATTCCAGCTGACAATATATAAACAAGCAGTCTTAATAAATCTTGCTTAGCTTCGGGTACCTCGGTGACAAATACTTATCACTCAACATTAAATACCCAAGACATGTGGGCAAAATGGATATAATTCATCACCATTTCAAGAAAGTTCTATTTTAACAAACTGCTCTTGGTCTTTGCTCTTTGTAGATCTAATTCCAAATCCTATTGTATTTATTTCAGGGTCTGCAGAAGTTCATAATAAAAAGGGCATCAACATGTTTTTATTTTGTGCATAACTATGTCTGTATTTGTGTTTTAAGTATGTTACAATATTACACTGTACCTTTAGCTTTTCTTTGTTCCTTAAATTTAGTCTTCCTGTCCTTCCCAAACTGGCAGTCAAATGTCTTTAACCCCAGAACTACAAAGGGAATGCCATTATACTCTTGTCGTCCCACCCTCACTTGAGGTCAGTCTTCGAGGTACACGTTTTCCTGTTTGTATGCCTACAAAATATTAACATTAAAATCACATTTCAGTCGAAAAAAAAAACAATAGTTTTTTTATATGCCAGTCATGACCTCTCTTGTTATTTAATATGCATCATTTTTTTATTAATAAATTATTTTACTAATTTTGAAGGAGACATTTATATAAGACAGTATCTCAAAAAAAATGCAGTAGATCTAGTAAAGCTGTAGAGGATATTTGTTGACTTCGGTGTAAGATCGTATTTTATTTCACGAATGTTCATGGAAAATGATATTTTCACGAGTGGCGCAGCCACTAGTGAAAATATATTTTTTCTATGATCACGAGTGAAATAAAATATGATCTTACACCGAAATCAACACATTTTATTTTAATTTTATGCTTTTTGACAATAAATAAATAAAATTGCGCGAGATAAGCTTAAACGTCACAAGTTCGTGTATTCTGACGTCATAAAAATGACACCATAAATTATTCCAAAACTGTCACTCGTTAGTATTGTGGGAAAAAAGTTCCATATTTTGTAAGTCGTTGTCGCTAAATTATGATTCTGTCAAATGTTATAATGTGTTTTATGTAAACACATGCATGTACATACTGTACATGTATATCTATTTGTCAAGGGTCGTAAACCACTACTTGTAGATCGATGTTATTTATGGAAAAATTGTCCATTTTATGTTATGAAAATATAAAATCTGATATTTTCACTGCCCCAACAGTGAAAATATAAAATTTTATTTCACCGATAAAGTTCGATATTTCACTGAAAAGCATATACTAACATATACAGATTATAAAAAATTAAGCTTTGTTAAATTTATTAAGTGCCTTTTTCTATAAACAGTTGCCAAATCATTATTATTTTATAATATATAAGGTGGTCATTGGTGACACTTTCGAGGCTCGGGAAAATTAGTAGTAGCTTAGTAATAAAATTGATATGAATCCATGCTTTGGACAGCACAGGTCACTACTTCGCTTGATCGACTTCGTTTCCAGGCATACGACTCGATGTACTACAGTCAATGGCGGCTGGACAGTTGGTCCGGATTGCAATTATCCATTAGGCGTAAAAATATGTTTGTTTCAGGTTACACGACCTACCCTTAAAAATACCCAGTCCCTAGAACATTTCATTTATTTCGTCAGATATTTTTGTCTTTTATTTTCATTTTTTAATTATAACATGTTTTCGGTTAAATAAGTGTTTTCTTTCAATAGCATGTACTTGTCTTCACTGTAAAACACTTATTGAGAACGAAAAACATGTCATACTAAATTGCCCGCTGTATGATGATTTAAGAAATGTATCAATGTTAAAGGCAGACTGTATAAATACCGATTTCAACCCAGTTACAACTACCGAAAAACTTTCATTCCTACTGTCAGACGAAAATATTGTTAAATACAGTGCCAGAACTTGTCATGAAATCTTAAAATTGAGACGTAATTATATGTATAGAAACTAATGCTAAATGTGGTAATGATGTAAATATGCATTAGTTGTAAATATGTATTTAATGTGGCCATAGGCAACTGGATGTGCTTATATTATCATAGAAATGACCATTTACTGTGGCCATAGACCACTGGATGTGCGTATATTATTATAGAAATGGCCATTTACTGTGGCCATAGGCAACTGGATGTGCTTATATTATCATAGAAATGGCCATTTACTGTGGCCATAGACCACTGGATGTGCGTATATTATCATAGAAATGGCCATTTACTGTGGCCATAGGCCACTGTATGTGCGTATATTATTATAGAAAAGGCCATTTACTGTGGACATAGGCAACTGGATGTGCGTATATTATCATAGAAATGGCCATTTACTGTGGCCATAGACCACTGGATGTGCGTATATTATTATAGAAATGGCCATTTACTGAGGCCATAGGCCACTGTATGTGCGTATATTATCATAGAAATGGCCATTTACTGTGGCCATAGGCAACTGGATGTGCTTATATTATCATAGAAATGACCATTTACTGTGGCCATAGACCACTGGATGTGCGTATATTATCATAGAAATGGCCATTTACTGTGGCCATAGGCAACTGGATGTGCTTATATTATCATAGAAATGGCCATTTACTGTGGCCATAGACCACTGGATGTGCGTATATTATCATAGAAATGGCCATTTACTGAGGCCATAGGCCACTGTATGTGCGTATATTATTATAGAAAAGGCCATTTACTGTGGACATAGGCAACTGGATGTGCGTATATTATTATAGATATGGCCATGTGCGTATATTCACATAGAAATGACCATTTACTGTGGCCATATGCCACTGCATGTGCATATATTGTCATAGAAATGGCCATTTACTGTGGCCATAGGTCACTGGATGTGCGTATACTCACATAGAAAAGGCCATTTACTGTGGCCATAAGCCACTGGATGTGCGTATATTGTCATAGAAATGTCCATTTACTGTGGCCATAGGACACTGGATGTGCGTATATTGTCATAGAAATGGCCACTTATTGTGGCCATAGGTCACTGTATGTGTGTATATTATCATAAAAATGTGCATTTACTGTGGCCATACGCCACTGGATGTGCGTATATTCACATAGAAATGGCCATTTAGTGTGGCCATAGGCCACTGGATGTGCGTATATTGTCATAGAAATGGCCATTCACTGTGGCCATAGGTCACTTTATATGCATATATTCACATAGAAATCGTCCTTTACTGTGGCCATTGGTGACTTTAGATGCGTATATTCACATAGAAATCGCCATTTGCTCTGGTTATGGTTCACTTTATTTACGTATATTCTGATAGAAATAGCCATTGTCTGTGGCAATAAGTCACTGGATGTGCGTATATTATTATAGAAATTGCCATTTACTGAGGCCATAGGTCACTGGATGTGTTTATATTCACATAGAAATAGCTATTCACTGTGGCGAAAGGCCACTGGATGTGCATATATTGTTATAGAAATGGCAATTTACTGTGGCCATATGCCACTGGATGTGCATATATTCACATAGAAATGGCCATTTACTGTGGCCATAGGCCACTGGATGTGCGTATTTTGTCATAGAAATGGCCATTTACTGTAGCCATAGGTCGTTGTATGAGCGCCCATTATCATAAAAATGCCCATTTACTGTGACCATACGTCACTTTATATGCGTATATTCACATAGAAATCGTCCTTTACTGTGGCTATAGGTGACTGGAGATGCGTATATTCAAAAACAAATCGTCCTTTACTGTGGCCATAGGTCACTTTATATGCTTATATTTGCATAGAAATCGTCCTTTACTGTGGCCATAGGTGACTTGAGATGCGTATATTATTCACATAGAAATCGTCCTTTACTGTGGCCATTGATGACTTGAGATGCGGATATTCACATAGAAATCGACCTTTAATGTGGCCATAGGTGACTTGCGATGCGTATATTCACATAGAAATCGTCCTTTACTGTGGCCATAGGTGACTCTAGATGCGTATATTCACATCGAAATCGCCATTTGCTCTGGTTATGGGCCACTTTATTTACGTATATTCTGATAAAAATAGCCATTGTCTGTGGCCATAGGTCACTGGATGTGCGTATATTATTAGAGAAATGGCCATTTACTGTGGCCATAGGTCACTGGATGTGCTTAGATTCACATAGAAATTGCCATTTACAGTGGCCATAGGCCACTGGATGTGCGTATATTGTCATAGAAATGGCCATTCACTGTGCCCAAAGGCCACTGGATGTGCATATAATGTTCTAGAAATGGCCATTTACTGTGCCAAATGCCACTGGATGTGCGTATATTATGATAGAAATGGCCATTTACTGTGGCCATAGGCCACTGGATGTGCGTATCTTGTCATAGAAATTGCCATTTAATGTAGCCATAGGTCACTGTACGTGCGCCCATTATCATAGAAATGCCCATTTACTGTGGCCATAGGTCACTTTATCTGCGTATATTCACATAGAAATCGTCCTTTACTGTGGCGATAGGTGACTTGAGATGCGTATATTCACATAGAAATGGTCCTTTACTGTGGGCATAGGTGACTTGAGATGCGTATATTCACATAGAAATCGTCCTTTCCTATGGCCATAGGTGACTTGAGATGAGCATATTTACATACAAATCGTCCTTAACTGTGGCCCTAGGTGACTTGCGATGCGTATATTCACATAGAAATCGCCATTTGCTGTGGTCATGGGCCACTTTATTGACGTATATTCTGATAGAAATCACCATTGTCTGTGGCCATAGGTCACTGGATGTGCGTATATTATTATAGAAATGGCCATTTACTGTGGCCATAGGCCACTGGATGTGCGTATATTATCATAGAAATGGCCATTTACTGTGGCCATAGGCCACCGAATGTGCGTATATTATTATAGAAATGGCCATTCACTGTGGCCATATACCGCTGGATGTGCGTATATTCACATAGAAATGGCCATTTACTGTGGCCATAGGTCACTTCATATGCTTATATTTGCATAGAAATCGTCCTTTGCTGTGGCCATAGGTGACTTGAGATACGTATATTATTCACATAGAAATCGTCCTTTACTGTGGCCATAGGTGACTTGAGATGCTTATATTCACACAGAAATCGCCATTTGCTCTGGGAATTGGCCACTTTATTTACGTATGTTCTGATAGAAATCGCCATTTGCTGTGGCCATATGTCACTTCATATGCGTACATTCTAATACAGATCGCCATTTGCTGTGGCCATAGGCCACTTTATTCTCATAGAAATCGTCCTTTACTGTGGCCGTAGGTGACTTGATATGCGTATATTCTCATATAAATCCCAATTACCTGTGGGCATATGTCACTTGAAATGCGTCTATTGTTATAGAAATCGCCATTGTCTGTGGCTATTGGTCACTGGATGTGCACTATTTTACATAAAAGTCGCTTTTTACTGTGGCCATAGGTGACTGGCTGTTAATAAATATATAATGTTAATGCGCCAATTGCTTATTGTTATAATTGAATTAATTCTTACATTTAATATAAAATATCATTCCCGATTATTGTGTAATTTAGTGGTCTGATTGCAAAATTCAGACGCTAACTCTGGCCAATTGAGGCGCTTTTTATGGCCACACTAATCGGCTTGACTATTGCTGTCTCATGTATGGAAATGAGTGTTTCCCACAGAAATGACAAGATGAATCTAATACATAAACATAAATAAACAAATACCTGAGAAGATACGCATACAATAGAAAAATAAATTAATTCGTTGGCAGGTTTTTAATCTAATTTAATTAACTTAACAAACAACATTAAATTGTTAAATACCGCAAACATTGTCTGTAAAACGTACATTATATCATTTATGGAATAAGTTATGACGTCGTATGTTGCGGAAAATGGTGAAAAACTGCATTGATGCTCATTATTTATAGATACATTGGTCTACAATGAAGATTTTACATTGTATTATGCAGCATTTTGTGGACAAGAATATTTTCAGCTAACTGGTTGAAGGTATTGCTAAATATTTGTATTGACACATTGTTATTTTTTGGATAATTATCTTTTCATTAAAAAATGAAATCTATGATCTATCATCAGATTCAGAGTGAGACATCAATTCACACTTCATAATGAATCATTGATTGCATGACACTTTCTCATTAATTTGGCATAACTAATTAGGCCTCGTCAAAGGTTTAGCTATTTTTTATAGCGGCTATATTTGTCTGACATTGTTTTTTATAGTGTGTCTGTGCAGGAAATAAACGCTGAGATGTGAATCAAAACAATTAGAAATCTGTCAAAGGGTGAGAAAATTGTTCAGCGAGTCGGGGAGTCAAACCTGCGACCTCTCGCTAGTGCTCTCCTGACTCCAGTGCTGCTAAGCCTCTCCAATTTAGTGACCAAGATCACACTAGCCTCTTTTCCTGTATATTCGGCCACTTAAGAGCTAAACTGCTTTAATGCTCTAAATGAGTACAATTTCAACAACAGTGAGACTTTTATCGGTAACTTTTAGGTCTTTCCTACTAAATAAAGGCCAGATTAGGTAGAGATTAGCCATTCACTTAGTTAGTTACCAATTGTAGGAAGGCACCCTAGCAACCATGAATTTGTCAGATGTTTCCAATCATTTGGTTCAGTCTTCATTTTGATAAGAAAATACAAAAAATTCATACAATTTTGATATAATTTATTAGAAGCATTCTATATAAGACACACCAGCATACTGTTCGAAAATGAATGTTTACACAATTCTTGGCGTAGGCACGAAGTGTATTGCAATTTGTATGAATTTCTTTTTAAAATCTTAATTTTCTGTCACAAAATCTAAAATTCAAATTTTTTTAAACCAAAAACAATATTTATGTGATAGAATTGTCTCACTGCAGATAACTAACACAAGTTTTTTGAGAAATATTAATTAATTCCCCTTATCTGGGGATGGCCAAATCTATAGGAATGGCTGAAACTATAGGAAAGAAGGATATATGACACATCTAAGATTGTTATGGTATTGCTCATTAAGTTGTTAGCATCTGGTCTGATATTGAGCTACCTATTTTGCCTTTAACAGGCGCGTATGAGCAGGGGCTGCAGGAGCCGCGGCCACGGCTCCAATATTTTGGGGAGCATGAAAAAATATTTTCGAAAATCATTATTACTTTAAACAGATTTCTCACTGTCTTCAGCTGTTAAGAAAATAGGACCGCGGCTGCAATTAGATTGGGGCCGCGGCTGCAATAGACATGGGGCGCAAGCCTGATCAATAAACCAGTACACAACTTGTCAGGAAGCTTTGGACAATCCGCAGATACTGCTTTAACTCCTAATTGAAACACGTGTTAAGACGCCATAGTTATGCATTGGACATTGTCGCATAACTGCTCTAAATCTTAATTGAAACACAAGGTAATTCCCGCAGTTATGCTTTGAACCTACAGATGACTACCCCTTATTTATCAAAACAATAACCGTTAAATGTTTGGCCAATAAATATAATTTTGCAAAGAAAACGGCGCAAAAACTTTCATTCATTCTTTCCTTTAATGGTCTTGCCAAAATACTGATCAGAATTATTTCCGATAATTAAAGTGTATAATTGAGTTCACTTGATAAAATGCTGAAGTTCTTTTATTGAAATTAAAATGCAGCCATTTTACTGTTTCTTTCTAAAATGGCTGTTCCAAACCAACCTCAAAATTTTAAATTTCCTAAATGATCATTTGGCCTGAAAAATCCAGAGCAGAGATCATTTAATGTTCAGTGGCTTGATTATGTCCTTGTTAAATTGCTATTAGATAACGGATGTTTTTAAATGTTGTTACATGCCTTAAAATATCTAAAAATACTGTTGTTGAGTTCTGCATCTTTAATCCATTTAAGCATTTATCTGACCTTAAAATAATGAAATAAATTATCAAACTGTGTATCTTGAATCACCACTTTTAGCAGAAAAATGCAGCAAAAGAAATATATATCGTCAACATTAAAAAATTCTTTTAGGGAGGGGAAACCCCTCCCGCACCCCCCCCTCCACTGCCCCAATGTTCGTGACCTTCCTTCGCCCCTGTTTAATAACACAATATTATAGCTCGGACACATTAACCTGACACTAACCTCCCTAAAATTTCCATCTGGAACTTTCCTTTTAATAAAAATAGAAAAATGCTGTGTTGCAGTATTTTGCACTATTTAAAAAAATGTGATAAAGTTATGGGTTTATCATTTGAAGTTGAGACTGCAGAGCAGTGATATTTTTTGGCTATATTTACTGTCGAATAAAGGCAGTTTCCCCTTGCCAATAAACTTGCAGTTTCCCCCTAAAATGACCCAATTTCCCCCCCCCCCCCCAAAAAAAAACATCCCCATCAAGCTGGGGTGTTATTACAATAAAAAAATGTACAACTTTTATTGTTTGTTTTTTTACACAATATTAGGTTGCAAATATACCAAAAATCAGTGATCGAGACATCGATAAAACCATAATGGTACTACCTTGAATAACTCGCTTAAACAATGACTGTTACCATGTATAAAAAACTTAGTATTTTTCCCATTTTGATGTTTGTGCTCTAAAATTCACCTAGTTCAAAGGCACAGGTAGTTGTACAAGTTGAAAACAAATCACTGCTGCAGAGACTGAATGCATACTTTGCTAATTTGATTTAAAAAAAAAATATACATTAGGCATTAGGAACTGAGGATAATTGACAGAAGATCATTGGTGGACAACCAATCATTCCTTTCATTGTCTTTAAAGTAAAAGTGGAAAGTTTTGTTTTTTTACATTTTCATGATTCAGACATGACCGTGCATTGAGTAGGTCGCCAGGTGCAACTTGTTCATTTTCTATTTTACCCAATTTGAAAATAAGTTGTATGTGATGAAGCAAGCACACTAAGGTTGAGATATAAATGATGAGCCTGTTTGGAAATCCGCTATTTTAAGAATAGCAGATTGAACTGGCCATTGTCAGATCTTGCTTTACGAAAATCACATGCACTTTTGTCACATTGCCTACTTTGGTCACAGGAATTAGTCGTCATCCACGAAAGTCAGAAGTACCTTACTGGCCACTAGGTCCTATAATCTTTTAATAATTACTGGCCCAAACTTAATATAGCTGGCCACTCAACAATATGCAGCTTGCAAGCAGAAACTTTACCGGAATTTTTCTACAGTTTTCTGGTCATTTATTGAGGACATCGTTGAACTTTACTGGCTTTGTCCAACATCTGACATGCTTTTGCGGAGACTTGTTGTCCATCGGAACTTGGTGAGTGAAATTGTTAAATACATGTATATAAAGAAAGGTCAAGAGAAATATAGCTCCTTTTTTATGCTGCCTATAGACCTGTCAATGCAGAAATGTTCAAAATATTTTGAAATTAAAATACCGGTATTTGTGTACAATTTAAACGGCAGTCACATTTGTGATGTTTTAATTTTAATTTAAAACCTAACTTGAAGATTGAAAGGGATAAAACCCTAAAAAATGTCAAATAATTAGATAATTGTAAAGACTTATGTTGCCTTCAGTCTGAGACTTCTCCCAAAGCTCTCATTTGACTGAATTTGGGGCCAAAATTCAGCCCCATTCCCTTCCCACAGAAGTTTCCTTTTTTCCCCTATTTCATATAAAAATTCCGGTGTAAGCATTGTTTAAATAAATACGCATTTTGTGTAACAACAGCATTTAAAATGGATTGTCACACGGTCACAATAAGTATAAAGTTCTGTTATTCTCTGTACAATTGTGTTTTAAAACAAATATTATCTCATTATACTAATAGAACATGTTAAAATTTAAATCCAAAATCCCTAAAAATCCATATCAATGGAAAAATTCCCCTTTGACAAGGCCCCGGCCTATTTCCCTTTTTTTGAGTGAGAGCCCTGGCTCTTTGTGATCAGCACTGTGCCACCCTGAACTTTTTCATAACAAAACCATATAAATAGTAAAAGCTGTGAAACACCAGGCTTAGCCCAGTCAAATTAATTGCCTTGATGATTGCAATTATCGATAAATCAAATTCAAGGATACTGTGATAATTGTGTTCACATTGTTTTCCTGTTGTAACTGTATTTCTGGTTTTCTGGTTTTGTTCACTATCAGTGTCTTGTGTTGAGAGAAGAAACATTTTAATCTGGATGTATGTTTTTTTTGTGTGCCCACAGTTACATGGTTGATTAAAATTGGTATGCTCAATATTAAGTGCATAAAGTGCGAGTTGGTTGGTCTAAATAGACCTTTCCAGTTTTTGCCACTGACATTTGAAACTACTCACCTGCTATTGTTAGCGAATTAATTTACGAATTAATTTAGGTTACCAAACTAAAAATTCACAAACACTTCACAAGTGTTTTGTGTCTAATAGGTTAACCATTAACATAAATTTATGAGTGCAAATTGATTTGATAAATCATTAGATTAATTTGCATGTGAATGACATTTGTGGAAGAATAAGGTTGGAGAAAATTTGTGGTGCTCGGGGAAAAAACAAGTGGTTGTTTTGTCACTGAAAAACGTAGCATAGAATTTACCAGTAGATGCTCAAATACCACTGATTAAAAGCTGTTTCTGTATTAATATTAGCAAAAGAAGACCATTTTTTTGGACCCACGCCAAAGCATTACCACAAAGCATGGTTCACTTGTACCATTTTATTTTACCTGTTGACGTGTACCTTGAATTTTTTGTCGTCAGTTTGTTTTCTAGGAGTCTGGCACGGTTTCACTTTCAGGAAAAAACTTAAGTTGCTTAAGGTGTAAAAAAAAAAATGTTTGTTTCAGGTTACATGCCCAAAACAATTAGGGTAGGTAGGTCAGGATTTTTTTTTTTAGCTCACCTGAGCACAACGTGCTCATGGTGAGCTTTTATGATCGCCTTTTATCCGTTGTCCGTCATGCGTCGTCCGTCGTCAACATTTACCTTCTGAACACTCTAGAGGCCACATTTAATGGCCAATCTTCATGAAACTTGGCAGAACATTTATCCCATTGATGTCTTGGCCGAGCTCGAAACTGGGTCATGTGGGGTCAAAAACTAGGTCACTAGGTCAAATTTAAGAAAAAGCTTATGAACACTGTAGTAGTCACATTTTTTGCCTAATCCTCATGAAACTTGCTCAGAACATTTGTTCTAATGATATCTCGGCTGAGTTCCAAAATGGGTTCTGGTCCGTTGAAAAACATGGCCGCCAGGGAATGGGGCAGTTTTCCTTATATGGCTATAGGAAAAGCTTGTGAACACTCTAGAAGTCACATTTTTTGCCCAATCAACATAAAACTTGCTCAGAACCTTTGTTTTTATGATATCTCGGCCGAGATCAAAAATGCTTCCGCTCCATTGAAAAATATGGCCGCTGGGGGGGGGGGGCGGGGCAGTTTTCCTATATGGCTATTGAAAAAGCTTGTGAACAATCTAGCAGTCACTTTTTTTGCCCAATTAACATGAAACTTGCTCAGGACCTTGGTTCTAACGATATCTCGGCAAAGTTCGAAAATGGTTCCGGTCCGTTGAAAAACATGGCCGCCAGGCGGGGGGGGGGGGAGCAGTTTTCCTTAAAAAGCTCTATTCCTAAAAAGCTTGTGAACACTCTAGAAGTCACATTTTTTGCCCAATGAACATGAAACTTGCTCAGAACCTTTGTTCTTATGATATTTGCTGAATATGGTTCCGGACATTCGAAAAACTTGACCGCCAGGGGGTGGGGCAGTGATCCTTATACGGCTATAGAAAAAGCTTGTGCACACTCTAGAAGTCACATTTGTTGCCCAATCAACATAAAGCTTGCTCAGAACCTTTGTTCTTATGATATCTCGGCAAAGTTCGAAAATGGTTCCGCTCCGTTGAAAAACATTGTTTCCAGGGGGTGGGGCAGTTTTCCTTATATGGCTATAGAAAAAGCTTGTGAACACTCTGGAAGTCACATTGTTTGCCCAATCAGCATGAAACTTGCTCAGAACATTTGATCATATGATATCTTCAGCGTTTTTCCTTACTACTTTGGGAATGGTACCGGTACCAGTCAAATTGGGAAAATTAGCCAGGTTTTCAACCAAATTGGGAATTTTATCACTTTCTGCAAAAACTGCCAAAAAGAATTAGAAAACAATATATAAACTCGTAAACTGCTTTTTCATTCATTCTTTCACTTGTACTTGTGTTTCCAGAAGGTAAAATGAAAGTTAAAATACATATAATGAATTTTTTTAGGATCGGTTTCCCAGAAATTTGGGGTTTTTTTTCTTCAAATTGGGAAAATCTGTAGGTAAATTGTATTGGGAAGGTACCTTTTTAGGGTACTAAGTTTATATAGAGGAAAAACGCTGATCTTGGCCAAGTAAGAAAATGGTTCTGGTTGCCGTATCAAAAACATGGCTGCCAGGGGAGGAAAGGGGGTTCAGTTTTCCTTATATGGATATATTAAAAATTTTGAAAAGCTTGTGAACACTAGAGGTTACATTTGTATCCCAATCATTATGAAACTTTCTCAGAACATTTGTCGCAATGATATCTCGGTCAAGTTTGAACCCAGGTCTCTTGTGGTAAAATAGTAGATCACCAAGCCAAATTGAAAAACAAATCAAGCTTGCAAACAATCTAGAGGCCACATTTTCACATTTTTAACCGAATCATCATGTAACATGCTGAGAACAGTTTAATTCCTTAGCCCCTCAGGTGAGCGACCTAGGGCCTTATGGCCCTCTTGTTTATTATTTTTTTTATCAGGTGAATAATCAAATCAAAGATTCAAAAACTGAAAATATATTCAAAACATATCAGTGATATCCTAAAACATTGTTTATAAGTAGATACTATCAAAACAAAACACTTATTTATAAAAAAAAGGTAAATAAAACAAATTATCTGACAAATTCAATAAAATGTTCTGGGTTCGGGGCATTATGAAACAAACATAATTTTTTTCATGCCTAACCAGCTTGAATTGTATCACGTGCAGAATCAGGATTTTGAGTTATAGGGGGCGGAACTATACAGTAACTGCCAACAAACTGCTGTCGGTCTCTTTGGGATGTCAGGATATATATCAGATCGATGCAACATCGTCAAAACGTAACAATGTAACAAAAATACCACAAAACTGGTTTAATAATTGCAATAAATCCACTGAAGAACACGTCACTGACAACGAAATGCATAGGAGGCGTGTCGTGGGAAAACCGGGCTTAATTCATGTGCGTAAAGTGTCGCCCCGGATTAGCCAGTGCAGTCCGAACAGGCTAATCCAGGACAGCACTTTCTGCTTTTATGGTATTTTCTGTTTTAAGGAAGTCTCTACTAAACATAAATCCATTGAGGGCGAAAAGTGCCGTCCCGGATCAGCCTGTGCGGACCACACAGGCTGATCGGGGACGAAACTTTCCGCACATGCATTTAAGCCGGTTTTCTCTCGACGCCCCTCATATGTATTTAGTTAGTGAGAGTTTTGAAAATTCAGTGTTGGACAGTTTTAGAGGGGAGCATATGCCTCCTCCGCCCCACCTCTAATTCCGCCTATGTATTTTACTCAAACTGTTACTCAAACTGTTAATGCACTTTTATTACTGTGGTGTTTACATGAAACCCGGACCTAGCAATAAATCATAATTACAATGTAATTGTAAACCGACAAATAAGTTATAATACAAAGAGCTGGGTCCGTATTCCAGAAACATCTTAAGTTTATCTTAAAATATTTTCACTTAAGTTCCAATTTTTGTAAGGCAATATTTTTAAAACTACATATAAATTAATGATTCCAATTACGGTTAAGTAAATAGTAGCTAATAATAAATTGATAATTAGTGAACATTGAGCAGAATTTCACAATGTTCTGCCGTGGATGCGGCCTTGCGCCATTGGCGCAAAAATAAATTATTTGTCCCCACCAAATATGTGTAAGCGGGTCCGCGGGCGCACACAATTTACAAGTTAATCATTCGGTGTATTTAGTAACATTTTTATCATTGATCGTGACGTCAATTTATAACTAAGTTTTTCACTAGAACACTAATTCATTAACGCTTTATTGGCAGCGCTTGAACTGTTCAGATACAGTAGTATCAATCGATAATTGCACACGCGGTCCACATGCTATGCGTGAAACACGCTTTTCAGCGATAATCTGCTGGACGACAAGCGCATTTCGGCAGAAACATCAAAGACTTTTAAGTCGAATTACCGACACCTTTGCTATGAGTGTTGCTAACGGCTTACAGTTTTGGAAGCCCGGCTATTTGATTATGTAACACTGTTACACTTTGTAGTTTTAACAGGTTTCATTATTAACGCCTTGTGTTTATAACGGATTTTATTGTTTGTTCAAATTAAAATTCATAAAGCGAGGTTATACGGTATTTAAGAACGCAGTGTAACATTGATCAACAGAACGTTATGAATTAAATAAGAACACAGTATTATGTATTAATCATTTTTTGAACAGAAAATAAAAAAAACAAACATGAATGAAAACAGCTAGTACGTGTTTTTCAAAACAAAAATCTGCTTTGGGAATATTCATGAGGTGAACAACTTTTTGTCTGTGTCCCTACATTTTTGTCCCCACTTTTTAAAGCCAAGAATGCCCTTGTCCCCAATAGTCCAAATTCACGGCAGAACACTGATTTCATGTATAAATGGAATAAAATGCTTAAGAAAAATGACGATTTTAAGGCTAAGGATAAGATTTCACTTAAGATGTTTCTGGAATATGACCCCTAAAAAGGTATGATATAAAGGAGTGAATGTGTAGACATTCAGTATTTAAAACATTTATATAGTCTTTATGAAAAATCTACAGGTTACTAATTTGCTACTTTGCATTTAAGCTCAATTTTGGACTATGTGTACAATCATTCCCATAAATTTAAATTCTGGTTTGACTCAGTGTTTTTTTAGGGCCAATTCAGGGCCCAAATTCTGCCCCATTCCCCTGCTTAAAAAGTAGATATTTTTCCCCTATATTTACCCTAAAATTCCCCACAGCATGTAAGCTTCATTTTGAAAAAAAAACAGACCTAATTCGGACAAAATTTGGCTAAGATACAGGGGTTTTTGTAAACAATCCCAGCAATTTTTCATCAAACCAAGTTAATCTAAGTTATCATTTGTAGCAAAACAATTCATTAATGTTCTATAACAATGTAGAATATAAACATGTACAATCCCCTTTTGCTGTAAAATTCCCCGTCTGAAGGGCCCTGCCCCCTTTTCCCCCAAGGTGAAAAAAAACACTGTGACTGTACATTTACCCTCTACACCCAAACTTATCTGGAGCACCTTTACCATCAAGGAAGTTGAAGTAAAATTTATTTGGTCGCTATAACATGTTTTGCTTTAAATTTGGTGTTTTGCTATAAATTAGTTCTCGTCTTTCTGGGTTATCCAATTTAGTGCCAGTGTAAATATTTATCTTCTGAAAGAGAAGAAGCTTTGAGCAATTCCTTGAATTCTGGGATGCATTCTACATTAATTGCCAATTTTCTGCACAGTGTTGATTGTATTATTATCTGGCAAATGAATTTATGTTTGCATGGCTGTCTAGCAGTTGTATTCTGTGGCTTCACAGCAAATTCTGAATGTAGTGTGTGGTTGAATGCAAGTGGTTTCACCTGAAGATTTCTTGTTGTACTTAATATGAACTTAGACAAGTCTGTTATTTATATCAAAAAACAATATCAAGTTTTTATGCCCCGGCATCTTGATGCGGGAGGCATAATTATAGTGATTGTCCTGTCCGTCATTCCATCCGTCCTTCCGTTCATCCGTCCGTCCGTGACAAGTTTAAGTAGATTTGACCGTTTCGTCTAGCACCAACACCGCTTACTACAACACCATGATCCGTGCACAATTGTTACTTATGACCGTTCCCAATCCACCCATATCACCCAACCTTTTTTTTCCTTGACCTTGACCTAATTTGGACAAAGAAATGGGCTTCCCAGCACCAACAGGGGACGTGTGTGTTTATCAAACACAGAATCTTGTTTAAAATTAATATACTTCAGGTAACAAGTTTTCTGTGAAATTTTTTTTGTTTTATTTGATGCGATATACATTCATGGTTAGCTCTTGAAAAATATCTCATTTTAAGGACGTTCGCAACAAAAAGAAAATAATTGGGTTAATTTCTCCTTTTGCTTCATTATTTCTTTACTGTATATAGGTTACAATATACTAATTTCAATCAATAAATGTAAATCTGTGCAAGTCCAGTAAATGGTTAAAAGTTAACAAAGCATTAAAATAATCAAAAACACGTATACAATGTATTGCCAAACAAATTAGTTAAAAAAAGATCCATAAAAATATCTATATTCTATTTTGGCAATTGATACGTTGTTTACGTAAACACGAAACATGAAAAAGGCTACACAGGTACCCTATTTAAAGTCCAATATTTCCCGAACAATATCGGTGACCCATTCTTTTTATTAATGTTTTGGTGCAAGTATACATTGGTGCATGTATGTGCACAAATTTAAGAAAATCTGTCATTTGGAACAAAATATATTGATGCATAATAAATGACGTTTCAGAAGGTATTATTAGTACCCATTTGACCTACTTCAATGTCCAGTGAAATTGACTATTTTAACAGTAATTGTAGATAATGCGTGTTTTTATTACCAAAATACACTTGCGTATTGCCAAAGAAGACATGTAAAACATCAGTTGAAAGAAACATAACCTTGTTTGAAAAAATGCTCTCTTATATACTTTAAACATTGATAAAAAATCCAAACTGAAAAAAGGTACTTCGACAGGTACCGTATTCAAATCCCAAAATTTCTGGAACAAGGCTGGTGACCCCTATATTTTAAGACTGTTTTATTTTCAGTATTCATTGATGCGTGTGTATGGGAAGTTTTAACAAAATCTGTCGTTTGGAACCAAAGATATTCGCATATTTGATAAATTATTGATGTTTTTACAGGCATATTTAATGCATAATTAACCTCGTTAAGTGTCTGTTAAAAGTCATTTATTAAATGATAACTGTAGATAAAGCATGTTTTATCATTAAACTTCACTTGTATATTACCAAACGAAACATTTAAAAAAAGATCCATTTAAAAATCTCAATCTTTGTTTGAATATGAACACTTTATATTACTCAACATTCTAAGTAACACACACTAAAAAAGGGTCTTCGACAGGTACTGTATTCAAAATTCAATATTTCCAGAAAAAGGCCGATGACCCCTATTTTTTAAGACTGTTTTAGTTTTAGCATACATTGATGCATGTTTGTGCCAATTTTGAAGAAAATCTGTCGTTGGAAAAAAAAGAAGGAAAGTGTTGCGAATGTCTTAAAATTATATAAATGTTGACTGTATTTATTTATTTTTAGCTCACCTGAGCACAACGTGCTCATGGGGTGAGCTTTTGTGATCGCCTTTTGTCCGTCATGCGTCAACATTTCATATATTCGACATCTCCTCCTAAACCGCTTGGCAGATTTTCACGAAACTTCACAGGAATGATCCTTGGGTGACCATTTTTCTAAGTTGTTCAAATAGTTTCGGTCCGCTGCATATTTAGGTCACCAGAGCTAAAAATATATTTAAAAACTGAAAACTTTAAAAAAATCTTCTCTGAAACCACAAGGCTTGGAGCTGTCATATTTGATATCTAACATCCTCTAGTGGTCCTCTACAAAGATTGTTCAAATTATGCCCCTGGGGTCAAAACTGGCCACGCCCTGGGGGTCACATGATTTAAAATGATTTAAAAACTCTTCTCTGAAACCACAAGGCCCAGAGGTTGCATATTTGGTTAAAACATTATATCGAGACCTCGATTGGGATCGCATATGGGATGGGTGGGGTCAAGGTCAAGGTCACTGTTACTAAAAATAGAAAAACCATTCCGCACAATAACTTTAGAACGCATTGAGATATTTTAATGAAACTTAATACATAGATACTTTATATTGACACCTCGCACGGGATTGCATATGGGGTGGAGGGGTCAAGGTCATGGTCACTGTTACTAAAAATAGAAAAACGGTTTCCGCTCAATATCTTGAGAATCATTGATATATTTTAATGAAACTTAATACATAAATACATTATTTTGAGGCCTCGACTGGCATTGCATATGGCTGGGCGGGGTCAAGGTCACCGTTATTAAATATAGAAAAATGGTTTCCACTAAATATTTTCAGACTGCATTGAGCTATTTTAATGAAACTTAATACATAAGTACCTTATATCAACACATTGCTTGGGATTGCATATGGGGTGGGTGGGGTCAAGGTTACTTTACTGAAAATAGAAAAACAGTGTCCGCTCAATAACTGGATAAGGAAAGCATTGCGATATTTTAGTGAAACTTATTAAACATATCTTATATCGAGACCTCACTTGGGTTTTCTTATGGGGTGGGTGGGGTCAAGGTCACTGTTATATTAAAAGTAGAAAAACGGTTTAAGATCAATAACTTAAAAATGCATTGAGATATTTTAATGAAACTTCATACGTAAATACCTTGCTTTACGTATGTGGTGGGTGGGGTCAAGGTCACTGTTACTGAAAATAGAAAAACAGTTTTCTCTCAATCACTTTAAAACCTATTGAGATATTTTAATGAAACTTCATACATATATATCAGGTGAGCGACCAAGGGCCATAATGGCGCTCTTGTTTCATGGTTGTTGGTTGTTTTACAAATCCCTTTAAAGTCTCTAGAACTAGCAAGCACATTTCTAATTACATGTATTTTATAAACATCTATCAAAACTAAAACTGTTCTCAACATTTTGTCATGTAGTAATACCGGAGTTAGGGCCCTTTGTTGATACAGATGCATTTTGTTCTAATAGTACCAGAGTCACTGCCCTTTGTTGATACAAATACATTTTGTTATTAAACCATAGTTATTGCCCTTTGTTGATACAAATACATTTTATTAAATCATCGTTGTTGCCATTTGTTGATACAAATACATTTTGTTAAATTAATGCCACAGTTACTGCCCTTTTTGTATCCAAACACATACGTTAAATCAACACCACAGTTACTGCCCTTTGTTGATCCAAAGACATTTTGTTAGTTAAACCAGAGTTATTGCCTTTTGTTGATACTAATTATCCTCCATACAAATTTTATTATCTTGGAAGTCATATGAATGTTGCCAGTCAGCCATTATTTCTTAGATTTAACTATAATTGATGTACAGCATGTACTTGGTAGTGTTGCATCCTTCTTCAATCTTGGGAAAACGTTGGCAGCTTCTATCAGTTAAGGGGCATTACCTAGAAAATGTCTGTGGTGATAAATTTCCAGGTGCCAAACCATAACATCAGGTGTGGAGATTCTAGTAACCATTGTTTTAGTTAGATTTCTAGAAGCATGCAATTTTAGAAAATTTGGCCTTTAAGGTTCATGGTTATTTCGATGCAAGCGATTGTTTTTATCTGTGTAATGCGGAAGCATTTTCCGAATTTTTTTTAGGGAATTTCTTGGAAATTTTATGCCCACATGCATTCCTAAGGTTTCTGAACACACTAGTGTCAGATACTGGTATTTAGAGCCATTTTGAAATGAATCACTGTGGACATAAAACACCTACGTCTTCAGACTTTATAGCACACTGGTAATGGTAAAAGTATTAAATTCATGGACATTTCTGTATAAATTGGTACATTAAATTGGTAAAAGTATATGATTCGTGGACATTTCTGTATAAATTGGTACATTAAATTGGTAAAAGAAACCCTACTGGTAATCCTCACCATTTTCAAACCTCTACGTTTTACCCACTTCCTCCACCATTTTCAAACCTCTACGTTTTACCCACTTCCTCCACCATTATCAAACCTCTACGTTTTACCCACTTCCTCCACCATTTTCAAACCTCTACGTTTTACCCGCTTCCTCCACCATTTTCAAACCTCTACATTTTACCCACTTCCTCCACCATTATCAAACCTCTACGTTTTACCCACTTCCTCCACCATTTTCAAACCTCTACGTTTTACTCACTTCCTCCACCATTTTCAAACCTCTACGTTTTACCCACTTCCTCCACCATTTTCAAACCTCTACGTTTTACCCACTTCCTCTCAAGGCCTAAAAAATTTGTTATGTTTCTGACTGACTGACCCTACTTTTTATCCCATCATTATGCATACATTGATGAAATAAACCCCCATGGATTAAACTTTGCTTTATTTCAACACTGTGGTAACAAAGCAAACACGCGCATGACGTCATCTTGTTTTTTTTTATTATGTCATGTTATGTTTTTCGTAATATTGAGTGTGTTTTTAGTGTGTTTTTTTCCGTTTATTTTCAAAATAAAGACAGAAAATGATGGGATAAATAGAATACTAGGTAAGTATTGAATAAAGAGAAGTTTATTGGTTCGGCACGAAAACGTGAACCTAGTATTCTCTATATTCATGCCGACCCTAAATTTCTTCTAGGACTTTGTATTGCACAGGTCCCAATGGTGTAAATATATGGTGTCTGTCTTGCGTTCAAGAGATCACGAGTTTGCTCCGGGGAGTGTGGAGTGATCTTTTACAAAAGACACCAAGGAGTGGTTCTTCCCAGGACATGAACTAAGTCTTGAAAGTGTCTCAATAAGCCTTTGGCTTTTGACACCATTGAGCTTAGGTTTAAACTACATGTACAATAAGAATTGGGCGTCTGACTGTCTGGCAGGTTTCGCATTGTCTGAACAAAACACTATTATGTGAAGTTAGAGTAAGACATCAAACATATCGGTAGGGTGAATCTGATATGTTTCTTGGCTTGGTAAAATCAAGTTCAATGATGTAGTTATGATGGCAAATGTCCACTGTACTAGTTGCTTTGCAAAACCTTTTATTTTCAAAAAGTTGATAGCATATAAAACAGTGGTGTTAATTATCATGCCCCCCATCGAAGATGGCGGGGTATTTTGGTGTTGGTCGGTTGGTCTGTCTGCCACCCACTTTCGTTTCCACTCCAACAATGTTCACCCAGTCTTCACCAAACTTCATGAACATGTTTGTGGGCATAATATCTCTGCCAAGAATAATAATCAGCCCAATTGCCTCAGGAATTGTGGCATTATGGCCCTTGAATTATCGTAAATTGGCCTTTTTAGCTGTTTCCGTTCAACAGTTCATAGCGGATCTTCACCAAACTTGGTGAAAAATCTTTGTGGGCGTATTATCTCGGTTAAGTTTGATAATCAACCAAATCGTCCCAGTAACTGTCGAGTTATTGCCCTTGATTATCTAAAATTAGCCTGTTCAGCTATTTTAACCTAAAGGGGGCATAACTGTTTTACAAACTGCTCTTGTTTATCAGTTTATGTTTGATATCTTATTATAACTTCACATGACAGTGTTTAGTCTTATTTGTGTTTCTGTGCATTGACAGATTTAATGATTAATTCTGCATCCTGGAAATTCCTTGTTATGGAACATAATTGACTATTATTACTGAACATGTCCTGTAAGGTTTCGGGTAATAGAAGCCCAGTAAAGTAGATTTTTAGTGTAATTGAAGCACTGTGAAATATTCTTAAGGAAACCCTACGTGTATACCATTTTGGTTTCTAGTGCAAACAAAATGTGTTTGTACGGAAGGTAATTAAAGTAGCATGACTCAAATATGTTTGCAAAAAAATGTTCACTTTGCCTATATATATATATATATATAGAAAGAGAGGCATTTGCCCTTTGCGTTATTGTGTTTCAATAATATATTCAGTTGCATATCTGCAATTCAATTCCGTGTTGGTTTTATCGATCTGAAATATTTGGTCGGTTAATGGAAGTTTCTGACTGCATGACGTCAGACCAGAATTGGCCATTGTCGTTTAAGTTATGAGCACACATGTTCACCCTGGTATGGATTTTCTTCTAATAACTGGGAATAATTTAATAATTGATTAGTTCAATAAATGAGGCATGGAATTATTGCGAAATATATCGATGTCCATAGGACTGTGAAGAAAAACTGCAGTCTTTAGAAAAGCAAAACAACTTAATGTAACCAAAACATGAGAAACTTCATTTTGTTTTGTCTTGTTGAAAATGAAACTAGTAATCTGGAAATATGTCTTTTAGATTACCATTTATTTGCAGAAAACTTGGTTTCCTTCTTGTGTCGTCTGAAAAGGCGACATATAGGGGTTACTTTGGCAGCGTCGGCGGTGGTAGGGGCTGCGTCGGCCCCTTTAGTTTTTGCAGACAATAACTTGAGAAGTTTTTGTGCAATCATTATAAAACTTTATGGAAGTGTTAGTAGTCATAAAGAAAGGTTAAGATCGGTTTTCGGCTTTATTGCTTTTTTCGTACTTCAGTTATGTCCCGTCCTTCGACACAGTCGACTTGCAGAGTTCTAGTTCTTTTATAATGTTTTATTTCAAGTTTGAAATTAAAAATTATTTGTTTGGTTTCTGATCATGCGACACCTTTTAAGTGCCATTGCTTAATCAGCAAAACAACAAGAACCTGTTTTCCAAAGGATGCTATATGTACAGCTTAAATCCAATTTTGTATAGCCAGATTATGAGATTATTCAGCGAAATTGCTTTCTGAATTCTGGAATAATTATGAGACTGTGTCTTATTTGATTTGGTCTTGGATTAAGCATTATCAATCTATTGTTTCCTCAAGTGGATTTGGTCTTTGATTAAGCTTTATCAATCTATTGTTTGCTCAAGTGGATTTCCAGACAAGCTCTTAATAATGTCACTGAATAATAAATGCTTTATCCTTTATTGTCTGGAAAATTTACATTATAACGTCTTAGGGTTTTAGTTTTGTCTGGAAAATACATGTGTCTCTGTTTTACGTTTGCAGGCAATTGATTCTAAAATTGAACATCATTACAAGTTTCCAAGATTTTGAGATATTGGCTGGTTGTGCATGACACTGTTAAAGGAGCTACACTAATGAAAAAGTGTCTGTTTAATTTTTAGAGTAAAATTTCAGCTTTATTTGAATGAGCGGGAGTTAAAAAAAATCAACATTTTTGTTGTAATTGAGAAGACAATGTTTTTGTGATGGTTGGGCTGTAAAGGAAGAAAACCTTGGTAAACTGGCTGAGTAAGGGGAATAACTCACCAGTAATGTTGACTAAATAGAAAATAATTGTTTTGATTTGGTCATAGATCCCAAAAAGAAAAATTATACATAATATATAAACAAGCAAAATAACACTACTAACAAAGAAATATATTGGAAATATAGTGTTGTTTATGGAAAATCATCAATTGTATGGATAAAGTTATAAAGCGTTTGTAACGCTTTTCGTCGGTATTTTGGAAAAGACGTGTATCACTTACATAGCATTAAAAATTTTCCACAATGATCGTCAATCAGAATAGCCTTGTGGTTACACTGACAGATTTTTGATCCCAGTGGATGTTGTTCAAGTCCCGCCAACGGCAATTTTTTGTAATTTATTTGAGGCGCATCGTGGGAAAACCGGACTTAATGCATGTGCGTAAAGTGTCGTCCCGGATTAGCCTGTGCAGTCCACACAGGCTAATCCAGGACGGCACTTTCCGCTTGAATGGTATTTTCTGTTTCAAGGAAGTCTCTTCTAAACATAAATCCACTGTAGGCAGAAAGTGCCGTCCTGGATTAGCCTGTGCGGACTGCACAGGCTAATCCGGGACAACACTTTACGCACATGCATTAAGTCCGGTTTTCCCACGACGCGCCACATTTTTTTCTTCATATTTGTTTTTGGTCATTCCAATTTCTTTAGGTTTTGCAGTTAATATATTAAATGAAATTTTTCAAAAATACGAAAATCTGTTAACAAGTCACTTTAAAGTTTGTTTTGTGCAGATACCAATAGTTGTAACAGTTTTATAAGATTATCTTATCTTATTTTAGATTTGCCTTGTTCGTTGCACATGCACAAAAGAATTGAACATATAATTATTGAAGGGATTGGTATTTTATTAGCCAGTATAATTTGTGACTTCTATTTGCACACTTTTGAAAGCCTTTCATAAGAAATTGAAAAGTAGAATTTATACTTCACTCTAGTAACCTCAACGAATAGCATATACCCGGTAAGGATTGGCCAGATTATGTTTAGTATTGTAAGGTAAATATTATTTTACTAGTCTGTAAACTTATCCTATTGACTCAGAAATGCAAATTTATCTGTATAGGTTTCCTTAAAAAAAACAATATGCGCAATTATTTGATGTTTTAATGATCACCATATTGAATAATGATTAAATTACGGAAATTACCGGTAGTGATTAAATTAGGGAATTTAGTGAACATGAACAAATATATTTACAAGTACATTGTTTATAAAAAATTTCTATTAAATGTTTAATATTTTGAAATATTTTGAAATATATTTGATTACTAAATTACATTTATTCTGTGAATGCAGAGTTCTCGCTAGGATTTCAAAACATGGAGTCCAGGACTCCTTCCTATGAAAAGTTAGCGTCCCAGTATCTAATCGTCAAAACAGAACCCTACCCCACCCACTTAAAAAACACAACTACAACAACAATACTTTGTGTCAAAAATCTTATTTAAACAAACTGTTTATTTACTACCCGCAATTAAACAATTAAATAGGACTTAATCATTAAAAAGGAACAACAACACTTTTTATAAATTGGAACAAAAAGAAAAGGACGCCAACATTTATTTACTTTCACTTTCGACAAGTACTATAAACTGTCGCTAACTTTCATTCAAATGTTGCCTCAGCCAAAGTGTTTGCATATAATCCGTGTAAAGTGATGATTTTTAATAGCTATTTTATTAATAAACACTAGTAGTTGTAGTTTTTTTAACAAATGAAGACGCACGCTTGACGCGAACGGTGTATGCAAATTGTCAAGTTACACAGATTCATCTTAATTCTTATAATTTGTAAACTGTTAATTTCGCATAAATAAAAATGATATTGCCTTCTTTAAATTTGTAGCACTTTATTAAAAACGTGGGTGTTAGTAACACACACATAACATAACGCATACCTAACGGAAAATTGTTACAAGTCAATTACACCTTTACTAATTCAAATTAGATTGAGGGCGTGATAAACTTTCTATCGACGACACTCATTTGCATACGTGCTCTTATTGACTGACTGGTTAGCTGATTTTATCAATAATTGACACACTGGTGCAGAAGGGGAATGTGTTTATTGCCGTGTTTATTGCCGAGTATGCGTTCTTTGTCCTGGGAAAATATGCGTACGTCAGAGAAAAGGGTTGCGTCCTAGAATCTAACACTGAGATTTATGGTGTCCTTTTCATAAAAGTATGTGTCCAAATACACAGAATTACGCGTTACCGAGAACTCTGGAATGTATGATTATTTTTAATGGGAATTGCTCAATTAGGGGCCATACTGCCCACAGAAACACGAGCATTTGTTTGTAATAAAAATTAATTCCATATTCTGTTCTTCATTATGAATGAGGTACACAAATAAAAAAAAATAAAAAAGGAAGAATCATTGAGATAAAAAGAGTATTTTGTTATCAGATGTCTCAGAGTGTTGAACTGACATGTATTATCATATACATAGTGGGCAATAGTGGGCCCTATCCAGTTTTTATCTATCGCAAACGTGCAAACAATCACATATCCTGTAAATTTTATTCGGATTGAATATGCCTTTGCATGGTTAGGTATCTCCTTGAGAAACTTATTAATATATAAATGACGTGTATTCATTTCATTGATTCTGATTTTTTATGAAATATTCTAGCATGATACTTGCTGATTTTTCTGTAGACAAAGAACAAAATTATCATTGTTAATCTACCCAACAAACAATGCAAAAATTAGTACCGATTCTAAGGGGAACATCGTAAATTGTTAGAATCAAAATTATTTTTGCATTATTGGTGTTTATCCACCAGTAAACAACTCTTTGGTGTTCTGATGCGTGGCTATTAAACCACTAGGTGTAATGCCCTCGTGGTTAAATTCCTACACATCAGAACTCCAAATCGTTATTTATTGGTGGATGAACAACAATAAATCAAAAATGATTTTTTAAGTGACTTATCATGTTAACAATTTAGCTGCACCTGAATGAGAAATCATCTTACCTTAATTTTGTTTTATAAAATTATTTCAAATGTTTATGAAAAGATTACTATCATGTTTTAACAGTAGCAACACCTTAATAATAAATCTTCATTAGTAAATTCTATTTATGTTTTTTTTTTATGTTTTGTAGTTGTTCTGTCAATGTGTCCTCTTAAGCCAGAGATAAATGTAACAAGGCCGAAGACAGAAGTGGTTTGTGCACTCATGCAAAGAGAACTTGAATGCAGCTGACTTCCAATAAACCATTAGCTTGGGGCTTTTGAAAGTATGTTTGTTTGTGACGTGACCAGTTGCAAAATGATAAATCTCCATATCAGGTCTCACCTTGAGTTTAACAGTTTTTATTTGACATACACCGAGATGAATGGGAAGTTTTTACATGAACACATTTGTTCTATTTTCAGGTAGATGGCAACTATTACTAAACAAAGCTGGATTTGATGTCAACTTTTGGTCGCAGTGACTTTGGATGTTAAAGGGTATATAGTGAAGTTCAGTGACATTTAATTAAACAAAGCAATTAAAGGGGTTTTGATTATATTTTATTGTTTAAAGTCATCGGAAACAGAAAGTGAAAGCAACGGATGGTAAATAATATTGTAAGAAACGTGATGAAAATCATACCTACACAGGGGAGTTAAGTGGTGTATGTAGTGCTAATATATGTGAAATTAATATTTACTATTAAATTAACTTTATTTTACTGAGCGATGAACAGGCCTGACTGTCAATTGTTTTGACCAAAGAACAGATTATACACTGATGGCTAATTACATGTGAAGAAGAAAAAGTTTGAGTTGTTACTAGTCCGCAATTTCTGTTCTTTAACTTTGCACATTCAGTTTGTGAAATATTATTGAAAGTGTTTAAGCATTCAGGCAGCATGGGGATTATAAAGCTCTGGAATTAAAAGGTAAGCTGTCTATATTTTTTTTTGTATGATACTTTTTCGACACCACAGATATAACTGGAAAGCACTCGGAGAGCTCTGGGCACAGTTGATCAAAACTTTAACTGCCAATTAAGCTACCAGTCGTTAACTTTTGGATGAATTTTTTATGTAAATTAAGTATTAAAATTTAAAAAATTGCGTCATAAAATGGTATGCTCAAATAATTGTCTTCATAAGCGAGTTGCTTGTAATATTAGTTGTATTTACATCTAAAGTTAACGGGCCGTTAGCTTAACCGGCTGTTAAAAGTTTTGAGCAACTGGGCCCAGATCTCGGCCGATTTGCCCTGTCTCCCAATTATAAAACATTCCTGGATGCAGACAGTGATCTGGATCACCACCGAAATCTTATCATTTGTTCATTGGTCCAGTTCCAGATATTTTCTATGCAGATCTGTTCATAACTGTCATTAAAAAAGAAAAACAAACTAATGTCTGCGAAGACATCAGCAAGAACATAACCTTGGCAGAGGTACATGTAATAATATGTTTATGACATGTGCAGAAATAATTGCCTAGTAGTAGTAGTACTCAGATCTTAGTTATGTCAGTCCCAGAAAACGGTATGCCTGCTTTTTGTGTCGCCTGAAAAGGCGACATTTAGGGGTTACTTTTGGCGGCGGCAGCGGCGCCCCCTTAAGTTTGAGCAGACGATAACTTGGGAAGTTTTTGTGCAATCATTATGAAACTTTATGGGAGTGTTATTAGGCATAAAAGGAAGGTCAAGTTCAGTTTTTGGCATAATTGCTCATTTCGTACTTGAGTTACCCATCAGGCGACACATCAGGCTCGCGGAGTTCTAGTATTCATTTGATTATGTCATTGACTAATTGTACTTTGGGAGGTTTAATTCTCCACCCTAGAATCAAGCATTTTTGTTTCAATCCCCTCAATGGGGGATGCTTAATTAGTGTAGCAAATGGCCCGGGCGCCAATATTACCGGGATCTAAAATCCTAACAAAGTCTATTTCGGGGGACCCGGAATCATTCAGCGTGTCAAATTAACTTCATTTTAAGAAAAGAACAGTCTCAAAAGCATTCTTTATTATGACATCTGAAGTCTAAGCATGGGTTGGTCAAAACGGGCCCAGTTCTCTATTCATTCACTACGTCATAATATTTTAAGTTGCTTAGTCAGGCAGTCTGCGCGAAATGCTTTTGAAAGTACAGGCCATTCGGGCTTGTGGGTTAAGAAATTTCATAGGCCCGAATGAAAATCTACAGGCCCGAAGCAGTTTTGAAAAATTTATTCATAAAACAACGGATTAACATGTTTTATGTTCATTTAGACAACAATCATTTCAATTTGAATGTGTCCTGTATTTCAATAGACAGAACACTTTTACGTTTTTTTTCATAGTCAGCTGGTGTTTGCGTTTTACATTTATTTTTTACTCCAGGTTTGGCACCCGCAATGTACTTCAAGTTCAACATTTTGACATTGCTAATGTAAACAATGGACTGCTACTCAGTTTGTTTTTCCAAAAATACGATCGAAAAATGAAAACGGTAAACCAGTCAAATCATGAACTTGTAAGGGTAAAACCCGGTACACGGAGCATTTAACAGTTGAAGAAGATCCTAAATATTTACATGACATTTTTAATAGCTTTGAAACCGATATGATAAGTTCTTGTTGTTAATAAAACAATATATATATTATATTTTTATATACCTACTACAATTCTGTTTCAAATAAGGTGATGAATGCATACCGTTAGACAAGAGGACGCCGAAAAAAAACACTGGGAAATTGGCTCCGGACAATAGACGCATGGTTGATGTTAACATGTATATCGGTGACGTTGAAAGGTCGCGCATGCGCTATATCGTAGTACACTTTTCTAAACAGAAACCAGAGTACTGTGAAGTGTTTACGTGAATTAAAACGTGTTTTTTTTTTTCAAACATACTTTTTTTTTAATTTACAAAACGTACACGCCCGTCGGGCGTTCAGTATCGAATATTTTACACGCCCGATACGATTTCTATACGCCACGGGCGTCGGGCGTGTGGCATTTCGCGCAGACTGGTCAGGTATTCTCCTTTACAGACTGAGTTTATGAAACTCAACCGGAAATGCAGAACAAGTGAAGGAGAAAGGTCTTTCTATTATGCACTAAAACATACCCTAATGCCAGTAATTTTGTTTTTAAACCACATGCTGGTACATTCTGACACGCAATTCTGGTGGACATTTTTTTAAAAGTTCTTAAAATGTAAGCTGTTCAGTGCAGAATCTGATTACCTTCTCTGTCTGGCACACAATCAGTATATATTCGCCCTTGATCCTGGCGCAATATTTGTCTAGTTTATATGAACTTTTTATGAATGGCCGAATTACTGAACCGAATTACCCCCCCCCCCCCCGTATCCATAAAGCTCCCTAGGGAAAACTTAAGTCCTAAAATTCTTATTACAATTTTCTGTTGTCTGAAGTTGGTTAAATCAGGTGAAGAAAATACAGATACTTCTTATTTCACCATATTTCACATATATATAATATTGATTTTCACATGGACAATTTAATTTCAATGTTCGGCTTAAATGTGACTTAAGTTGAGATTTTCCTTTGGAGCTATGCAGATCTGGGGCCATATTCCAGAAACATCTTAACTATTTTCACTTAAGTTCCAATTTGTTTAAGGTTAAATTGTTAAAACTACATATAAATTAATGAATCCAATTACAGTTTCGTAAGCAGTAGTTAATAATAAGTTTATAATAAGCGAACATTAAGTGAAATATTTGTTGTATACATGGAAAAGAATGCTAAAGAAAAATGACGATTTTAGTGCTAAGGATAAGATTTCACTGAAGATGTTTCTGGAATACGACCCCAGTGTCTATATTTGCGGAGCTCATTAGGAAGACTTCAGTAAATTCATTAAAACCGTAATATTGGTTCATTCTTTTACTTTTTTGTATCAGTCTGCTTACATTAAATTGTTTTCATCTTGTAATGTGTCATTTACGTGTTTGTGCATACTCATCATTTTATTTTGCACAGAATTTTATCGGAAATGTTCATTGGGAGCATTATGAATAACAGCCCAGAACAGTACATCATGTGAATTGTCTTCGTTTATGCACATCATAAATTAGTATTGTTTGATGCCATTTATCTGCAATAACTGCAGAATGCCAAAACATACAAAATAGACAAGTAAGAAGTATTAGATTTGTGCAACCCCACCCCTGGATAATATACAGGTTTTGTTATAAAGCAGCTTAAAGGGAAGTACATGTAAGTTCCGTATGAAATTGTTCATGATAATGGAGCACTAATTGTCATCAGTTTGCCAGACCATTTGCAGTAATTGTCATCAGTTTGCCAGACCATTTGCAGATTCCCCCATAAGTAACCAGTGTTGAAAGTACTTAATGATGTATGAAGCCACCAAAGGCAGTGGGTGATAATGTTAGACAGACAAAGATCAATGCTAAAGTATGGCACAGAGTGGTTGTTAAAGGTGGAACGCCATGCCTGGATGGTATTAAAGGGGCATATCAATGTATTTTGCCGAAATTTGGAGACAACTTTTAGAACAAGATAGTTTTCTACTTATTCCAAATAATTCTTACATTGTTTCAGTAGCAACAATATGTTGAAGAAATCGTTAGGAAAATATGTACAAAGAACAAAATTCTGTTAAGTATACACGGTTCCAGTGGTAACATGACTTGTAATGGGCCAGGTAGTAAGCAGCGATTGTTTTCTCAGCTTTGGGAAACATAAAGTTGGGAATTTTGCATCATGAAATCTTGCAATTGAGAAAATAATTTACTTATTAAATGAATAACTGAAACTGAAATGGTGTTTAGGCCAGACTTTGTTTTTTCTTGGTTCTCTAACAATTTTTGAAAAATGTCCGACTGAGGAGGAAAAAAAAACAAAAAACAAAAACACAGAATTGAGTAAATTAATGACTAGAATTTCACAAATGGAAATGGACAGTGATATTAAAAAATTAATGCTTTATTACTTAAAAAAATCATATTACACAACATTAACTTAATCACTACATGATAACCATGACATGAATTTTTTTTTTGGCATTCCATGTAACAGGTTGAAACCCTTTCACAAGGTCATTTTTATGATATCGGTTACATTCTAAAATTATTATTTTTTTTTGCTTTTTGGACAAAATTGGGTCGGCAGATTCGAGAACCAAGAAATATAAAAACTCTCGCCTTATTCATTACCATACAAGTCATTTTAGGTTTGACAACTTTATTATCTATGTATTTGGGATTTTGTTATTTCGGATTTGGGAATGTTTTCATTCCAGTTGGGAACAACCAACCAGTTTTGGCATTGGAAATAGGTCCTTTTATCGGACCCTTTAAAAAAACAAAAGACACATGAGATAAGTAGATAAAGATTTCCCAAAAATGGAGCGTTTCCAGTGTGGAACACTTGAATTGATATTTGATGCAAGTTGAATGCAGATAAATGCAAAATATACTTCCGTTATACTTGAGTGGTTACTTCATAGCTAAAAATAGAATTTGCGTTAAAGTTTCGTATTCCTGTCATATTTTCAAAAGTTCGTGGTCAATCTTGATGAAACTTTACAGAAATGTTCCTTGAATGGTCCTCTACCAAACCTGTGAAAATGGTTCCGCTTCACTGCACAAGATAGCCACCAGAGCTAAAAATAGAATTATGTCTAAACGCCAATTTCTTCTAAACTTATGGGTAGATTTTCAAATAATTTTACACATAAGTTCCTTTAGTGTTCCTCTACCAAACTTATTCAAATGGTTTGGCCTGACTGCACAAAATGGTCACTAGAGCTAAAAATAGAATTAATATAATAGCGTTAAAAAAGTTTTGTTTTCCTGTCAGATTTTGAAAAGTTCTTGGTCAATCTTCATGAAACTTTACAGAAATGTTCCTTAAATGGTCGTCTACCAAACCCGTGAAAATGGTTCAGCTTCACTGCACAAAATGGCCGCCAGAGCTTAACATAGAAATATGTCAAAACGCCAATTTCTTCTAGACCTATGGCTACATTTTCAAAAATTTCACACCAATGTTCGTTTAGTGGCCCTCTACCAAACTTATTTAAATGGTTCCGTCTCACTGCACAAAATGGCCACTAGAGCTTAAAATAGAATTTGCGTTAACGTTTTGTATTCCTGTTATATTTTCTAAAGTTCTTGATCAATCTTGATGAAACTTTACACAAATGTCCCTTGGATGGTCCTCTACCAAACCTGTGAAAATGGTTCCGCTTCACTGCACAAGATTGCCCCAGAGCTAAAAATAGAAATATGTCCAAACGCCAATTTCTTCTAAACCTATGGCTAGAGATTTTCAAATAATTTCACACCAATGTTCGTTTAGTGGTCCTCTACCAAACTTATTCAAATGGTTCCGCCTCACTGTACAAGATGGCGGCCAGAGCTAAAACGGAAATATATCTAAGCGCCAGTTTAGAAATACGTCTAAACGCCATTTTCTTCTAAACCTATGGCTAGTTTTTCAAATAATTTCACACAAATGTTCGTTTAGGGGTCCTCTACCAAAATTATTCAAATGGTTCCACTCCACTGCACAAATGGCAGCTAGAGCTATAAATAGAATTTGTGTTAGTTTTGTATTCCTGCCATATTTCAAAAGTTCTTCCAAACGGCATACATTTTAGATCATCAACATGAAACTTCCATACTTCTTCACCAACATTGACTTGTAGATGTTCCCCCATTGGCAAAATAAAAAATCGGCTTTAATGCGGTTTCCGCATTTTTCCCTCGTCTTAAAAGATATCATAATCACCTAATTTTCTTTCCATATGACTGACTACATGAACAGCATCACTATCATTTAAAAGGCTTAGGTAATCTATAGGTTTTATTTCCTAACTTCGGACAAGTTCACATGCATTTGGGCAAGTTGAAATTGTATGGCTTATGCCCATACGGGCAAGCCCCTTCCAAAAAATTATGGCAGCCATGGAAGTATCAAAAAGTCAAAAAGAATGCTGAAGACTTCCAAAATCCAAGTAAGGACTTTAAAAAAATTACCTAAGTTCAAGTCCTAATTATGATTCAAAGTTTACAATAGGTCTGAAAACACATAGAGTGACAAACATGGCTGAAGTAAAATAATAGCTGTACACAGAGTAATGAATATGCGGTGAAAGCTGTAATGTACAAATTTATGTCACGCAATACTCTCAAAGCTTCCAAATATTATGAGCAAAACTTACAAAATCAGAGGCCAGGAAGTTCAAACTTCCAGGTTTCCCAAAATAATGAGAGCCCTGCCATTGGCAACTGGGCGATTGTAAATTTGTATCCATGTGTTGACCGAAATAACAACAAGTTCAACAATGTAAGTGCATGAACAGTTTGTGATACATCCTTAGGGACATACCATCCGCATAAAAATCCCTCACAGTGCACACATGTATTAAATGTCATAAACTGTTCTAGAGTATTGATTTTGTCATTCACTGGGATTCTTAGAATAGAACATAGATTTGATATTGGTAGATTATAGTGGATCAGATTGATCAGTTTTACGTAGAAAATATTGTACGCAGAAATTATATGGAAAGTACTGTTGTTTTCATTGGTGTTACTTCTCGTGGAGGATAATATTGTGGATATGTGGCGCGTCGTGAGAAACCAGGTCTTAATGTATGTGCGTAAAGTGTCATCCCAGATTAGCCTGTGCAGTCCGCACAGGCCAATCCAGGACGACACTTTCTGCTTTTATGGTATTTTCTGTATCACAGAAGTCTTTTCTATACATAAATCCACTGTAGGCGGAAAGTGCCGTCCCATATTAGCCTGTGCGGACTGCACAGGCTAATCCGGGACGACACTTTACGCACATGCATTAAGACCGGTTTTTCCATGACGCCCCTCATATATATATGTGGGAGAGATTTTGAAGATGTGTGTTATGTAATAGTGACGCTACTATTCTGTAGATGGTATTTTGTTTTGCATAATAATGTACTAGAGTGTATTGGAATTAGGTACACTTTCTTGAGATTTTGGTGAAGCCTAACAAAGTCTGAGCTAGAAAGAATAAATATTCAAAGAAGCTCTGAGTGCAATAGTAATTGAACACTATGTAAGTTAGGCCAGAGTATGTTGATTTGTAGTTTATCAGATCAGCCTAAACAATTTTTTGAAAATACAAAAATGAAACTTGGTACCAAACCAATATTGCTAAAATAATAAACCCAGAATAGTTCAAAATCATTCATTTCCACTGAGGCTGTACTCCTTATGGATATTATAAGACAGCTTCAATTCCCACAGTTTATAATGTTAAAACACACAGTGAAACATACATTAATTAAATGTACTTTGACCTTGACCTAATTTGGACTTATAATAATTCAAATGGGCTATTTCTTGGTTAACTGGATTTCATTGGTTTATCTAGCACCAGCACTACTTACTACAACACTTGAATACTTACACAATTGTTACTTACTTATGACCATTCCCAATCCATCCTTATCTCCCAACCTCACTTTGACCTTGACCTTGACCTAATTTGAATAATTCAAATTGGCTATTTCTTGGTTAACTAGATTTTACCATTTTGTCTAGCACCAACACTGCTTACTACAACACTTGGATACTTACACAGTTGTTGCTTATGACCATTCCTAATCCATCCATACCACCCAACCTGACTTTGACCTTGACCATGACCTAATTTTGACTTAAAAAATTCAAATGGGCTATTTCTTGGTGCACTAGCAATGCTTATTTACTATAACACTTGGATACTTGTACAGTTGTTGCTTATGACCATTCCTAGTCCACACATATCACCTCACTTTGACATTGACCTAATTTGGACTTGAAATAATTCAAATGGGCTGTTCACCACCAACGGTGGGGGTGGGGAGACGTGTGTTTATCCAACACAGCGTCTTGTTTATTTTATTTCCACCTTCAACTGGACATTTTGTCCAAAAATGTCAGAGAAACTAAAAATTAAAAGCATCTGTCCTAAGTTAGCTGCTAATGCAGGTATAGTGCCTTGTATATAATCTAAACCAGACAAGAGAAATGGTTGGTAACAGGTCTGCACTGTGAATTGGGTAACATACAGCTGGCAGGATTATCTAACAGGAACTAACAGCTAAGGATTAATGGGTAACATACAGCTGGAAGGATGATCTAACTGGAACTAACAGCTATGGATTATTGGACTTAATTTAAGTGTTGAAACTGAATTGGATTTGGATTGCATGACCACTCAATTAGACTGAAAAAAAACCCTGCAAAGTCTGGTAAAGTTATGTTATGGACTGAATATCTTAATTATGTGTTGAGGCATTGTTAGATACATTTTTAAAATTATGTTTCAAGTTAAAATGTTTAAAAATCAACATGGTCAGTGAAAAAAAACTACACATTTACATTTTAGTTGTTGTAATCGTACAAAATTCCTTTTAATGTATTAATTTAGGAACTTAAGTCCAAAGATGCAGTTTGTCAGTGCTATACATTTATAGATTGTGTACGATTTTAATTTATGAATTATTTTTTACTGTAATTAGACATTTAATTATAATATAAAAACACCATTAGCTACAAGTTGTCAGTCTATAGGTTTTGTCAGTCAGTAGGATTTGTCAGTCAATAGGTTTTGTCAGTTAGTAGGTTTTAAAAATCAATATGTTTTGTCAGTCAGTAGATTTTGTCAGCCAGTAGGTTTTTTCAGTCAGTCAGTAGGTTTTGTCAGTAAGTTTGGACAGTCAGTAGGATTTGTCAGTCATAAGATTTTGTCAGTCAAAAGGTTTTGTCAGTCAGTAGGTTTTGACAACCAATAGGTTTTGGCAATCAATAGGTTTTGTCAGTCAGTAGGATTTGTCAGTCAATAGGTTTTGTCAGTCAATAGGTTTTGTCAGTCAATAGGTTTTGTCAGTCAGTAGGTTTTGCCAGTCATTAGGTTTTGTCAGCCAGTAGGTTCTTTCAGTCAGTAGGTTTTGTAAATCAATAGGTTTTGGCAGTTAGTAGGTTTTGTCAGCCAATAGGTTTTTTCAGTGAGTAGGTTTTGTCAGTAAGTTTGGACAGTCAGTAGGATTTGTCAGTCATTATATTTTGTCAGTCAGTAGGATTTGTCAGTCAAAATGTTTTGTCAGTCAGTAGGTTTTGTCAGTCAATAGTTTTTTTCAGGCAGTAGGTTTTGTCAGTCAGTAGGTTTAGTCAGTCAAGTGGTTTGTCAGTCAATAGCTTTTTTCAATCAGTATGTTTTCTCTGTCAGTAAGTTTTGTCGGTCAGTAAGTTTTGTCAGTCAATAGGTTGTCAGTCAGTAAGGTGTGACAGTCAATGGTTTTGTCAGTCTATAGGTTTTGGCAGTCAGATATACTCATTGATTTTTGAATTATGCAAATTTTACAGAATTTACAAACTACATAACATAATAGTAAGTATCTATAATTAATAATACTTTGGTTTAAACTGTATTTATTGCAAACATATATACAATTGACAACACACATGAGCATACAATGAGTGGATTGGAAAACAAGTTTATACAACTTATATTAATTCCTTTCCACAAATGAGGTTTGGCTGTAACAAGTATGGATAGGTAAGTACAATAATACTTTGAAATACTTTATGCATGATAGAGACTTTGCTGTGTTCATCTATGTTACAAATACACACTTTAATGGGTACAGGAAAAAAGATACAGTTTATATGGGTGGTATATTCCACTTCATAACAATATTCTAAATCATGTTTTCTAACCTTGTTTAGGTATGTTATCTCTTATTCTTTATCTTTTGTAAACAATACACTTTATAAATGAGCTTACATGAACAACAATGCAAGAATGCAACCATTAGCAGCTATACAAAAGCTAATTTATAATATTTACCAAAGGCCCCCCCAAAAAATTCTGCGTTTCCGGCAACCCGACCCTACTTAGCGAAAAACCCCTGAGCCTAAATGTTTTAGCGACGATTGTTTTCCTTGAAAGCCGTATTTGTCAGATTTTAGATAATGTTGTTTTTTTTTTACCATTTCAGGTCTTAAAAAAAAAGGACTGATTGCCTTCTTTAATCCCTACCCTTCCTAACTTTTTTGAGACCATCGCCCGATACACAAAATTTTACTCGTATTATTTTTGGCCTTATCAAATTCCGTGTACTTGAGTGCTTTTATAGGTATTAATCAAATTTTTTTCACCCAGTTTCTTATCTTGACATTTCATTTGAATGAAAATGTAATCTGCAGTAAGATGTTTCCAGTGAGAAATTAATTGTTTGTCCTATATTTGACTAAATACATAAAGTACAGCACTGCTACATGTATCAAGTAAGGTCGTGATTTAGGGTGAAAATTTGATATTTTTACTATAAATTATAAATTTATACATTTATGTTCAAAGAAGAAAACAAAGGAAAACAATTATATTTTTTCTGTGTTTATGCAGATTCATCCTCAAAACTGATAGATTGTTGAGACAAATAATTAGGAAAAAAAATGACAAGCTTCATTTGCTTTGTATTATAGGTATTTTTTTCTGCATACTTCTTTAATGCTCTGCAAATAGTAATTTGTGTTAATACAGGTTTAGAATATGAAAAATGTGCAAAGAAAAAATACCATAAGTATGATATTTTCTAGTGCTTTTGAAGTTTGCAGGTGGAAAACAATTGCATCAGAATTATACAAGAGGGATGATTAATATTTTTGCTTGAGTTAAACATGCGAAAATTGCACTATTCTTGTGTCAAAAAGCAGGAATCAGCATTTAATTGAAATTCCTGAACATAGTACTTTCAGCATGCCTTTTTCATTCAGAAATTATACATTTTACATTCAACATGTATTAAGAATCAATGTTACAACGATTCAGAAACAAGTTTGGTTATGTAGTCATCTGCACAGGCATCTGTTCAGATAATGGTCCTGTATTGATTTCTTCTCTCTAGACCAATCACTAATGTCTGCTTTTCAGTTTATTGGCATTGCATCATAATTTGATTGCCGATGCACTGTGCACCGGTTTCGTTTGGAGCAATAACGCATCTAAATACAGACGCATTTCCAAGAAATGAGCCATTGACAGTGCAATATTTAAAATCAAATGAGGCGTGTCGTGGGAAAACCAGGCGTAATGCATGTGCGTAAAGTGTCGTCCGGAATTAGCCAGTGCAGGCTAATGCAGGACGACACTTTCCGCGTTTATGGTATTTTCTGTTTCAGGGAAGTCTCTTCTAAACATAAATCCACTGTAGGCGGAAAGTGCCGTCCTGGATTAGCCTGTGCGGACTGCACAGGCCAATCTGGGACGACACTTTACGTACATGCATTAAGCCAGGTTTTCCCATGACACGCCACAAATAGTTTATTACAATAAGAAGTAGTGTATGGCTTGTAACTTTTGTGGTTGTAAAATGTGTTTGTTTTGAATTAAGAAATCATGAATACTATGGTTATTTAAATGTGAATCATTTATAACAATACACCTCTAGGACAACTTGTCATTAGCCCTTCTATTATGTTTAAAATATTAAAATCTGACAATGTGAATTTTTAATGTAAAATCATGACATGGCTTGCATTTTTATGGGTAAAAAAACGCAATGCTTGTAAAATACTGAGTTCAACCAATTAGACACTAGTTTCATTAAATAATTAATTAAATATGAGGCGTGTCATGGGAAACCCAGGCTTAATTCATCTGCGTGTCGTCCCAGATTAGCCAGTGCAGTCCGAACAGGCTAATCCAGAAAGACACTTCCCCCCTGTGCAGACTGCATGAAGCCCGGATTTCCCACGATACGCCTCATATATATATATATAATTATATATAACATGCTTATAAACATTTAATAGGATGCACTGCCATATCCTGCCATACGACACTTTACGCAGATGCATTAAGCCCGAGTTTCCCACGACATGCCTCATATTTATTATCATCATTTTTCCTAGTAAGCAATACCGTATAACCGGTAATTTTCACTGTTATAAATTTTTTGCTATATTCGCGGTCACAATGGAAACGCGAACATTAAAATTGTTATTAGCGACATTCTTTGATGCAAACCGTTAAAGCAAGAGTTTATATATTAATTAGGGCCCCGCAAATTATTTGCGGATGCCCTATAGTAATCACCCTGTCTGTCCGTCCATCCGTCCACATTTTTCATGTTTTTCTTTAATGACTTCAATACCGTTTAAGCTATTAATTTGAAACTTCATGGGTGGATAGATCTCATTAAGGAGAAGTGCATTGCGCACGAACCATTACTCTGCACTTCATGGTTCTGGAGTTATTACCCTTCGTTAATTTTTCATACTTCGTTTTTGCCTGGAGCATAACTCTTAGCCTAGAAGAGGTATTAACTTGAAACTTCATAGGTGGATAGATCTCATTGAGGAGAAGTGCAGTGCACAAGAACTGTAACTCTGCACTTCATAATTCTGGAGTTATTGCCCTTTGTTAATTTTTCTTGCCTCTAGAATAACTCTTAGACTATAAGAGTTATTAACTTAAAACTTCATAGGTGGATAGATATATTTTTTATGAAACTTCGTCCATAGATACATTATATCGAGACCTGGTTTGGGATTACATAGGGGGTGGATGGGGTCACTGTCAAGGTCGCCGTTACAAAAAATAGAAAACAGTTTCCGCTCATTTACTCGAGAACGAATTGAGCTGTTGTAATTCAACTTCATACATAGATACCTTTTATCAAGACATCGCTTGGGATTGCATAGGGGGTGGATGGGGTCAAGGTCACCGTTACTAAAAATGGAAAAATTCCTCACCTTCAAACATGCTATCATTCGGGGCCCGCTGCCACTCCTGTGACAAAGCTCTAGTTATGCTTGTAGTATTGCGTTTTTACATGTTTATATACATTAATCAACATATCCCATCCAGGGACAGTTTTGCCAGTCTGAGACCGATTGGGTTTAAAAAGGAACGATTGAAATGACTGGTATTCGGTCCGACCAGTTTTCTTAAAATTATCCAGTCACGATAAAAATCGTGATCATCCTCTGATTTAAATACACAATTCACACATTTGATGGCCCCAGTGCATTGTAGGTGCGAACGCCGGTGGATCAGTGATGCGTGTCAGAATGACCCCAGTCGTATCACTATTGATCGATTATTGGAGTGCTTTTGCTGTAGTTTGTTGACTGTAATATATGACTGACACGGATCGGTCTCTGATCTCAGAGTGTACTTCTCCACGATAACATCGTGTCAGGTTACTATGGAGACTGATTATAGCAGCCGAATGTATTCCTCGTGGAAAACGTGCATTTGCTGCATAATTTATGCACTGTGCTTCATTTATAATGATATAAAATATTCATAGTAATATGAAATTTAACTAAACGTCGTAGTAAAAATATAGTTCAATACAAATAAAGTTTATTTGTTAGTTGGCTTAATTGATGTTCATGATGTCACATAGTTAATTTAAAGTGCAAAGTGATCATATTGTATTACATTATATTTTAACTTAAATTCGGCAAAACTGATATAACAGACATAGAAATTAAAAGTTTTTTGAAGATTTATGTATGCAAACTTTGTAGTTTATAATTATAACTAAAATACAAAATTTCGGACATACCTTATTTTTTGGATGGACATAATTTGGATACAGAATGGGAGATTTTATTGTACTTTTTGAATTGCATTGTCTTTACATTTTTGGGAAGTTAAAACTCACAAAAGACATAGAATGAAAATCTATTGAAGTATGAGGTGTGAAAACTGTGAATATAATAATTGTAGTTAACAATACGCATTTTCGGACATGCACCATTGTCGGATACACAAAATTCGGATACAACTTGACTTGATTGGGGGACCTCAGGACCGACTTTCTAGAAAAATATTATCCCTGATCCCGTCCATGTGTTCAAGTTGTAAATAAGTGTTCAAAATACTTATGAACGATTTGCAACCACACAAATTGCAAACATGTATAACACGAAAAGGGTTTTTCGTCATTTTCGCGAAATTTACACGACGTGAAAATTACCGCACATACAGTATTTCGTAATGAAAACATTCCCAATCTTATGGGTTCCTAGAACATAAAAAAATCTAGGGTTTCTTGTATAATGATATGGAAGCATTATAAGTGCCAATATTAAAGTGTTAATCAGAGCCTATTAAATTGTTTTCAACCTGACATTGCGGTTGTGGTAATTTAGTAAGTTAATTATTCATAGAAGCTGTTTGTACTTGCACGTTTTTTTATCATGGCTTGTTTTGAGCTACAGAATGATAGACTCATGTGTAGCGCAGAAGATAAATTTCCTTTTGACATCAACCTACATGTATGTGTGTGTGGTGATAAAACAAGTACAGTTTTAGAGGTTAAATACAGGAAAGAATTTAATTTGTAGTGGATTTCATCTCGTTTTTAGTGGATTTGGTGCAATTCTAGTTTGTAGGTGTGCAAGTTGTTATCCCTATTGTGAATTTTGTAGAATGTTATCCCTGTTGTGAATTTTGTAGAACGTTTAGATTTATTTTAGTTTATTGCTGAAACATAAGTAACATGGACTCAGTTTTACTGTGACGCCACGTTTTGTTTACATCTATTCTATTTACAGGCACGATTTTATGTCAGTGGTTAATAAAATGGATGTAACACTGTATTATGTGAAGTTATAATAAGACATCAAACATAGAATTGACATGAAATGTTTCTTTTTTCACATAAAACTGTGCAGTTGGTGGTTGTTTAAGTATATTTGTTATATTTTGGTAATAATACTTATGGTATTATATGCATTTTCCATAACTCTTTCACTAAAACTGGTGGTATCTTCGATCATTTTTATTGTATTTAAAAACCGTGTTCATGCATGCATGGACACAGTTCTGTTTTATTGTGAAAATTTTGGAAATGCATACAAGTATGCAGTTTTGTGATAAAATCAATTTTATTGATGAAATTATATATGCAGGCGTCTGTTACACTAATAACTCTGCAAATTTTAACATTACAAATGGTTTTCTGCAAATGAAAGATTGGTATAATAAAAAACAAATTCTATGTTTTATGTCTTATTCTAACTTCACATAATAGTGTGTTATGTTGTGGTAGGCAGACTAGAGTATTTACAAAAAATTTGCTCAAATTTTAATCTCAGCTATCCTTATTTGTTCAAAAAACAACACAGGACAGGGTATCAAAATGAGTATATGTTTTGCTTTAATTCTGTGTATTCAAGTTTTTACTGGATCAGTTTGTTGAGAGAGTCACTCTCTGTAAGCCAATTTTTATGATCCTGTTGTTTATAATTGACTTGCTTGACAAAGAAGTTAGAAATACATCTTATGCTGGGACATGTTGGGCTATTAGTAAAAGAAACATGGTTGTCATGTACATCATGACAGTGTTGTATTAGGGCCAATTTGGGGCCGAAATTCAGCCCCATTCACCTGCTTAAAAAGTATATATTATTCCCCTATAATTACCTTAAAATTCGCCTCAGAATGTAAGCTTTATTTTGAAAAATAATTGACCAAAATCAGACGAAAATTGGCCAGATAGAGGAAGTTTCGTAAACAATCCCAGCAATTTTTCATCAGACCAAGTTAATCTAAGTTATTGCTTGTAGCAATACAATTCATTGATGTTTTATAACAAAGTAGAATATAAAAATGTAATAATGCTTTTATAAAAAACAATTCCCTTTTTGCCATAAAATTTTCCGGCCCCCGCCACCTTTTCCCCAAAGGTGAAAAAAAACAACACTGAATGATGATGCCTGAAATCTACTCCATTCCTCTTTAAACATTACAACTCAAGCTAAACAAATACTTGGCTTGTGTCAGAATTACCAATTAGCGTAATTATTTGGCATATTGATGTGGAGTTTCTCTGAGAGTGCATTAATTACTAATGACCAGGAATTCTCTAGATTTCTTTTGACATTTGATTGCTCTGTATATCATTCAGGAGTAGCAGCACGACAAATACATGTCAAGAACTAAGAGAAACATTTGTCATGTTTTAATCTCTTTCTGCCATCCAAGTTATGCAGTTATGAGTGTTGCAGAGGAGAAAGATATATTATATCATGCATGCTGCATGTATAAGAATTTCTATATTTAGACGTTTCATTTAGAGGACATGTAATGGTGCTATCAGATATTGATTACAGGATTCATTAACTGGATTTCATGCAGTTATAATATGCAGTCGGGAGTAGTCTGTAGTCAATGGAATTATTGATGAACATACGATGTTTGTTGTGGGTTGACTTGGAGTATCTAGAGCAGTCTGTAGTCGATTAAATTATTGATGAACATACAATGTTTGTTGTGGGTTGACTTGGAGTATCTAGAGCAGTCTGTAGTCGATTAAATTATTGATGAACATACAATGTTTGTTGTGGGTTGACTTGGAGTATCTAGAGTAGTCTGTAGTCGATTAAATTATTGATGAACATACAATGTTTGTTGTGGGTTGACTTGGAGTATCTAGAGCAGTCTGTAGTCGATTAAATTATTGATGAACATACAATGTTTGTTGTGGGTTGACCTGGAGTATCTAGAGTAGTCTGTAGTCGATTAAATTATTGATGAACATACAATGTTTGTTGTGGGTTGACCTGGAGTATCTAGAGTAGTCTGTAGTCGATTAAATTATTGATGAACATACAATGTTTGTTGTGGGTTGACCTGGAGTATCTAGAGTAGCCTGTAGTCGATTAAATTATTGATGAACATACAATGTTTGTTGTTGGTTGACTTGGAGTATTGCCACATACTCACTGCTCCGTGCAACTGACCTGGCAATGGCTATGATAACTGCATGGTATTTGATACATAAACAGTCCGGTAAATATATCAGTCTAAGGCCGTTTTCCTTATGTCCGTATCCGAATCCGTATCTGTATCCGCATAAACATCATACGGAATTGCATATCGTCAAATATTTAAGTTTTCTTTATATTTCCAAATAGTTACGATGTCATAGTAAGAAGAATTTAATTTTTTTTTATTAAGTCGGCTGCTAGTAGTATGCCAGTATGCGAGAACATTCACAGGTGGTAAGTTTTGAACAATATAAAGCATCCAACATTTTTTTATCTACATGTACAGTGTCAGTAATGACTTATTTAAATGTTATCCGTTTAATTATTACCTAGTTATTATACTCGGTGAGTCTTTGGTTGTGTTATTTAGGTGTCTCTAGATTCTTTTTGCTACTTTTTCAATGTTTTATGTATAACAACTTTTCGTTCAACACACAGTGAAACCTGTCCAAACCGAACCCTGTGAAAACCGAATCCCTGTCGAAACCGAACGGCTGTGTCGGTCCCGATTTTTTTCCTTCCTTTTTTTATATATAAAAAAAACCTTAATAAACCGAACCCTGTCCAAACCGAATACCGAACAATTTGATCACAAATTTGATCTCATTCAACCTTAAAAAACCTGAATAAATCGAACGATGTATCCTGTCAGGTGTCACTTTGCAGCAGAGGCGTTAACCCGATAATTGGTGACACAATTACACACAAAGGGCATAATCGCCATGGTGATAACTGGGTATTGGTGCAATCATCGATCAGCCAGTTGGTGCATACGACAATAGTCAACTTGTGAAAAACAGATTAGTCGGTCGTGATATATGTTGAAATTTACGTACACTATACAGTTGAAATGTTTCACAACAGTGGAATTGATTAATAATATAAATTTTAAACATGTAGTAAATTCAGCAATATTTTTATCACTGATCTCTATAATCCTAAGGCTTGTGATACAATTGAGCTAAAATAAATAGGTTTAAACTATTCAGTGCAGTCAACAATGGGTGATTTCTTTAAACAGATGTAAATAAATTGTATGTTGAATACATTAACTTTTTAGATTGATAATTTGAGTGTCGTTTTATGTACAAATATACATTTTTACATGCAAACAACATAAAAAAAATCAACATTAATAAACGTGTCAACATTAAAATGTTGTTGTATTATTACATACTCGAATAAACATATAAAATGGAATGTACATTTGAATAAAAATGACATTTAATAAAAAACCTGGGTAAACCGAACACCTCTGAAAACCGAACAATCGGCTCGGTCCCGGCGCCATTTGGTTTAGACAGGTTCTACTGTAATTAATTAGATACCACGTCGTCCGCATCTGCATAAAATCGCTCAACGCTTTTGAGGAATTGCTTTGGAGATACGGACTGTGGACATATGGAAACGGTCCAACTGTTTTCAACTTGTTCAATTTTGTGCGTATGCGGATTTGCGCAATGAGGATGCGGATACGGACATCTAAAATCGCCCTAAATACTAGTGTTTTCAAGAAACCATATTTTCCAAGGCATTTGGTGCATATATACAATTTGGTTTATAAACCAGTCTTAGTACAATTGTCACAGAAAACGTCAGACTTGTGTGACTACTACTTTTGTCTACTGTATAAATGATTTTTTATTGACCAGGTATCAACAGAATGGATGCGAAAACAACACCAACAACAAAAAACAAGCAAAAACAATAACAGCTGTAAGTTGGTGTCACTTTGCAGTAATCACAGGAAGTAAATATCAGTCCCATTGCATGTTGTGGCCAAAATTAAACAGCCATTTAAATACCAGTCCCATTCATGGTGTGGCCCAAAATAAACAGCCCTGTATATATCAGTCCCATTATTAGTTGTGGTCCAAAATAAACAGCCTTGTATATATCAGTCCCATTGCAAGTTGTGGTCCAAAATAAACAGCCTTGTAAATACCAGTCCCATTATTAGTTGTGGTCCATAATAAACAGCCTTGTATATATCAGTCCCATTATAAGTTGTAGCCCAAAATAAACAGCCCTGTAAATACCAGTCCCATTATAAGTTGTAGTCCAAAATAAACAGCCTTGTAAATACCAGTCCCATTATAAGTTGTGGTCCATAATAAACAGCCTTGTATATATCAGTCCCATTAGTAGTTGTGGTCCATAATAAACAGCCTTGTATATATCAGTCCCATTATTAGTTGTGGTCCATAATAAACAGCCTTGTATATACCAGTCCCATTATTAGTTGTAGTCCAAAATAAACAGCCTGGTAAATACCAGTCCCATTATTAGTTGTAGTCCAAAGTAAACAGCCTGGTAAATACCAGTCCCATTATTAGTTGTAGTCCAAAATAAACAGCACTGTAAATACCAGTCCCATTATAAGTTGTGGCCCAAAATAAACAGCCTTGTAAATACCAGTCCCATTATAAGTTGTAGTCCAAAATAAACAGCCTTGTAAATACCAGTCCCATTAAAAGTTGTGGCCCAAAATAAACAGCCTTGTAAATACCAGTCCCATTAAAAGTTGTGGTCCAAAATAAACAGCCTTGTATATATCAGTCCCATTGCAACTTGTGGTCCAAAATAAACAGCCTTGTAAATACCAGTCCCATTATAAGTTGTAGTCCAAAATAAACAGCCCTGTAAATACCAGTCCCATTATTAGTTGTAGTCCAAAATAAACAGCCTTGTAAATACCAGTCCCATTATAAGTTGTAGTCGAAAATAAACAGCCTTGTAAATACACTATGTCTAGCGTGATTTCTGCCTTCTGCCACGCATCACCGTGATTCAGCCCAGCGTGACACACTACTATAGTCACCGCGATACACCGTGGAACACTGTGGAACGCGGTGATGTCGCCGTGGCGAATCGCGGTGACCACCGCGACAGTCTCGATAAAAAATGTTGATAAGAAATCGCGGTGATTTTAGCGAGTCATAATTTCACATTGAGCTTTTTAAAACATATTTTACGTTTTATTTCAGGTACGACCAAGAACATGGTTTTCGGAAAATACAGAACATTATGACAAAACAGAACACTGACGAGATTTTTATTATTTATGTTATAAACATGCATTACATTACTGGTTATGTTACAAACACGAAATTTTAATATGTTTGTACAAAGTACATGTACCGTATTAAAATACGAATTAATCGCTTGTTTACTATCGAATTGCTGATGGGGAATTCGATGTTTACATCCATTAACTATCGAATAAAAGATGGAGAATTTGATGTTTACATCCATTTTCGCTTTACAGAATAGAACAGATGGTATTTACACGTATCTTCTCACTTCTGTCGGCATTTTCTATTACTATCACAATAAATATTCACACCCTCAACTACTCGCTAAGACGGCGATGGTAAGTTGAAAGGTATTAGGTTAATTGGTAAATAAACAAACCCTAATTTTACAGTCACAGAAACTACTTTCCAATTAACAAGTATTGAATGACCGATTATAATAAATAAAGCAATTATCAACTATACATGAGAGTAGACAGACTTAAAGGTGCCGCGTTAATTGAAATATAAAACTGCTTTCCAATTAACAAGTATTGAATGACCGATTATAATAAATAAAGCAATTATCAGCTATACATGTGAGTAGACAGACTTAAAGTTGCCGCGTTAATTGAAATATAAAACACTGTTGTTTTTTTATTCACACAAATTTACATCAAATAAAAAGATGCCTATAAAAACAATATTAATAAATGATAATGCCATAACATCGTTAACTTTTACAGATTACGAACGTGCTACAGGTTGTGTCTTAAATTATTAAAGTGCTTCATTTGTGACTACATTTATTGAAACCACTTCAAATTGAAGATAGAGAACGTTACGTTACTGTAATACTCATAATTTGTTACGTGTTTGCGTGTGGATTACTGGAACCATGTCACTGAGAACATTGACTAAGGTAGTAACACATTACTTAGTTAAGTACGAGTGTGATGGAAAAGTGCAAGTTCGTTCAAGAGGATTCATCAGGACAGACAACGAAGAACGCGTAAGTACATTTCACATGATACATGTACCCGTAATTACTTTTACGCTATTTGCAGTAGTGTCTATATGTATTCGTCTAATATGATGAGAGCAATTTTACATGAAATGTTATCCATAATGATTTTAACCTCAATCTTGAGTCAAGCCTACAAATGAAAGTATAATAATTTTATGTCCGTGCAAAAGCTAACTGGAGGGCGCACTGTGTCAGCAAGATCAACGAGATCTTACGCCGACCCGTCAGGCAACGATCTATATCTGTTGACGTACAGCCCATGGAGTCTCTGGAGTCACCTTCACTGGATACCTCATTTTTCCTTTTCCCATAGGTCGCCTGCAAATTTAAGTGTAATATACATGTATATTGTCTTGAGATTCGTGTACATAGGTTTATTGGTAGGTGTAGTGTCCATATTGATTTGATGTAGGTTTTGTCTGTATGTCTGTCTGTATGTATGACTGTGTAAGTATGTGCTCATGTATATGTGTCTGTTATGTAAATTGTGTATATATAATAGATTTTGTTTGAATAAAAATGTTCAATTGTGCCTGGTTTGTAAGAAAAAAAAAATTAAGCGAACGTGAAACGTGCTTTTTTTGCTTTTGTATATAATGTAAATTGTATGTAAATAAAGTTCAGTTTTGCACCGTGTTTTGTCCTTGATATGCAAACAATAAAATCTCACCATAACATGCTTAGATTTTCCTTGACAAATTTGCGTCAATTCTATGTACATGTACATGTTATTGCAAATTGATCAATATCACCAATTCTTGAAGTTTCAATTTTTTTTTTTGTACACAAATGTATCGAAATGAACTCGTTATCAAACAAAGAACAGGTATATAAATAGTCACTCGTCAACATGACAACTGATCTTTTTGGATGAATATGATATTAAAATATCGCTATATTGAATACTTTCTGTGCGTGTCTAGAATTCACGAATTCGTATTAGAATTAATAAAATAGATACCGGAAATAACAAAAATAGTCTGATATCAGAGTACATGTAATATATTCATGTATGTGTGGGTGATTCGCTTTTTATTGACAGGTCCGTCAGCGTCATGTAGACGGCATAACATATTCATGTAATTGTTGGCGAGCTATATATGTACACAAACGCGCAAGCGTTTTCCCAATGTTAACAAAAACATAATCCCTTAAATAAACAACAAGCGGAACTTCATGCAGAAACAATAGAAACACTCGAACAAAGAACAGGTATACAAATAGTCTCTCGCGAACATGACAACTGATCTTTTTGGATGAATATGATAATAAAATATCGCTTTATTGAAAATGTCTATGCGTGTCTCAAATTCGTATTAGAAGTAATAAAAATAGATACCGGAAATAACAAAAATAGTCTGTTATCAGAGTACATGTAACATGTTCATGTTATTGTTGGCGAGCTATATATGTACACAAACGCGCAAGGTTTTCGCAATGTTAATGAAAAAAACATAATATCCTTTAAATAAACAACAAGTGAAACTTCATGCAGAAACAATAGAAACAAAACATGAAGCATTAAACGCAGACTATACTTGCATGTACGATCTCAATATGAGACAGGTAAACTGAATCTGTAACGAGGGTAAACACAAGACAAACGAGAGGAACATTTGGCTTTTTTTTACAATAATTTTTTTTATACAAATGTAACAATACAATTTTCATACTTTGCGAATAGTATACTGTATTAAATATCGAACTGTACTTGTTCATTCACATGAACCTGTATTTCGCCGCGACCCACCGTGACCGCGGTGGTCCACCGCGGTCACGGCGATCCACCGTGAGATTGATTTCCCGATAACGCCCGTGGTGATCACCCACCATCACCACGATTCTATCGCGGTGGAACCACCTTCTAATCGCGGTGATTTTCCACGCCGACGAAAAATTGTACACGGTGGGTCTGTGTTTTAAGCAGAAATCACGCTAGATGTAGTGTACCAGTCCCATTATAAGTTTTTTTTTTTTTTTTTTTTTTTTTTTTTTTTTTTTTTTAGAGTTTAGAGTTTATTTCAAAATACATTAGGCTTTAAAGCCGTGAGTACACATATATTACAACACAATATTGTCAAACGTGGTCAATGACGTACAGGCATATAAATAACTGTATTCTGCAATACCAAGTTAAACATTTACATAATATGAATAACAAAACGAAAATCGTATTAAGTTTTTAACATGCTAGTACAACAAATTCTTGTACATGTAGTTAAATGCTATGAAAAATAACATGTAATCTGAGACATACAGTAGTTATATGGAAAAAAAAACTATTGATAATATAATTATGTTCTCAATTTTTTTTTTTTTTTTTTTTTTTTTTTTTTTGGAAAATAACATTTATTTCACAGCTCCATACCGTACAGAGTTTTTTTGTGTTAGTTTCATTTTTATGTGTTAGAAACAATTGTCAATGATGTAGATACACAAACATTCCATATGATGTAGCAGTTAACACATTACAAAATACATCTATTACTTAGTAAATACTGTTTACAATGGATTAGCTGTACTGCAAATATTTGCAGCAAATCATGCTGCAAAAATATTTGAGTTTGCAGAGTAAAGAAAAAAAAACAATTGAAAAAATTGAACACAGTGTACTGACAATATATAATAAGGTTAGTGTATATTTTAATATCATATTAGCATACTTTTGGGTTCATTGTATCAAGAGTCTTACAACTGACCAATTCGGAAACTCGTTCTCACACCAAGTGTGTTTTTGGATTTCCCATGCTATCTGCAGATTTTTCTTAAGTCCTTGAATGGTCGGAATTCTATTTGATTTTTTACACATACAAATGTACCTTTTTGTTTGAAGTAACAAAATGTTTACATGAGTCATTTTTTCGTTACAAATTCCAAGAAGCATGTCTTGACATGAAAGTGAAGGCAAGTTAATATGATTTAAGGCTATCTCATTTTTGATATGGTTAACAATTGGCTGTATGTGTTCACATTCCCAGAACAGATGAATTAATGTCTCCTCATGTGTCTTGCAAAAAGTACACATGTTGTCGTTTACAATTTTCATTTTATGTAACAAAGATCTAGTTCCTAAAATTCTATGTACAATTCTAGTCTGCAACCATTGTATGTATGTGTCTCTGGAGACTCTAAAAACAAAACTGTGCGTATACCTCCAATCTATATTATCAAAAGTTCCATTCCATTTAATTTGACTTGAAGGTTTTTCATTGTTTAAGATAAATTTGTTATAAGCCGTTTTATTATGATTTTTTGCTAAAACAATTTCATTTAAATAAAATGAAATAAATACACCTTTGATATTGGGTTTACTTGTATCTCCGGAAGCAAAACCAGATTTTCTAAAGAACTCAGACACAGCTTTTTTAAATCCTTCGTAAAATAGAAAATTCAATTTTTTCCCGGTACAGGTTTCAATATCTTGTTTATTCCTAAACTCTCCAGATGAGCATAATATGTCTCTTACATATCGAATTCCTCTGTCATACATATTTTTTTCATAAATATATTTCAAGCCAATCTGAAAATTGTTATTATAGAATAATGGCATGTTCAATATATCATCAAATTTACAAACTTTCATTTTATTCATATACATACAATAATATGTAAGAACATCCTTCCAGAAGCAATTACGCAAACAATTTACAATTTTCTCGACATAAGCACTCCCCATGTTTAACATTTTTTTTACATCGAACAAGGAATATACTAGTTGAAAACATTTACCTGTACATGTTGCAATTTTCTTTATCCAAGTTAATTTCATACTTTTTTCAAAAGAGAAAATATCAAGCATATTAAGTCCACCGTCTTCATAAGGTTTAATTAAAACATTGTGTTTAATTTTTATAGGTCCATCCCAAATGAAATTGTGAAAGCAATCATGTATTTGCTTTAATATTTTTGATCCTGGGCTGGGAAGAGCAATGAACAAATGTGTGAAAAGAGGAAGTAACAAAGATTTTACTACGGTAATTTTCCCTAATGGTGTCATATTTCTTCTTTTCCAAAAGTTTATACTATTTTGTAAATTTGTCAACTTACTAGAAAAATTTAGGTCTATTATCTTTTCCAAATTTACATCAAATATAATGCCCAACACTTTAAAACGTGTGGTACCCCAAAGAAGTTTGTACTTAGTTTTAATTGAGTGGGTACTGTATTTCTTGGATCCTATCCATATCAAATGTGTTTTGTCATAGTTAATTTTTAGACCAGATTCTATTGCAAATGTTTGGAGTAAATCTAGTGCAGCATTAAGTGAATTGTCAGATCCATCCAGTAGCAGGGATGTGTCATCTGCAAATTGGGAAATTTTATATTCAACATTTTCAATTCTGATTCCTTTAATTTGTTTTGAGTTCCTTATGTTAATTGCTAGAATTTCAGCACATAATATAAAAATATAAGAACTGATTGGGTCACCTTGACGGCAACCTCTTTCAATTTTAATGAATTCCGAAAGATACCCATTGATCTGTATAGCTGTCATGGTGTTGTAAAGGAAAAGAGAGATCCATTTTCTGAACATTGTACCAAACTTAAAGTGTAATAGAGTTTTCTCAATGAAATTGAATGATAACGTATCGAAGGCCTTTTCAAAGTCTAGCGTCATTAATAGTCCTGGTATTTTGTTGTCTTCTGTATATTTTAATATATCATATAAAAGTCGCGTATTTTCCCCTATATATCTTCCTTTTATGAAGCCAGTTTGCTCGTTTGAGATTAATTTGTCAAGAACTGTTTTTAATCTATTGGCAATCGTACCTGAAGCTATCTTGTATACAACATTTAAAAGTGTTAATGGTCTTAGATTTTGTAAGAAATGTCTTGGTTTATTGTCTTTTGGTATGCAGGTGATGATTCCTTCCTTTTGAGTTACAGATAAAGATCCTGAAATAAAAGCATAATTCAGACTTCTTAAAATGAAAAACTTAATATCGTTCCAGAAAACTTTAAAAAATTCTGTTGTGAAACCATCTGACCCTGGGCTTCTATCATGTTTCATATTTTTTAAGGTGGCTGAGATTTCCTCTATTGTCATCAAGCCCTCCAATGTTTGAGATTGGTCATAACTTAATTTTATTGTCTGTATTCTGTTAAGATCATCAAAAATATCACTATTGTAACTGTTTTCATTTGTTGCAGCTTTGGTGTATAATGTCTTATAATATTTAGCAGCTTCTATTAAAATTTCATTTTGGTCATATATGTGTTGGCCATCATCGTTTACTATATAAGGTATTGTTTTGCTAGATGAATGTTGCTTTTCTAAATTGCAAAAAAATTGTGTAGGTTTTTCACCTTCATTGATCCACTTGGCTCGTGATCTAATAAAAGACCCTTTCATTTTTACATCCCGTATTTCTGAAAGTTCTTGATGCAATGAATTAAGCTCCTCAGAATTTGATTCATTTATGTTTTTTTCTAGTTGTTCAATTTTTTTGACAAGAAGATCTTCTCTATCCCTCCTCTGTTTGCATTTGTAAGATGAAAAAGATATTGTTTTGCCTCTAATCTCCATTAGCAGGGTTTCTAAAAATAATTGGTCGTTAATAGTGAAATGTAACAAGTTATTGTCAATAATATTCAATGATTCAGTATTGTAAACAGGCAAACAGTATTGTTTTTTAATTTCTTCTATTTTTAATTTAATACACTGGAGGTATTCTTCATCATATAATAGAGAGTTATTGAACTTCCAAAGTCCCTTGCCATGGTTTACTTCATAAATATTTAAATTTAAAGTTATAATTGAATGGTCAGATTTGTAGCTTCCTTTAATATCCGATTGCCTTATATGTGTTAAAAGATTACTTGTGACAAGGAAGAAATCTAGCCTGCCTTGCTGTAGAGTATTAGGTTTTCTCCATGTATATTGGTTAACATCTCCATTCATTAATCTAAATGTATCTATCAAGCCTCTATCATTTATAACAGAAGACAACAAATCCCTAGACTTTTTGTTATTATCCAGGCTTCTATAATTAACATAATCTAATTTAGTATCTAAGACAAGGTTGAAATCACCACACAAAATAAAAATCTCATTTCCAAATGAGTCTATTTTCAAAAACATCTCATTGTAAAAAAGTGGATTATCATTATTAGGCCCATACAAAGTACATAATGTTAATCGTGTTGTCTCAAATGTTAAATCTAAAATTAAATAATTCCCATACTGATCCTTTTCAGAGTTATGTACTTTTACTGATATATTTTTTTGAAATAAAATACACACACCCCTAGAGTTAGAAGTACCATGACTAAAATAACAATCACCATCCCACTGCATATAAATCTGTTTTTCCACAGATGGGGTAAAATGACAATCCTGTAAACAATATACTTGTGCTTTTTGTTTTTTTAAATAGTCAAACATGTCATTTCTTTTTTTACTGTCATTAAGTCCGCGACAGTTGTAAGATACAATTTTTAAGTCAGCCATTGTTATAAAATTTTAGATTATTCATTTGATTTATCATACAACACAAGAACCCAGTAATCAATAATCTTGAAGAGTCAATGATGAGCACATAAATATTAAAAATATATACAGAATATAATAAGTTGTTCATTACACATGTGTCCTGAACAGTGATTAAACAGAACATGAAACGAGTGAAAAAGAAAAGCTTGCTGGTTTTACAAATAACTCAGTTTCTAGGTTTAAAAGGCATACTGAAGTATAGCATTGTAAAAACAGTTGTTGTCATAATACAGTACTCTTCACAGAGAAATAACAAAATAATGATTAAGAACAATTTTCATATACCAGTAACGAATAAGTATATTGAGGCTTACTTACAGTAACAAAAAGTTAGTTACTTAACTATGATGATTTTACAGAGCATATACTACACTCACAACACCTAGCGTCAGTTAATGAGGTCGGTATTGGGAAACACCTTTACTAAAAATAGAGTGCGTGTATACAGTCCAATGCTCATTCACCATGAATATTGGAAAAACCTTGGTCTAAAAATAGATTATCAATACAATCCAATGACAAGTGGCAACTTTAAAGCAGTGCATTCACACAGGGATTATTCAACAAGGTATTCTGTTTAGCATCATAGTTTGTTATTATTTATAAGAAAACAGCCAACAAAAAGAAATAATACAACCACTGCTAGATCGCAGATATTGATATAATATAGCTTCAATAATTGAACAACTGCTAGGTGGCAAATATTAATATATGGTCAAAAATAGACCCACAGCTTGATGGTAAAATTTGATAGCAATATACATGTAAATGTGTAATAATAGCAATTTGTTAATGTTGCAAATAACATCAACAACAACAAAAGTTAGCATAGTTTCAAGACTATCAATTGGTGAGAATATAAATAGATAGACAATGATATACACTTATCTAGCATCGTAACTGAACAAAACAGTCTGACAAATAGCCAAAGAAGTGATGTTTAAGCAGGTCTAGACCGTTTTATATTATTATGTTGTAATCAACTTGAATATAGTGGTGATATGCAGAAAAGTACTCGGTGATAATATAAATAGATAGACAATGATATACATTTATCTAGCATTATGACTAAACAAGAACAGAACAATTTGACTGATAACCAAAGAACTCGTGCTTAAGCAGGTCAAGACCGTTTTATACAGTTATGATGTAATCAACATGAATAAAGTGGTGATATGCATAAGTCCCATTATAAGTTGTAGTCCAAAATAAACAGCCTTGTAAATACCAGTCCCATTATAAGTTGTGGCCCAAAATAAACAGCCTTGTAAATACCAGTCCCATTATAAGTTGTGGTCCAAAATAAACAGCCTTGTAAATACCAGTCCCATTATAAGTTGTGGCCCAAAATAAACAGCACTGTAAATACCAGTCCCATTATAAGTTGTGGCCCAAAATAAACAGCCTTGTAAATACCAGTCCCATTATAAGTTGTGGCCCAAAATAAACAGCCCTGTAAATACCAGTCCCATTATAAGTTGTGGTCCAAAATAAACAGCCTTGTAAATACCAGTCCCATTATAACTTGTGGCCCAAAATAAACAGCCCTGTAAATATCAGTCCCATTATAAGTTGTGGTCCAAAATAAACTGCGTTGTAAATACCAGTCCCATTATAAGTTGTGGCCCAAAATAAACAGCCCTGTAATTACCAGTCCCATTATAAGTTGTGGTCCAAAATAAACAGCCTTGTAAATACCAGTCCCATTATAAGTTGTGGTCCAAAATAAACAGCCCTGTAAATACCAGTCCCATTATAAGTTGTGGTCCAAATAAACAGCCCTGTAAATACCAGTCCCATTATAAGTTGTGGTCCAAAATAAACTGCGTTGTAAATACCAGTCCCATTATAACTTGTGGCCCAAATAAACAGCCTTGTAAATACCTGTCCCATTATAAGTTGTGGCCTAAAATAAACAGCCTTGCAATTACAATTGTGAGTGTTTTTTTTTCTTCGTTTTTTTTTTTCATTGTTGTTTAAAAACTTTTTTCTAATGTAGTGTTCACAGTTTTGTGTATACTGTCATAGGGAGAAAGTGGATTAACTTCATTAGGTTAGTTGTTTACATAATTAACAAGGAACTTTAATGGAAATTCACAAATCTTTAATTTTCCTGACTTTCTTGTACATTTCATATATTTGCAATTTAAGTGAAGAAAAGATAAAGATAATTCTTAAGTATTATGTTGTTTGCAGGATAGAAAATTAACTATCAAATACACTTGCATTTTTTTGGAAATTACTTTTCTGTTTGTTCACAAAAAAACAAACCCAAACTAAACAAACAACAAAAGCATTTACAACTGTTTGACATAATAATGTGGAAATTACAGATGTGTGCAATCATACGTTTTATGTCATTTACTGGTTCCACATTCATTCATCCAGTCATTATAACAGTCACCATGACAGGACACACATACTGCATCTTATATACTGAACCAAGAAAGAACCTTTCGTCAAGTACATGCAAAATTGTCACTGTTGCGTAAGAGATGTACACACATAAATACATGTGGTTATTGTAAAATCGTTCTTCTTTGCGAAATCCTATCAGTTAACCACAGTTGAGTCATAACACAAACTTATACAACAAACAAAAGTTCTCAGTCAAATCTATTCAAATGTTAAAAAATTATCTACATTCAAACTTAGCGAAAGTTTCTATTTGGGTTCAGTATGTGTAGATCTTGTTTGCGCTAAGAACCAAAAATAAGTAGGCAAATGTGTTTGATTTTGCATAAATAACAGTTATTTTGAAATATTTCATGCAGAAAATGTGACAAAATACCTCATTTTCAAATAATTTCCAATCTTCTTAGTGGCCATTTGCTAGTTTTGCTATGGAAACACTTACATAAAGATTCATTCAAAAGCTTTATTAGAACTTTCTATATATGTTTTCCAGGACATGTTGCCGTGACTTCGCAGGAAGGGTAGGCCATTTCCTAGCCTGACCGTCTCCATGTGGCTTTTGATAGGTAAGAATGCTACCACTCGTAAACTTGAGTCACAGACAGTCACGGACTGTCTCCATGTGGCTTTTGATAGGTATGAATGCTACCACTCGTAAACTTGAGTCACAGACAGTCACGGACCATCTCCATGTGGCTTTTGATAGGTAAGAATGCTACCACTCGTAAACTTGAGTCACAGACAGTCACGGACTGTCTCCATGTGGCTTTTGATAGGTATGAATGGTACCACTCGTAAACTTGAGTCACAGACAGTCACGGACTGTCTCCATGTGGCTTTTGATAGGTAAGAATGCTACCACTCGTAAACTTGAGTCACAGACAGTCACGGACTGTCTCCATGTGGCTTTTGATAGGTATGAATGCTACCACTCGTAAACTTGAGTCACAGACAGTCACGGACCATCTCCATGTGGCTTTTGATAGGTAAGAATGCTACCACTCGTAAACTTGAGTCACAGACAGTCACGGACTGTCTCCATGTGGCTTTTGATAGGTATGAATGCTACCACTCGTAAACTTGAGTCACAGACAGTCACAGACCGTCTCTATGTGGCTTTTGATAGGTATGAATGCTACCACTCGTAAACTTGAGTCACAGACAGTCACGGACCATCTCCATGTGGCTTTTGATAGGTAAGAATGCTACCACTCGTAAACTTGAGTCACAGACAGTCACGGACTGTCTCCATGTGGCTTTTGATAGGTATGAATGCTACCACTCGTAAACTTGAGTCACAGACAGTCACGGACCGTCTCCATGTGGGAGTTACGGGACATTCGCTCCTCTGCTTGTGTCAGAATCACAGGACTGCATAATTCACATTCAGAAGACATAAAATGGATCTGATTTTAGAATTGGTGCAAATTTTATAGGACATTCGGTCCTGCTTATACCTTAGATCATGTACAGGACCGGGTGAAAATAACTAGTCAGGCAGTCCTCACAATAATTGGTTGGAAGGACTTGCCCATTCGGGCATAAGCCATAAATTTTCACCTTGCCTGAATCCAGCTAAACTATCAACAAACAGGTGAGCCATTTTGGGTTACTCAATACTATTTTATGGGAAATTACCCATTTAGGTTTTCAGCTCACCTGAGCACGAAAAGCTCAAGGGTGAGCTATTTTGATCAGTCTGTGTCCAGCGTCCGTTGTCCGTCGTCAACACGTTACTTCAAACAACTTCTTCTCTGAAACCACTGGGTGGCTTTTAACCAAACCTGGGATGGTCCTTTAACAAATTCCTTCAATTTATTAGAATATATTGAGCACTGTTTTGCCATTGCAACCAAAAGCTTAAAAACTGAAAAAATCTTCTTGTCAGAAACCACTGGCTGGATAAGAGAATAGTTTTCAGAGAAATGTTCCTTGGGTGACCCTCTACCAAATTCCTTTAAATTATTTTCATTCTTTAAAAAAAATGGCCGCCAGGGGGCGGGACAGTTTTCCTAAAATGGCTATATTGAAAACTTTGAACATCTCCTTGTCTGAAACTGCTGGCTGGATTTGAAAATAGTTTTCACAGAAATCTTCTTTGGGTGACCATCTACCAAATTCCTTCAGATCACTTCTACGTCTGGCCACATACTTATACATGTTGTTATTTAACGCCAATTACTGTTAATGATTGAGATGGCGAGAGAATTTGTGCCATGATAGTGGCAGTTCTAGCTAAACTCAGGTGATCGACCCAGGGCCATCTGGCCCTCGTGTATTACTCTAGATGTATGTTTTTTATGCTATAATAGCGGCAATACATCTTTTTTCGGTTGTTACGGTTCGCAGAGGCCCTTTACATGCGTTATCCCATTTTTCGGGCGTCTGTGGACGTTAACGACCTCTAAAAGGTATATAATCCCTATAATGGTTAAAAACCGTTTACAGTTAAAGTAAGGGATTATCAATAACCTGTTACGAAAAGTGTCTCTATTTTGTTTCCAGGAACCATGGGATGTGGTCGCAGCCAGCAACAGTCCCCAATGCAGGGCAATGAAGACGACGAGACGTACAGCAAACCCGACGGACACAAGAAAAAGAAGAGCAAAGGTGCGTGCAAAAGACCTCAGCTTCTTGACCACCGTTATTTTCTAACTGAAATATTAATCTTTGTTTTAAGCTCACCTGAGCACAAAGTGCTCAGTGAGCTATTGGTATTGGGGACCTCTCCGTCGTCATGCGTCATCCGTATTCCGTCAACAATTTGGACCGTTATCTCCATAAAGACTACATTTTTTATTCAATCTTGACCTAACTTGCACAGTTTGTGTATGACCATACAATCTTGGATGGGATTGTTATTGGGTCAGATCACACCAGTAACACCAGAGTTATTGCCCCTTTTTCATGCAAAAAAAGTGCAAAAATGCCCTTTTCCAATGTACAGACTTTATTTTCCATCCAATCTTAACCAAACTTTCACAGTTCGTGTATGACCATCAGATCTCAGCAGACGCCAAAAATGGGCCAGATTGTTTTCAAACACCAGAGTTATTGCCCTTTGTTTATTAAAAAAATATACAAAAATGGTCATTATTCAGGATAGAGACTTCATTTTTCATCCAATCTTCACCAGTCTTGCACAGTTTGTCTATGACCATAAGATTAAAGGTGACGTCAAATATAAGCCAGATCGGACCAGAAACGCCAGAGTTATTGCCCTTTGTTTGTGAAAACAATAAGCAAAAATGGACATTATACAGGATTGAGACTTCATTTTTCTTCCAATCTTCACCAAATTTGATTTCCAACAGTTGCAAGACTTGCATGCAGTTATTTGTACATGCAACATTGATGTCTTCAGAGCCGGCATTAACATCATTTATCATCATTGGACAGGAAATTATCAAAGAAAAAGAAACACTTTACCTTATAGCACAGCCATAGCAATTATCGCATTGCAACTAGTTGTCCAAAACTGTTTGCGAAAAAGACATCAAAGTCTACTGTTTCTGCATTTTCCAGAATTGTCAATGACTTCATGAAAAAGGGTCAGGTAAGAATATCAAGAAAAATGATTTGAGAACCATTAGGCGTAAAAAAAAAAAATATGTTTGTTTCAGGTAACCTGTCCTACCCTAAAAAAAATGCCCCAACCCTAGAACATTTTATTGGGTTTGTCAGATTGATTTTTGGTTTATTTACAATAATTTTCAATAATTAAATGTGTTTTTGGATAAATAAGTGTTTTGTTTTGATAGTATCCACTTTTATAAAAAATGTTTAAGGATATTACTGATACGTTTTGAATTTTTATTCAGTTTTAGAATCTTCAAGTTGACCATTTACAAAAAAAAAAAAAAAAAATCCCGACCTATCTGCCCTAATTTTTTTGGGCATGTTACCTGAAACAAACATATTTTTTTTACGCCTTAGCAAAAAAAAGCGCACATCCACTACCCAACTCTTACTTTAGTCGGCCCATTGCACTAACCAATGTATTAAATCAAAATTGATCCTATCCCCCTCTGCGTATTGTTTAGATACCTTAATTTTCAAACCTGTCACAATGGTATGGTCTTCATCTGTACCAGTTCTCAGGTGAGCCCTTTTGGCCATCATTACCCTCTTGTTAGAATTTACACTTGAAAAAGAAAGAGCTAAGGTGAGTACAAAAACTAGGTCTGTCAGTGTGGGATCTCCTTATGACTGAAGAACTTGATTTATCATGTTTACTTACAGTATTTTTTTATGGCCAATGTTGGGCCCCATTTCGGCCCCATTCCCCTGCTTAAAAAGTATATATTTTCTCCCTTTTTGCCTTAAAATTCCCCTCAGAATGTAAGTTTTATTTGGAAAATAAATCTTGACCAAAATCAGACAAGAATTTGACCAAAACAGACAAAAATTGACTAAGATAGAGGAAATTTTCGTAAACAATCCCAGCAACTTTACATCAAACCAAGTTTGTGCATAATTTATCATTTGTAGCAAAACAATACATGAATGTTTTATATAATGTTTTATAACAAAGTAGAATATGAAATCGTAATAATGCTTTTCTTTAAAAAAAAATGCCCCTTTTGCCGTAAAATTCCCCATCTGTAGGGCCCCGCCACCTTTCCCACAAAGGTGAAACAAAACAACAGACAAACCGGGATCTGTTTGAAAATAATGACTTTTGGTGAATCGTTAGACAGGTTATAAACGAATCATTGTTTTCAGCATATTTCTATGTCAGTAGAGTGGTTTCGCTCCTTTATATACACTATTTTGTTATTAATCTCTACCTAGCTTATAGATTAACCATATTAACCATATTAAATTGAATATTGTTAATGTGACTGACATGTTTTAATACTTAGTCTTGCGATTATTATGAGTTCCCAAGTTCTGTTCTGATGGATGTATACTATTATTCATGTATTGATTTATTAAAGAATTAAATTTCCATTATAGTTTTCAACAAGCTATTTCCATATACTTTATACCACTGTAATGTTCGATATCCGTTTTCCAAATTTTAATTTGGTGGGCCTCTAAAAATTTGGAAGGGCTCCTAAATCAAGAACGCTAGGGGAGCACTCGGGCAACCAGACAAAATAAGTTAATTTCCATCTCTGCTACTAGGTTCATTGCTAAAATGGAATAAATAGGATTTCTTGTTATTCACAATGCTTGAAGCTAAAATTTACATGTCTGCATTCAAGGCCAACTAAGTTATTGTTACCATTGTTTTGACTTTAATGTTATTGCCTCGCAAACTCAGTATCATGTGTGTTAGAATAAGACATCAACCATAGAGTATACTGTTTTATTATATGCCTATTATTTTTCTGCCATCAATCTATACTGTATTCAACATTCAAATACAGGAAACCGTATTCGCTAGTAGCGTTTTATTTTTCCGTATTATACTAGAAGCCCGTGTTATGCACCTATCAATATTTTCCCCCAGGGGGGGAGTGGCGGGCTGATGGTCTAATTCCCCACCCGAGAGCCAAGTATATTTGTCTAAATCCCCTCAGTGGGAGATGCTATAATTATGTATATCAAATGGTCCGGAGGCCTGTATTGTCGGGATTTAGAATCTGACCAACGTCTATTACCACGGGACCCGGAATCAGTTGGAATGTCAAAATTCCGCCTGTCAGGAATCACTTACCGTATAGTCCTGTATAGCCCCCCCCCCCCATTGCATTGAATTGATACAATGTTCTCAATAAAGTTTTTCGTGACAGTGAAAAAAGATATTACATTTTCGAAGAAAAAAAGCCATGAAACGTGCCAATAATACCATAAATAATGTCTGAATTGTACAACCATACTCAAACTGCATGATTTGTCTATGTTTGATGTCTTATTCTAATTAAAAATAATACAGTGTTTGCCCATCATTTTGCGCATTTGAGTTTTTATGTGTGTACACTATTAGATGCATTTTATACTTCACTTTTCTTGCACTTTCTTGACTTCAGTATTTCCATTTAGAGTTTGTGTAGGCATGACGATGAAATGTTATACATTAATTCATGTTATGAAACATTGTACATGAATTCCTTTTCGAAGTGACATTTTCATGCTGTGAATATAAATATCGTAATTAGATACTATTTTGAAGTTAGTCATGCCATATCTGTGGATGTGCTACTGGAATATAGCCTTTAGTGTTAGGAAAGTATCTCCGATAAACTGGATTTGACTTGCAGTTACCTGTAAAAGGTGTATTTTTAACATACTTTTTAGAACCTAATTCATGCTCCGGTGACCTCATGAAACTGTGTTATTTGTCAGTTGTTCGTTTTTCTTTTCATCTTGAAATGTTCTACTGGTAACCCAAAATAGCCTGTAGTATCAATCACCTTTTTTATGCCCACGGCATCTTGATGCAGGAGGCATATAGTGATCGTCTTGTCCGTCCTTCCGTCCGTGACAAGGTTAAGTAGATTTTACCGTTTCGTCTAGCGCCAACACCGCTTACTACAACACTTTGATTCTTACACAGTTGTTGCTTATGACCATTCCCTATCCACCCATATCACCCAACCTCAGTTTGACCTTGACCTAATTTGGACTTATAATAATTCAAAAGTGCCATTTCTTGGTTAACTAGAGTTGACCGTTTCGTCTAGCACCAGCAACGCTTACTACAACACTTAGATATTTACATAGTTGTTACTTATGACCATTCCCAATCCACCCATATCACCCAACCTCACTTTGACCTTGACCTAATTTGCACTTAAAATAATTCAAATGGGCTGTTTGTTGGTTAACTAGATTTTACCATTTCGTCTAGCACTAACACCGCTTGCTACAACACTTGGATACTTACACAGTTGTTGCGGATCCCCAATCCACCCATATCACCCAACTTTACTTTGACCTTGACCTTGAACTAATTTGGACTTAAAATAATTAAAAAGTGCTATTTCTTGGTTAACTAGATTTTACCGCTCCCAATCCACCCATATCACCCAACCTCACTTTGACCTTGACCTAATTTGGACTAAGAAATGGGCTACCCAGCACCAACAGGGGGCATGTGTGTTTATTAAACACAGAATCTTGTTTCGTAGCAGGGGTGGCAAAATCAAATGTCCAAGTTGTCCGAGTCGTACATTTGTACGTCTGGGCAACTGAATTTTTTTCAATCAAGTCCGTGGACAACCATTTTCTTGAGAAAACAGTTCGGAGAAAAAAAAAATCAAGCCGAATTTCAGTTTCGCAAAACCGGTTGTTAACATGCGTTTGCATTGTCTGTGCTATTTGTGGAGAAAAACGTGTGCTATATACAGAGTAAAGCGGCCCAAATATACATGGAACTCATTGAAAAGCGTCCACATTTTCAACATACGATCTGACTTTTAGGCTGCAGTGTAGACGGGTTTTTATTTTTTAGCACTCATAACGGAATTTATCATGTTGCATTAAAATAAACAAAACTCAGTCTGCAATCTTATTTCAGACGACTTTTACGGTAAACAATGGAACGTTTTTTAATAAAATCTTCAACTTCGGAACAGAAACCTGAAGCTTTGAATAGTCCACAACCCCCCAAAAAGCTAAAAAAGATTATGATAAGAAATACGATTCAACAAAACGTACAAAAAGTTTTCAGCAAACTTGGCTTAATGATTTCCCATGGATAAAGTATGCACTATGCAGATATCAAAATCAAACAAGACATACACATTTTGATTTATTGCAGAAAATCATTCGATACGTGCATTTTTATATATATACGGACAAGTGGATTTCATCAACGGACAAGTTAAATTTCATAATTAGTTACGTAGAGGAGACCTTTAGTGAAAGTATTAACTAAAGAAATATTTGAGGCGTGTTGTGGGAAAACTGGGCTTTCAATGCCCGTGCGCAAAGTGTCATCTTGGATCAGTCTTTACAGTCTGCACAGGCTAATCCAGGATGGTACTTTCCTTCTACAGCGGATTTATGTTTAGAAGAGACTTCCTTGAAACAGAAAATACCATACAAACAGAAAGTGTTGTTCTGGACTGCACTGTCTAATCCAGGGTGACACTGTACGCACGTGCATTAAGCCTGGGTTTCCAACGACACACCTCAATTGTAGGTTAAACTCGCGTAGACCTTTATAGAAACAGCTTAAAATAAGTGTAAACTTGGCTCACAAGAACTGCGATATTCCTAATGACTATATTAATTTGTGTAGGTTAAACTTGTGGATAACTTTATATGACATGAGCTTCAAATTAGTGTAAACATGTCTCAGAAGCACTAATATACTCATGCTTACTGTGATATTTGTTTAAAACAGAAAAGACACAAAATATATAAGGATATAAAGGTACATTTAGAAAAAGACACAAAATACATAAAAACATAAAAGCACGTTCCATAACGTACTGCCTTGCTTGATCATCCACGTATGGTACTTAATAAACAGTATGAATCACAGTCGAAATGCAATACTACAAATCAGCTTGGCAGATCTGGATTTGTTTGTTGTATGTCATTTACAGATTCAGGCTTTCATTAGGATGAGACCTGAATATTTTTTTGCAGGAACACATGTTCATTAAATCACAAACATAAAAGGAAAATGGATGGAACCAGTCTGCTCGTTAGTAGTCTTTGTAGTACGTGTACCTCGATTCGCAGTTTTGCGTTTTGACTGTGTTTCAAATATTATACAATTATAGAACAGATTTTTCATTTCAGGAGAGAAGAAAGATCACAAACATGTGAATAGTCATCTTTCAAACAGCTCTGAAGAAATTAGTTCAAAGGCAACAAAGACGAAAAGTTCTCCGTTAAAGATTGCAGCAAATTTGTCGAAACCTCCATCACCGAGTCACGTAAATGGGTCATCAGGGTCAGCCAAGGTCACGCACATAGACGTCGATATTCAGGGACATAAATCCCATAAAATGGTAATAAGAGGTGAAGACATACCTGGGCCTTATTCACCAACCCATTCTTAGACTTAAGAATAAATAATAGACATAGAATAAGGAATAGACTTAGACCCTAGAAAAAATACTTGTGTGTTTGCATGTAATCTGGGTACCAATGTTGCTTATGTCATTAATAAATCATTCTAAATAAAGAATGCTTAAATTTGGGATGGTTAATACCAGGTAAACTTCAAATTAACAATTTTTTAGAACAGAACCGTTCCAGGAGTATACTTTATTCTTAAGTCTTAAGTCTAAGAATTGGTTAGTGAATAAGGGCCTAGTTCAAGCATTTCAGTTTGCCAGAGAATCTCTTTCCTTTGATGCTTTCAAGACTTGATTTTGATTCTAGTATTGATCGACAATAACCTCACATGGCCATTTATGCATCAGCTATTGACTTGTTTTTGCATGTGCAACAGAGCAATGGGGTCATCAAGTGTGAGTGGTGTATTGGAGTCTGGGGGTTGTCATGAATCTTATAGGGAATGGAGGAATTAGAGAAAACCCCAGAACCTGAAAAATCTCTGGTTAAAGGCTCTATGATACTAGATTGGTTCTAAATTTCAGGATCACTTGATCTTTGTTGCACTTTCTGGATATATCTTGGCTAGTGAAGGTCATTTACATATAAATTTAAGGTTCTCATGATCACAGTCACACATTCAATATAATAATATTCTATCTTGGCTAGTTATGGCTTGGGAATATCGTGGCTTGGGTATATGCCGTTAAATCTCAGGATCACTTGATCCCAGTCCCATTTTCAGGATACATCTCGGCTAGTGAATGGTATATGCCATTTAAATTAAGGATCATTGATCCACGTCCCATTTTCAGGATACATCTCGGCTAGTGAAAGGTATATGCCATTTAATTTCCGGATCGCTTGATCCCAGACCCACTTTCCGGATTCATTTCGGCTAGTGGAAAGTATAAGCCATTTAATTTCAGGATCACTTGATCCCAGTCCCGTTTTCCGGATTCATCTCGGCTAGTGGAAGGTATAACCATTTAATTTCAGGATCGTTTGATAACAGTCATATTCTCAGGATGCATTTCAGCTAGTGAATGGTATATGCCTTTTAATTTCAGGATAACATGATCCTAGTGACACTGTCAGGATACATTTCAGGTTGTGAAAGGTATATGCCATTTAATTTCAGGATCATCTGATCCCAGTCACACTTTTAGGACATAATCATGGCTAGTGAAAGGTATATCACTTTTCATTTCAGGATCACCTGATCCCAGTCACCATTGTGGGATATATCTCAGCTAGTGCAATGAATATCCCTTTTAATTTCAGGATCACCTGATCCCAGTCACTATTGTGGGATATATCTGAGCTAGTGCAATGGATATCCCTTTTAATTTCAGGATCACCTGATCCCAATCAAGGTGCCTACGCGGGATGGTAAGGAGTTCACAGGGCGGAAGGACATCCAGGTCACCCACAGCCAGATTGAGTTCTTCAAAATGCTGGACGAGAAAATTGCACAGGTTGTATTGGGGTTTCCAACTGGCTTTCGATATTTCTGTTTATTTTGTTCAGTTCTCGGCAAGAAAACTGTACGGGGTGTATTCGGGGTTCCAACTTTTCTTCTCTGGATGCTTCTGTGTATTTTGTTCTTCAAAATGCTGAATGAGAATATGCACAGGTTGTATTAGGTTTTCAACAACTTTTCACCAAAAAAACATAGTCACAATGCTATCCTGTGTGACAGTGTCAGTGTACAGTGAAATCTGGAAATGGGACATGTTTGGTCAAAACCAGGTCAATAGGTCAAATATAAAATAATATATTTACACCCAGAACCCCCTGTCAGATGTATTTCTTCAAAATGCTGTTTGAGGAAATAGCTCAAGTTTGCTCAGGGTTGCATCTTTTCTCTTAATGTTGCCTTTTCTGTTTGTAAATGAGTAGTCTTGTTAAACCCTTTTTGGGTGGGTGTGATGTGTGTTTTGAATCACATCCTCAAAAATTTATTGTTTGTGATATTGGTAAACATAGTTTTATAAAACATGTTCCATTGCAGGGTGATGACTATTCCTCAGCGTTTAGTACACGGGCGAATTCCAGAGAAAACTCAATAGAAGATTCACTGGAACATGTTCTGGAAGTATCGGAAACTAATCTAGAATATGAACCCAATATAGTGAAGAGTGAACTCTAGCATAGAGTCGTCCATTATGTGTGTGTTTGTGTCATTCGTGTTTTAGTTTTGGATATCAGCCGATGTGTTGAGAACTTGTGTCATTGTTTCATTGGAATCAGTCACAACGATCTGAAGCTACAACTGTAGCTGTTGTCTTGGTAACCATCCACTGCCAGAGCTGTTTCTGCAAATAGTTCATTTGGATACCACTAACAACAAACTGTGTGGTTTAGGCTGGTATTCTCAAAACTTAACTTTAAGATGTTGCTAAGTGACAATTTCAGATAAAAATGTTTATGTGAAATCCAAAGATTTCTGTTTGAAAAAGTAAATTACTAAACATCTAAGCAATATGTACTAATATAAAACATTTTTATGCACATAAACACACCCAGAAGTTTAAGGAATTCTATGTGTTTAAGAAATGTATGTATGTGTTCCCTAAGGAGCTTTGTGAATATGGGCCCATGCATGCAGATCTTGTGTATGCCAAAAAAAAAAAAGTGTTTCGGGCAACCCGACCCTACCTAGCGAACAAAAACCCGACCCGAGTTTTAAGCGACAATTGTTTTCCGGTAAATCCGTATGCATCAGATTTTAGATAATTTTCAATGCTTTTTTACCGAAATGTGTCTTTGAAAAAAGGGTTTAAAAAGAATCAATTCCTACCCAACCTAACTTTTTTTAGACCATTGTCCGAAACACACAATTTTTTGGGGGGCCTTAGCTGTCATGGATCAGATCACAGTCACCTAATATTGTGAGATTACCCCTTGTAACAGATACCAAGCCAGGTTTTCAGTGCAGATTTCGTGGTACTTCATTGTCAGAAGAAAGATTGCAAGGATGTTAGGAATGAAGGGTTCAAGCAGCATTTTGTTGTCATGGATACCAAGTCAAGTCTTCAGCACAGATTTCATGGTACTTCGTTGTCAACAGAACAGTTGCAAGCAGGTTGAAATAAAGACAGATCTTTTGTCAGTTTTTCTATGAAGATAAAACTTCATCAACTTGAAATGTACAATCGTCATAGCATCACTTCTCATGATCACACACGAAGGTATCAGCCTTAGAATATGTTTGGTTTCTTGAATGAATGGTAGCGATAGGCTAGAGGACATAATTATATATCATCTGAAATATCTGAAGTTCATTCTCTGGGTGTTGTGTATGTTTTATTGGGTGTCATATATAATTTCATCTCATCTGGCAAACTTATAAGCTATGCTGCACAAGAATTATTGTCAAATACCCGGTTAGAGTTACTAAAACTTTTAACGGCTTAAAATTAGCTAAAACTGTGTGTTTTTGGTGTTTTTAGTGCATAGTATATAATGCATTTACAATACTGAAGCTAATAAAATAATTTTAGTATTGATCAATAATTATATTTAGGTATATCTAAAAAAGGAAAGTAAGCTTTTGTTCAGCCTTACATTTATCGTAAGAAGAATTCAACTCATCAGTACATGTGTATGTATTTTATTCTTGCCCTATCAACAAAGCATAATGTTTGGATGGCATAATGTAGCAAGTTTATTATATCAAGATACATGATTATATGTATGTTGATGTATGTTATTAGCAATAAATCTTGCCATATCATAGATTTTTAAATACAAATGAGGCGTGTCGTGGGAAAACTGGGCTTAATGTATGTGACAACACTTTCCGCCTTTTAGCTCACCTGAGCTCGAAGTGCTTGGTGAGCTGTTGGTATAGGGGACCTCTCCTGTGTCGTCCGTTGTCTGTCGTTCATGTGCCATCAACAGTTGGGTTGGTATTCAGGCTGGAGACTTCACTTTTTATCCAATCCTAACCAAACTTGCACAGTTTGTGTATGACCGTAAAATCTCGGATGGGATAGTTATTGGGTCAGATCACACCAGTAATACTAGAGTTATTGCCCCTTTTTCATGTAATGAAGTGCAAAAATGCCCTTTTCCAATGTATAGACTTTATTTTCCATCCAATCTTAAGTGCTTGGTGAGCTGTTGGTATAGGGGACCTCTCCTGTGTTGTCCGTTGTCTGTCGTCCATGTGCCATCAACAGTTGGGTTGGTATTCAGGCTGGAGACTTCACTTTTTATCCATTCCTCACCAAACTTGCACAGTTTGTGTATGACCGTAAAATCTCGGATGGGGTTGTTATTGGGTCAGATCACGCCAGTAACACTAGAGTTATTGCCCCTTTTTCATGCAATGAAGTGCAAAATGCCCTTTTCCAATGTATTGACTTTATTTTCCATTCAATCTTAACCAAACTTTCATGGTTTGTGTATGACCATCAGATCTCATCAGACGCCAAAAATGGGCCAGATCGTGTTTCAAACACCAGAGTTATTGCCCTTTGTTTATGAAAAAATATACAAAAATGGACATTATTCAGGATAGATACTTCATTTTTCATCCAATGTTCACCAATCTTGCACAGTTTGTCTATTACCATGAGATTACAGCTGAAGTCAAATATAAGCAAGATCGGACCAGAAACACCGGAGTTATTGCCCTTTGTGAAATAAGAATGCAAAAATGGACATTATTCAGGATAGAGACTTCATTTTTCATCCAATCTTCACCAATGGTGCACAGTTTGTCTATGACCATAAGGTTAAAGGTGAAGTCAAATATAAGCAAAATCGGACATGAAACACCAGATTTATTGCCCTTTGTTTGTGACAAAAACATTTAAAAATGGACATTATTCCGGATAGAGACTTCATTTTTCATCCAATCTTCACCAATCTTGCACAGTTTGTCAATGCACATAAGACTACAGGTGAAGTGAAATATAAGCATGATCGGGCCAGAAACACCAGAGTAATTGCCCCTTGTGTTTGGAAAAAACATCAACAGGTTATCAATTATTGGCTTATTATTGATTTTTGATTCAATGTTGACCAAACTTACACAGTTTGCGTATGACCATAAAAAGTGATCGATAAAATTTGATTTCCAACATAAAGGAAACCTTGCATGCAGTTATTTGAACATTCAACATTGATCAGATGGCTTCAGAGCCTGTAGTAACATCATTTATCATCATTGGACAGAAAATTATCAAAGAAAAAGCAAAACTTTACCTTATAGCTCAGCCATTGCAATTATCGCATTGCAACTAGATCTCCAAAACTGTCTGTGAAAAAGACATCAAAATCTACTGTTTCAGCATTTTCCAGAATTGTCACTGACTTAATGAAAAAGGGTCAGATAAGAAAATCAAGAAAATTGATTTGAGAACCATTAGCAAAAAAAGCACATCCACTACCCAACTCGTACTTTAGTAGCCCATTGCACTAACCGATGATTTAAATCAAAATTGATCCTATCCCCCTTTGCGTATTTTTCAGATACCTTAATTTTCAAACCTGTCACAACAGTATGGTCTTCATCTGTACCAGTTCTCAGGTGAGCGCTTTGGGCCACTATAGTCTATTCTAAACATAAATCCACTGTAGGCGGAAAGTGTCTTCTCGGACTGCACAGGCTGATCCAGGACAACACTATGCACATGCATTAAGCCCTGTTTTCCCACGACATGCCACATATGTAAAAATATTAACACATAGTGTTCCTGTTCGTATTGTTAGGCAAGGGACTAACATTTATGTAATTTTAACAGATTTTAATCAGTGTGTACAATTTTAATTTTGTAATATGCAGGAAAATTAAGTTAATGCCATTTCCAATGAAGTCATGTTCCGTGTGTCCTTTAATTATTCTCTGCTTGATTAAATTCACCTTTACATACATGATTTTCATAATTTTACACATTTTCAAGTTTTGTGATATTTTTCAACAGCGATTATGTAACTTTGAATTTAGCTTTGCTTCTCATTGTTTGTTGTCTGTACAGTCATGTTTTCAAATTTAATATTACAAATATTTGCATTATTTAGTTGCATAGTTTGTGTGCTGTGGATAATTTGTGGATAATTTAATGTGTGTATATATGTATGCTAGTCATTGTCTGTGACTGGCACCAAGAAATAAGAATTAGTTGCCACATTTTTCATTTGTGAAAGAACACCTGTCATTTTGAAGTGTTTCCCCAGTCGGCTGTGTATTTAATATTTTAAAATTTGCACAAGTTCATTCTTTAGTTTATATCTTATTATAAGTCAGTATGTATTCATTTGTTAGCCTAAATGCTTGTTTTTAATGGGATTTTAAAGAATGATCTACTGTTACTTAGTGGCAATTTCAGGAACAGGCAAATTAATTCAGTTTTTGGAATTATTTGAAAATTGCTCAAGGTATCTGGTGCAATTTTGTATCCTTTTCAATATACCATCGGGGCGGGTAATTTACCATCCGGGCCCATATTCACCAACCCATTCTTAGACATAAGAATAAAGAATAGACTTAGACTCAAGAAAGAAAATCATTGCTTGTTCACAAATATGCTAGTACCAATGTCGCCTATGTCATTAACAAATTGTTCTAAATAACGAACGCTATAGTAAGAGATAGTAAATACTATGCAAGACTAAAATAAATGGCCGTTTTAGAACAGAACAGTTTTAAGAATGTGGCACGTCGTGGGAAAACGTGCAGTCCGCACAGGCAAATCCAGGACGGAACTTTCCGCTTTTAAGGTATTTTCTGTTTCAAGGAAGTCTCTTCTAAATATAAATCCACTGTAGGCGGAAAGTGCCGTCCTGGATTAGCCTGTGCAGTCCGCACAGGCTAATCCGGGATGACACGTTACGCACATGCATTAAGTCCGGTTTTCCCACGACGCGCCACAAATATTCTTTATTCTTAAATCTAAGAATTGGCTGGCGAATACACACCCTGGTAACAGTTAAGTGTGTCAAACAATAATGCTTGGGAAAGAATATTAAATTTTGTGTTGCTCAATTTTTCTGGATGCTTGTCGTACTGACCTTTACAAATCTGTGTGGCTTTAATTTCTGTAAAGGCTTTGTAATGGCTCAATTTCTGTGAATTCAATAGTAATGACCATTTTGATTTCGTGTCGTTCATACTTAAAAACACACTATTATGTGAAGTTATAATAAGACATGAAACATAGAATATAATGATTTATTACACCAATGTGGTATTTATGCCATTAACTGCATGAAAATAAAAGGCTTAGCAAAGTAATTAATACCTGTGGACATCTGCCTTCGTAACTACATATTTTAAATAAATTTCAAAATTTTCACAATAAAATATGACCCTGCCCATGCATGCATGCTATGACTACAGTTTTTCAGGCGAGTGAAGAAAAATGTTTTTACAGAGAAGTTAATGGAAACATGCAGGAATAATGTTTGAATTTAACGAAATATGCCGGTGACTAAACTTTATGAATTGCCCAGTAATATGTGAGCCAAAAAAGCAACATAACCAATTTTTTTAGCTCGCCTGAGCACGAAGTGCTCAAGGGTGAGCTATTGTGGTCAGTCTGTGTCCGGCGTCCATGGTCTGTCGTCCGGCGTCCACATTTTACTTCAAACAACTTCTTCTCTGAAACCACTACCAAATTTTAACCAAACTTGGCAGAAATGTTCATGGGATGGTCCTTTACCAAATTCCTCAATTTATTAAAATATATTGAAAACTCTGGTTGTCATGGCAACCAAAAGCTTAAAAACTGGAAAACTTAAAAAAATCTTCTTGTCAGAAACCACTGGCTGGATTTGAAAATAGTTTTTACAGAAATGCTCCTTGGGTGACCCTCTATGAAATTCCTTCAAGTCATTTTGATTTGTAAAAAAACATGGCTGCCAGGGAGTGGGGCAGTTTTTCTTATATGGCTATATTGAAAACTTTTAAAATATAACTATATTGAAAATTTTAAAGATCTTCTAGTCTGAAACCACTGGCTGGATTTCAAAATAATTTTACAGAATTTGTTTTTGGGTGACCCTCTACCAAATTCCTTGAAATCATTTTGATTTGTTAAAAAACATGGCTGCCAGGGGGCGGGGCATTTTCCCTTATATGGCTATATCGAAAACTTAAAAAATCTTCTAATCTGAAACCACTGGCTGGATTTCAAAATAATTTCACAGAAATGCTCCTTGGGTGACCCTCTACCAAATGCCTTCAAATCATTTTGATACGTTAAACAACATGGCCGCCAGGGGGCGGGGCAGTTTTCCTTATATGGCTATATTGAAAACTTTTAAAATCTTATAGTCTGAAACCACTGGCTGGATTTCAAAATAATTTCAGAGAAAAGTTCCTTGGATGAGAAAAGAGAGAACAATCCATTAAAAAACAACATGTTTTTGGTATGATTTTATTGGTACATGGAGGATATTTTATATTATCAAAATAATTTCACATAAATGTTCCTTGGGTGACACTCTATCAAATTCCTAGAAATCATTTTGGTTCGTTAAAAATAATGGCCGCCAGGGGGGGGGGCGGGACAGTTTTCCTTATATGGCTATATTAAAATCTTGAACAATCTTTTTGTTAAAAGACATTATGATGCTTTACACTTAGGTGAGCGACCTGGGGCCATCTTGGCCCTCTTGTTTATGTTTGATATCTTATTCTAACTTCACAAAAAGAGTGTTTAATGTTCATTTTGTGTTTGTTTGGCTCAAATTTCGTACACTCTGATTAGGTATTATTCTGCACTTGTATGGCTAAAAAAATGTGTGCATCCTATATTGTGCACGTTTGTAGCTAAATTTTCTGTAATTTCTTAGTAATGACTATTTTATATTCATGTGTCTAAAACTTTGAGTTGACTTTAAACAAAAAAAATTTGCTTTGGTGTGCTAAACATTTCTGTCCATTCTCAAAACGACCATTATGCATTTGTCGCTAAAAATGTTCGGTCAAATTATTATATACATGTTCTAAGAACTAAGCAAGGGAAAAGAGAGAACAATGCATTAAAAAACTACATGTTTTTGGTATGATTTTATTGGTACACGGAGGATATTTTATATTATCAATTTTTATTATTATTGAAATATTTGTTTCATTTTGTAATGTTTGGCGGTTAGAATGTCTGGTTCTCGCATGTTCCATCATGTATTTTTTGCAAAATTCTGAAATCATCTGTATTGTTCAAAGTTGAATAGCATTTAAGAAATAACAGCAGAATTAGGTAGACTGAAATAAATGTTTATAAGGTTTTTCAGCATTTTTCTTTTCATCATAATTGTTGAAAAATTCATGCTAGTTAGAAGTCATTTGAGTGTGTTACATTTTGAATGTTGAATACATAATTAATGTATTTATATGCCTTTTCAGTCACCTTGTCCTTTGGTGTTTTTGTCTAATTTAAACATATGAGCCGCGGTGTTCGAAAACCGGGCCTAATGCATGTGCGTAAAGTGTCGACCCAGATTAGCCAGTGCAGTCCGCACAGGCTAATCCAGGACGGCACTTTCCGCCTAAAGTGGATTTATGTTTAGAAGAGACTTCCTTGAAACAGAAAATACCATACAAGCGGAAAGTGCCGTCCTGGATTAGCCTGTGCGGACTGCACAGGCTAATCCGGGACGACACTTTACGCACATGCATTGAGTCCGGTTTTCCCACGACGCGCCTCATATTTGTCTTGAGGCATGTTTTATTTGATGCCCATCTGGTTTTGGTCATTATAATGGGGTAAATTCTTTTAAATAGAAGCGGTTTGTTGAATAGATACATTTTCTGTATATTTGAAACACAGAGTTGCGACACTGGTAAATGGGGGGCGTATTTTGATAATTTTCACCAAGATTATGTCCCTTTCAATAAATGTTTTGCTTTCTTTTATACCTTAATTAATAAAAGTAGATGTTACAGATATTGTTTTTACGTTATGAAAATAAATCGATGTGGTCTATTGTTAGTAATATACCAAATCCAAATAAAAATACCCTCGAGGCATGTCATGTGAAAAAAAAACAGGCTTAATGCATGTGTGTCCGCACAGGCTGATCCGGGACTGCACTTACCACCTGCAGTGGATTTATGTTTAGAAGAGACTTTTGAAAAAGAAAATACCATAAAAGCGGAAAGTGTAATCCCGGATCAGCCTGTGCGGACTGCACGGGCTGATCCGGGATGACACTTTATGCACATGCATTTTAGCCCAGTTTTCCCACGACACGCCTCTCTTTTCTTGCACATTTAGAATATTCCTACAAGAAACTCGGTAGTATCTTATTAACATGAAAGTTTACTTGCTAGAAAAGTCTCAATGCATTTCTTGTAATCAAATGCTTCATTTCTTGATATCAATTTTCTTGTTGTTTTCTGAATAAATGTCAATGTTTTTGTACTTCCGCGAAAGATCATTGAATAATGTTGAATTGACTGATTCAATACAGCTAAGGCCATACCACTTTCATTCTATGTTTAGCGTTCTCGGGCTGGTAGGTTTTTGGATGCCTGAACAAACAAACAAAAAATTGATAATTTTGTGAAAAAAACAGAATGTGTATAAAATGTTTGGGAAAAAAAACAAAACTAAAAGACTTTTAGGTGTCCTTACCAATATTTGTAAAAAATAATGTGTAAGTATTCAATTTACACAGTTAAAATAATGTGTAAAAGTAGGTTCCCAATATGAAGAGGATATATAAGAGTAAACATTGCTTTAGCTCGGATCACTGCCATGAATAAGTTGTGTTAGAAGAATGATTTTTGTATCAACTTGTTTGTTTTTTCCAGCCTGGTTGGTAGGTTTCGAAAATTCATGGGGATGCCAAACATAGAATCAAATTTGTATGTCCTGAACATTTTATAGCATTATTGTCTTTTAGAATTGTTTTATTTGATACGCATATTTGTGTTGTGTTTTTGTTTGGTTTACACAATCTTCTAAATTTGCTCAGTATCTTGTAATGAATGTGTTATTATCATTTCGTTAAATAAATGATCAAATATCTTAATTTCTTTGAAGATGTGTATATGTTTTATTGTTTACAGCATTTTTTCATGTTTCTATATTCTGTATGAACTGTGCAATTTTCTGAGATGATGTTAACATACATGTTAGTCTTTTCTGAGATGATGTTCACATACATGTTAGTCTTTTCTGAGATGATGTTCACATACATGTTAGTCTTTTCTGAGATGATGTTCACATACATCTTGGTCAGTTATATTAATTTGTATGTACATGACTGCGTGAATAAATTGATATAAAGGGGTGAGGTCTTGAAGTATTTTATTTATCCTGTATATTAAGCTTACACATTGTCAGTGTCTATATAGTTTACTAAATATTTTACAGAGACTTTCTATGACACGGTGTAAAGTTTTTTATTGAACCAAGTTATTGTAGCCTGAAAAATTGATAATTTCTTACTGGTAATTAGTCAAACGTTTATAGAGACACTCTGACCACTTTTCTTTTTACTACAACATGGTGTAATGGATTTGATTTTACCAGTTTAATTTAGCCTACAAATTGACTATTTCACAAGTCTAAACTTTAAAGAGACACTCTGACCACTTTTCTTGGTTAAACTACCACTTTTCTTGGTTAAACTACAACAAAAAGCCATGGTGTAAAGGATTTTGTTTAGCCAATTTATTTCAACTTGCAAATCATACTTTCTAAAGCCTTTAGTTTAAAGAGAAACTCTGGTCGATTTTATCAGTTGAACTACAGCATGGTGTAAATTCGTTTATTTAACGTGATCCATTTTCTTGGCAGCATTGTGTGGAGAATTTTATTTAACTGATTTATTTAAGTTTACAATTTGATATAGTATCCAACGCATCTGACTGAAATAGTTACACTGAACTAATAGTATGTCCAGTGAGCAAGGTTTTCTACTATACAGTTGTATACTACTGCTATTACATACATGGGACTTTAACCCTGTTTAGATGGATTTACAATGTTAAATACTGGAACCTATGGATGATTGGGACAGCTGACTCTGTTTCCTGGGTAGACCAGTACCCTATGGATGATTGGGACAGCTGACTCTGTTTCCTGGGTAGACCAGTACCCTATGGATGATTGGGACAGCTGACTCTGTTTCCTGGGTAGACCAGTACCCTATGGATGATTGGGACACCTGACTCTGTTTCCTGGGTAGACCAGTACCCATTTCCACAAAGCGCCTTTGTGAAAACTTACGTAAATTTCTTAAAATCATAAAATTCCATCAGTCTGCTGCTGGTTCGTTTAAAGTTTATTTTGTATAAAGGGGATTAAATCTGGTAAAGAATCAACATGTGCTTCTTATTTTCCCATATTTCAAAAATAAAATATTTATTTTTACAAAGAAAATTGTATTTGAATTGTTCAATTAAATATGACTTGAGTTAAGATTTCCCTAAGGAGCTTTGTGGATTCCAAAGACATCTTAAGTTTATCTTAACATATTTTCACTGAAGTGAAAAAAAAATCAAAATGTTATCTATTTAAAGCTACCAATAAATGTGTGAATCCCTTTACAGTAAAACAAACAACAGTTAATAATAAATCTGATATTTAATAAATACTTAGCTTAAAGTACTGTGTACATAGAATAAAAAAGATATATTAATTGCTGTATTTAAGGATAAAGATAAAATATTACTTGAGAAGTTTATGGAATACAACCCTAGTACACCATTTATTTGAAAAATATCCATATGACACTCCACTCCACCTTTAGGGATCTCACTCACAAATTCCCCGTCACCAGATGAACATAATATGCATTACTGCCGAAATGTTGATCAATTATTAATTTTGCGGCATTTCCTATGATAGTATTGCAGTTGAGGCCAAACCCTTGGTAGCTCTGTGAATATTCCAATGGCATTTCAATGATAGGCATTTAGCAGCAGACAACAGCTTTTGAATAAGCTGTTCAACGACTTGATTGTTACGTTTTATATACCCCACTAAGCTAAATTGCAGCAAGCTAATACTGCCCATAAATAAAATTTTAGTTGTACAATTATGTAGTTAACCAGCAAAAACAGCTATTTGTGTATTGAAATGTTTCAAAGATCTATAAATAATCTCTGTTCTTTTAATATGTATAGCATAAACGCATTTTAAGCTGATAGATGCATAAAGTTATTTCTGGTCTAATTTCAGTTGGTTCAGTCAGAAATATCCAATTACTTGATCCAAGCGTAATTCACCATAATGAGTTGATGTTGGTGCAAAGATCTATAAATTAATGTGTTAAATTAAGAGATCGCTGATGCGTGTCGTGGCACAACGTTCGGTGCAATAGTTTTTGTGTTGCCTGAAAAGGCGACATATGGAAGTTACTTTTGGCATCAGCAGTGGTGTTCTCAGCGGCGGCCTCTTTAGTTTGTGCAGACAATAACTTGAGAATGTTTTGTGCTATCATTATGAAACTTTATGGAAGTGTTAGTAGGCCTAAAAGAAAGGTTAAGTTCGATTTTCGGCATAATTGCTATTATCGTACTTGAGTTATGCCCCCTTTAAAAAGAAATTAGTAAATAAGGTTTGTGCAGTCAATAACTGAACAAGTTTTTGTTCAATCATCATACAATTTCTCAATAGTGTTTTTTATCATAAAAAGAAGGTCAAGTTCGGTTTCCAGCATAATTGCTCATATTGTACTTTAGTTATCCCCATTTAAAAAACCTAGTTAAAATAAAGCTTGTGCAAACAATAACTTCACAAGTTTGTGTTCAATCTTTATGAAACTTGATGGAAGTGTTAGTAGGCATAAATGGAAGATTTAAGTTTGATTTTGGGCATAATTATTCTTATCGTACTTAAGTTATGCCCCCCTTTTGAAAAACTATTAGTTCAAATAAGGCTTGTGAAGAAAATAAGTTGAGTAGTTTTTGTGCTATCATTATGAACCTTTATGGAAGTGTTAGTAGGCATAAAAAGGTCAAGTTCGGTTGCATGCTCCTATCTTTCGTGAGTTATGCCCCTTTAAAAAAATAGTTCAAATATTATAAGGCTTGTGCAGACAAAAACTTGGGAAGTTTTTGTGCTATCATTATGAAACTTTATGGACGTGTTAGAAGGCATCAAATGAAGGTTGAGTTTGGTTTTCGGCATAATGGCTCTTATGGTAGTTAAGTTATGCACCGTCAGGCACAGTTCTAGTTTAGTTATGAGTAGCCTTCTCATTGCTTCTTATGTTTGCTTAAGGCCCATTTTATCATTGGGTTACTTTGGATTGAACCGGAAGTGCAACAAAAATTAATGGCTGATGATTGGTTTTGCTTTCTAATGCTGATATTTTGAGTTTTTGGTTTTCTTATATAACGATACACATTGACGTGCTTTACTTTGCGCGATCACCGGTACGTGGACCAACTTATGTAGTAATTATCTACTTGATTTTCTTTTCATAATCATCTCAAGTCTCTAGTCTAGTTATCTTTCTAAATTTCGTAACCCCAGGCACCAGGCCTATACACCGCCTATACTATGCTACAGTATATATAAACAAGTGATCCAACACCAATTAAGGCATGTGTCAAAATCTGTCACATAACAATGAAGAAAAGCCAAAATGTAAGTGCAATAGGTTGAGTACATTGATTTTTGACAATTTATTGCTATCAATGTCTGCATACATGTAGCTTTCCCCAAGCCTAGTCAGATAAATTCAGAAATGCAACTAATTTAGTGCTCTTTGTATATAGGACTAAATTCGAAGGAACATCTTATCCGACTAAATTCGATGGAACATCTAATCACCGAAATACCATTTACAGTGGGTTTATTTATGGCCAATTGGGGACGAAATTCGGCCCCATTTCCCAGTTTTTAAGGCCAATTGGGGCCGAATAAATTGGGACCCAAATTCGGCCCCATTTCCCAGACTTCCCAAAAGCTCAAAAGAAGTGTCGGACAGGAAGCAAGTTAAAACGGCCCCAAAATGGTTAAAACGGCCACAGTTACTAAATAAATGTGGTTAAAACGGCCCCATATTATTTTAGCGATTTTAGTAGTTTCAATTTATGTGCAAACAACAAAAAGTAGTAATATTTGTTTATTTCAGTATATTTGTTTATTTCAGTTTATTGCATAACAATTAACCTGAAGCATACCACAAGAAGAATACAATACTGAAAATATATATCGATTACAAAAAATATAAATAGTCTTTGGAAGGTTAAGATGTGTACTTGAATATTAAAGTAATTTTGAAATAAATCGATTATAATAAAAAACATTTACACATATATGCTATCCTGAAAAAAACAACTGTAGATTAATTTTGAAATACAGTGATCATAATAAATAAGCATTTAAATATATTTATTTTCTGGATCATATGTGTACCTGAAACAAAAACTATGAATTACATTAATAATATGTACATTATTGTAAGTTTTATCACTCATCATCACTGATAGATCATAATCGTTCATCTTCGCTCTACATCGATCATCATCAGTCAATGAAGCTGGTTATCTTCCATGACTTGACGTAACGTACAACTGGACGATACAGGTTGGACAGTTTCTTCAGAAGTCCAGTGGTAGACAATGTATCCGCTCTGTAACTGAAAAAAAGAATACATAAGAAAATTGGAATTATAATTACAATTGATATTGTGATACAAATATGGACTTTTGAATGGATATATATATATATATATATATATATATATATATATATATATATATATATATATATATATATATATATATATATATATATATATATATATATATATATATATATATATATATATTGACATATTGTACATTATAAGATATAGATAAGAATAATAAATAAATAAATAAGGCATTGTTATGGAGTAAGATAATAATTGGTGAATTTACATTACCTGTTCCATGCATCGAAAAATGTTGGATAGAGTAACTTAGCGAAATCATTTTACCAAAAAATCTTAAAAACGGTGTTATATTGAAACGCTGTTTTATTGTATTTTTCAAACAGTTGACAATAATGTTGAAAATCTAAAGACATATTTGAATTAAATTAATAAAAAGTACATGATGTATTAATACACGTATATACATTCGTTTTACATTAGTTTTAACACCATTAAAATGATTTAAAGATTGAAAATCAAATGTTTTGAAGGATTGCCGGTATATATGAATTCGTTATAATCCCACTTTACAATCAATAAACGTTAAAAGTTAATAATATCCATTTTATTGTTTGAGTTAGGGAGTTGGATAAATTTATGAACAGATGGTTTTTCATAGTAGTATTTTTTTAAATAATGTTCTAGGGTCAGACAACCATTTACATATTATAACATAATTTACAGTTTACAGTTTGTCCATTACTCCGCACTTACACTATTTTTTTCCATTAATAAAGATATTTCTGTTTATTTGTCATGAGATTTTATAGGTCTTCAATATCTGAAGAGCTGAGGTGAGGGTTTGTAGGTGTCACCAATTATGTTATCAGTGTGCTAGACGTGGGGCACTTTAAGGGTGATAGTGAAACGTTTATTACACTTTTTATCTATGATAAATGCCAAAACAAAAATAACGGAAAATAATAATTTTAGACAAATAAATGAACATACTATATATATAGAACATGATAGTTTGCCAATTTAGCTGTATTTTACTACTTTTTCTGCAGATTCAAACTGTGAAAATATTTACTAAGAATGACAACTAATGGTAATGTTTAATCACATAATTTTATTACAAATCAACAAACCTGGCTATTACAACTTCGAATCTAAAACCGATATACATGCATTATACAATTTAAAATCCCATTTAAGTATTTGTGCATGTATACACTAACATATTTTCGCGATCTAAAAGCAAACGTATTTTACTCACCATTGTCATTGGTGTTTTAATTAATATCACATTACAATATGACAATGCCAGTGTTCTGGCGAGGTAAGTGAGACATTTTTTGCACACCTCATGAAAAATTGGGGACATTTCCAATTTTTTTGAAACACAAACAAAATACACATACAATTTCCTACAAATGATAAAATCAGTAACAATATTTATTTACCTTGACTAGTTGTGTCAGTGGTTGGTATTACTTTAGCCAGCAGTAGGTAACATGAGAAACACAGGTAATGTTATTTTTTTATAAACTGTTCAACACAGATATCTGATATATCTAATAAACTTAAAATCAGTGATTTTCGATGGAAAAACATTATTTTTTGTGTGCTTAGATACAATACAAAGTGAACACATCATAAAATTTCCTTCAACATTATAGGCAAGCCAATTGTGCTCTTTTAACCAAGAATTTTTGAGTTTTCGTTCAGGTTTTATGTCAACATGGTCAGATTCGTGACATTGGCACTTTCTTAATAGGGCTGCTGGCAGGATGCTAAGCGATGGCCAGACTCGTATCGTTACCAACAAACTCTTATGTATTGATGTTTTGCGAGGAGAAATTACTCAATAACGTTCGAGGCGTTTTTTCTTAGGCGACGCAGCAGATGACTCCATCTTGGAAAACAAAACGAATACTCTTCGATACAGAGTTAAACCTCAGTTGTTTTATGTTATCGATTGGCTTAGATTGTAGCGCAATATTTAATTTAACCAATCAGAAAGAAGACCTCAATCGGATGTTTGATTTGTACTCGGTACACTTTGAGAGATTTGATATTCGTCCCCCAATTGTTTTGCATATTTGACGATTCATCCCATGAAATTTTGTATGCGACAAAAATCGCTACTATACATATTTTTTCCGATATTTGTGAAAAATATGTGATAAAATAACAATTTCACGGCCTCGCCAGAACACTGCAATGTGCATAATAAAAACAAAATCCGAAACGGACCGTCCATTTACTGTTCACGAAACATACACACATATTCTATTTACATTTAGTATGCGCAGGTTTTTCATGTGAAACTCGTGGTTAGCTAAAAAGCCCACAAAAATTATGCTGATTATCACAACGTTATGTCATCCGCAGCGAAAGCATTGACGTATTGACCGTGTTATTAAAAAAGTTTGTAGCGCAAAGAACTGTGAAATATTACAGGGCTTTGACTTACAGATACTTTTAACACCCACCACGTGGATGGCGTGCAGCACGGTTTTCACGACCCATATTAGTAACCATGTTTGTAATTGGGCTGCTAATTAAAGCAACTGCAGTGAAAGGACTTTGTCATGGGTGGCACTCGCTGTGTAAGCTGGTGACACCAAACTGTTAAACTTTGATGTTGCACAGGTCGCGTTAAAGTTAGTCGACAACACAAGTTTAACTGAAAAGATTAGCGATGAAGGCGCGAAAATTCAGACCAAACATTTATTTACGGCAGTTGGGTTAATAAGAAAATTAATTAAGAACATGATCAACGGTCGATTCGCGATGTATTGGAAATCGCGATATAGAGGAGCTGTATTCAATTGTTCACAGATATTTATATTTTGTTATCCAGTAATACATAGGAATGAGTCTTTAAAAAGCTGTCGGACCGATTTCTTAGGAAATAAATATCGGACCCACTCAAAATTTGCGGGTATATATATTTCCCCTATATTTGCCTTAAAATTCTCTCAGCATGTAAGCTCTATTTTGAGGGAAAAAAAAACAATAGGACAAAAATTTGCTAAGAAAGAGGAGTTTTCTTAAACAATCCCAGCAATTTTTCATCAAAGCTAGTTCAAAATCTAAGTTATCATTTGTAACAAAACAATGCATTGATGTTTTATAACAAAGGAGAATATAAACATTTTATAATACTTTTTCTAAAAAAGAAATCCCCTTTTGCCATCAAATTCCCGATCTGAAGGGCCCTGCAACCTGGGCAAACCTTAAATTTTTTTTTTTTTTTTTTTGACATTGCCTACCCAAGGTTGCTGGTAACAGGTAGGTAGATAGGCATTTTTTTTTTTTTAAAGAGCAAATTTATTAATGATCCATTTAGCGTCAAAATTAGCATATAACACAGACATTGGGTTTAATTGCTTAATAATATAATCAAGTGTCAGTTGATATAACAAGAGCTTGCTAGCAATTACATTTAATTAGACAATGAATGCTGACTGTTGTTTTCACAAGTTTGATAAAAAATGATTTGCATTGCATTTGAAATGGCCTATTTTAAACAAGGCTTCAGCGGATACTGTTAATTTATTAACCCAATGGAAAACAACCAAACTGGTTTGATTTAACAAAGAAAAAAACTTGAGTAGGGACCTTTGTCGGATAGGTAGGCAATGGCAAACAAAGTTAATTTTAATTTTGGCCCTGTCCTATAATTATTATGTGGGAAGAAGTGTCCGGGGTGTTATAATAATGTAGAAACCAATGTAACCAATGTCTGCTTATGTCTAAAATAGCATATAAGTGAATGTCCTTAGGAACCAATGTCCGGATACCCATTTCACACATTTCTATACTATTCACCAAGTATCAGATGGAGATTATCAAACGTTATCAGTAGTATGTGAACTAATTGTTGTAACAACACATATATAAAGGAGTGGTACATTTCATCATAAACTGGTATGCTTCAGCAGTGGTACGCTTCATCCTGCACCCTTGTCTGGCAATAAAATAATTCACTTATTTTCTGTTCATACACTGGTTCGCAACATTATGTCGACCACAAATACTGTAGTAAAATCTAATATAAATATAATGTGACAATGATCATAAATAAATAACCATTATGATCCAGTTTTATGTAAAAACCACAAACAATTTGTAATATTTCAAAAGTCTCCAAACGGTTTGTCAATCGATAAAATTTAAAAAAAAGAAAGTTACCTTTTTACTGCGGCAGCCGTCTTGTCAATAAAAGTTTATGCCTAACCCACAGTTATAACATGCGAATTCATTGGTTGATTTATGGTTCCCTGTTTTGACTGCACATTGCATTAAACAAACATACATTTAAAACAGTGATGTTATTGCCTCTGAAATGTTACTATGTAGTATAAAATGTTTACAAAACAAAACAATGACATTCAAAATGTATATAGATATATATATATATAATACTAGGGATGGCATCGAATACAAGATCGGTATTCAAATATTCGTTTTTTCATTCAGTCGAATATTAGCATAGACACTTATTAAGTACTTTGAACTTCGTAGCCTAGTCGACATAATCATTATTCTTGTATGACGATTTAGTACTGATTAGGTCGTATACCTACCTTTGCATTTTCATAAAAAAATTGCACTTTCCAATTAATGCATAAATAAATTGGTAAATCTATTGCATTTATCTGTTAAATGCTTCTAATTAAGGTTTTTAAACAAAGTCTATTCATTGTCATCCAATATGTATATTGAAATTGAAAAGATATTGAATATTTTTGTATTGAGAAGCCCAAAGGGGCAGCAAGGGGGAACCCAAAAGGAGCAGGACGCAGCACCGTGCTATTTGGATCTGGATCTTTCCCTATCTAATATATACCCACTTTCTTTATTTTATCGCTTTCACTGAACATAATTCGCTGACCAGAAGCCGGTCCAATGGTGTGTGTTTTACTTATTTGTCTGTTTCTAACATCAATATTTATTTTCTCAAGGTAAGTGACAGTTACTAGAGATGACTGGGAAGGAGTCACGTTGCAACCATGTTTTGGGAATAAGACATATTTCATGGGAACAAATCCGTCAGGCTCAGAAGGTATGCTGATTATGCTTGCATGTATATATAATGTAACCAAACTGTATATACTCATAATGCCATTAGATTTATGCCAGTTATTCTTATTTGTAACAACATTACGATAAACAAAAAAACAATACATAAACATGAGTTCAACTTTTTCTAGTATTACCATCATTTTATTTCATGCATTAATAGAGCTTTGTTTTAAGATGTATAATAATTATTGTGATTTCACAACATAACCAATTCTTTTAGAGTTTGTATTTTACAATTTGCCTCATTATCCAATGGCCAAAACAACTATAATAATAATCTGGCTAACAAAATTCTGTGTGGATACAACTTTCCTACAGAAAGTGCTGAAAATTACCAACATAGGCTTATTAAGCATGATTTCAATGACATAAGTTTAATTTGGATCTAGAAATATTTCAGCCAAGGCAGTGGGCTCTGTATTTATGGCATATACAATATGCGTAAATAGTAACCAGGCATATATGTTTCATACACTTTCAATATTCCTTCCACAGCATGAAAAATGTGACACGTGCAACATCAACGACCGGAATCTGTGGCTGTGTCTGATTGGTCGATGTTCGTACATTGGCTGTGGAGAATCAATAAATGACCATAGTTCTCACCACGCAGATGTAAGAGTGCTTGCACATGAACTATGTCATATTTGCAAATGAAGTAAAGCAGTCATTGTTATGCCCCCCATCGAAGATGGCGGGGTGTATTGGTTTGCTAATGTCGGTTGGTCGGTAAACCACTTTTGTTTCTGTTCTTTAAGTTCGACAGTTTTCATCTGATCTTCACTAAACTTCATCAAAATGTTTGTGGCTATAATATCTAGGTCAGGTTCGATAATCAGCCAAATCGCCATTGGAATTGTGGAGTAATGGCCCTTGAATTATCTAAAATTGGCTTTTTTTAGCCGTTCCCGCTCTCTAAATCAAACATTTTCATAAAATCTTCACCAGACTTCATGACAATGTTTGTAATAATAGTATCTAAGCCAAGTTCGCTAATCAGCCAAATCGCCCCTGGAATTGTGGAGTTATTGCCCTTGAGTTATCTGAAATTGGCCTTTTTATCGGTTTCCGCTCTCTAAGTCAAACAGTTTTCAGGGGTTTCGCTGGCTGCAAAAAATTTCTTGCCAGAAAATTTCTCGCCACTAAAATTGGCCAATTTTAAATAGTTTGAGCCAATTTTATTTGTCAATCAGATATTGTCATGCTTCAGAATCTAATTAACAGCAACTGTCATTATTAAATAGCATTAATAACTACATTATTATAATTAAAACTTAGCAGTATAATTGTCAATTGTAGGAAATTAAGAGTTTACAACACTATTTGAATAGAGTTTGTAATGTTGATCGTTTTGTAAGCAGAGCTCAGCCTAGGGTAAAATTTTAGGGAGAAGTGACTTCTCCCTCAGGTCAATTTAGGGAGAAGTGAAGCCACTTTAAGGCGAAGTGTTTTCCGAAAAGCGCTAAATCATAATTTTGCGTGTTATTACCATCATCATCATCATAATCATCACCACAAATTAATTACAAAATATTTTCAAATTTTATTACATCATTTTTTTCGCAATACACAACGCAAGGCCCAGAGGTTTCATATTTGGTATGTAATATTGCATCGTGGTTCTCTACAAAGATTGTTCAAATGATGCCCCTGGGGTTAAAACTGGCAAGGCCCGGGTGGTCACATGGTTTATATAGACTGTTGATTTAATTGTAAATTTATCCGATTTTGATTGAAGCTCAAGCTTAAAGGTACCATTCTTTTCTGGAACCTGTGAAAAACTTGGTTGTCTTTCATTTCTACTCAATCCGTTTACCGTCTTTGACAAAACAATTCATCAAACAGACACATTTTAAAGACAATTATCGAACGGCATTACACCTACCTGTTTGCTCAGAAAATACCGACAACGTCAATTAACAACCATAACTGCCCCTTAAATCCTGCTAATTGCTTGTTATTTACATCTTATCCATGTAATTGCACCGTCTGTACACAGAGGATGACGTCACAAATGTATCAAAGAAGCGCGAATAAGCTTACTTCTGCGCGGATAAATGCCTATTACAATGACTGGTCAGTCATATTGCAAAGCGTAGGTATACTATGCGTTTTAATTGGCTAGTATCGATTTTACTGTGTGATGAAACTCCGCCTACAAGGCGTTGCTACACAGTCACTGATTGCGGCTTATGAATAACTGTAAATTGTCAAATTTTCGGCGTAAGCGACACTTGCTTTGATCTTTAGAACAATGACTTGAATATTTTGAGTGGGTGTACATGTTCCTAGATGATTGAAAAACGTATGAGATAAGCTTTCCCAGCGGGAATGGTCGATATGCTGCAGTTAACATAGCAATGATTTGATACAATACATGCCTCGGGCGACTACACAGCTTTTATGACGCGTGTTTGATAAATAATTATTACTAGGCGAAGTTAAAAAAAGACGGCTAAGTGGACTTCTCTTGGATGAAATTTAATGGCGAAGTCAATGGGTCCCGGGCGAAGTTATCGCCCACGTCGCCCTCACGGCTGAGCCCTGTGGTAAATCCTTCTAATAAAGATCTTCATTTGTTGATGTAACAACTGTCTGTCCATAATTCATGTTAAAATTCATCATGACTGTGGACAAACAGTTTGTAAATGTTCAGAAATTAATCCAGACACAAAACTGTTTTCCTTTGTTTTAGGCTATATTTAGGTCAGCCTCGTTTTGGAATGAATATTTAACACATGTCCCAATGTGGTTTTATTTGCTATCTTAGTTGTTATTGTTAACTGAAATTTCCCCTACTGCATATAAATTCATTACACAATAATAACTAGTCAGAAGATTACAAATCGATAGTGCTGATTTGGATTTCAACTGAGTGTGACAGTGCCTAACCAAGCGGAAAACTGATACTGTGACGTCAGAGATGTGCTTTCACACCGTGACACGCTCGTCTGCAACAACAGGCTACTTAATGATCTGATAACAAACAATGCCCTAAGGCCATGTTTGGAGACTCGGTGGTTACTTAATCTGCGCCAGTTTTGTTGCAATTGAGATTTCACATACCAGATTTAGCATTGTCAAAAATTATGTAGTCACAAAAATCATAACGCCACTTTGAAAAAACAGTCGCCACTTGCGCAATTTTGTCGCATTTGGTGACAGTGGCGATGGACAGCGAAACCCGTGGTTTTAATCCGATCTTCACCAAACTTTAAGTTTTTTTAAAATGGGCTCGACGTGTTGCCAGCAGGCATCTAGTTTTCAATTAACAAAAACATTGACAATAAATAATGTGGCATAAAATAAATGCTTTGATTTTAAACTTGTTACAGACTTTTTTTAATGATCTGGTGATTCAATCAGTGGATTTAGCAGTAAATAGGGCAACAATAAGTTCTTGAAATAACTATTTCAGGCACCCATGGGTGTGTCAGTAGTGAGTACGCTGTTAGTTAATTATGCCCCCATCGAAGAGGGCGGGTACATTGGTTTGCTAATATCCGTCAGTCAGTCGGTCGGTCAGTAGACCACTAGTTTCTCTCTAAGTTCAACAGTTTTCATCCAGTCTTCACCAAACTTCAGGAAACTGTTTGTGGCCATAATATCTCGACAAGTTTGATAATCAGCCAAATCGCCCTAGGAAGTACAGAGTTATGGCCCTTGATTTATTTACAATGGGCCTGACTCTATGTCGAACAGTTTTCATCCAATCCTCACCAAACTTAATATTTTACAGATTGCATTTAACCTAGAGGGGGGGGGGCATAGCTGTTAAACAAACAGCTCTTGTTGCTACTTGTCCCTGACCTAGTAGTGTAATTGTGACAATTCCTTTCTGTGATCATGTGATTGATCATTTGATTGCTACCATAGTTTCAGCAATCACTGTGTTGCTTTACTTCAGACCCAGGCCCACTGTCTGGCCATCAACCTGTCCACTCAGAGAATCTGGTGCTACAACTGCGAGCTGGAGGTATATCACAACAAGAACTACCCACCTTTCATGTGAGTTTATTATCTTTTTGAGTCACTAACTTAATATACCAGTTGTTTTTTTGCAGCTTTATAAATGGATTTGGTACCTGGGAAGACAGAGAATTTCATGTTGTTGAATCTTGCTGATATGGAAGGTATTTTCAATGATTACTTTAATAGTTGTACAGGCTTGTGCATGTTTCTACCACTGTATCATGTATTGTAAAATAACACAACACCATTCTTTCAGTATTCCAGAACAGCTGACCAGTGCCATGGAGAAGGAGGTGGTTGGGGAGTTATCCTCGAACAGTTCCCCGCAGCACGGGGTCCTAGGTGGCTCTCCGCAGCACAGCATGTTCGGTGGGGATGACTCCGATACTGAGGCAGAAGACGAGAACTCGAGTGGCGGACATCACGTGAAACCGCGAGGTAAGATCTCAGATTTTCAAACGGATGATCTGTAATGTGGTCTGTCTGCTGTGGACTGTTGTTACTAATATAACGTAAAATCCCAAAGTTAGATTTCAGGTCATTTAAACGATATTCAGCATTGTGGTCCTACTGGTCTCAGCAGTTTTGACCGTTCTCATTATCCAGGCATCATTTGTTATCCAATCATTACCAACTGTGCATCGTTTCTGTTTGACCATAAGATAAGTTAAATCACTTGTTATGAAGAAATGCATGTCAGTGAGTGCTTGATAAACAATTCCCAGACAGTTTTGGCCAAACTGGATCACTGGTGTGGGACCGTATGATATACAGTTTCCAGGAACCAAACATGGAATTAATAAAATTTCATCCAGGTAGTATTTTCTAATTTTGTGTTCTTCGAAAAACCTTCATTTTCATTTAATTGCAAATATGATATTTTTGTGTGTAAAAAATAGGTTAAATAGAATTTAAAGACGTTCGTATCGTTATTGAAACTGATTGCAAAACATTAGTCATGACTTCTGGACACAAAAAGTAAGAATGAATGCCAGATAGATATGTTTTTGTATTTTCCTCGATATTTCAGGTCTGACTGGACTGCAAAACCTCGGCAACACCTGTTATTTGAATGCGGCGTTACAGGCTCTGTCAAACTGGTGAGTATTACGGAATTTTTGTCTGACAGTGAGTTTCAGATATGGGCTTTAAGATTTGAAAAACAAATTTACAATAATGATGGATAACAAAACCTATAGCAACAAAACAAGATTTTGTGAGTTGACTTGACAGAATTTTGATAATTGGTGTGACTCTCGTATAAGCATTAAATTGAGAGTTCACATTCAGTAATTTTCAGTTTTCTTCACTTGATTAAAAAAAGTAACAGAAATTCCTTATTATTTCTTGTCTATTAATTTCTGTGTTCAGCAGTTTTGTCCATCCAAATTGTCTAGCAATGTCTGTGTTTAGCAAAAGTTTCTAGCAATTAAGTCACAGTGCTGAAATGAATATTTTGTCCTCTTTGCAACTGGGAGTTAGAACACTTTTCAGGAAGCGTTTAAATTATCTTTCTCAACTGACATCAGGTACTGGTTCTACCCAAGACTCAATTATGTAAAAAATAAGCTTCGGGCTTTCTGCACAATCAAGCCAAAATAAATAGCTTTAAACTACCGGGTAATTGTGCATATTCAGTAAGGTTGCAGACTAGTTTTATTTGTGAATTTTCACAATGCACAATGTCATTTCTTAGCTTCACAACAATATTTGAAGCGTGTTGTGGGAAACCCGGGCTTAATGCATGTGCGTAAAGTGTCGTCCTGGATTAGCCTGTGCAGTCCGCCCATGACATGCCTCATTTCTGTTGTTTCCAGTCCACCTTTGACACGTTTTTTCCTGGACTGCCCAGGCTTCGTCCATCCAGACAAGTCCCCGAAGCTCAGTGTCAACTACATGAAACTGATGCTGGAGATGTGGCACAAGAAAAGGTGATCGTTTGCTTTATATAAAGGGACTATGTCATGGAAAAGGGCCTCAAGGGGACAATTTCTTAAAAAATTCTGAAATTCAGATATTACCGGTAATACTGTCATATAATAATTGTTAAAACAGGGTATATATAATGAAAAAAGAGTGCCCGCATACTGAGTTTAATGGAATACGCTTGGAAGGCACTAGGATATAAAAATTACCATCGTTGCCAAATTTGTTCGAATATGCAATAAAATCTGTTGGTTTGAAATAATTATGCACGAAAAATGTTTAGATAAATTATGCCTCATATTCAAAACTTTTAGTTGCCAGTGGCTATTTTGGCTTCTGAAAATGCTAACATAAGGTATGGCGTAAAAAAATATTAATGTTTGTTTCAGGTAACATGCCCAAAAAAATTAGGGTAGGAAGGTCGGGATTTTTTTTTTTTTTTTTTTTGGTAAATGGTCAACTTGAAGATTCTTAAACTGAATAAATATTCAAAACGTATCAGTAATATCCTAAAACATTGTTTATAAGTGGATACTATCAAAACAAAACACTTGTATAAACAAGGATAACCATTTAACATTTTAATTATTGAAAAAGGTAAATAAACAAAAAATAAATCTGACAAACCCAATAAAATGTTCTAGGGTCGGGGATTTTTTTTAGGGTAGGTCGGGTTACCTGAAACAAACTTATTTTTGTTAATGCCTATGTAGTCACCAGTATACAGACATGAAACAGTAACTGGGGTAAAGAATAGTAAACTATTTGGCATACTTTTCTTTCGAAGTATTAAGCAAAATATATATTCAGAATACATTGGTGGGTAGGTCTAGAAGGGTTTCTACTGATAAAGGCTAGCATTTTATTACTTGAAGATGTCAAACACAGATCGTATCATATTCCGATTGTAACCATTTAAGGCCCAGTTACTTGGTCCCCAGCAGTGTGGTCAGTGGTATCAAGACGGTCCATCCGATGTTCAGGGGATACTCTCAACAGGTTGGTACCGGTACATTGTCCAAGGGAAAAGTGCGCATAAGTTGGCTTTGGGTTTTAACAACAACTACATGGAAGTACATGTACACATGTATGAGTATATCAGAAGTTTTAATTTTCATGAAAAGCTGTTGTATCATACAATGAATTATTAATATCAACCGGTCATTTAATCTGTTCCTTAAATGGGTTAGATGCTAAAAAAAAATTGAATGGCTACTAAATTGCATTCAACTGAACTATTTACCCATAAACATCATACAAAATATGTGCTGAAGTATGAGTAATCTGTATGTAATGCAGTGTTTTTTTCCAGCTGTTGGGGTAATTGTGACAGAGTCCATTGGTGGAGGAAAATAATAAAGCTTAGAAATAATAGAAATCAACAATTTTGTCAAGATGCATTATGCAAACAATCTATTAAGTCTTAGCTTGAAAATACTATTAATTCTGTAGTTTTCTTGATCAGGCAACAACTCAAAGACATCAAGGGGCGAAAAAATACATTTTTTTGGGGGGGGGGGGGGAAATTCTCCAGAGCTGGGTGAATAGGGCCTAATTTCAACCCCAATTAAGCTTTAAAACCCACGTAAATGACACTATTTTTGTGCACGTCTTTTCAGGACACCCAGGAGTTTTTACGCTGCTTCATGGACCAGTTACACGAGGAATTGAAGCAGCCAATCATTGAAGAGAATGAGGATCAAGAGGAGGGGCATAATATTCATGAGCCACCAAGCTCATCTGTGATTGGTCAGAGAAATCTCGATAAACCTTTCCCATTGGATACCAGCAGCTCAAGCAGCCAATCAGATTGCGAATATGAGACATGTGACTCTGCTTTAGGAAGTGAGAAGGAATCTTTGGATCTAAATGACGAAGAACAATTGAGTGAAATGTCGAGATTAAATCTGTCTTCAAGTCCGCGAGAACTGCGAACGCAGCGGAAAAAATCTAAACTTTCCGAAATGACAGAGGATGGATTTACTGGAATGACTGGAAATTTGAAGGATTTCAAAGAAACTGCAAATAAATCAATGAAGAATGCAGACAATACAAGTGTGTGTTCAGAAGACCAGAAAAGCGATGTCGGTGAATACGTGGATGCAGAGGCCGAACCAATGAAAGGTCGCAGGCATTTACGGACCACCTCGGGGTCCTCTGATCGGGACCTGAATGTGAAGTCAGCAAAGTTCAAGCAAGCAGGCAGTTATAAAACAGTTCAGGGTAATTTGAACATTATCGTATGAAACATATTCATGATTGAATGGTGTTTAGCCTGTCAACTGTCAACACTCACATGCCAATATAACTAAGGCACAGGCATAATGTATGCACCAAGCAAAATAATGATCAAGGGTTGGGAACTTGAGCCTGAAACTGTTGTATCTGCTTATTATTTGTTTATCAGATACATTTGTTCCACGCTCAACTCGACAGACAGATCGTCGTTTTCCAACTTACACTTTGGGGTACTAAATCTGTACTTGTAATCTTGTAGAATATCACAATGAAGTCTCATACTGGCTTGCAGACAGAGTCAAGTAGACTCAAATATTAAACTGTCATTCTGAAATCCTCATAGTGTAGTTATTAACAAGACAATTTTAATCACTTTTTTTTCATAAAAAACAAAAAAAACAAAAGAACTTACGAAATAGATTTAATGCGCCAATAACATTTATAATAGACTGTGTCACAATTTAACTGTAACTATGTATAACTATACATTCCAGGGCCAGGGAAAACTGTGCACTACAGGAGCGTTATATCGGATGTGTTCGATGGGAAACTGAATAGTTCTGTGCAATGTCTCACCTGCGAAAGGGTAGGTTATATGTGTGCTGTGAATGGTTTTCACAATGGGTTACAAATGTCATAGGGTGAGAAAATTGTGCAGCCAGTCCGGGACCCCTCGCTTACAGGGCGAGTGCTCTCCCGACTGTGCTTACCGGGCCGCCACACAACTTCATCAATGTCGACACCATTGTTTGCAGGGCAATATAAAAGGTGTGAACTACATGTAGCTTGTAAGGTGTTGTTTCCACTACTATCGGTTTAACCCTAGTTATTATTTCGTATAGTGTTTTTGTAACTAAAAATAAGAAAATATTAAGAATATAATATACACAAAATAAGAAATATAACACTATATTTTTTCAAGTTCCCAATATGAAACAGTACGAAACATATTGGGTATGAATATTTGCTTATATAAGCGTCTTAGTGACATCGATGAAGCGTCTAATCGAAATGGCGGCCAAAATACCACATATCTGCATATAAGACGCATCAAAATAATGATACAAATTTTGGATGAACAAAAATGTTGCTTATATTTGAGAAATTACAGTATGTTACAAAAATTTGAACTTACGGGTTAACATGTTAGGATTCACTTAAGATGATGCTTGAATATGGCCCCAGATCTCCACAACGAAAGAGACGTTTCAAGACCTCTCGCTGCCCATCCCGTCCAAGGATCACCTGCACATGATCCACTCATCGAGTGCTCACGGGCTGGGAACTAAAAGCGGGGCATGCAGCGAGGTACACCAGGGCTGGCTGCACTCTGTGTTCGGCTGGATGAGAAGGTAGGTGGGAACAAGACCATGTACATCGTACATATTATGTACATTGTATTGACAGTTGTTCCTAAATGTCATAAACAATATATATATAATGCATTAAATCATTTTTGTCACTTAAAAGCTAGTTTCGGAAGCCAAACGTGTCTTGAAGATGAACAATGTAAACAAAGTGACCGAAAAAAAAACGTATCTTGTAGCTGATGAACAATGTAAAAAAAAGGGGAAAAAAAGTTCTTCATTAAATGTCATGCATATAAAATTATTTATTTGTCTTTAAAAGCTGGTTTATGGGTCCAGTGATTACACTACTAGTCTCTTGCAGATGACAGCTTTAATTACAAAAATATATATGAAGCATGTCATGGGAAAACCGGGCTTTAATGCACATACGTAGTGTTGTCCCAGATTAGCCTGTGCAGTCCGCACAGGCTAATCCGGGAAACACTTTCCGCCTACAGTGGATTTATGCTTAGAGAAGACTTCCTTGAAACAGAAAAAGTCGTCCTGGACTGCACAGGCTGATTTTAGATGAAACGTTACACAGATGCATTAAGCCCTGGTTTCCCACGACACGCCTCACATATAGAATGCATAAAATCACTTTTGTCACTTAAAAGCTAGTTAAGGGGGCCGAACATTTCCTGCTGTTGATGAACAATGTAACAAAAAAAAACGTAACAAAAAATAATTCTTGTTGTCTCTTAAAAGTTTAAAAGCCGAATATGTCTTGTTCATTGCCATTTGTATCTTCTAGCTGATGAACAATGTAAAAAAAGTTCTTCATTAAATATCATGCATCTAAAATAATTTATTTTTCTTTCTTTAATAGCTGGTTTATGGGTCCAATGATCACGCTACAAGATTGTCTGGCTGCTTTCTTCTCTGCAGATGAACTCAAGGGGGATAACATGTACAGCTGCGAGAAATGTAAAAAGTGGGTTCATGTTCTATTTGGTGTCTTGCAATATTATTGTCTCGCATACATAGTTGTTGTTTATAGACTTTTAACATGTACATCTGCGAGAAATGTAAAAAGTGGGTACATGTTCTATTTGGTGTCTTGTAATATTATTGTCTCGCATACATAGTTGTTGTTTATAGACTTTTAACATGTACAGCTGTGAGAAATGTAAAAAGTGGGTACATGTTCTATTTGGTGTCTTGTAATATTATTGTCTCGCATACATAGTTGTTGTTTATAGACTTTTAACATGTACAGCTGCGAGAAATGTAAAAAGTGGGTTCATGTTCTATTTGGTGTCTTGTAATATTATTGTCTCGCATACATAGTTGTTGTTTATAGACTTTTAACATGTACAGCTGCGAGAAATGTAAAAAGTGGGTTCATGTTCTATTTGGTGTCTTGTAATATTATTGTCTCGCATACATAGCTGTTGTTTATAGACTTTTAACATGTACAGCTGTGAGAAATGTAAAAAGTGGGTTCATGTTCTATTTGGTGTCTTGTAATATTATTGTCTCGCATACATAGTTGTTGTTTATAGACTTTTAACATGTACAGCTGTGAGAAATGTAAAAAGTGGGTACATGTTCTATTTGGTGTCTTGTAATATTATTGTCTCACATACATAGTTGTTGTTTATAGACTTTTAACATGTACAGCTGTGAGAAATGTAAAAAGTGGGTACATGTTCTATTTGGTGTCTTGCAATATTATTGTCTCACATACATAGCTGTTGTTTATAGACTTTTAACATGTACAGCTGTGAGAAATGTAAATAATGGGTACATGTTCTATTTGGTGTCTTGTAATATTATTGTCTCGCATACATAGTTGTTGTTTATAGACTTTTAACATGTACAGCTGTGAGAAATGTAAAAAGTGGGTACATGTTCTATTTGGTGTCTTGCAATATTATTGTCTCACATACATAGCTGTTGTTTATAGACTTTTAACATGTACAGCTGTGAGAAATGTAAAAAGTGGGTACATGTTCTATTTGGTGTCTTGCAATATTATTGTCTCGCATACATAGCTGTTGTTTATAGACTTTTAACATGTACATCTGCGAGAAATGTAAAAAGTGGGTACATGTTCTATTTGGTGTCTTGTAATATTATTGTCTCACATACATAGCTGTTGTTTATAGACTTTTAACATGTACAGCTGTGAGAAATGTAAAAAGTGGGTACATGTTCTATTTGGTGTCTTGCAATATTATTGTCTCACATACATAGCTGTTGTTTATAGACTTTTAACATGTACAGCTGTGAGAAATGTAAAAAGTGGGTACATGTTCTATTTGGTGTCTTGCAATATTATTGTCTCGCATACATAGCTGTTGTTTATAGACTTTTAACATGTACATCTGCGAGAAATGTAAATAATGGGTTCATGTTCTATTTGGTGTCTTGCAATATTATTGTCTCTCATACATTGCTGTTGTTTATAGACTTTTAACAACTATTGGAATCTTTTTACCCGTTTTAGTAACATTAAACTGGCAAATTAGATTTTTATTGGAATCTTTTTAATTGTTTTTACTATCAGTAACCTGGCAAATTAGAAGATTTTTATTCAATGTTTATATTATCTGACACAAATTTAAGAGTATACGATTTAAAACGATGGAATTCCAGTTCAGTTTATCCTAACATGAATTTAGGAGTTGGTTTCATGCTGGTGTAATCAATGTCAATACTGCTATGCCCTCTGAAAAGTGTGATTTATTTACACCTATAAGGTTAAATTCAAACAATGCCAAATGTTTGTTAATCATTGTTTTGTGTTTGTAAAAGAAAGTAAATTAAGAACAAAGTTAAGAGCAAATAAAACATTTATTTCATCAGCATTATTTTTCTAGATATAACTGTTAAAGGAGGATTGAAACACGTTTTCAGCAATGTATTTGTATTTCATTTAACTTAGTTTTAAATTTCTAATGCAAAATAATTTATTTCCACTTAACTAATCTTTGTCTTGTATTTCAGGCTGAGGAATGGACTGAAGTATTCCAAAGTTTTGGAATTGCCAGAGGTAAAAAAAAATATTTAAACTGTGGAAACAGTTTGGAATTTTTGCAGAATATTGATTCATTCATTATTCATAGTATTTTCAGGACTTTATTTAGAAGTTTCTCATTTTGCCTCATTAACTAGTTGTAGGCATGCGTGGCGAAGAATTAATATTGTCTTGTCAGTTTTTGACAAATTATGTTTGCTGCTTGTCCGTTCAATAATTATAATTTTAATTTTATACATTTGTTATCATATAAACAGGACTTTCCTTTGACCCGAGCTCCTGGGTTTTGACGCGTGGAAATTTCAAAATACACTTGTTTGAAACGTGAGGTAATTACTACATGCGTTACATTTGACCCAGGGCAATATCCGGACTTGCGTCATACAGTATAACTCGGCTGGCTGATTATCCCAATCAGTCCAACATCGATGTCAAAGTTGATAAAACACTCGGCGATTATTGGTTGGATGCGGAGTCAACTTTAAATAGACGCTGTCCATCAGCGGTCGAGTTACCGTGTAGCTCCGCCCATTAGGCGGAGTTTTGTTGCTCAGAAAAATCTATATTGACCAACTAAAATGCACAGTTTTATACACGCTTCCAATGACGTGAACAATCGACCTATCAGCTTAATATACATGTATCCACACTTTAGTGTACATGAGTTGGTTAGAGTATGTTTATTCCCGACCATTAAACGTTGAAAACACAATTTACTCACCGCTTCCGTTGTTGATTACTTCCACATTTAGTTTCGTTCCTAAATATAATGGCATTGTTTTAAATTACTTTCCTTTATATCTCCGGTAAAATTATAAATATGTTTCCAAAATTTGAAATCCGATTTCAGCGAAAATTCTGACTTAACATTTCTTATATCCGAAATATCCAACAACCAATTTTAGTGTTCGAGTGTCATAAACACATTTTTTGTGTGTAATTCATGTAAAGCCGTTGTTTTCGAGAAAAACATGCAGAAGTTATGCTGACACAAACGACGTCACGTTCCACGCATGGAAAGCGTGCGTGTATCGACCAAATATATACCTGTCATCTGGGAATAAAAACTTCATAGTGCAAGAACTTTGAAATCTTTTCTTTTTTTTATAAAACTTGCATAGTGCAAAAACTTTGCGATCTTAAGCATTTGAATAATTATTTTATTGCAGTTTATTGATATACTTTGTAACAGTAAAACAATATTTGCGGACCGTAACTACGTATTTTTTTTAGGAAGGAAAGCTTGTATCATTGTTGTACATCAAATGCGATTTCGTGAAAAAATTTGAGTGGTATTTTTAGTATGTAAAGAATATTCTAAAATCGTCTTAATAATTATAATAATAATAAATAGTAATAATAAATAGTAATAATAGATCTAAGAATAATAATAATAATAGATCTAATAATAATAATAATATTAAAAATTTAAGAATAATAATAAGAAAATAAAATTTTAAAAATTTAATTTAAAATAATAAGTTAATAAAAAAATAAATAATAAATTAAAATAATATTATTAAATTATAAAATAAATATAATGAATTAAAACAAATAATAATAAAAAGATGGAAAACGAATGGAAACTACCCACAAAGCATCGACTCTTGAAGGTTTATATTTATATCTGAATCTTGGGGAATTTGATTTTGACTCTTGAAAATTTGACCCCAAGAGTCATTGACTTTTGAAATTTAAAGTCCTAGGAAAGCCCTGATATAGTAACAGAATTGATGGGTCTTCAAGGTCATTATGCGGCTTTTTACTGTAGTATGCGATTCGGCCGCCACCAACTCGGCTATTATGCAAAATTGGCGAGTGAAGGCGCGCACGTTCAAGTACTACTCGTCATCAGCTCAGTGGCTTTGAAGATGACATTGGAAAGACTGCTTGAGTCGCTACCAAAATCGTTTGTTAGACTTGTTTGGGAAAATTCATGCTAAAACAACTAAAAATGTAATGTCTTTGGGGGATTATCGCATAATGGCGACCAGCAACTAGTCATTCACTTCTAAATAGTAAATTTTGGCAATATTATTTTTTATCTGTGCATGCTCTGTTCAAAAGCTGGGCAATTGATTCCACCATCCTTGGTTGTAGGCAAAGAGTTTGAATAAAAACAAATGGCTCAAAGGGTACAGTTTGCAAGGGAAGGGTGGATTATGACACAACATTGCCATCTATTTCAGGTGTTGTGTATCCACCTGAAGCGGTTCAGACACGAGTTCTACTCTTCCAAGATCAGCACCTACGTCTCGTTCCCGCTCACAAACCTGGAGATGAAACCTTATCTACATAAAGGTAGGGGAGTGATTCGTCCTTTATTTATGGCCCCGAAGGAGGGCATATAGTAGTTGCACCGTCCGTCTGTGGGTGGGTGGGTGCGTGCGTGGGTCTGTCCGTCCAGACTTCGTTTCCGCTTTTTAATGCCTGGATGGATTTTAATATAACTTCAGATTATTATTCCCCATGACTAGACGATGTGTCGCGTACAACTCCCATGCTCGTCGGTCAAAGGTCAAGGTCACAATTCACGGTCAAAGGTCATGATTTTTTTACCCCTTCATAACTTCTAAATGCCTGTGTGGATTTTAATATAACTTCAGATTATTATTCCCCATGACCAGACGATGTGTCGCTTACAACTCCATGCTCGTCGGTCAAAGGTCAAGGTCACAATTTACGGTCAAAGGTCATTAATTTTTGTTTCTGCTCGTTAACTCCTTAACGCCTGGAAGGATTTTACTATTACTTCAGATTATTATTCTCTATGACCAGACAATGTGTCGCATGCAACTCCCATGCTTGTCTGTTGAAGGCCAAGGTCACAATTCAAGGTCAAAGGTCAAGGATTTCTGTTGCTCCACCATAACTTCTAAACATTTGGAAGGATTTTAATATTACTTCATTTTATTGTTTCCCATGATCAGGCGATGTGTCATGTACAACTCCCAAGGTCCTCAGTCAAAGGTCAAGGTCACAATTCAAGGTCAAAGTCAAGGAATTTTGTTTCTGCTCTAAAACTTCCAAAAGCCTTGAAGGATTTTAATATTACTTCGGATAATTTTTTCCCATGACCAGATGATGTGTCACATACCACTTACATGCTCCTCGGTCAAGGTCTGTGGGTTCAAGGTTACACTTAAAAGGTCAAATATTAGAATGAACTTTGTGTAGGAAGCATCAGTTTGCCAACATATAAGGAATGTTATAATGAAGATCATTATGAGACATTGTGGCACAACAACAAACAGCTGTGTTGCTGAAATCTAAAGATATTTGTCCAGGGCATAATATTGTACATGACATTGTTTTGCCTTCCTCTGACAAACATATGCTTCGGGGGCATATGTCACATCCTGTGACAAGCCTTTTTAGTTGATTTCTTTCTTTTGAATGACATATTTGATCAACAAATTGTGCTTAAATTTGCTGGATCTGTTTGGTATGTTGGTGATGTGGAGTCCTTCAGGGAGTGTAGCTGAAGGAGTTAAGAGTGTAGCTGAAGGAGTTAAGAGTGTAGAGAATTTTTGTTGGTTTCTGTGTAAGATCAAATTTTATTGCAGGAGTGGTCATATTAAACATATGAGGCCCGTCGTTGGAAAACCGGACTTAATGCATGTGCGTAAAGTGTCATCACAGATTAGCCTGTGCAGTCCGCACAGGCTAATCTGGGCTGGCACTTTCCGCTTTTATGGTATTTTCTGTTTCAAGGAAGTCTCTTCTAAACATAAATCCACTGCAGGTGGAAAGTTTGGATCAGCCTGTGCGGACTGCACAGGCTAATCAGGGACGACACTTTACGCACATGCATTAAGTCTGGTTTTCCCACTACGTGCCTCATATTTTCATGACTGGTGGAGACACGAGTGAAAATGTCAGTTTTCTATGATCACAAATGAAATAAATTATGAAATCACACTGAAATTAACACATTTTCTGTTTACTTCATTCTTTTGGACGATTATAAAATTTAAACAAATGCGCATGGTATGCTGAAGCATCAAAAAATTGTGTATTCTGACATGATTCCAAAATTTTCGCTCACCAAATGGTGGGAAAATAGTGCCATACTTTCTGCATTGTTGTCGCTTAATTGTATATATATTTAATTAATTATGTATTTTCTGTTGTTGATAAAGCCTAATGATGATTAGATTACTCACATACTTTCAAAATATAAAAATTAAAAACGAAGAAAAAGTAGGTCCATTTAACCCAGAGTGAAACGATCAAATGTTATCATTGCACTCGACCCAGATCGGGTTATCATTCACTGGTATTCTCCACTTATTCACAGCATAGCATGTAATAAACATGCACCGTGTCTGCAAGTTTGATTGTGTGCTTTGTACGAAGAAAATGTTAGATTTTTAATGCATTTATTGTATGAACAATGCGGATTGTGAGGGTTTAAACAAAACACTGTAATGTAATTACTGTTTAACATGTATTTTCAGATCACTCTAATGCAGTCACCACATACGACCTTCTGTCTGTTATATGTCACCATGGGTCTGCAGGAGGTAAAGTGGAACTTATTATTAATAACATGTTTGAGTATCCTTGTCTAAAGATTACTTAATTTTTATGCCCCCGGCATCTTGATGCAGGAGGCATATAGTGATCGTCCTTGCGTCCGTCCTTCCGTCCTTGACAAGGTTAAAGAGATTTTACAGTTTCGTCTAGCACCAACACTGCTTACTACAACACTTTGATAGTTACACAGTTTTTGCTTATGACCATTCCTCCACCCATATCACCCAGCCTCACCTTGACCTTGACCTAATTTGGACTTATAATAATTCAAATGTGCCATTTCTTGGTTAACTAGATTTTACCGTTCCGTCTAACGCCACCACCACTTACTTCAACACTTTTATATTTACACAGTTGTTACTTATGACCGTTCCCAATCCACCCATATCACCCAACCTTACTTTGACCGTGACCTTGACCTTTTTTGCTCTTCAAAATATTCAAATAGGCTGTTTCTTGGTTAACTAGATTTTACCATTTCGTAGAGCACCAACACCGCTTGCTACAACACTTGGATAAATACACAGTTGTTGCTTATGACCCAATCCACCAATATCACCGAACATTACTTTGACTTTGACCTTGAACTAATTTGAATCATAATTCAAAAGTGCCATTTCTTGGTTAACTAGATTTTACAGTTTCGTTTTACACCGCTTACTACAACACTTGCATATGTACACAGTTTTTACTTGTGACCGTTCCATATCACCCGACCTCACTTTGACCTGTGAGTCAGTCAGCACAGGCTAATCCGGGATGGCATTTTCTGTTTCAAGGAAGTCTCTTCCAAACCACTGTAGACGAAAGTGCCGTCCTAGTTTAGCCTGTGCAGACTGCACAGGCTGATCCGGGATGACACTTTATGCACATGCATTAGTGCGGTTTTTCCACAACATGCCTAACATTATTTTGACTTTATACATATTACACATCAGAATACCTGTTTGCTATCTCTTTTTAATTTAGTAATATTATCTTGATTTAGAAGGGATAGGCCAACTTTATATAGATACATTTCTTTAAATATTTTCACTCAAGTTCTGATTGTTGTCATGTACTGGGTAATATTTAAAAAAAGTACATAAACATAAGTAATTCCAATTACAGATAAGTTAAAGTAGTTAGTAATAAATAGATAACACTGCAGAACATGATTCACACATGCAACAAAATGCTAAAGAAAAATGTATATTTTAATAATAAGGCTAGGATTTTACTTGAGATGTTCCTAGAATACCACCCCTGATCGTGGATGATTCCACGCTACACATGCAGATTGATTTCCTGTTGATCACGTTAACTTTATGTACAAAAAGTAACTAGCATCAACAACTATTTTCCTATTTCCTGTCTCAGGGGTCACTACACTGCGTACTGTCAGAACGTGATTACAGAGCAGTGGTACGAGTATGACGATCAGTATGTCACTGAGGTGGACGTCAGCCAGGTCATCAACTGCGAAGCTTACGTCCTCTTCTACAGGTACATAATAGGTGTACAAACACCTTATTTAATGATTATCATAACTTCTTGCCATAGAAAATTTGTTTGGTGCCATATACCTTTTATGATCGCTGGACTTAGTCTTACTTATGTTGTAAGTTAAATAAATATCAACAGTTGTTAACATATCATTATACCCCCACAAACGAAGTTTAGGGGGGCGATATAGGAGTGAGCTTGTCGGTCTGTTGGTCCGTCTGTCTGTTGGTTTTTGGTTTCCGGATGATAACTTAAGAAAGGCTTGACATATTCAAATAATGTTTGGTACACATGTGTAACATCATAAAATACAGGTCAAGTTCAATGTTAGTTACAAACCACTAAATTTTGACAGAGTTATGGCCCCTTTTCGACTTAAAATTCCCTAAAAACATGGTTTCCTGTTGATAACTCAAGAAAGGTTTGACATATTCAAATAATTTTTGGTACACATGTGTAGCATAATAGAATACAGGTCAAGTTCGATGTTGGTTACAAACCACTAAATTTTGACAGAGTAATGGCCCATTTTCGACTTAAAATTCCCTAAAAACATGATTTCTGGACGATAACTCAAGAATGGCCTGATATTTTCAAATAATTCTTGGTATACATGTGTAGCATCTTAAAATACGGGTAAAGTTCGACTTTGGTTACACAAACCACTAAATTTTGACAGAGTTATGGCCCTTTATTTGACTTAAATTCCCTAAAAACATGATTTTCAGACGATAATTAAACTTCAACGCTTGACTTATTGAAATAATTATTGACCCGATGGCCCCTTTTCGACTTTAAATTCCCTAAAAACATGATTTCTGGACGATAACTCAAGAATGGCCTGATATATTGAAATAATTCTTGGTATACATGTGTAGCGTCATAAAATGCAGGTCAAGTTCGACGTTGGTTACAAACCACTCAGTTTTGAAACAGTTATGGACCCCTTTTTGACTTAAATTCCAGAAAAACATGGACAATAACTCACTAAAGGTTTAACATATTTAAATTATTTTTGGTACATAGGTGTAACATCATAAAATACAGATCAAGTTCAACTTACAAACCACTAAATGTTGACAGAGTTATGGCTCCTATTGAAATTAAATTTTTCCAAATACACTGTTGACCATACACAAATTAAAGCATTCTCTATTTCTTTCGAATGGATGCCATAGTTTTGTGACAAGGCCATATTGTCAGGGTATATCCGTCACTCATGTGACAATTCTAGTTTTTGTCAGAATGATCTCCTTAATGAAATCTAAGCCACTTTAGTAAACTGTTTGGGGTTGTGAAGATCACTAGGTCAAAATTGAGGCGCGTCATGAGAAAACCGGTCTTAATGCATGTGCATAAAGTGTCGACTGCACAGGCTAATCCGGGACGGCACTCCGCTTTTATGCTATTTTCTGTTTCAAGGAAGTCTCTTCTAAACATATATCCGCTGTAGTCGGAAAGTGCCATCCCGGATTAGCCTGTGCAGACTGCACAGGCTAATCCGGGATGACACTTTACGCACATGCATAAAGTCCGGTTTTCCCACGACGCACCTCAATTGTATTCTCATAAATTCTCAGTCATGTGTCATCATGGTTTATACCTAGGCAAAGACTGGGTCTCTAGGTCCAAAAATATAAAAGCAAGTTAACACTGTAGGGTCATGCTTGAAAACAGTTCCAATTGACAGCATGCCACTGTACCAGAGGAGTGCTCGAGTGCTGTAATGGCTGCAGTTGGGCTTCAGTTTCGGGTCCCTTAGCTTGTGACTTTGGTTGTTTGTCACCATACTGGACAGGTGGGGTTTCCTCCGGGTACTCCGGTTCCACCTACAGCACAAGAGCACACCAAAATTAAAGATATTTCAGTAAAAATAAATAGCTGCAAATTGAAGCTATGATTCAAAATTGGTCCCAACTTTCGAGTCTCTCTAATTAGGTTGAAGTGCTGGGACACACTCCGGGTCCTCACACCCGCAGAAACTTGGAAATACACAAACATAAAGGAGGGAGGCCTCTGACACTAAAAAAATGGAAAAAAAGCGAGAGAGAAATGATTCGCCAAAAAAATCTGTACATTTGAAATTTTGGAAGAAAAAGAAATGATCAGGGTAATTACATGGAATTATACAAAAAGTAAAAAAAAGATCAACATTATATGTCAGGTAAAATCACAGTCGGAGAAGTATTGAGGCAATTTGCTTAGGGATTTCATTGGCCTCCGTTCTAAAGCACCTATGCATAGTTATTTAAAGGAAGTTTTATTGTTAGCTGCTGCCGTGCATGAAATCTGTATTTCCTGTATTTTCTTTGTAGAAAACAGAATGACCATATGAATGGTGTAAGACAAAAGGCAGAGGAGCTGATGATTAAACGTGAGGTATGTAAATAGGTTTTAATGAACTTCGTTATCTCAATGTCGCCGGGAGTTCGCTAATGACTTTGAGATATCAGAAGTTCGACATATCCGAATATACACTGTTTACAAGTATTGAGTGAAATTGGTGATAAGATGTTTGCAATGTGTGACAAACTTGGTTTTAGTTTGACATGTCCTGTCACTGACATCAATACTTCGAGATAAACGGATAGAAATAAGTGTAAAAATACTTGTTAGGACAATAAACCACTTTGACATAATCACAAATTCCAGTTAAAACTTCAAGATAACAGTATTTCTTTTATATAATCTAAGTCAGGAATTATTTTCCACTTGAACATATCCGGAACATCAACTTTAGCGAGTTCAAGATGTAATTAGAATCGGGTTTGGTCTCACACTATATGTCTTAATAGACTTATATTTCAAGAAAAAACTGATTATCTCATATTTATTTAGCTTATAGTATACACCTTGCATATGTTTGTGTGTTCATAACAAACTTCCTGTAATTTAAACCCAAAATACATCTTATTACAATAAACTGAGTTTATACTTTAACATTAATTTTTCAAGCACACAAGTTTATTGTCTGTACTGCAGTTCACATACTTGTTTGTGTCTAATATAATCATTTTGCTATAAAATTAACACTTTTCAGTAACATTTTGTTCACATACTTTTCAGCCCAGTCTCATGAATTTCTTCATATCAAAGCAGTGGATCAACCGCTTCAATACGTTTGCAGAGCCGGGGCCGATCACTAACCAGGATTTCCTATGCCAGCATGGGGGTAAATATTCTTAATTTTATATTTAGCTGCATTTGCTCAACAAAACATATAGGCTTATAGATTGGCAAAAAAAGGGCAGATGGATGTTGTTAACGATCTATCAGACCTGTGCAAATGGTTCTGGTCTACTGCACAAGATGGCTGCCACAGCTAAAAATAGCAAATTTTTCAAATTATTGCTAGACTTTCAAATTATTGCCCACATATTTTCCTTTTTTAAAGTTCATCAAATGGTTCTGGTCCAGTGCAAAACATGGCAACCAGAGCTAAAATTATGAATATTTGTCTGCTAATCATGGTCTCCTTGCCTTACTGACACTCCTCACTCAAGGCAGCGTTTCCATGAGTCTGTATCAGTATTTCCATATCCGTATAAAAATCGAACACATTGAAAATCGCTGTATTGGTTCCATATCCATAATGTCTGTGTTTGTCAAGTGCGTTTGTATAGAATTTTATGCGGATGCGGACAACATGGACGCCATTTAGCAAGATGAAAGGCAATTTTAATGCTGTAAAAAGCTAACGAAAAGTTATCCAGTTGCATGAATTGAAATTTGCAGATACTGATACGGGCCTGGATACAGACACAGACTCATGGAAATGTAGCCTTACTCAGTGGTAACTTGTACATAGTATGTAATATCATCGTGTTGATAAAATGTGGCAATATGGCACTCTTTCAACATTTCTAATACGAGATGTATTTCTGTACCTTTTCAGGTGTCCCTCCCCACAAGGTGGAGTATATAACAGACTTGGTCCTACCCCTCTCACAGTCCATGTGGAAGTTCCTACATGACAGGTCAGTGTTCATTGATACAACATTCAGGCTTACATGTATTTGTAGTCGGTATATTTGTCTGACCCCTTTATTCCGTCCTGTTTGTCATTTGTGTTGTCTGTCCCTTTTGTCGCTGCCTTGCTCATAAGTCCGTTGCTCTCTTCAAATGGTAAGGAAAAACAACAACAACAGCAACCCATTATGTTAATCTTCATTGCCAAATATTTCAGTGGTATGACTTTTTGTCAGAGACTGAAATAATATGAGGCATGTCATGAGAAAACCAGGCTTGACACATGTGTGTTAAGTGTCATCCCAGATCAGCCTGTGCAGTCTGCACAGGCTAATCCAGGACGGCACATTCCGCTTTTATGGTATTTCTGTTTAGAGGAAGTCTCTTCTATTTAAACATAAATCCACTGTAGGCAGAAAGTGTTGTCCCGGATTAGCCTGTGCAGACTGTTCACTTTACGCACATTCCTTAAGCCCCGTTTTCTCACAACACGCCTCGTATATATTAATTTGTTGAATCAACATTCTTCTCTGAAAAAAACAGCTTGCTCACTAATACTTTTAGTGTTATGCCAAGTAATTTATTTAACAAAATGTTCTAAGTAACATGCTTTAAAGGCACACACAAGGTGCTGCAAGTTAAGACAACCACCAATAATTTAATCAAGATTTTACAAACACACAATATGACCAAACACTTTTTTAACATTTTCTTAAAATAAATGGAATTTGACTAGTTTTATGTCCACTTTATTGTTTACATTAAAAGGAATGTTAATCCTATGCACAATTTTTGCATGGAGAAATCCCGTTATTGTGTTCAGTGAAGTGTTTCAATTTCGAGGGTCCTCTAATTAATCTATACATCTCAAAAATTGAATACATTGGTACAACAAATTGAGAAAACATATTTAATTATAAACAAAGCAACACGGTTTATCTATGCAAATTAACTTATAAGTGGTCAGAAACTTACCAAGCGATTTTTAGTTTGTAAATTGTTTAATGTATTATAAATTACAAACTTTAAATACTGTTCCAAAATGTTTTATAGACGGCCCATAAAATGACTTGTCCAGTTTATGTCATTTGATATTACTGTTAGAGGTACTGTTATTCGTGAAAAGCATGAAACTTTTATAAATCACCACACTAGCAAATAAACAAAGCAAGTGTTTATAAACAGTTTACTTGGAGGATCGGTGTTTTTATTTTAAATGGTATCCAAATAGTTTACTGACACAGGATATAACAGAAGCTTAAACATACAATAATACAATTTTACCAGACATTTAACTGTCTGTTTTAATCGTTTATTATAAATTTGACAATTGTCACCTTTAATGTGGCTTTAAGGGTTTAGGCTACTAAAGAAGTTGAAGGTTAAAAATGAGCAACCATATTTGTGATAAATTACAGGTCAGCAGTAGATTGCACAATTTCAATTCACTTACAAAGATTTGTATTTACCACACAACCAATCCTTACAACTATAACGTACAAGCTTTAAGCCATGTATAAAACCATTGTTACTGCTGTGAAGACAATAATAATAAAGCAATATATAATGTTTTGTGTACTGATACTGAAATCAAATAAAAATAGCAAATAGCAAAAATATTCAATGTCAGTTTGAAATTTATTCAAAATTTCCTATCTTTTTTTGAACAGTTTTATTAACAGAAATTACCACTTTTTGTTGTAGATCTATAATAATAATAATAATAATAATAATAGTAAATCACTCAATCTGAAATTAATTGAAATTTCCTGTCCCTTAGATTTGGAGGAGGCCCATCATGCAACCATCTGTTTGCCTGCACACAGTGTCAGAAGCAGCTGCAGCAGCTGAGGAGCCGACAGAAGGGCGAACTCGACCAGTTTATACAGGTACCATAAAAATAAAACATTGCAGAAATCATTTCCAATGGACATTTTGCCAATCAAAATAATAAACAAAAACGCATGGAAATTGGTAAAATAACGTTTTGGTAACTTTTTATCGTAAAATTATCTGTCTGCGATAGCTGGTGATGCTGTTAGGATCTGAAGATATCATATAGCAGGTCACGTTTAAATGACCTTTTAACAATAAAATATCAACCCTACATTGTACAATGAAATTGCTTTTTGCACAGCAAAGTTTGGCCGCAGTTTTTGAACAGTGATGCATGTCCAGCTGATCCTGGGAATAAATCATCATTTACCGTTAATTTTCACTTGGATAACAATGGATATAGTTGTACCTTAGGTGACTAAACATTCAAAGTTAACGAGAATTGCGTGCATAGTTTTTGTGGTTTATATATAACTCAGGCCTTTTTCTACAAGCCTCATTCGTCAGAATATCTGACCCATTCCCAATGCAAAATATGGTTGTTTTTTGCCATTTGAAAAAATAAATTCCCCTCCACTACACAATATGGTATAGAAAAAGGCCTGAGTTATACCGTTTAAACGATGATGTTTCATTTATTTCATTTCGTTTAAAGCTAAAAAGGACCAGATAACGTCATTTGACACGTGCCGCAAAACAAAATACGAGGTAGGGTGGGGATACCCCTCCCTACCTAACCCACCCCTATCGGGACCGGGGCGCCTTAAAAAATACTTTGGGAAGACACTGTGACACTACTATTATCCGCTGACTGGATCTGAGGACTGCGCATTAGGGATCACGCTCAGATGACTTTTTCACGAGCCAATCAAACTGTTGCCTTCAAAATGTTGTGGTATAACATTACAGGCCTTTTTCTGACCTTTTTGGGAAATAGTACCTGGTTTGAAATTGGGAATTTCTCAACGTAAAATTTAGCAAATTGGGAAACGACAAATTTGTACAAATAAATCTTGCTGTATGTATCAATTTCAATTGATTAGTTGATTAACGTCATTCCAAAGCGAACATTGGCTTACATTGATTTTACTGCGAGATGAAACTCCGCCTACAGGGCGGTGCTTCACAGTCATTGATTGCAGCTTAGGAATAACTGTAAATTGTTAAAATTTCCGACGAAGTGACACTCGCTTTGATAATTCACCGACTCATGGACGTACATGCTTCTCGAGTGAAAAACGGCCATTGTGACGTAAGATATTAGCTTTCACAGCAGGAATGGTCGGTCTGCTGCAGTCAACACAGCTAAATAATTGATAAAATACACGCGGCCCGGGCGATAAGCACAACACCAATTTTAGGTACCCGGATATGTTCAAGTTAAAATTTACTCGCTGGCACGGGGGAGCTAAAACGGCCTGGGGAAGGCCCTGCGTCAGACTGGAGAAGATTTTTATGAGATTTAACCAACATAATTCTCCATCTAAAACTTAATAATTGTATCTACTATACAGTATTCATATGACATCAATGATAATGCTTAAGTTATCACATATGAGTTGTGATTTGCATTGGCTTATATATTTACGGTTAAGACTAAGTCATTTATAGTCATGGGGCTGTCTTGGTTAATATTAAGATTCTTAGTAGTGAATTTAACTAGAAGTCCGCGAGTCGGACTTGTCATCTGACGGGGCATAACTCAAGTATGATACGAGCAATTATGCCAAAAACTGAATTTGACCTTCCTTTTATGCCTACTAACACTTCCATAAAGTTTTATAACGATTGAACAAAAACTGTGAAAGTTATTGTCTGCGCAAGCCTTATTTGAGCGTGTTTTTAGCTCCACTATTCCAATAATAGGCGAGCTTTCCTACTACCCCCGGCGTCGGCGTCCGCAACTGAATTTGGTTCAAGTTTTTATTCAAAAGTCTTATAACTTCAAAACTACATAAGTTATTCACTTGAAATTTAGAATATACCTTTTTCATCAACTCCAGTATCAGGGTCAAAATTCCCCATAACTCTGTTTTGTATTTTGACAGAGTTATGCCCCCTTTTCACTTAGATTTTCTGTTTAAAGTTTATATTCAAAAGTTTGGTAACTTCAAAACATAAGTTATTCACTTGAAACTTGGAACTAACCTGTCATCAATTCTAGTATCAGGGGAAACATTACCCATAACTGTGTTTTGTTTTTTGACAGAGTTACGCCCCTTTTTCACATAGATTTTCTGGTTAAAGTTTATATTCAAAAGTTTTGTAACTTCAAAACTACATAAGGTATTCACTTGAAACTAACCTTTGTCATCAACTCTAGTATCAGGGGCAACATTACCCATAACTCTGTTTTGTATTTTGACAGAGTTAGCCCACTTTTTACATAGACTTTGTGGTTAAAGTTTTTGTTCCAAAAATGTATTAACTATACAAGGCTTCACTTAAAAGTTTTGTATTTTAACAAATTTATGCCCTTTCCACTATCCAAAATATGTACCAACTGAAATACTAGTACTTCGAAAAGTCGAGCACGCTGTCCTCTGACAGCTCTTGGTTTAAAAGGGGCATAACTCACGTACAATAACCCTTCCATAAAGTTTCATGATAATAGCACAAAAACTTCTCAAGTTCTTGTCTGCGCAAACTGAAGGGAAGGGCGCCCCCAAAAGTAACCCCTATATGTCAGCTTTTCAAGCAACACAAAAACTGGTTGGGGTAGCATACGCTGTTTTTCCACTCTTTTACAGCATAACGGGAAATAATTTGTTTCCAGCTAAATGAACAATTCAAGGACGAGGACAACCCCTCCGTTATCTACACCATCTCCATGACCTGGTTTAAAGACTGGGAGAGCTTCGTCAGAGAAAAAGACGACAGTAAGTGTACATGCCATCAAAATCTACTTGTGACGAAAAAAATGAATTTTATGTCTACAGTAATTGTGATTAAATTGACACATTTATACTTGCAGTGTTCAATGCCTCCTTTTGTTAGTAAGTCTGACTAAATTTGCACAGAATTTAAGATCGGATAACTACACATTAGAGATGCCTTGGGTTTTAGAAAATATATATACAATGTACGTATATGTGTATATGTATTTTAGCCAATCAGAATACATTTTATTTTCAACACTGGAAAAACTTATAAAAAGTCTTCTATATTAGCAAAACTGATCTTAAATCAATTTAACTTGCTTAAACTTTAACATATTTGTTCAGAAATTGTTATTATATCTTTACAAATCAACTTGTAACAGTCATAACTTCATTGAGAATTAATATGAGGCGCGTCGTGGGAAAACGGGGCTTAATGCATGTGCTTAAAGTGTCGTCTCGGATAAGCCTGTGCAGTCCGCACAGGCTAATCCGGGATGGCACTTACCGCTTTTATGGTATTTTCTGTTTCAATGAAGTGTCTTCTAACCATAAATCCACTTTAGGCGGAGTCGTCCCGGAGTAGCCTGTGCGGACTGCACAGGCTAATCTGGGATGGCACTTTACGCACATGCATTAAGTCCGGTTTTCCCACGACGCGCCTCATATGTTTTCTATGCTTTATAAATGTCCATTTACATACATGTGTATCTATTGCTAGATCCACCAGGGCCTATTGACAACAAGAGGATCAGCATAATGAAATACGGACAGATTGCCGTCCGCCAGAATTCAGACCACGGTCAGCTGAGCGGAGCAATGTGGCAGTTCCTGTTCGGAATTTATGGAGGCGGTCCGGAGTTGATCATAAAGCAAGTTACTCCACCGATGGTACGGAAAAGTATCGCGGAACAAGCGCAGTCTGCGGCGTCATGGGTTAACAAAACGGAAAATGCTCATCCGGTAGAGACCAGTTCCAATTTGTCTATCCCCATCGAACACAAATGTGCCGATAGCTCCGATGTTGTTGAACTTGCCAAGAGCGCATGTCCCGAGGATGTTGAGGATGTTGAAACTATGCAGAATGTGACTCGTACAGAAGTGGTGGCCAATGAGAGTGTGGAGGGTATTGTGACTGAGGGTTCAGATAGAAATACTGAGTCTGAAATAGAGACGTCAAACAGAGTTTCGAGTCATTCGAGCGATATACCGGAGCAAAAATTGCATAGAGACTAGGTCTGGTATTCGCAAAGTTGGACCTAAGTGAACATTTCAGATCAATTTTTCAATGGGAAATCCTATTATCTCTGTTTGCAAGAGGGTTAAATACTAAACATCTTAGTAATATTTACTAGTTTCAAATGTTTGCTTTAATGCCTTCCAGTGAGGTAAATATCAGTGAAATAGAATTGGTAATTTACTGTTTTAAAACAGTGACAATAAAATTACCGCTCAGGAAGTTCACAGATTTAAACAGTAAATGAATTGGACTCAAACTTGTGAAATAACGTCATTATTTTGACATCATGACATTATGAGTCCCGTCAGATTTTCCAATTAAACCCAATTAGATAGCAATCCAAAAAACAGTGGGAAAAAAAAGCAAAAAATACAATTTAAGGATTTTGGTGTAAGATCATATTTTATTTCACTTGAGATATTTCATTTGTAGCTGTGCTACTCCTGAAAATATCATTTTCTTTAAACACTCATGAAATAAAATATGATCTTGTACCAAAATCAACAAATATCCTCCATTTGTAAATGTAAAGTGACATATAAATGAGATGGCCACATACATTTTCCCAAAGGAGCTTTGTAAAAACGGGCCCTTGTTTCTGTTTTAGTTTGATGCAATCAATTAAATTTCAAGTCTTCGCTAGTTGCTGTGTTATGTTAATGTGATAGCATGAATGTTATTTAATATTTATTGGTATAGTGCAAGTATTGGTATGTGTATGGGAATTTAATAATTAATGAAATTATTTTTGAAAGTCAACAGTAATTCGTATGGCCCTGAATGGAACTCATAATTTCCTCTTAAAGCTCTCAATAATTTGACAAAGTTTCATTAAGAGGAAATTATGAGTTGGAGGAGTTATTGCGCTTGATTTAATTTTCTTGTGTGCGGACCATAAGTCACCAAATATGTAAAGTAATATGACAATTATTTAATGCCAATGAAAAATACAAGAATAATACTAGGTTATTCATAATATTCACACATTAAATAAATTCAATGTTTAAACAGCTATTCGATATTCTTTTTCTCTAGTTACATGAGATTTCATTTTTCATAGCCGTCAGATTTCAATTCACAATCTTAGTGTGCTTTTTATTTAATTTTATGTCTGTTTTGGCTTTCTTTTCAAGCATAATATGCATAAACATACAATAAAATGTCTTCAGTTCCTAACTAATGGTACATTGTGGTAAACCAATAGTATCAATTGATTTCATCAGCTCCATGTATTTTTCAAAACATTTATTTATGACAAATAGATAAGAAATATAAGGACTATTTATTAATATTATTACTAAATTGCTTATACATATATATACATGTAAAAGTATTAAGTTCTGATATTGCTTGAATGTATGCGATTGTCCTCCAGATATGTTCTATATAACAACTCTAAATGTGTTGTTTAGTGATGTAAACTAGATTTCAGCTGATGTTCAGCACTGTGTTTAGGGGCTTTTCCATATGTCCGCATTGCGCAGATCCGCAAAATATCGAACAAATTGAAATCAGTTGGACCCTTTCCATATGTCCACATTGCTTGGTGAGCAATTTTATGCGGATGCGGACGACATGGTATCTAACTTAGCATGTCAAACAAAGGGCTGTTATACATAAAACATTTGGAAAATAGAAGAAAAAGTCTAGATACACCAGGATAATTCAACCTAACACTCACTGAGTACAATAACTCGGTAATAATGGGTTACCTTTAAATGAGTCATGACTGACCCTGTAGATATAATTGTTGCATGCTTTATATCATTTAAAATCTACAACAGGTTTATGCTTTCACATACTGGCATAAATATTTGCAGCCGACATAATTAAAAATGTTTAAAAGCTTCTGGCATAAATATTTGCAGCCGACATAATTAAAAATGTTTAAAAGCTTCTTGCATAAATATTTGCAGCCGATATAACTAAAGATGTTTAAAAGCTTCTGGCATAAATATTTGCAGCCGACATAACTAAAAATGTTTAAAAGCTTCTGGCATAAATATTTGCAGAGCTTCTGGCATAAATATTTGCAGCCGACATAACTAAAAATGTTTAAAAGCTTTTGGCATAAATATTTGCAGAGCTTCTGGCATAAATATTTGCAGCCGACATAACTAAAAATGTTTAAAAGCTTCTGGCATAAATATTTGCAGCCCACAAAACTAAAAATGCTTAAAAGCTTCTGGCATAAATATTTGCAGCCGACATAAACATGTCTAAAAGCTTGTGGCATAAATATTTGCAGCGGACATAATTAAAAACGTTTAAAAGCTTCTGGCATAAATATATGCAGCCGACATAACTAAAAATGTTTAAAAGCTTCTGGCATAAATATTTGCAGCCGACATAATTAAAAATGTTTAAAAGCTTCTGGCATAAATATTTGCAGCCCACATAATTAAACATGTTTAAAAGCTTCTGGCATAAATATTTGCAGCTGACATAATTAAACATGTTTAAAAGCTTCTGGCATAAATATTTGCAGCCGACATAACTAAAAATGTTTAAAAGCTTCTGGCATAAATATTTGCAGCGGACATAATTAAACATGTTTAAAAGCTTCTGGCATAAATATTTGCAGCCGACATAATTAAACATGTTTAAAAGCTTCTGGCATAAATATTTGCAGCCGACATAATTAAACATGTTTAAAAGCTTCTGGCATAAATATTTGCAGCCGACATAATTAAACATGTTTAAAAGCTTCTGGCATAAATATTTGCAGCCGACATAATTAAAATGTTTAAAAGCTTCTTACTGAGACATTGTTAATATTTAAAAATAATAATAAAAAAAAAATTTGACGTTTATAGTCATCCGTATAATAATTATGCAGATACGGATATGGAAATCTACGCGGATACGGACATGCAGAAAAGCGGCCTTATTGTTAAATGTACTGTTAATTGAACCTTTACCAAGCATTCTAGTATGTTTGTGTTACGCTTTGTGTGGTTTTGTTAGTGTTTGTTTAGTTAAACAGACATCAGCCCCTTGGACATTATCCCATTCCTCGAAATTGCATATTAGGCAGGCTTTTTTCCTTCCGAGATTTTCCTGGGCAGACAATATTCCGCTTGCATTTGTTAACTGCAAAGGGGCAAAATTTGAAAGGGGAAACTGTCTTACTTGAAAGGCGGTGCTCCCACCCTGGCACTTTTTCAAGAAGGGGATATTGTCTGAGGGGCTTATGTCCTAGTTTCTTTTTTAGTTTCTTAGTTCGTTGTTTCTATATCTCTGTGAAATGTTTCCATTGCTTCACATTGTTCCTAAAGTTCCGGGCCATAACTAGTCCATTTGGTGTCTGTTGAACTTGTCAACAGTAACATTTGTAATGGGACCTTGCACAATTAATTCAGAGCACAATTAATTTAGAAAACTTTCAATTTGTGTTCAAGCATGAATGGCAATTGACCTGTTGTAATCTATTATTGTAATCTATTTTAATTATGTTCAGCCTGTACAATAATATGCCGGGCCGGCTAGCTCACTTGGTAGAGCGCTGGACGGATCATGGGTTTGATTCCCAGCCCGGCCACATAACTTGTGTGGGGATTGGTTATGAAATTATTTCTACGACCATTCTATGCCTGCCTCTGATTCAAGTAGGGCAGTTGTCAATTAAGGGCATAAGCATGTGCACTCAGTACTGGTAAACCAGCTTACCCAGGAAAAGTGTGAGTAGGTTAACTGACCACCGTTATATGACTGAAATACTGTTGAATACTGCGTAAAATCCAAACAAACAAACAAATAATGTACAATAATATAATGTCACAATGACTGTTCTATTTCGAATTGTGTACACATAAAGTATATAAAGCTGTTTCTAAATCTGGCTGAACATGGTTTCTGGGAAATTAGCCTGTTGGAACTACTTCTGTCCCTTTTTCTTGTCTATTTTCGTAAACCCCCATAGTTCACATGATTAATGTTTAAACCTGGCAAATTACATGAAGATAAAAATGAGATATTGTAAATTTTATTACAAAATGTTTTACAAGTGTCTTACTTTCAGATTTGAGTAGCTAATTTTGTGAATTTTCAATTTGATAATTTTTCAGATCAAATAATGTCCACATTTATGGGAAGCCAGTACACATTATTTTGATTTTCTTATTTTGTTGTAATTTCCTAATATTTAAATAGATTTTAACTACTTATTTATAAATCGTGTTAGATTTTGGATGTTGCCTTGTTTTTCCAGAAATGTCTTGCGTATTGTTGAAAATTGAAAAATTATATGATTGTGGCAGCTAAATTTTTTGTCTGTGGGCATGTGAAAATAGAACGACCATTAATTGACACTATTTTGAAAACTTTGTTATAAGTACCAGTAGCAGAAACAGCCATTGAATGGTTATTTAAATTTCTTTTTTGAAAATTAGGTGCATTTTCTGGGAAAAATAAATTATTTCAAAAATGACTACCAAATGTTTGTTTAGTATACAAAATATACAAAACGTAATCCCTGTAAAGATCAAGAATTGTTGTAGTCAATATTGTAATAATTGCAGTAAATGTTTGTATTATTTTCAGGTATTATTACTCTCGAGTTGTATTAAATATTGATCGATATATATGTGTTATAGTTTTTAGACCCCCACACACACACACCCACACTCAATTGTTACATTTCCTGTCAAAAGATGTGAACTTGCTTGCTATTTGCTATTTGTCACTAGGGGAATACTTACCTGTAAAAAAATTCTGAAAAAAAAACATATCGGAAAAAGTGTCAAAAAATTAGCAAATTTCCTGGATTTATTTCCTGGAAAAAATGTCAGCTCGCTGATAGAAAATTTCCTGGAAATATTTCCCAGAAAAAGGGTCAGCTTGATGTTAAAAAATTTCCTGGAAATATTTCCCACAAAAAGTGCAAACTCGCTGTGAGAAAATTTCCTGGAAATTTTTCCTGGAAAACGTGTCGGCTTGCTGATAATTTTCTTACAGCCAGCTGAGCCTTTTTCCAGGAAATTTTAAACCGCAAGCTGACACTTTCCAGGAAAAATTTCCAGGACATTTCTAACAGCGAGCTTGCACTTTTTCTGGGAAATATATCCAAGAAATTTTTTAACAGCGAGCTTACACTTTTTCCAGGAAATATTTCCAGGAAATTTTATAACAGTGAGCTGAACCTTTTTCCAGGAAATCTTAATTTCCTCGAAAAAGTGTAAGCTCACTAAGAAAATTTAACGGAAAGGGTCAGCTCACTGGAAATTTTTCTTACAGCAAACTAACGCTTTTTCCAGGCAATATTATAAGAAATTCTCTTACAGCAAACTGTTTTTTTCCAGGATATTTTTTTAAAGCGAGCAGACACTTTCCGATAAATTTTTATAGTGCATGGACACTTTTTCCAATAAATATTTCCCTCAATTCTCCAAGCAAGCCAACATTTTCAAGGAAAAAATACCAAAATGTTACAGCGAGCAGACACTTTCCATAAAATATTTCTTGTAATCTTTTACGTTAGAAACAAGTATTTCCCATAATTTTCTTACAGCAAGTCAAATTTTGTCCAGGAAATATTTCCCATTATTGTCATACACTTTCCAGAAAATATTTCCCATTATTGTCATACACTTTCCAGGAATATATTTCCCATTATTGACTTCTTTCTCCAAGAAATATTTCCTGGTTGCAACACTAAGTCTTCTGCAGGACAAATTTTAAGAATGAAGTTTACTAATTTAGCCCATTTTTCCTTCAAGTTATATGTGGCATTGTACTTAGAAAATACTTCCAATGTGTTATACATTTATACATTTATTAATATGCTTGAAATGGATTTTGCCATGAAATCGCAAGAATATCTGTGTCACAAAGACTAAGACTCTTTTCCAGCTTTATTTTTGAATTCTGACATTTCGCAGGCAACTTTTCTAACAAGTAATTAACAAATGACCATCACACACAGAAAATGATTAGCTAAAAACAACTACAACTAATAATCTGTGCAGTCTGAACTAAACAAAAGTAGGGATGGCAAAACTTATTTGAATATTTGATTGAATGATCTCTATTCGAATACTTAAAAAGCTATTTGAATATTCGCAAATTTATATTGCTTTTATTAAAACAATAATTTACTGATTGTAGAAAGTAGTTTTCCTTCACGTAAAAACAGTATTTCACCAGTAGATACATAATACCTTGCTTTCAAATATTCAAATCAAAAATAGATTGACCCCGTGTCATTTGTCAGACAGGGATATTGAATATACAGGTCCGTGTCAGCGCCAGTAATAAACAATAACATCGGACTGTATAAAACCATAAGGTTTCACTTAAACGGTAATTAAACTATTGAAAAGATTAATACAAAATAATTACAGAAGTGTGATCACACATTTAGCAGTCATTATAGCACATTACAGCTGAGAAATGTTGCTAAAATTTGCTGATAAACATATGCTTATCGAAAGACACGTTTCCAACTTGAAATGAAATATAAGCATTGACGATGATTCCAAACATTCTAGATTAAGTCAAGTCAAAAACCTTTATTTGTGTTTTATAAAAAACACACACTTAATGTGATACTTTTGGTTCTTTATGTTCAATTTAAATAACACATTAATGGGATAGTGTAATTTATTAATAAAACATTTTGTAATGAAGATAACAGCGATAATCATGAATCTCTACTCAAATGTCATACACAATATTTACATTGTGTCCACTTGGGCACATGCCCTTAAATAGTTATGAATCTATATATTCGAATATTCCATTGAATGAAAAAGCGAATATTCAAACGCCATCCCTAAACAAAAGATCTACTTTTTTTTCCAGCTTTAATTAATAGTTTTATAAAGTAAGTACAATATTGCAATATTATGGAAACTAGATGGCTGTTGGCAACATGTCGAGCCCGTTATCAAGAAAGAAACTTGTAACGACATGATTGTAAAATTACATTTTCTAACAAGCAGATCTCCTTTGACCTCTAAGTGTGAACTTGACCTTTGAGCTATGGACACAGGTCTTGCGCCCCACACGCTGTCCCCACATGGTGAACATTTGTGGCAAGTCATTTTAAAATTGCCTGATGAATGATGAAGTTACAGTCTGGACAAGATAGGACAGACAGACCCACGCACACAATCCCGCACATACACCAAACTGCCATTGTGACAACTAAGTCGAGCTGACCGCAGGCGGGCTCGACAAAAACTACAACAGCAAAACACTTAACAATATGGAAACAGGTCCTCAGTTTGTACGTTGTATGTTACTTCTTTACTGACTTTTGAAAAAGAAATACTGTTACAGTGGTAGTTACATGTATATGGACTTGATCTGTAATTTATTTTCAGATTTTCTACAATTTTCAATATGCAGATAAAATTAGGTTTTACATCTGTCCCATGTATGAATCAAGAATTCAACAACACAAAATAGGTTGTCTTTCTTGGATTATTGAACTGTCAAGCACAATAAACATAAAGTTACATCAGCGAATAGTGTGGGACGTTCAGCCCCAAGTGTACAGATAACGTGCAAGAGTAGAATACTAATCCTTAAACCAGGGCTGGTATTTATAAAGAATCTTAGTCGAAAGTTAAGAAAATTCTTAAAATTCTCAAATTTAATTATTGGATTTTCTGACAAAGTAATGCATTTCTGAAAGATTTTGACACATAATTTGCAATATAATTCAAAGTGTATTAATATCTAGCATTAGTCATGCAATTGTTCCGAAGCATAATGTTTTAAACACAAATTCTAATTTTGACTTGCATTCAACTTCAGTTAACAAAGGTTTAAGAATCTTTATAAATATGGGCCCAGGGATGAGGATATTCCACTTTAAGCCAATTTTCTTTTCTTTTTTCACATGAAATTTTCATCAGAAAAGTAGTTGAACTTTGTCAAATTTGTGTAAAAACAACTGACATTTGATCTTTATAACCAGAAAAAACCAGAATTGTCACACGAGTGATCGATTTAACCCGACAATATGGCCTTGTCACAAAACTATGGCATCCATTAGAAAGAAATGGACACAGAGCAAATGCTTTAATTTGTGAATGTTTAATAGTGTATTTGGAAAAATTGAATTTAAATAGGAGCCATAACTCTGTCAACATTTAGTAGTTTGTAACCAAAGTTGAACTTAAACTGTATTTTATTATGTTACACCTGTGTACCAAAAATAATTTAACAAGAAACATGAAAATTCCACGAATTTTTTTAACAAAATGAATAAAAGTCAACACAATAATGAAAGAAAGTTCTGGGTGCAAGGTGATGGTCATACACCTATGGCTAGGAAATTATGATCTTGACCTTGCAATCCAAAGCGAGGTCTCAATATAAGGTATCTACATATGAAGTTTCATTAAAATATCTAAATAAGTTCTTAAGTTATTGAGCAGAAACCATTTTTTTTATTTTTAGAAAAGATGACCTTGACCACACCCACCCCATATGCAATCTCAAGCAAGGTCTCAATATGAGGTATCTATGTATGAAGTTTCATTAAAATATCTCAATTCATTCTCAATTGAGCGGAACCTGTTTTTCTATTTTTAGTAACAGTGACCTTGACCCCACCCACTCCATATGCAATCCCAAGCAAGGCCACGATATAACGTATCTATGTATGAAGTTTCATTACAATAGCTCAATTTGTCCTCGAGTTAGACAGAGTGGAAACGAAAAGTTGACGCCACCACAAAATTTAGTGGTTTGTAACCATAGTCGAACTTGACCTGTGTTTTATGATGCTACACACGTATACCAATAATTACTTAAATATGTCAAGCGGATGTTGTTACCATCAGGAAACCATGTTTTTAGGGAATTTAAGTCAAAAAAGGGGCATCACTCTGTCAAAATTTAGTGGTTTGTAACCAAAGTCGAACTTGACCCGTATTTTATGATGCTACATATGTGTACCAAGAATTATTTGAATATGTCAAGCCATTCTTGAGTTACATTCATCCGGAAACCATGTTTTTAGGGAATTTAAGTCGAAAAGGGGCCATATTTCTGTCAAAATTAAGTGGTTTGTAACCAAAATCAAACTCGACCTGTATTTTATGATGTTACACAGGTGTATCAAAAATTATTTGAATATGTCAAGCCCTTCTTAAGTTATCATCCGGAAACCAAAAAACCAACAGACCGACGGACCGATAGACTGACTAGCTCACTCCTATATACCCCCCTAAACTTCGTTTGTGGGGGAATCAACACACACCAAAGGTTTGTTCTTTACACTTCAATTCCAAATTGCTACAATTTATAAACTAAAAATCTATGAGGTTTGCATTTTACAAATATTAATTTTGCCATTACTGCTTGAAAATTACAAAAAATATATGAATATATGAAGGTGAGTAAAGCAGCACATACAGTAAACTCCACTTGTAACGATATCGCTTATTGCGATATATCGCATGTAACAATGGTGAGTCTAAGGCCCCGGCCTAATCCCTATATATTTCAATTGATATAACATCGGTTGTAATGATATTGCTTATAGCAATATATCACATATAACGATGCCGAGTCCAAGGTTCCAGCCTAATCCCTATATATTTCAATTGATATAACATCGGTTGTAACGATATCGCATGTAACAATGGTGAGTCCAAGGCCCCGGCCTAATCCCTATATATTTCAATTGATATAACATCGGTTGTAACGATATCGCATGTAACAATGTTTCAGGTATAACGATGCTGTTTTCATGGCCCAGTCGCAAATATTCCCCTTTTATTGCGATATTTGGAGTCTGTAAAAGGTGTGAAAAACAATGCTCTGGGTAATCAGGGGAAGTAATCAGGTATATGGCCAGCCTGAATAATCAGTGTTGTGGTAATCAGTTAAAGTGGGGTGTTTGATCCTATTAGAGTTTGATATCTATACAATGACCATTATTATAACGTGCCGTGAAAAAAGAAATCATTGTGGTGATTTTTATCCTGTTGCATTAGTTGATGCTTTTGTTTTCCCTTTTACATAGTTCTAAATTTAATGTGTTTATGTAAAATGATCGGCTCTGAAACTCTGTTATATACAGATATAGCGATATAAATTCTATGGTCCGCTCAATATCTTTATAACCGGAGTTTACTGTAATCTCAATTTGATGTTCTATTCTGCTAATTAAGCTACTAGCAATGTAAGCAGTTAATGTTCAGAAATTATCAAAAGTACTTTAAATGTTAAATACAGAATTTAAAATACAAAGCATTATTTGATATACAATGTGCCACTTGACCAAACATGATCAGTTAATTTAATAAGGACATACAATAATTTTTGAAGATCAGACAACAACAATTTCATATGATTATTATAAAACCACATAATAAAATGTCTAACGTGTTATTAAGCAATGATATTATAAGTGCAAAAGCTTTAATGCTGCAATTAGCCATGGGCTATACATTCCAATTTTTATGTAACAAAAAAAAATATAGTTGGTATTCTTTGTAAAGCTTTAGAAACATACTTAATCATCTCTAAGCAATCAAAGACATTATTATCAAAAACACATAAGCACTAAGCAAGAATCCAAAATGCAACACATCATCTAAAAGGCATTAAACAACTAAATAAACATTCAATTATATCACAATAATTCAACAACAATACAGACAATAGAAAGTTTTAAATGACAAACATCTACCGGTATTCACAGAAACCCCCTCCCCAAACAAACAGAGTTGTTTCTACGTGATCAAAAATCACACATTCAATTATCTGTATGATGTCTTCTTTATCCATAAGACATCACTGTTTTCCATGGCCAAATGCTACATCTTCTCCGCACCAGAACTCGTTGGTACCGCTAGCCGGTGGTATTACAAGATACTTACTGGTCGAGCCTCCATTTCTCATCACATGCTCCAGCAACTCCTGTGCCGTCCTTTTTCGACTGATTATTAAGTACCTGTTATTGTCCTTCCCTTTACTCTGCGTTTTCAGACCCATTTTCTGACCAATATTGTGGACAACGGCACGTTCTTCTTTCGACAATTCAGATGAAAAGTGTAAATCTTTCTGCTCGTCAGACTTCACATAGTCTTCCAGCATTTTTGTGACTATCTTGTTGAATTCTTTGCCAATGCCTCGTGAAGCTGTCAATCCCAATCCAGCTCGACCAATCACCATCTCAGCTTTCACAGGCTCTGCCCTACCCTGTCCATCTTTCCCGACTCCGCCCCCTTTCCAACCCATTTTTCGCAACAACATATTCCCGACATTGCTATCGGGCAGTCTCTCATTACTTCGCTGATTATCACTCATCAGTTGGTCCTTTGTCAAACCACTTTCATCACTATCGACGTTCTGCTTTACCTTTATTGTATAGCACATTTGTCTTAGCTCATCCAGTGTCGACTTAGCTGCATTCACTTTAGCCTCCTCTTTATTTATGCCAAAAGTTGTCCCAATAAGATGGTCAGAGATCACAAAACTACAACTGAAACCATTCACACAGGCTTCGTACTCTACTTTCATGACGACTTTATTCATGTTTGCACTGTTATGCAGTATGGATAGATCCGTCATAGTTTGACATCCCGAAACGTCAGAGGAGTCGATAATGATAAACTGTGACAAATCATCCAAGTCGTTCATTTTATTAACTTTGCGTGATTTCAGTTTAGAATGTACCGGGGTCACAGGGGTATCGTTAACGCGTTTACGTGGGTTATTTTGTGGGGTCTGGTTCACAACGCAAACTATGCTCTGAAGACGACCGCTATTGGTTGGCGGTTTGAACATACTGAGAGGTTGTGGTGGGGCAGATTGGGCAATCGAAGATGATGAACTTTCACCTTTTTCATGGTCCAAAGTATCTGAGGATTTCACGAAGGTCTGTTTCATAAATTGTGTAGATATATTTTGTTCCTTAGTGTCAGAGAATGTTTCATGGTCTAATGAACTCGATGATTTTACAAAGGCCTGTTTCGTAAAAGTTGTTGATTTATTTTGCTCCTTTATATCATAGCATGCTTTAGTATCACTTTGTGGTTTCACAGCACCACTTTGCAGTTTACTTTCAACACTGTCCGGTACAATTAAAGAACACTTTGAATTGTCTTCCTTCTGAGCGTTGGATGATTTTACAAATGTCTGTCGTGGAATATATGGTGGACAAGTAATCCCCCTTGAAGCAGTGGTAATGGCAGATTCAGAAACACAACTGGTAGTATGGGAAGATGCTGAAGAAGTAGAAACCAGCAGTGAACCTGATTCAACACTTGTCGAGACAACAACTGCTTCATATTTATTGCTTACAGAAGGCTTCACAACAGAGGACAAACTTGATTCAACACTTGTGCAAGTGACATCTGCTTTGGATTTATTGTCAACAGCAGGCTTAGCAACAGAAGGTGAACTTAACCAAACACAGGTGGAGGCCACAACTGCTTCAGATTTCTCATTTCTTGTAGGCTCTGAAACATCAGTAGTTTTAACAACTGTCTTTCTATCTGACTGAGACTGGTTATTTATTTCAATATTTACCTCAACAATATCCTTATTCACTTTGTTCAACTCTGCACTTTCATTTTTAACAAAGTTCAGTAAGCTTTGCGCCATCAATTCCGCAGAATGCAAACTTTGGGCACAATGAGAAGGACTTGTTTTACCAGGTGTTCTAAACTCCAATGGACTGTCAGAGGAAGTTTGAGGATTATGGAAAACAATCTTTGGTTTAACATACACATCGGCAGATTTTCCTCCCGCAGTTGTGGTACACTGACTGGGTTTTTCACCTGCCCTGTTTCCCGTCACACTTGGCTTTGTAGCAAGTTGTATCTTTCCACCCGATGGTCCTTGGCCTGGTTTAGTTACTCCCTTGTTTGCTGCTGGTGGTACACATTGGAGAACTGGTGTTGGCGGAATGAGAAACGTCCCCGCAACCGCTTCTGGTTCTCGAACTTTCAGTTCCAATCCCCCACCTGGTGCCTCCTTCACAGTCAAATTCTCCTTCAAAAGAAGTTCCATGCCATTCTTAAACGCATCATGCTTTGCACCCTTTTTCGTGGTGGATAGACCGTCTGCAACATGAACACCGTCAACTTCCAGACGACAGAGAAACATCGGTTGACCGGTAGAAGTGCGTCCTCCAGGTCTTACGTCATCGACCATGGACATTTTAACTCTATCTATAGCCATATGCATGACCTCAATTCCATTCTTATTAGGCAAGTTTTTCAATTTCACAGCCTCGTGAAGCTTGGCAAACTTTGCGTCAAAGCTTGGGTTTCTACCATCTTTCAAGCCACCATGGAATTTTTCATAAACGACACATGAACTCCCAGCAACAGTCTTAGTACTCACTCCAAACCCTAACCCAACTCGTTTGTTTCCCATGTTCACACTCACTGTATTTGGAACTGGCTGCGTATTCACATCAGTCTCATGAAATGCAACATCCGTACTCCTGAATTCGGACTTGGCTTTCACGAAGTTCCAACCAGGCTTTGCCACACCAGTTTTCCCAGTTGCTGTAGGTTTTTGTTTCTCAGGCACTGGTGTTACTGCTGGAGTAGGCATTTCACCCGCTACGTTTGCAACCTCTTCACAATTTCCCATTGCAACCTCAGGCGTATTATATGAATAACACTCAGACGTAGGTCCCAGTTGGGTCTCTGGTGTATTCCCCGTCGGTTTTTCACCCATCGCCATCCAGGCTGCATCAGGATCGCCATCTATGAGATCTGACCTCGGTCCGTAGCCGTATCCATATCCCAGCTGAACACGGTACGCTTTCAAACCTTGCTCAACCTCTTTTTCTATTTCAGACGGTTCATTTAGAAAAGCTTTATAGTCAAATCTTATTGTACCACTGTTAGCATTTGATGTTGAAGTTTGATAACTGTTTTCAGCCTTTTTATCTTGTTCTTTTGCCTCCACAGATGCTGTCGATGCTTTCACAAAGTTCATTCCAAATTTACCCCTATTACCACCTCTCTGACTGCGACCCCTACTCGGTCCAGCTCGGCCCCTTTCTGCCCCACCACGACCTCTCGGATAACCACCACGATCCCGGTCATTATAATCCCCTTTGCCTCGGCCCCTGCCCCTTTCAAAATAGTTACCCCTCTGACCCCTAGAGCCCTGAAACTGACCTTGACCCCTTTCACCCCCATCAGGGAGGCCCCTATGAGATCTGTCAAGGAAGGGGTCCTTCTCCTCTAGAAATGGACCACGATAATAGTCTTGTTCATAATAAGGATTATCCCACTGTGTGTGGTCCAAATTTTGACGTCTTTCCTCATGTTCGTATCTCGCGTTTGCTTCGTCATAGTCCATAAGTTCAAGGTCATCATAAAATTGTTCATAGTAATTCATTTTGAAATTGCACTGAAAATAAACAAGGAAATGTTTGTTACAATTGAGTGAAACTGTGTTTGTCGTTTTTTTATTAAGTTTATTAAGCGATATTTATCAAACACAAATATAAATAATAAAGAAGTCTTAGTAGTAACTAATACCGAGTAAAAGTAGTGACTAAAACTACTAAGACTACAGTATCATGCACTACTTAGTCATTAAAAGTTGTTGTCATAAAATTTAATAAATTCATAATTTAATACAGTTTGGACAATTGCAAAAATTAGGTTACCACAAGATAATACTTCCACCACCCACTCACCCTGAAATTTCAAAACAAGTTTTACAATTGTATTTATTATGTTTATTGATGTCTCAGTGGTGTAGTGGATATGGGAGGTCTCGAGTTCAATCTACTCCGGATGCCTTTGAATGATCGATCTCGAAAGACACAAAGTAAGGGTTCTACCCTGGAAATTGACACAGGTATACCAACAGGCCTCAGGGTTTCGACTCAATGAAATTTAAATAAATACAGTGTTCTGGCGAGGCCGCAAAATTGTGATTTTATCGCTTAATTTTTACAAATGTCGCAAAAAATAGGTCTAGTAGAGATTTTTGGTTGCATACAAAAATTTATGGGAGGAATCATAAAAAATGCGAAACAGTTTGGAGACGAATAACAAATCTCTCGAAGTGTACCGAGTATGAATCAAACTTCCCATTTAGGTCTGCTTTCTAATTGGTTTAATTATATATGGCGCTACAATCTTAGCCAATCCATTGGTTTAATCAAACTTTCCATTTAGGTCTGCTTTCTGATTGGTTTAATTAAATATGGCGCTACAATCTTAGCCAATCCATAACATAATGCATTCGAAGTTTATCTCCGTATTGAAGAGTATTCGCTTTGTTTTCCAAGATGGAGTTGTCTGCTGCGTTGCTTAAGAAAAAAAGCATTGAACATTATTTAATAATTTCTCCTTGCAAAACATCAAAACAGACAAGTTTGTTGGTAACGATACGAGTCTGTTCTCATCGCTTCGCAGGCTGCCTGTAGCCTTATTAATAAAACTGGTGACGGTCTAGAAGTTTCTTACAGAAACTCAAAGTGACAGTGTCACGAAATCGACGAATCAAACCTGAACAAAAATCCTAAAAATCTTGGTTAAAAGAGCACAGCTGGCTTGCATTTAATCATGAAGGAAATTTTATGACCTGTTCACTTTGTATTAAGCACAAAACGAATAACATTTTTACATCGAAAGACACTAATTTTAAGTTTAATAGTTATATCAGTTATTTGTGTTAAAACAGTTTTGAGTTCATAAGAATTAACATTAACTGTGTTTCTGTATTAACTGCTGTTGGCTGAAGTTATACCAACCACTGACATTTATACAAGACACAACTAGTCAAGGTAATTAAATATTATTATTTATTTTATTATTTATTTTATCATTTGCAGGAAATTGTGGGAGTATTTTGTGTGTGTCTCAAAAATATTTACAATGTCCCCAATTTTTCATGAGATGTGAGACCTAATTATGTCTCACCTTTGGTGATACCTTGCCAGAACACTGATAAATAGGTTTTAACTAACAATTTTTAATCAACATACTTACATAGACAAAAATATTCAAAGGAAAAAGGTTTCTACAGCTGCTCCACTAACTCCTTCAGCTCCCTCATTGTCTCCAGGGGATAGCTAGACAATGGAAATATCATGGAGTTAAAAGAACTAAGGGCTGTTCCAGGAAAAAAGGTGATGTGTGTGTGGGGGTGGGGGGCAGAACGCCAGTCCAAAAATGGGGGACCACCAACACAACTTTTTTTTTTCAAGTCATCGATAATCCGTCTTATCCTCTCTATCACCCCCCACCCACCAAATTTTAATACATCGGCGTACCGCCTCATCACCTTTTTTCCTGGAACAGCCCTAATACAAATAATTAATTTACCAGAGTTCACTGCTTAATTGTATAATATAGTATTACAAACTCAAGCACATATTTCTATTTTTAGCTCTGGCGGCCATGTTGTGCAACAGATCCGGATTATTTGAGCAACCTTGGTAGAGAACCACCAAAGGAATATTTCTGTGAAATGTTTTGAAAATCTAGCCAAGGGTTTTGCCGCGGGATGTTGTTTAAACTAGAACCATTTTAGCAACTTCGGATGAGGACCACTGAAGGAACATTTCTGTAAAGTTTCATCAAAGTCAGCCTACTAGTTTCAGAGAAGATGTCATCTGAAGTAAAGTTTACGCACACACGACATAGCTTTTAAGATGAATCAGAATACGTTATTGTTGCAAGACACGTGAGCTAAATCTTATCTTGCCTTACTCGTCTGTTTTTGAAAATGCTATTTGCAACTTGTCCGCAAAGCAATTATATAGTAATTTCTTTCAATTTTTCACTTGTCCGTTCATGCTCTGAGACAACACGGACAATTGATTTCACTACCCCTGGTTTAACAAAACCAACTACCAGTATATAATCGCCCTTTCATGCCACAAAATCAGGTAATTAAATTAAGTTTCCTATGGCAACAACTTACGTGCAACCGTACACGTCCACGTTGACATAACAGTTCGCCAAGCTCACAAGGCGATCAACATCCAAAGTTTCATGGTGAGCAAGAAGAAATCTGCGTCTCATCTTCCACTCCGTGTTACTCTCGTTGGGGTTACGGAAACTTTCTATGTCAAATTTCTCAGACATGTCGTTGCTTTTATTAGGATTTTTATTTTTCTTGGTGCTGCTCTTACCACTGGACATTGTTTATTTACTCTGCAAATTGTACAACAGAAATATTAGTTTGTTAATGCACAATAAACCCATCAGCAGAAAAATCAATGTGAACAAGAGCTCTTAAAAGACAGAGCGCTCGAGTATTCCAAGTAAAGCAGTTGGTTTTGGAAAGTGGATTTGTTGAAATACAAAGCTGAGATATGGAATTATTTCATCAATTTCATCGATTTATTTACAGTTTTAAGTGTAGAAATTATGTAGTTATGAGAAATTACAAGACTTTGAAACAAAAACTTTAACCCCCAGATCAATGTGAAAAGTGGCCATACCTCAGTCAAAAAATGCAGTTGGTACATATTTTGGAAAGTGGAAGGGGCATAAATTTGTTGAAATACAAAGCTGAGATATGGAATTATTTCATCGATTTATTTACAGTTTCAAGTGTAAAAATTATGTCGTTTAGAAATTACAAGACTTCGAAACAAAAACTTCAACCCCCAGATCAATGTGAAAAGTAGTCATACCTCAGTCAAAAAATGCAAAACAGGGTTATGTGCATTGTGGCACCTGATGCTGTAGTTCATGACAAAAAAATGTATGATAATTCAAAGTTTCAAGACTTAGAGAGAATAACCTATCAAGTTTTGAATAATAATGTAAATCTGAAAATCTATGTTAGTTCCAATTTTCAAGTGAAAAACCTCTGAAGTTTTGAAGTTACAAATACAAACTTTAACCCCAAAATCTATGTGAACAAGAGGGCCAAATGAGTTTTATTAGTCCAACAATTTTCAATGTGTTAGATTTTTATACGGATATGGATATACTGACACGGACTGATGGAAATGCGGCCTTAATCATCATGGTTTGAAAAACTTAAGTGACAAAAGACATTCAAAATTGTGAAGTACATTATTAAAATTGAAGCTTTTTCGTCAATTTGACCTAGTAACCTAGTTTTTGACCCCACATGACACAGTTTCGAACTCGGCCAAGATACCATTGGGACAAATGTTGTTGGGCAAATCATGTAACTTCTAGAGTGTTAACAATATTTTGCTTCACTTTGACCTATTGACCTAGTTTTTGACCCCACATGACCCAGATTCCAACTCGGTCAAGATAGCATTAGGACAAATGTTCTGACCACGTTGCATGAAGATTGGGCGAAAATTGTGACTTCTAGAGTGTTAACAAGCTTTTTCTTCAATTTGACCTAGTGACCTAGTTTTTGACCCCACATGACCCAGATTCCAACTCGGCCGAGATATCATTGGGACAAATGTTCTGACCAAGTTGTATAAAGATTGGGCAAAAAATGTCACTTCTAGAGTGTTAACAAGCTTTGTCTTCAATTTGACCTAATGACCTAGTTTTTGACCCCACATGACCCAGATTTAAACTCAGCCGAGATATCATTGGGACAAATGTTCTGACCAAGTTTCATGAAGATTGGGCAAAAAATGTGACTTCTAAAGTGTTAACAAGCTTTGTCTTCAATTTGACCTAGTGACCTAGTTTTTGACCCCACGTGAAGCAGATTCGAACATGGTCGATATATCATTGGGACAAATGTTCTGACCATGTTTCATGAAGATTGGGCAAAAAATGTGACTTCGAGAGTGTTAACAAGCTCGTTCTTCAATTTGACATAGTGACCTAGTTTTTGACACCTCATGACCTGGATTCGAACTCGCCGAGATATCATTGGGACAAATGTTCTGACCAAGTTTCATGAAGATTGGGCAAAAAATGTGACTTCTAACGTGTTCTATAGCCATATAAGGAAAACTGACCCCCCCACCTGGCGGCCATGTTTTTCTCCGGACCAGAGCCATTCTGAACTAGGCCGACAGTCTTCACGCTAATTTTTTCAAAGCACTTGCCAGTGCGGGCAAGCTTGTTAGCAAAACCACAACTATTTAACTTCGAACAGTACTCTACAGCAATATCAGAAAATGTTGTTTTCTGTAATTTTATTTATTTATATTTTATTTCTATATACATGTGTGTCATCTTGTTTATGTTGTTTTCCCTCAAAATACATAAGGATCGATCATACTATTTTGTGCATCATGTGTCACAATGTGATTAAAAAGATAAACAGGGAAATATATAGGGTCCAAAAACGTACATGGCTCTACTAATAAGGAGCAGTGTGAAAAACTGGATCAATTTGTTGATATTTACTAATAAATTGGTTACTCACTTAAATGCTTCTAATCAAGGTTTTTAAACGAAGTTTATTTATTAAGTATTTGCCAAATAAATTGTATTTCAAAAGATATTCAACATTTCTGTGGTACCCAACCCAGAGGGGAAGCAGAGCAAAGATAAAAAGGAGCAGGTTGCAGCAATCAGCTATTTCGCTCTCAGACTTTCCCTTATTAAACTGCATGCTACATTTGACGAAAGTAGTCCCAAAATAGTTCCTACCAAAAAGCAGTTTTTAAATGCAGTTTCACTTTCAAACAGCATGCGTTTTTTAAATTTTACAATTCAAAATAGAGCTTCAATACTTATTTATATATTTGTTAATTACCGACAAGAATGCAAATATATGCAAACTTCAATTTCAGACAAACTGGTACATACTCCAAAATTGCCCTTTCAACTGAAGTAGTCTTCTTATTAAGCTTTTAACAAAGAAGCGTTTAGTCGACTGCGATCATTTGTCTATATATTTCAATAAGCTTCTACACAATAATGAACACCACACAGCATGATGACGTCATATGTTTATGTGTAAATACTAGATTCCAATAATACAACGGGTTTTGTATGTTTTGTATTGTTTAAAAAAAAAATTTAAAAAATGCTATTTTGAAAGAATTTTCTTTGTCCACACAATATATGAGGCCTATAAAAACACTTGCCCGATAGGGCAAGCATTTGGCATTTTCTGCTAGCCCGAAATCAAATCTACTTGTCCCGGGCATTGGGCAACCCAGTTACGTCGAAGACTGGGCCGAGATATCATCAGAACAAAGGTTCTGAGCAAGTTTCATGTTGATTGGGCAAAAAATGTGACTTCTAGCATGTTCACAAGCTTTTCCTATAGCCATATAAGGAAAACTGCCCCTCCCCCCTGGCGGCCATGTTTTTCAACGGACCGGAACCATTTTTGAACTCAGCCCAGATATCATAAGAACAAATGTTCTGAGCAAGTTTCATATTGATTAGGCAAAAAATATGACTTCTAGAGTGTTTACAAGCTTGTTCTATAGCCATTTAAGGAAAACTGCCCCACCCCCTGGCGGCTGTTTTTCAACGGAGCGGAACCATTTTCAAACTCGACCGAGATATCATAAGAACAAAGGTTCTGGGCAAGTTTTATGTTGATTGGGCAAAAAATGTGACTTCTAGAGTGCTCACAAGCTTTTTCTATAGCCATATAAGGAAAACTGCCTCACCCCCTGGCGGCCATGTTTTTCAACAGACCGGAACCATTTTTCAAAATCACCCAATATATCATTAGAACAAATGTTCTGAGCAAGTTTCATGTTGATTGGGCAGAAAATGTGACTTATAGTGTTCACAAGCTTTTTCTTCAATTTGACCTAGTTACCTAGTTTTTTACCCCACATGACTCAGTTTCGAACTCGGCCGAGATATGATTGGGACAAATGTTCTGACCAAGTTTCATGAAGATTGGCCAATAAATGTGGCCTCTAGAGTGTTCACAAGGTAAATGTTGACGACGCACGACAGACAAAAGGAGATCACAAAAGCTCACCATGAGCACGTTGTGCTCAGGTGAGCTAAAAAAAACAAACATTTTTATATGCACATAGAAATAACATATGGTATGAAATGAACACTTAAGGTTAAAATCAGTCCCTTTACGTCATTACATTGTTCTTATTTCAGATAAAACTTTTTTTTTTATTTTGGGGTTTTGGGTTTGTCTTCAGAAAAAACAACAACATTATAACCTTTTACATACTAATTAAAAGTTCCAAACATCATAGATCACCATGCTTAGATCATATTTTAATTAAACTTTAAGTTACCTAAAAAAAAACAACAACAGATAATCAAGCTAATTCTTTAGCAATCATGTACATAACAAAAACAGTAATTATTAAGTATATTAGCGTGTATGACGAAATTTTGAAGAATACATGTATCATCATGTTTTATACATATGTACTACACCAATTCCAGCATATTATATATCTTTTATATTTTTAAACAAGTATATATACTGTTATTACTGTAACTTGTACATATCGGGACACCCATATATATTTGGATGAAAATATTTGTCCTGTCCCTTAATTTTTGGTAACATTTTAAGATTGAATTGTTTTCTTCCCTTAATATTTGAACTTCAAATATAACCTTACGTTGTTATGGTAGAGACCCTCCAGACCTGCTAACGCACAGGCTGCTGAGCGACATGTGACACGGTATATTGCGATTGCTTATCTATACACTATTAGTAACACCATCAGGGACCTGTTTCATTGACACATGGTGCAAACTGTGGACTCCACTGGAGCATGATCTTCTCAGTTAAGCTTCTCAATTAATTAAGGTAAAAGTCCCCAGCAACAAGATTGTCATTTCAACAGACAGTAATAGAATAAAAATGCCTTCTCCACATTTATATCTAAATAATTTAATTTTACTATCTTAAATTAAAGCAGATATACAAATACAACTGTTATAGACAAAAAATGTGTCTCGTGTACAATTGATATCATCGAATCAATTTGTATTGATATTTATCAGTATGCCCCTAAATATTGAGAACTGAGAAAAATTAATATAAAACCATATCAGGGGTCTCTCTCTGGTTTGGGGGAAGAGTACATGTACCCTCAGGCAGGGGAATTTTAGCGTCGTTTTATACAGAAGGGGAAATTTCGACTTAAATATATTTTTCAAACCACTTTATTTAGTCTAACTTTTTACATGACAACTTTATTCATAAAAATTATCAATAAATTGAATATTATATTAACTAGTCAAATTTTAACCATCTACCACTTGACCATTGTAAGGTGGAGCAGTGCAACAGATAATTTTTCATGCAATTTAATAGTTTGTCACTTCCGATTTTTTAAATCGTTTTTTAACTTCCAATTTTTAACCTTAATAAATTTTGTTAAACTACTTATACTAATTCTAATACAGTAATAAACTGTGTTTTCGATTGTAAGACACGGTATTTGTGCCTTTTAGCTTCACCTGTTTTGATAACTTTTAAGCAGAAGCCATTTTCACAAAAGAGAAATTACGGTTCCCGGCAAATACGCTAGCAGTTAACTGTACATAAATGAAGTTTTATTATGAAAGCACAAATAATCGGACACCAGACAAATCAAAACGGTCATTTAACATGATTTTATCGTTAACCGTTTGTAACGGAGCTTAAGTAAATTTGATCCCCGAAAATTATTCCCATAAACAAAACGAAAACAAATTTGATGGCAGTTCATTCAGGGGAAATTTTGGTCTGAAATGGGGGAAAAATATATACTTTTTCGTTGGGGGAATGCTGCCGAATTTCGGCATCAAAATACGGAGATCAGCAGTGCTTCCACTAAGATTTTATTTCTGGAAGTCCTGACTTCCAACCTTTGATTTTGGAAGTCCCAGTATAAAAAATTGGAAGTCCCACGTTTATTCATTATCTCAGAATGTTAATCACTGTGGACGTCAGTCCTGTTGGTTGTGTTTTTTTAATTATAATTGAAAAACTATAAAGAAAATGTTTATATTTTATTAAGTTATTTCAGTTCTTAGCTTCAATGACATTAAATAACAAACTTTTTCAAATACATTTACAATTCATCAACGTCAATAAAATAGATGGGCAAAAACCCGAAAACAATTATCACTTACCGAGTACTAATTAAATACTCAACACGTCCATATTTTTGTTAATGACCATAACCAAATTACAAGGCAATTACAAAAGATGATAACGCTTATGTAGGGCGCCGATCAATTAGTTTGGCAAACAGCCGATGTCTATCGTTGTTGTTGTTTCGGGGTTTATAGTCCTTCCGCGCCTCAGGCTGCATTATGTGAGGACTTCCATCTGTGGCTCGCCAGACAGTAAATTTAGATGTCGAAAGCTAAAAGAGCCAAATGATACAAGAAATTTACTGTGTTATTAATGCATTACGTTTTTATAAATTTTGTGTTTTTAATTTGCCAAATTTGTGTGTATCGGACGTAGTAAGTTTGAATGTTTGTAATTGCATATGATTGTTGTTTTTGTGATCCTTCCATGGTACGGGTGGTGTGATTTGGTCGCTGCGATAGCGTGGCTGATGGTGACTTGTTTCCAGTAGGCGTGGACGCTGAAATCTGGCCTGGCCTTACTTAGCGCTGTCAATCAAACATGTGAAAAACCTATATAACTACGACGCTCTAATTAATCGGCTCATTGGATAGCCGGACACTTACAGCTGAATCGTAGGCGGAGTTGTAAAAATCAATATTGGCCACTCGCTGAGCAATGCACCTCAGACAATTGATTGGAGGCGGAATTAAGTATGGCGCATTAATACAGTAATACGCATGACCCAACTCAATATCCTGGAAGGTTCTGTACGTCCGGTGTATTTGTTAACATCGTACATGAGAATATTTGGACGTACAAAGGACTCCCGCTGTTTGTAAAATGGACGTACGACTGCAATTTTTGGGCGTAATTTACGCCCGGACACCCATTAACGGAAGCGCTGAGATTGAGATCCCTGCATATTATTGCCACTGGCCATCTCTGATTAAATTCCAAAATCTTTTAACACCCAATCCAAAAAAAAAATATACAATCTGGCAAAAATGTATTTTTCGAAAATCAGCTAAGAGATGACATGTAGTAAGATATATACAAGTCTCAAAACACCATTATTTGTTTTACTGGTGTAAAATGTGATGATTATTTATATTGTCATCAGAGCTCCAGATAAGGTTTTAGCCTAAAGGGTATTTTACCCCCTGCTTTTTTGGTTAAAGGGTATTTTACCCCCTGTCCTTCAGCTTTAAAGGGTATTTGAGAAATGTAAAGGGTATTTTCATTTTTTATACAAGATCCAATGAGTTTTTTATGTGCTTGTTATATATGAGCACATTAATATTGGCAAATGAAATAAATTGAATGTAGACGATAATCTGTAAATCTATCAAAACATCATTTACTTAGCAAAGTAGTAGTTGTCATTTGCCCAGATGCTTAGTACTTTTTTTTATCAGTGCAAATCCTACATGACAACCTGATTTCTGGTCCTACTTGCTTGACAATTGGCCAATGATAATTTGTTTTCCATGATTACAGCGTTTGTTTGGGGGTTTTTTCAGAAATTTTTTCACTCACATGATTTTGGTGTTTCTTTTCCGATTTTTCAACTGTTGTGACAAAGAGATCGCCACTTATCACCTTTTAAATAGAGAAGCATCATAAGACTCATTCCGATTAACATTTGTCAATATATTGCTTACTGGAGCTGGCTGATTGAGCTTAAAACGTTCATTTTTCGAACCACATACACAAGTCGAATATATTTTGAGTAGAAATATTAGCTTGATTCACTTTTAATCGATTCAAAGGCTAACTTACACCATTAGCTGAGCAGGATAATTCGTAAAACCGGTTCAGGGCTCAGACTAGGGACAAATTTTAGGGAGAAGTCACTTCTCCCTCAGTTCAGTTTAGGGAGAAGTGAGGCCACTTCAAGGAGAAGTGTTTTCCAAAAAGCGCTTAACCATAATTTTGCTTGCTATTACCATCATCAGACCATGTCAATCATTATCATAGTACCAAGTCCATCATCATCATCATGAGGTCATTATCATTCTCCATAAATTAATAACAAGATATTTTCAAGTTGTATTACATTATTCTAGTTTCCAAGTTTGTTTCCAAGTTTCCATTCTAGCAATACACACATCATAAAAGTTTAAATTTAAATATATTTTTTTTTTTTATCTAAACGTTCACAGTGCATCAAAAAACATGTCTTTTTGGAAATAAAAATTAATTATATATTAATTATATTTTGTTAGGTATTAATTCATTTTTTTCTCAATAAAACACTTAGTTAAAATATACCTTGCAATTATTTATCTAATTTGAACAAACAATAAAATCCGTTAAAAACACCAGTCATTAATAATAACACATGTTCAATCTAAGAAGAGTGACAGCGTGACGTAATCAATTAGATTGGGCTTTCAAATCTGCAAGCCGTTAACAACAGCTAATAGCAATGGTGTCCGTTTGACTTAAAAAAGTCTTTGATGTGACTGCTGAGATGGGGCCATTGTCTAACAGTTTGTAGAACTAAGCATGTAACACGATTAGCATGTGGTCTGTGAAAAAAGCATCAATCAATACCACTGTACCTGAACAATGCAAGCACTGTTGATAGAGCATTAATGAATTAGCATTCCAGAGGAAATGTCAAGGGTGTGAACAAAATCAGACAGTTGCTTTATTGCATGGAATAAAATGGATATTTAAATGTGGTGATGAAATAAACGTCTTGGAATTAAAATGGAAACTGTATTACGAGGGAAATTATTGGATATTAACATGAATATTTACATCTAGTATGGATTGATATGTGTTTTGCGTATCAGGTAATTATGTGCATTTTTGAAATTTACTTTACGTTCTCTTTTGTATGGAAGTTGACTTCAAAGCTTTTATGACTGGTGTTTGATTGAAAATTCTTACTATGCGAAGTTTAAAACAGACGGCGAAGTGAAATTTATGGGCAATGTCAATAGCTCCAGGGCAAAGTTATCGCCCACGTCGCCTTCATGGCTATGCCCTGCGGTTATGCAGTTAAAGTGATTAAAAATACGTACCCAGATTTGCAATGGGGGGGTAACGTTACGCACTTGGCCGATTTCCAATGCGTTTTTCTTTATATTTTAAATACGCGGATAATCATCTTATCTGGAGCTGTGATTGAAATTTTACTAAAAGATAATTCTTTACTGTTTAAATGAAGGTTGATCTGTTAAGATTGATAATTGATGCTCCAAGATGTTTTTGTACTTTCTCTATTTACATTTGTTATGTTTGGAATATAATGTTTTAATGCAATACGTGTAACAATAGGAAAAACAAATCGATTAAAACCAATTAATTAAGTGTTAAATTAATTAACTGGTTTTCACCTTGTTTTTTAATTACATAATATATGATTAGCATTTAAAAGGGCAATGACATGTAATGGCCTTTTTCTGTTACTTATTGCAGGAAATACGCATCTTTGTAATATATGAACTATATGGTTCTTATTATTATATGTGATAGAAATATGACAAAACACATTATTTAAACTAAAAAAAATAATTTTATTATAAAGTTTATCAAAGATTTCAGTTTAATTTAGATAGATTCACGTAGATATCGGTAGATTTCCAGTAACCCCTCCTTTTAAGCAGCACCCTGTACCTTTTTGGATCCTAGATCTTTCCTTAATCCATCTGACAATGTACTTATTAACACCTATTAACTGTTTAACGTGTGCCAAAATTCAAAAATTCAGTTTCCACCACTAATATGGTCTTTCAACGAAAACGTAATAAACATTAAACTGTACAACAAAAATATGATGATGGGAGAATCGTTATACATAAGGGGGGAATTGTTATTAAACATGGAGCGAGTCGTTATGGGGCGAGTTGTTAATGGGGCGAGTCGTTACATATTCAGTTGAATGACCAAACAAAATGACGCAATCATTTCAGTGTAGCAGAATATCGATTAAAGTTTACAAAGCGGAGGACAGTGAGATGTGTTTAAAATTCAACAGTGTCTAGGTTTAAATTGGTGTTGCATGCAAAATGGAAGTTTTATCGTAAAAATATTTATGACACATTATTGAGGAATAAATTCTCTTTGCAGGTATGTAAATTTTATTAAGAAATATTAATGCTAACCATGCCATCTCAGCTTATGAAAGTACCGGGAACCCTGAAAATCTCTGTGTACGAGGCTATTGTAGACTGTGGTCTTATTTGTTATGTTAGTAATATGTATCATGTGATTAATGCCATTATGACTTTTGTCCTATCTCGATCTTTAATTTCAACATTTTCCGAAACATTTTTATCCGAAATTCGTGACACCAACGCATCGCTTTAATGCAGCATAATTCTATAATTGTCGTTTTAAATAAACTGACGCTACTGCCAAAAAAATATGTTACGTATAACAACTAACATATCGTATGTGTTACCGTTTTGCGTACGTACTTTCTTTGTACTAAATCTGTTAACACACTTCCGAGCACAACTTTTTACCGGAAGCAGAAACACATTGTCTAAAACACGGAAAGTGGCTACACAACACCAAGAAGACCAAACTCGCTATACATAGAAAATAAAAATTCAAACCAGAGGCGTATTATCTAAACTATTTTATATCACAAATCTTTGTTAAAGCACACCTTTTCTGATGACAGGAAATACAGGGATGAAGGTATTTAATTGCAAATGTTTAATGTGCTGATATTTGTAATTATTTGCACGTTATAATCCAATAATACCTATTTGGATAATTTTAATGCATACGTTTTAAGAACTATTTGTTGCATCACAAAATGTTATAAACATGAACCTGAAATGAAAATTATGCATGCATATATTCATGTAAGAATGCATGCAATTTAAGCCATTGTTTTAGTTATTTCGAACCAAGCAGAACCCCATCACGCGAGTTAGAACTTGAATGGCTCACTTTTGAAAACTAAATATCAAACAGCTGTGACTGTCTAAGGTTATAAATCAATGCATGAACTCACACCAATTAAATACGAGAACTTGATAATGTATCTTCAAATCAAAATTAAAACTTAAGACCATCTGAAGATATTAATTGATTCGTTATAAAACGCATACAATACAAACAGCAATCGTTTGTTTTTTACAGCATAAATGTATGGAATGTTTTACCTGAACATATACGTAAATCAAATCAAAAGTTGCTTACAGGCTATTGTAAAAGGTTTCTGCTAGATTATCAGTTGAATTCAAATTTATAAATTGGATCTATGCTTGAATTTCGTGATATAATTATATATGTACAGTTGTGTGATTGTCGCTACAAGTGTAATTTAGCAGTGTATTATTATTGTGTTAAATGTGATGTGATAAAAGGACAGTGTGCATACTAGTATATACATATTTGATAATTTGTAAATGAAAAACAATGCATATCGTTTCTTTGTTAATCATGTGTCGTTTATTTGGGTAGATGCGATGTCGTTGTTAGAGTGTAATTGTTTGTTATTTTCAATTGAAGACCATGTTGCAAATTAGTTCATATTAATTCCTACGAAATATATTTCTGTGTATAACTTAATGAGTTACCTTAAGAAATTTAAGATTTCATTATTATTATTATTATTATTATTATTATTATTATTATTATTATTATTATTATTATTATTATTATTATTACCAAGAGTTGTCAGATTCACCATTCCGGTGAAGCTGTGTCGCCGAGGTGCTTCTATATGGGTTTCTATATATTCCGTCTGAGTATTTCGTTGACTTTCGGAACCAGTCGTGCATTCCACATTTTCTCTGAACGCATCTCCGGAAACAATCTTCTTTCCTTTCTTGCATAGTTCGAATTTCTGTTTGCTTCCAGCCCCATACCAATTGTACTGAATTCACAGGCCATCCCAACCGAAGAGTACTGGATACATGGGTTGCACTATATTTTTGCGGCAACGTTTACAGCTTTGGCTCTCATACTTTGGTTATTTTCACACTGGATCTACTCCTCGATGAGGCGTGTACCGACATTATCTCCCATGTCCTTCGTAAAAACTTCAACTAAAAAGCAATCTCTAAACGAGTTGCCTTTGTAAAAAGCAATCTTTTAACGAGTTGCCATCCTTTGTAAAAAGCAATCACTAAACGAGTTATGAGCCGTTGTAAAAATCCATAAAAGAGTAATCAGCCTTTGAAAATAAAAGCAATCCATTAACGAGTTGCCAGCCATTGACAAAAGCAATCCATAAACGAGTTGCCAGTCTTTGTAAAACCAATCCATAAACGAGTAGCCAGCCTTTGTAAAAAGCAACCCATAAACGAGTATCCAGCCTTTGAAAAATGCAATTCATAAACGAGTCGCCAGTCTTTGTAAGAAAAGATATTCCTAAACGAGAAGCCAGCCTTTCTGAATAGCAATCCATAAGTTACAAAGCTTTGTAACAGGCAACCCCTACACGAGCTCTCATCCATCCTTTGTAAACAAAAGCAACCTTAAACGAGTAGCCAGCCTTTGTAATGAGAAATTCCTCAACGAGTTGCCAGCCTTTGTAATAAGCAATGATGAATCCATATGGTGCACTTGCGGACGTCGCACGACTTCCTTGCGTAGTACTTACGGCTTCCTTGCGATAAACGAACAGACGACGCAAGAATGAAACTGACAACTCACGCTCGTCGCAAGACATGTGCGATTATTACACGTGGACCACACGGAGCTATGGGCATCGTATAATAACCGCGATCTCTTGATTGCACTTGTGTTACAATTATACTGCTTCTTGAATTTTTGTTTAACAAATTTGAAAATTTAACGATAGCATCTTCTGATATACATGTCAAATTTAAAGTCGTAAATGGCTCCAATTCATGCAAGATATTTATAAAAAATATTATTATTCGTGTTTTTTTCACAAAACCATTGCTGTCTTGCGGCGACCATGCGTACAACTTACGGTGACCGTGCGATTACTATGCGCTGGTCGTGCGTTGTCATAAAAAGTCGCACGGTGAACGTAAGGTCGCCGTAGGACAGACGTAAATCAATCGCACGATTCGCAGACACAGCTGCGGTCTGCTGAAAGTGAAAACGCGCGACAGACGTGCGGCGGACTCACGTCGCCCGTAAGTTGGCTGCATGATGCCAGCACGAATTCCACAAGTTCTTACAAAACACATGCGTTTGCCTTGCGATCTCAAAATCGTGCGTTTGGTCTGCGGTCTGCGGCCGCCGCAGTGGGTTGTGACCGAGGCTTTAAGGGGATGGGGTATATAGGAGTGAGCTTATCGGTCTGTTGGCTTTTGGTTTCCGGATGATAACTCAAGAAAGGCTTGACATATTCAACTAATTTTTGGAACACATGTGTAACATCATAGAATACAGGTCAAGTTCGATGTTGGTTACAAACCACTAAATTTTGACAGAGTTATGGCCCCTTTTCGACTTAAAATTCCCTAAAAACATGGTTTCCGGATGATAAATCAAGAAAGGCTTGACAAATTAAAAAAATATAGATACACATGTATAACATCATAGAATACAGGTCAAGTTCGATGTTGGTTACAAACCACTAAATTTAAATTATGGCCCCTTTCCGACTTAAAATTCCCTAAAATTCCGGACGATAACTCAAGAATGGCTTGACATATTCAAATAAGTCTTGGTATACGTGTGTGGCATCATAATATACGGGTTAAGTTCGACTTGGGTTACAGACCACTAAATTGTGACAGAGTTATGGCCCTTTATTTGAATTAATTCCCTAAAAACGTGGTTTCCTGACGATAACTCAACAATGGCTTGACATATTTAAATAATTATTGGTACACATGTGTAGCACCATAAAATACGGGTCAAGTTCGACTTTGGTAACAAACCACTAAATGTTGACACAGTTATGGCCCCTTTATGACTTAAATTCCCGAAAAACATGGACAATAACTCAGGAAAGGCTTCACACATTTAAATTATTTTTGGCACATCATAAAATACAGATCAAGTTCAACTTTGGTTACAAACCATTAAATGTTGACCGAGTTATGGCTCCTATTGAAATTAAATTTTTCCAGATACACTGTTGACCATTCACAAATTAAAACATTCTCTCTCTGTCCATTTCTTTCGAATGGATGCCATAGTTTTGTGACGAGGCCATATTGTGGGGGCATATCTGTCGCTCATGTGACAATTCTAGTTTATTATATAGTTTGTAATGAGTAGCGATCGAGTAGCCAGCCTTTGTAAAAACAATCCCTTAACCTAAATGAGTTACCAGCCTTTGTAAAATGCAATATATAAAGGAGTTGCAAGACTTTGCAGAAAAACAATCCATAAACGAGAAGCCAGCCTTTGTAAAAAGCAATTTATAAACAAATCGCCAGACTGTGTTAAAACCAATCCCTAAACGAGTAGCCAGCCTTTGTAATAAGGCAATTACTAAACGAGTTACGAGCCATTGTAAAAATCGATAAACGAGAATTCAGCCTATGTAAACATCAATCCTTAAACAAGTTACCATCATTTGTAATGAGCCGTCCATAAACGAGTTGCCGTCATTTGTAATGTGCAATCCCTAAACGAGTTGCCAGCATTGTAAAAAGTAATTCCTAATTTGCCAGCCTTTATAAGCAATCCATACGCGAATTAACAGCCTTTGTAAACACAAACTCTCAATAAACTTGTCAGTCATTGTAAAAAGCATTCACAATAAGATTTGTGCTCCTTAATATAAAACAATCCCAATGATGAGTTGTACTTCTTGACAAAAATGCAATCCTCATAAAGACTTGGCTTCTTTCAAACAAATTAACACGAGTTGTGACCCTTGGTAGAAATCATTTTCAAAAGAGTTGTATACCTTGTTAAACGCAGAGTTGTCCACATGACTTGGCTGTTGGGAAAGACAGCGTAAGGCCAAAAACTATACAAAACACGCATGCTAAATATAGTGAATACACCAAAATATACGTAGATGTAGTTCTGATTGCGCTGACACAGTAACAGAATTATAGACGTTAATAATGTGGTAATATTAAAACCTATCATGGAGCACTGATCTTTTCCAGCGTATGTTAGACACAATATACAGTTATTGTCAATTATTGTCAATTAATGGCAAAAGTTCCTCGCAATTGTTTCTTCATGAATTATTTTTTTACCTTTAACAGTGTTACACATGAAGTATTTGGTCTAAAGACATATCTAGACAACATCCTTTATTGTATTACTAGTACCATAATATATTCCTGTCTTGAACAGTCCGGTGTCAGATTTATGTGCAAAGTGTACATAGTTTGTATCACAGAATATTATTAATATATAAGTTGATAATATAAACACATATTAACTCATTTCGTCAGCGGATGTAGGGCACAATATACAGTAATTACCAATCGGTGGCAAAAATATATCTCTTAAAACAGTTCTTCATTTATTGCTTTTTGAACTTTAACAATGATACACATACAGTATATGTATGGTCTATAGACATAGGCGAAATCATTTTTTTGTATAACTAGTACCGCAATATATTCATGTCTTGAACAGTCCGGTATCAGATACTGAGCAAAGTGTATGTATCACAGAATGATCCTAGACAGCTGCTATTTGCATCACACACGGATTTGCTGGCGAACTCGACGAATTGTTGGGTAATTGGAATTTCGATTAGAAAGTCGGCGGCAACTCCAGGAGCGTAGTTTTGTGATTATTATTCATAGTCATGTAAGCGTATGAATATAGAAATGTTTTTGGGAAGAAAGAATAATTCCGGTGCGCAGTTTTTGTATGTTTTGTCAAGAAGTCAAATAATAACAGTTTGTCGTTTTTGGCAAAGTTCTTAAGGTATTCAAATATAATAACAGAGAAGAAAAGACGCGTTGAACGTCAGACTACAATATTACATAAATAACTGTATTGTATTTTTATATTTAGCTATTCGCATAGAATAAATAAAGAATAAATAAATTTGGTGCAAAGAAATTTGATACAATTATGTGATTATTCATGGATAATTGAAGGATACTGCAGAATAATAACACAAGAATACAGAAATAGCAATGGGGAAAAGAAACAGCAAGCTAAATCCGAACGATATAGAGGAACTAAGAAACAAAACATACTGTAAGTATTGTAGATGGAATATTCTTTTTACCTATTAATAAATACTAAATTTGAACTCTTGATACTCTGTTATGTGTATACTTATATTATATGTGTACTGTTCCATGACCGTAACACAATTCTCAATAGGTAATTTTGTAAATGTCTTTGATTATTCGTTGGTATATATTGAGGTAAGGAATATATTTACATTTATCATAATGGGAAATGGAACCAGTTAAGAGCTCTGTCCAAAAAATAGCATTAATTAGTTGTTATCTTTTTTTGCATTATTTTATTACCAAAAAGAGTTTTCAGTACATGAATCAAAACGTTATAACACAGCACAAAGAACACAACATTTAGACATGTGGTCTTATTATCAATGATATGTTAATAAATCGTTTTATTTATTTGATTGAATTTGTTTTTAGACACTTCAGCTTTTTTCATAATAAACATATCTTTTACAAAAGTACTTAATGTTTTGCGCGTTCGTTTATTTAAAAAGCACGTACACAATAAGCAAAGCGTCCAATATGAAGTACATGAATAATGATACTTAAGATGCATCAGCATTTGAGAAACCCTTAACGCTTTATGATTTGCTTAAACATACTGGAATTAATATATGATAAATAAAACTCCATAGACATCACCAGGAGAGAATGCCTGACTGACATCCGAAGGTCCTTTACTTGAGGCAAGAGCCTTTACAACACAGTCCAATACGCACAACACAACACAAAACATAAAACTGCCTTGGAACGGTTAATGCAAAGCATTGGGGCTTTAAACCGGTTTGAAGGCATGACGAACCTTACCCTTAGCCCAGAATTAATCACAACACACACAAGTGTAAATTAGTTTAAGCTCATAACATTGCAATTCAAATTAAAGAGTAATAAAATATGATGTTAATTCAAAAGCACGAAACGAACACACCACATAATCATAATTAAAACTGGAGTCCCGCCGTTAACAGGCAAAGCAAATCATTGGTTGTTTGAAAGATGACTGAAGTTTGCATGTGCAAACACTGGGCATTTATTTTTGCCTGATAACTGACTGAAATTCAGAAACACGTGCACATTCTGATCCACAAATAATCATGACCATTGTTTACGTCTTTCTGGCTTGACAGTAGCAACAGCAATATTGTGTCAAGAACAATATTTCTGTAGACAAGGAATGCACAGACATAGCACAACATGTGACGCTAGTCCAAATCGTTCAACTATGGCAAGAACAATATTTATGTCGACATGGTAACGTGTAAATCTATCACAATCCCGTTTGGCAGTCTGGAATCCGCTGCGCATACGGCGGAAAATGGGAATTTCCACAGATCATTGGCTTTGGTTTGATTTATTGGAAATGCGATAAAATCGACTTGATCATTAAATTTAAAGTACAACCGAATCTATTATTTATAAGCATCAATTATTTAAAGTAGCAGCTGATTACAATAATTCGTGTCTATCTTTTGACTCTCTCTATATGTAGACCTACGTTGAAAACTAGTAAGATGTTCGGAAAGCACAGTGTCACTTCTTTATATATCGCTAAGCCTTGGTTCTTGGTAATGGCAAAACACGGACTGTACCAACGTATTTATACATGATTGATATAATACACAAAGTAAATTATTTATATGTCTGTGGGTTAACGAACAAAAAGACCGCACATTTATATGTTACACACTACTACTTATATATGTAAACTACTGCCAACGTTACTAATTCTGAATTAGCAGAAACCGCAGCGATATCAACAAAGTTCTTTAACAATTCTGAGCACAATTTTTCTGTCGGCAAAGAGCACACACGTCACACATTGGTTTGGCAATCTGGCATTCCCTGAAGGCGGATGATTGGAATTTTTGTATTTTGTATTATAAATACGAACACAGATCAGTGGCTGTGCTTAGATAACATTTTCAAGGAAGACAGACGTGTAATTAAAAAGTCATCGATGAAGTTGCTTGTTAAAAGATCGACACCAAGACCCTTATAATGACAGCAGATGATATTTAGCGAAATGCAAAATACTCTGTGTTTGTGTGGTAAGGTGAGCAATATCCTTAAAATAGCAAAATACACTGTGTTTGTGTGGTAAGGTGAGCAATATCCTTAAATTAGGAAAATACACTGTGTTTGTGTGTTAAGGTGAGCAATATCCTTTAAATAGCATTTAAAATACAATTGTACATGTGTATCGTTTGTCGTCTCACCACAAAACAAAAAGAGCACAATTACAGGGTGTTGGATGATTGGTAATATGATATCAGGAGCGTAGCTTCCTTAAGGCACTATAGGCACGTGCCTATACATTTTTTCCAGAGATGAACCATTTAAATATGCCAACACTGCAATAAAAACAACAGGAGGGGGGGGGGGGGGGTGACGGGATCTTTTATGGCTTTTTTGGAACTTCATTATTTAACGAGTCCATTACGTCAATATGAAATAAATTTAATGAAACACACGTTTAATTATTTCGTACAATCGGGGTTTAGCTGAAGTTAGTTGTTTGTAGCCATGTACGAGTATAAACACTCCTGGCCCAAAGTATCGCTCACAACGTCATTTTGAAGATTCCTCATATTGTGCCAGTACATTTTTTGAACCGAAGCTAAGCCCCTGGATATCAACGTCAGTATTGAAGTAATGTATGATATTCTTTTTATGTTTGAGTGTTTCTTTACGTTTATCAGACAAAATAATTGTCCCATAACGAGGTTTGCGCTATCAAGCTATTGCTTGTTTCTAGAAAGATTGCTATAATAACTTTAGGGTGTATACGAATATTGCACTTTACATTTTGAAATTGGTTTCACTTTAGTAATAGTGTTCAGCACGCAAAAAGTAGCGCACTATACAATTGCTTTTTTGAAGCTTGCTCTTAAAATATTGAATAACTTGTCAATCATCAATGATTACGCTTAGACGAGAAATATTCAATACAAAATGCTAAATGAGTACATTCGGACAAGAAATACAATAGTTTAACGAGATTTCTGTATTTGAAGAACAAGAACATGCAGCCCATACGCACAGCCAGTTTACGATATGAACGGAAGGTAGAGTAGAGATACTTTGATCCTTTGCCAGAATTGATTCTTTAATCTCCGATTAACTCATTGAAGTTGTAGAAAAACCAGAATTCATTACAGCACTGTCAAGTAGAACGATTACTGTGGTACTTAAAATTAGACGTGAATAAAAGGGATATACATATTTTAAATGATGATGTATTGATACAAAATCGTACTATAGTGCATTACATATTCAAGGACTATTGATACAAAATCGTACTATAGTGCATTACATATTCAAGGACTATTGATACAAAATCGTACTATAGTGCATTACATATTCAAGGACTATTGATACAAAATCGTACTATAGTGCATTACATATTCAAGGAAACCTCTTAAAACTAGGGTATACTAAACATGTTTTGTCTTATTGCAAAATGCATTGAAACATTACCTATTCGTAGGAAAATATCTAGGATCAAAGTGCAAGGCGCTGCTCAAAATGGACCAATTCTTTGACATTTTCTATTACTTTGCAAAATCCGGGGTTGTATCGTACTAATGAGTATAGTCATGCTTTTAAATATTTTAATATAGACCATTTTGAATCGTATATATGATACACAACCAGGGGAGCAGGAGCGGCAACTAAAAACAGCTGGGTACACACCTTGTTATTTCGATCCGTCCGTCCGTCCGTGACAAGGTTAAGTAGTTTTTAATAGTAGTTGCTTAATAATAGCAATTTGGCACGCGACTGCCAAAGCAAGGGTATGGTACAGGTTGCATGATACACTGTGTGGTTGGGGTTCGCAGACCTGCGCCGTGTTGGTACCTTCGCCAAGGAGGTTACGTTTTGCCGGTTCGTTTGTCCGTCTGTTTGCTTATTAGATAGCAACTTTACGCAATGCTGTAAACGCATTGGCATGAAATTTACTGAGAAGGTTGGAAATGAGGCAGTCGTTTGTTAAGAAATGTTGAATACAATCATAAAGACTTTACCTACGATAGAAGGTTTATTACGGCAGAGTTTCGTCTGATATAATTACGACTACAATCAACTAATTACACCAATGGTTTTACATTAAAAAATGGAAAAAAAAACTACAACATGTAATGCATGTACGTTAAATGAAGAGTATAATACGAACTCCATGTGGCAGATCGTTTAACAACACAGTCAACACAAGAACTTAGTATAAATAGTATAAATACGTGTACCTGATATAATAATAAAACAAGTACGTAACTTTGAATATAATGCATAACGCAGGAGCATCCTTCTTATTTTTCTACGTTTGCAATCCGAGTTATTGAAGCGTTTCGTCGGATGTAATAACAACAACTGTTAAATAAATAAACCAACGGTTTTCAAGTGAACAAAACCTATTTAAACTTCAAGTGTATGTAAATTGATTTTCAACAATGCATGTGCACATACGCAAACATTATATTTTGATCTTAATACAATAATTACCCTTGTTTAGTAAGTAAGTAAATAAGTAAGTAAGTAAGTAATTTGTTTATTATTGTGACATGTGTTTAAACAATGTACATGATAACTTCATATAATCAACGAAACAAATAACACCCGACCCAATGGAAATAGATATGTCGTGATAGTTATGTACATAATAGGGTGAATATCTATAATAAAACAGGCATAAATATAAACATTGAAAAAAGTTCACACAATTCAGAGTAAGTAATTAACTAAGCAAACAAAATAGTATAATATACGTTTGAATAAATACTTTATACTTGTTGGATCTGTTTGATAAAGTATTTAGTTTTCCTTCATGTGTATAACTCTAATTGATAGAAATATGTTCTATTACCGGTACATCTTTTGTTTTCTTAACAAAAGATCATGAACAAGAAATTTAGCAAGTTTGCGTGGATAGTTCGACAATATATATTTAAGTTTTTCAACTCTGCTGAGATCTCGTTCTTGGAAAAACATATCACGGTAAATAGTAGTCCTTATATCATTGTACCGACAACAGTCAAATACAAAATGCAGTTCGTCGTCAACGTATGCACGCTCACAGAACTTGCACCGTCGTTGTTCCACTGTTTCTATCCTGAGGGGCGGGATTCCGCTCCTGAACTGGCATAACGTGGAACGTTCACTTTTACTTAGATTCATGTTTATGTATGCTTCGCAACAGAATTTGTCCTTGAACAACCTGCATGTCCGCAATTTAGAAACACGTTGAACATCCGTTTTCCATTTGTTGTCGTAGAACGTCTGGAGATGTTGTTCGACCATAAACATAGCGACAATAGACATGGATTCAAAGTAACCATTTATATTTAACGTGTTCATTACTTGTTTCATTTCACTTGACCAGTTATTAACGTTGTTGTGATTGATAAAGTCAATATTAAATACTTGTTTGGTAATCCTGTGATCGTCCATGCGATTGAGCCGGTTCCACAGGCGTATCATGGAGTGCCATTGTCGATATGTGCTCGGCAGCCAACCCGTGTCTCCAACCATGGCCAGGATGGGTGTGAATATGTGGACACCCAGGAAGTAAAGCATCGCCCTGTGTTGAACATTGTCTATACTTTGGTACTTCTTGAAGCCCCACATGACAGAGCAGTAGTCCATGACGGGCGTAACACGAGATTTAAACAATTTTTCAAACGATTTAAACCCGAAGTCTTTCATATTGTGAATCTTGCTGATAACTGAACCCAGGGCACGACCGGCTGCTTTCCCTAGAGCATCACTATTGTAACTGAAGTCACCTTTTTCGTGAAATAATACACCGAGATATCGGTACCGGTCTACAGTCTCTAGAACGTTGTTTCCCATTTTGAATTCAAAACTGCTTCGCTGCGCTCGACCCTTCCGGAAATGCATGCATTTCGATTTGTTGGCGTTAACAAATACGCGCCACCTCTTACACCAGTCATTTACTTCATTAAGCATTGTTTGTAGATCAGCTTCAGGATTGGCCATTAGTACTATACCGTCGGCATAAAGGAGCATGGAGAGCTTCCGGTCGCCTATCTAGAACCCAAGGTTAAGGTCATTAATCTCCTGGATGAGGTCATTGGCGAAGACGGCGAACAGTATCGGAGACAAATTGCAGCCCTGTTTCACGCCAGAAAAACAGCTAAATCATTCACTCATTTTGTTATTTAAACGGACAGCTGAAAAAGTACTTATATATATGTTCTTTATTGAGTTGTACAGTTTACCGTCTATGCCATTAACGAGCAATTTGTATAGTAGCATGTCCCTGTTAATGTAATCGAAGCAACGTTTTAGATCGATGTATGCAGTGAAGACCTGGCTTTTGGTTCTGATGATGTTAGTCAACGTGAAGACGTGATCCTCACATGATCTGTCTGATCGGAAGCCATTCTGTTCGTCTGCTAGAATCTCGTTATTTTCCAGGTATGCGGTTACGCGCCTATTCAGAAATGAAGTGTACAGTTTACTTATTCACGATAGCAGACTCATTCCCATGTAGTTCATCGGTACCCGTTTGTCTGAGTTGGAGTCTGTAAGGATAGGGCAGCTAATGGATTTACGCCATATTGACGGGGTGACGGGATGGTACTTGTATCGAATATGAGTTGAAACAAATGTTGCAGAGTGATGATTACCGCCTGGTTTTTAACCACATCGTATGGTAGTTCGTCGATTCCACATACTGAACCACTTTTAGAATTTTGTACTACTAAGGCTATCTCTTCAACTGGTACATTCGAGTTCAGCTCGGTCTTCTATTCGTACAGACGGTCTTCCATTATGTTTTCTACAGGCAATTTGTGTGACATTGCTCTCTGATAGTGCGCGTTGTCCAATTCACAGTTTTCCTGGCAGTTGTACACTGTGTAAAAGTCATCCTTCCATTTTTGGATAACCGTGTTTTCGTCGTAATGGACGCTGCCATTTTCGTCTACAATTTCCATTGTGATTGATCTATCGCGTCTGGGGCCTAATTTTTGTATTTTCTTCCAGAATTCGTTCGGATTTGTAGTTGTCATTTCTTCAATTTCAATCGCACGTGACATTTGATATGACCGTTCACTTCTGCGGAGATGTCTATCAAACTCATTTCTTGACAAAATATATTTAGATCGGAGCCGCGCACGCCTCTGCTTACTGTCTTTGCACTTTAGGTAGTAGTTTTCTTTGCATCGCATGGTATCCCACAATCTCTGGAGTTCGTAATTCCAAAATGGTTTACATAACTTAAGACGTCTATTTGTTGATTTGGTTGCACCAATTACTGGTACTGTGCTACGCATTTCCGTTTTGATAACGTCACAGAGATCGCCGTAGATTGAATCTATTTCCGACTGAGTTTCACGTGCTTTCTCTATTTTTGTTATCAGTTGTGTTTACGTATTTCATGCAAATGCAATAATTACCATTGTTAACGTCTTTCATGCAAATACAATAATTACCATTGTTAACGTCTTTCATGCAAATACAATAATTACCATTGTTTAAGACTTTCATGCAAATGTACTAATTACGATTGTTTACTGCTTTCATGCAATTACGTCTTTCTATGTTGTAACATCTACGATACTTTTTTTTCGGTGTAAACTTTTATTTTTATCTTTCAACCATTACAACAGATAATACAATACATTGTTTACAGTAGCATTGAACGGTAACAAGCGGAATATGACAAACAGTATTTGTGGCAGTCCGCACAGGCTAATCCGGGACGGCACTTTCCGCCTACAGTGAGTTTATGTTTAGAAGAGACTTCATTGAAACAGAAAATACCACAGTATTAGTATAACCCCAAACTTCACAGGAATAATTCAATATAGGACTCACAAAGGCATAAAATAACTGACACATTTTCTTAGGGCTTAAGTCAAACTCCTTGCACTTGCATAAAATAATGTTCATTGCGTTCAAAGCTTTACCATCAAGGTGTTCCTGATTTAAAATAAATTTCCCAGTGTAATTAAAAAGTGTTCCTAAATAGTTACATTCATTTTCAAATTCTATCGTTTGTCCATCGTATGACCAGTTTTCACTATTTAATAATCCACCCATTTTACGAACAATCATAATTTTAGTCTTCGAAGTATTTACCTGGAGTCCCCAGGTATCGCAATACGACTTTAAACTATTTAAATGTTGTTGTACCTCACATGGGGTTTCAAAAAGTAGAAGTATCAAAACAATATCAGCGAAAACTAGGCCAAAGTCATTATCTTTTTGTAAAACCTCTAAATCTTCGAAAAAAATAGAGGTGACATTATTTCACCGTGACGCAAGCCCACTGCATATTCAAAGTAATCAGAATAATTAGAACACAGTTTAACACGAGATTTAACATGCTGATACATATCTCTTATAATTCTAAAAGGTTTTCCACGTACACCACAATTGTATAACTTCAACCACAAACCATTTCTATTAATAGAATCAAAACATTTCATCATGTCAACGAAAATAACATATAACCTTTTGTTTTCACTAATATATTTTTGGACACTTGATATAAGTACAAATATTGCATCAACAGTGGATCTACCTTTACGGAATCCGAATTGCGCATCCGAAATAGTGTTGTGTTCATTACAAAATTGCTGAATTCGCTTGTTTATAACTGTAGTAAAAAGCTTCGCTAAACAAATAACCAATGTAATTCCTCTATAATTATTGACATCGTTTTGATCACCCTTTTTATGCAATGGGATAATTAAACCTTCATTCCAGTTCTCTGGAAAATAGCCTGAATTTAGTATAGAATTAAACGTATCACACAAATGTGATGACAAAATATCAATACTTTCAATTAAGCATTCATTTAAAATACAGTCACTACAAAAAGCGTTGTTCCGTTTCAAATATTTCACAGCGGTAACGATTTCGCTAACGGTAAAAGGTTGATCTAGTGCAGGAAAATATTCCTTAGGATAATTAAAATCACTCTTTTCGCAAAAAGTCTCCGCCTGAACATTTTTCACAATCAAAAAGTTCGTTTCTTAAATTTGAAAAATACGCGACTGCCAGAACATGGATTGGAAACAAGTTCCAAGATAAACTGGGCGTGTGGGGTTCAACGCTATTTGCTATCTTTTAATTCATGTTTACATTTTTTTGTAAAGTGAAAAACTGTTCCACACGAGTCTTACATTGTTACAACATAAAATTACCAAAATAAAACCGTTACACGTCGTTTTTATTTTGAAATTTATTGTCTAATATAAATTATATTAAAACAGCATGGTCAGTTTTTAAGAAACCGAAGTTCAGTATTTTGAGAAATATAAGACATGGCATATTGATCTGGATATGACATTAAAATTGAGAATTATGAAATATAAGACGTGGCATATTGATCTGGATATGACATTGTTTTGTTGTATAAACTTACACTGACGTATGTTCGTTACAAACATTATCAGATAAACAAGTTTAAGACTGTGCAGCATTGCGTTTGATATAAATATTAAAGCAATGAATTAATTAAACAAATGAACAAATACATTTTAAAAACAATTAGGTGAGCTTTAGAATACGACCTAAAGAAAGTTTTTACGCGTAACTCTCTTAACAATACAGTTATGGGTCGCGAGGGCCTTACTTACCGTGTTAGCATTGGACATATATTACGGACAATACCAGCTATGATAATTGACGAGTAGGTAAACTGGAATAACAAGATGACACGCTTGTGGATGCTTAACAGGAGACTGCAACCTTGTCATTATACGTTTAAAATCCTAGGTATTGGAGCGTGATCTCTATTATAATCTACACAACAATCAATTAATTAAACCACTGTTCGACAAGTAAACAAAACCCTTGTAAACTCGAAGTGATATTAAAATAGAAATTGAGCTGCAGCATATGTATGTGCACTTACGCGAAAACGATATTCTGAACCAGACACGATGATAATCGTTGTTTACGTCTTATTGACTCGGCCAAACAAACAACGATATTTTACTTGTGACAAGCACAGTATTTCTGTAGACATTGAAAGAAATCACATATTTAGCACATAAATGCCTAGTAAACATCATTATATATTGTTTTCTCTAGCTGAAAAATGTGACGCTAGTCCAAATCGTTGAACTATGACAAGAACAGAATTTCTGTCTACATTGTACGTGTAAATCTATCGCAAATCACTCTGGCATTCGCTGAGCATAAGGCAGATAGTTGGAATTTCCACATGTCAGTGGTTTTGGTTTTTATTAGAAATACGGAGATGGATATTGGGAGCATTTATTTGAAAGTACATCTGAAACTATTATAACTAAATATGATATATGTTAGTTCCATTAGCATTAACGTTTGATTCTATGTCGACGTCACGCTGAAAATTATACGAGTAACTAACGTCAAAGACTTACAAACGTTCATGGAAAAATCTCAACTAACAAATAACACTTAATTGAAAACAATAATGGAAAACACTGCCGACATTGTAATTATTCCTAAGCAGAAACACGAGCAATGTTATGACGAGAACGATATTTCTGTCTGCACAGAACAAACATATTACAAACCTTTGCATCGCCTTAGGCGGATAATTGAAATTTCCATATACCAGTGGCGTTGCTTAGATAACATTTGCAAGTATGCCACACGTGTAATTTAAAAGTCATCGATGCGGTTGCTAATAAAATGATCGATACAAAGATCTTAATTGACCGCAGTTATTATTTAATGACATACATAATACTCTGTGGTGTTATATGAATCCTGAATATAAGGACATCAATGGAAATTATATGTATAAATACATGTATGTGTATATCGATTCATTGCATGTTACTAGAAACAGTGTGTCCCACCAGCAAGTTCCGTTTTATCGAACTTGTGACATAAATGTATTAATTAAAATACAAAATGCTGATGGTGAACACGCACGTATTTGTTTACTGAGAATATCTACATTTCACTTTAATATTTTGATTATATTTTTGTTGTACATTTGTTGTTGCTCTACTAAAAAAGGTATCATGTGATAATATTATATTGAAACTTCTTCCGTAAATGCTGATATTTGCCAATCCTCGCAGATTACGTTTAGACGAGAAATGTTCAATACAAAATGGTAAATGAGTACAGTTGGACTGCTAATAATCCAATAGGTTATCGGGATTCTGTGTTTGAAGTACAAGAACATGCAGCCGATAAGCACAGCCAGTTTACAATACGAACGGAAGGTATAGTAAAGAAACTTTGATCCTTGGTCAGAATTAATTCTTTAATCTCCGATAAACTCATCGAAATTGTAGAAAGCCCAGAAAACATAATAGATCTGTCAAGTAGAACAATTACAACACTACTTAAAGTAAGACGTAAATGAAAGGGATGAAACTATTTTAAATGATGATGTATTGACACAAACTCGTACATGTACTATAACGCATTGCATATCAAAAATTAACAGAAAGCTCTTGAAACTAAATTATAATCTCCACATTATTGATAACTGCATTCAAACATTAGAGAAGGGACATATCTAGGTACAGGGTGCTTCGCTAAAGAAGCAAATCCGAGAAAGTTATTTGACATGTTCTATTCTGATAATTTCCAAACTCCAAAATTAGTTAGTTAGCTAGCCCAGATGTTCCGACTTTGCACAGTCTCTAAAATTCTTTTCCAAAATAAAAAAAATGTGTCTAAATAACCTCGTTAACGGAATTCTTATTTGGTTCAGAAAATTGCTACACACACTTTGATAACATGTACAAGTTCTAGGACGATACATGTTCAACATACCAACGTTTTCTGGATTATAAATCATTATGCCATAAAGTTAATTCTTTATACAACCGAAATGTTGCCAAACTATTTGCACATGTTATCTGAATGTGTACCAGTATGTAGTCATATATAAACCAGCGTAAAAAGTCTTAAGTACTGAAAAAAGCGGATGTTAACTTGTTCTATCTGACGTATTCTGACGTATTACTAAAGAACTTTATATAACATTTATAAAGAATTTTAAGATTTTTTATAACTAAAAGTACAATATATATTATCAACCAAACGATGGTGTTTGATGAGAATGTTTTAAATAATAAGGATATCAGTTTAATGTTTTAAAAAAGTACCTTATTTCAAGGACAATTTATACACAATATTTATGAATAAATATCTAATTGCTATCATAAAAACTATTTTGTATGTCAAATGTATATATAGAATTTTTAAATAATAGCAACAATTGTTTAAAAAAATATGTTTTATTTTAATTATTATGATTTGTCAAATTGAATACAATTTCTCCGTACAAGGAATTAGATTTATCCATTATTCTAACATGATACTCGCTAATTTTGTATAAACAAGAACAAAATTATCGTTGTAAAACTACTCAATAAACGACGATGAAAGTAGTCCCGATTGTCAGCGGAGCAAAGTAAAATGTAGTTCTCATTACAATTGCAAAAGTATGTGTCAAATCATGATAGAATCGAAATGATTTTCGCACTATGGTTGTTTATCGGCCAATAAACAACTCTTTGTCCTTCTGTTGCGTGGCTATTAAACAACTCGGGCTAACGCCCTCATGGTTGAATTTATACGCATCAGAACTCAAAATCGTTGTTTATTGGCCGGTAAACAACGATAAATCGAACAGTATTTCTTAAATAACATGCTAACCTACTAGAATTCACCACTAACTTGTGGCAATAAAACACAACCCAATGATTATCTGCAGTAATCAGTCTATACCAGTAAGTTTTGTAATCAATGCAATATACCGGCGCCCAAATGATTACAACTCTTTTATCTTTCGTATTTATCCACTTATATGAAAACATAATGAATTTATCCGGATTCTGCATCTAGTCAATAATACACTTAATTGCAGTTTTACAGTAGCAATTTGGCACGAGACTGCTAAAGCACGGGTAGGAACTAGGCTTAATGATACACTGGGTGGGTGGGGTTCAACGCTATCGGTAATCGTATTGTTTACGTTTTACATTAAAACTTTGAAATGACCAAGATAACTTGTTCTTGCCTGGGACACGTCGACCCCTCAAGAAGATGACCAATTTGTTCAAAGTTCTCGTAGACTCCCTCTTTACTTCTACAATACCTCTAAGTGTGACATTGAACTTTAAACTAACAAGAGCTGTCTTAAGACAGCGCGCTCGACTATTAGTTCCGCCTTGATAGTATATATAATCTGCCACTGACCTTACATGCAAACTTTAACCTGAATATTTTTAAGTACAAAAACGGGCATAATTCTGCTAAAATGCTGGTACGGTTATGGGCATTGGCTAGTGACCTTATATTATGACTCTGAAGACATGTGTGAAGTTTCTGCTGATAATCTGTAGTAGTTACAGAGATATTTACTTGCACGCAAACCTTAACCTGAATTTTCTAAGTACAAAAAGGGGCATTATTCTGCTACATTGCAGGTGAGAGTTATGTGTAAAGATGAGGTCAAATCATACAGCCATTTATTGTGTGTCTTTGCTCAATTGAGCATCAGTTCGTTTTGTTTGATGAGTTCATATAGCACGTAAAAATGGTTTTTAATGTAAATACCACCCAAATTACTATGGAATATTTTATAGTTAACAGTTAAATGCTTGAAAAAAAAATCACCCCGAAATATATCAAGAGCTGTCGGAGGACAGCGCGCTCGACTTTTCTTGTGCTTGTTAAAGTTTCTAAAACAAACTGTATAATAGTGGCAAATTAAATAAAAATAATTTCTTTCTCGAGTTACTGAGTGGAAGCATTTTTCTATATTTCAGTACAGTGACTGTGACCTTAACCCAACCAACCCCATATGCAATCTTATGCAGTGTCTAGTTATACAGTATCTATAAATTGAATTTTATTAAAATATTTTAATTTATTCTCGAGTTATAAAGCAGAGCTCCTGCACTCTTTGTTATCGGATGACAACCAACACCTTTTAGGCACATCGCAATGTTTGCTTAGAGTTTGTCAGTCGTTACATACCCAATTGCTCACACTCTGACAGTTAATTGTAAAAAAATCCAGGTAAAAATCAGTTGATTGCTAAATGCAGGTATAATAAGGTGATTGCTAAATGCAGGTCAATTCAGTTGATTGCTAAAGACAGGTCGAATTCAATTGATTGCTACATGCAGGTCAAATTAATTTGACATCTAAATGCAGGTCACATTCCATCGGTTGCTAAATGCAGGTGAAATTCAGTCGATTGCTAAATGCAGGTCAAATTCAATTGATTGCTTAAAGCAGGTCAAAATCAGTCGATTGCTAAATGCAGGTCAATTTCAATTGATTGCTACATGCATGTCAAATTCAGTTGATTTCTAAATGCAGATCAAATTCTGTTGATTTCTAAATGCAATCAAAATCAATTGATTATTAAATGAAGGTCAATTGTAGTAAATTGCTAAAAGCAGGTCAGGTTAAGTCGATTGCTAAATGCAGGTCAAATTGAGTCGATTGCTTAATGCAGTCACAATCAGTTTATTTCTAGGTGCAGATAACAATCAGTTCTTTGCTTAATTCAGGTAAAATCAATTGGTTGCTGACTGCAGGTAAAATCAGTTGATTTTTTAAATGCAGTTAAAAACCAAGCGTTCGCTAAATTCAGGAAAAATCAGTTGATTACTTAATACATGTTATAAGACTTATTTGAAACTTTCAACCGTTATATCTTTCGTGAAAATATGACAAATCGGTAACAAAACTGACTGTACGTTTATGAGAACAGGTCAAGAATCCAAAGAATTTTAAGGGTTAATTCTTGTATATAATATACATAGTTCACTTGCACAGCGAAGTAAAGACACTGTGTCAAGGTTTTTACAAAACATGAAAAAAGAGACAAGAAGCTGTTATTAGAAATCATAAAAATAATCACGCGGATGTGACGCCTTCCGAAATTCCAGGGGCTGTATTTCAGAAACATCCGAAGGAAAATTGTATACTTAAAAATAATATATATTCTGTGACATTTTATTCCACGTCTAGAACATCGTTTTCGATGTTTCTTTATTGTCAATTATATTATTCAATGTTACTTAACTGTAAAGAAATTTGTCGAAGTTGTAGAAAGCCCAGAAAACATAATAGAACTGCCAAGTAGAACAATTACAACTCTACTTAAAATAAGACGTAAATGAAAGGGATGAAACTATTTTAAATCATGATGTATCGATACAAACTCGTACATGTACTATTACGCATTGCATATCAAAAATTAACAGAAAACTCTTGAAACTAAATTAAAAACTCCACATTATTGATAACTGCATTCAAACATTAGAGAAGGGAAATATGTAGATACAAGGTGCTTCTCTAAAGAAGCAGGGGGTTAATCCGAGAAAGCTGTTTGACATGTTCAATTTTGATAATTTGCAAAATCCAAAAATAGTTAGTTAGCTAGTCCAGATGTTCCGACTTTGCACAGTCTCTGAAATTCTTTTCCAAAATCCTAAAATGTGTCTAAATAACCCCGGTAACGGAATTCTTATTTGGTTCAGAAAATCGCTACACACACTTTGATAACATGTACAAGTTCTAGGACGATACATGTTCAGCATACCAACGTTTTCTGGATTATAAATCATTATGCCATAAAGTTAATTCTTTATACAACCGAAATGTTGCCAAACTATCTGCACATGTTATCTGATGTGTACCAGTATGTAGTCATGTATAAACCAGCGTAAAGTCTTAAGTACTGAAAAAAGCGGATGTTAACTTGTTCTATCTGACATATTTTGACGTATTACTATAGAACTTTATATAACATTTATACAGAATTTTAAGATTTTTTATAACTAAAAGTACAATATATATTATCAACCAAACGATGGTGTTTGATGAGAATGTTTTAAATAATAAGGATATCAGTTTAATGTTTTAAAAAAGTACCTTATTTCAAGGACAATTTATACACAATATTTATGAATAAATATCTAATTGCTATCATAAAAACTATTTTGTATGTCAAATGTATATATAGAATTTTTAAATAATAGCAACAATTGTTTAAAAAAATATGTTTTATTTTAATTATTATGATTTGTCAAATTGAATACAATTTCTCCGTACAAGGAATTAGATTTATCCATTATTCTAACATGATACTGGCTAATTTTGTATAAACAAAGAACAAAATTATCGTTGTAAAACTACCCAATAAACGACGATGAAAGTAGTCCCGATTGTCAGCGGAGCAAAGTAAAATGTAGTTCTCATTACAATTGCAAAAATATGTGTCAAATCATGATAGAATCGAAATGATTGTCGCACTAGCGTTGTTTATCGGCCAATAAACAACTCTTTGTCCTTCTGTTGCGTGGCTATTAAACAACTCTGGCTAACGCCCTCATGGGTGAATTTATACGCATCAGAACTCGAAATCGTTGTTTATTGGCCGGTAAACAACGATAAATCGAACAGTATTTCTTAAATAACATGCTAACCTACTAGAATTCACCACTAACTTGTGGCAATAAAACACAACCCAATAATTATCTGCAGTAATCAGTCTATACCAGTAAGTTTTGAAATCAATGCTATATACCGGCGCCCAAATGATTACAACTCTTTTAGCTTACGTATTTATCCACTTATATGAAAACATAATGAATTTATCCGGATTCTGCATCTAGTCAATAATACACTTAATTGCAGTTTTACAGTAGCAATTTGGCACGAGACTGCTAAAGCACGGGTAGGAACTAGGCTTAATGATACACTGGGTGGGTGGGGTTCAACGCTATCGGTAATCGTATTGTTTACGTTTTACATTAAAACTTTGAAATCACCAAGATAACTTGTTCTTGCCTGGGACACGTCGACCCCTCAAGATGATGACCGATTTGTTCAAAGTTCTCGTAGACTCCCTCTTTACTTCTACAATACCTCTAAGTGTGACATTGAACTTTAAACTAACAAGAGCTGTCTTAAGACAGCGCGCTCGACTGTTAGTTCCGCCTTGATAGTATATATAATCTGCCACTGACCTTACATGCAAACTTTAACCTGAATATTTTTAAGTACAAAAACGGGCATAGTTCTGCTAAAATGCTGGTACGGTTATGGGCATTGGCTAGTGACCTTATATTATGACTCTGAAGACATGTGTGAAGTTTCTGCTGATAATCTGTAGTAGTTACAGAGATATTTACTTGCAAGCAAACCTTAACCTGAATTTTCTAAGTACAAAAAGGGGCATTATTCTGCTACATTGCAGGTGAGAGTTATGTGTAAAGATGAGGTCAAATCATACAGCCATTTATTGTAGGTCTTTGCTCAATTGAGCATCAGTTCGTTTTGTTTGATGAGTTCATATAGCACGTAAAAATGGTTTTTAATGTAAATACCACCCAAATTACTATGGAATATTTTATAGTTAACAGTTAAATACTTGAAAAAAAAATCACCCCGAAATATATCAAGAGCTGTCGGAGGACAGCGCGCTCGACTTTTCTTGTGCTTGTTAAAGTTTCTAAAACAAACTGTATAATAGTGGCAAATTAAATAAAATTAATTTCTTTCTCGAGTTACTGAGTGGAAGCATTTTTCTATATTTCAGTACAGTGACTGTGACCTTAACCCAACCAACCCCATATGCAATCTTATGCAGTGTCTCGTTATACAGTATCTATAAATTGAATTTTATTAAAATATTTTAATTTATTCTCGAGTTATAAAGCAGAGCTCCTGCACTCTTTGTTATCGGATGACAACCAACACCTTTTAGGCACATCGCAATGTTTGCTTAGAGTTTGTCAGTCGTTACATACCCAATTGCTCACACTCTGACAGTTAATTGTAAAAAAATCCAGGTAAAAATCAGTTGATTGCTAAATGCAGGTATAATAAGGTGATTGCTAAATGCAGGTCAATTCAGTTGATTGCTAAAGACAGGTCGAATTGAATTGATTGCTACATGCAGGTCAAATTAATTTGATATCTAAATGCAGGTCACATTCCATCGGTTGCTAAATGCAGGTGAAATTCAGTCGATTGCTAAATGCAGGTCAAATTCAATTGATTGCTTAAAGCAGGTCAAAATCAGTCGATTGCTAAATGCAGGTCAATTTCAATTGATTGCTACATGCATGTCAAATTCAGTTGATTTCTAAATGCAGATCAAATTCTGTTGATTTCTAAATGCAGTCAAAATCAATTGATTATTCAATGCAGGTCAATTGTAGTAAATTGCTAAAAGCAGGTCGGGTTAAGTCGATTGCTAAATGCAGGTCAAATTGAGTCGATTGCTTAATGCAGTCACAATCAGTTTATTTGTAGATGCAGATAACAATCAGTTCTTTGCTTAATTCAGGTAAAATCAATTGGTTGCTGACTGCAGGTAAAATCAGTTGATTTTTTAAATGCAGTTAAAAACCAAGCATTCGCTAAATTCAGGAAAAATCAGTTGATTACTTAATACATGTTATATATTTAAGACTTATTTGAAACTTTCAACCGTTATATCTTTCGTGAAAAGATGACAAATCGGTAACAAAACTGACTGTACGTTTATGAGAACAGGTCAAGAATCCAAAGAATTTTAAAGGGTTAATTCTTGTATATAATATACATAGTTCACTTGCACAGCGAAGTAAAGACACTGTGTCAAGGTTTTTACAAAACATGAGAAAAGAGACAAGAAGCTGTTATTAGAAATCATAAAAATAATCACGCGGATGTGACGCCTTCCGAAATTCCAGGGGCTGTATTTCAGAAACATCCGAAGGAAAATTGTATACTTAAAAAAAATATATTTTCTGTGACATTTTATTCCACGTCTAGAAGATCGTTTTCGATGTTTCTTTATTGTCAATTATATTATTCAATGTTACTTAACTGACAAGAAATTTGTCGAAGTTGTAGAAAGCCCAGAAAACATAATAGAACTGCCAAGTAGAACAATTACAACTCTACTTAAAATAAGACGTAAATGAAAGGGATGAAACTATTTTAAATCATGATGTATCGATACAAACTCGTACATGTACTATAACGCATTGCACATTAAAATTAACAGAAAGCTCTTGAAACTAAATTAAAATCTCCACATTATTGATAACTGCATTCAAACATTAGAGAAGAGAAATACGTAGATACAGGGTGCTTCTCTAAAGAAGCAGGGGAAAATCCGAGACAGTTGTTTGACATGTTCTATTTTGATCATTTGCAAAATCCAAAATTAGTTAGTTAGCTAGTCCAGATGTTCCGACTTTGCACAGTCTCTGAAATTCTTTTCCAAAATCCTAAAATGTGTCTAAATAACCTCGTTAACGGAATTCTTATTTGGTTCAGAAAATCGCTACACACACTTTGATAACATGTACAAGTTCTAGGACGATACATGTTCAACATACCCACGTTTTCTGGATTATAAATCATTATGCCATAAAGTTAATTCTTTATACAACCGAAATGTTGCCAAACTATCTGCACATGTTATCTGATGTGTACCAGTATGTAGTAATGTATAAACCAGCGTAAAGTCTTAAGTACTGAAAAAAGCGGATGTTAACTTGTTCTATCTGACGTATTTTGACGTATTACTAGAGAACTTTATAAAACATTTATACAGAATTTTAAGATTTTTTATAACTAAAAGTACAATATATATTATCAACCAAACGATGGTGTTTGATGAGAATGTTTTAAATAATAAGGATATCAGTTTAATGTTTTAAAAAAGTACCTTATTTCAAGGACAATTTATACACAATATTTATGAATAAATATCTAATTGCTATCATAAAAACTATTTTGTATGTCAAATGTATATATAGAATTTTTAAATAATAGCAACAATTGTTTAAAAAAATATGTTTTATTTTAATTATTATGATTTGTCAAATTGAATACAATTTCTCCGTACAAGGAATTAGATTTATCCATTATTCTAACATGATACTCGCTAATTTTGTATAAACAAGAACAAAATTATCGTTGTAAAACTACTCAATAAACGACGATGAAAGTAGTCCCGATTGTCAGCGGAGCAAAGTAAAATGTAGTTCTCATTACAATTGCAAAAGTATGTGTCAAATCATGATAGAATCGAAATGATTTTCGCACTATGGTTGTTTATCGGCCAATAAACAACTCTTTGTCCTTCTGTTGCGTGGCTATTAAACAACTCGGGCTAACGCCCTCATGGTTGAATTTATACGCATCAGAACTCAAAATCGTTGTTTATTGGCCGGTAAACAACGATAAATCGAACAGTATTTCTTAAATAACATGCTAACCTACTAGAATTCACCACTAACTTGTGGCAATAAAACACAACCCAATGATTATCTGCAGTAATCAGTCTATACCAGTAAGTTTTGTAATCAATGCAATATACCGGCGCCCAAATGATTACAACTCTTTTATCTTTCGTATTTATCCACTTATATGAAAACATAATGAATTTATCCGGATTCTGCATCTAGTCAATAATACACTTAATTGCAGTTTTACAGTAGCAATTTGGCACGAGACTGCTAAAGCACGGGTAGGAACTAGGCTTAATGATACACTGGGTGGGTGGGGTTCAACGCTATCGGTAATCGTATTGTTTACGTTTTACATTAAAACTTTGAAATGACCAAGATAACTTGTTCTTGCCTGGGACACGTCGACCCCTCAAGATGATGACCAATTTGTTCAAAGTTCTCGTAGACTCCCTCTTTACTTCTACAATACCTCTAAGTGTGACATTGAACTTTAAACTAACAAGAGCTGTCTTAAGACAGCGCGCTCGACTATTAGTTCCGCCTTGATAGTATATATAATCTGCCACTGACCTTACATGCAAACTTTAACCTGAATATTTTTAAGTACAAAAACGGGCATAATTCTGCTAAAATGCTGGTACGGTTATGGGCATTGGCTAGTGACCTTATATTATGACTCTGAAGACATGTGTGAAGTTTCTGCTGATAATCTGTAGTAGTTACAGAGATATTTACTTGCACGCAAACCTTAACCTGAATTTTCTAAGTACAAAAAGGGGCATTATTCTGCTACATTGCAGGTGAGAGTTATGTGTAAAGATGAGGTCAAATCATACAGCCATTTATTGTGTGTCTTTGCTCAATTGAGCATCAGTTCGTTTTGTTTGATGAGTTCATATAGCACGTAAAAATGGTTTTTAATGTAAATACCACCCAAATTACTATGGAATATTTTATAGTTAACAGTTAAATGCTTGAAAAAAAAATCACCCCGAAATATATCAAGAGCTGTCGGAGGACAGCGCGCTCGACTTTTCTTGTGCTTGTTAAAGTTTCTAAAACAAACTGTATAATAGTGGCAAATTAAATAAAATTAATTTCTTTCTCGAGTTACTGAGTGGAAGCATTTTTCTATATTTCAGTACAGTGACTGTGACCTTAACCCAACCAACCCCATATGCAATCTTATGCAGTGTCTAGTTATACAGTATCTATAAATTGAATTTTATTAAAATATTTTAATTTATTCTCGAGTTATAAAGCAGAGCTCCTGCACTCTTTGTTATCGGATGACAACCAACACCTTTTAGGCACATCGCAATGTTTGCTTAGAGTTTGTCAGTCGTTACATACCCAATTGCTCACACTCTGACAGTTAATTGTAAAAAAATCCAGGTAAAAATCAGTTGATTGCTAAATGCAGGTATAATAAGGTGATTGCTAAATGCAGGTCAATTCAGTTGATTGCTAAAGACAGGTCGAATTCAATTGATTGCTACATGCAGGTCAAATTAATTTGACATCTAAATGCAGGTCACATTCCATCGGTTGCTAAATGCAGGTGAAATTCAGTCGATTGCTAAATGCAGGTCAAATTCAATTGATTGCTTAAAGCAGGTCAAAATCAGTCGATTGCTAAATGCAGGTCAATTTCAATTGATTGCTACATGCATGTCAAATTCAGTTGATTTCTAAATGCAGATCAAATTCTGTTGATTTCTAAATGCAATCAAAATCAATTGATTATTAAATGAAGGTCAATTGTAGTAAATTGCTAAAAGCAGGTCAGGTTAAGTCGATTGCTAAATGCAGGTCAAATTGAGTCGATTGCTTAATGCAGTCACAATCAGTTTATTTCTAGGTGCAGATAACAATCAGTTCTTTGCTTAATTCAGGTAAAATCAATTGGTTGCTGACTGCAGGTAAAATCAGTTGATTTTTTAAATGCAGTTAAAAACCAAGCGTTCGCTAAATTCAGGAAAAATCAGTTGATTACTTAATACATGTTATAAGACTTATTTGAAACTTTCAACCGTTATATCTTTCGTGAAAATATGACAAATCGGTAACAAAACTGACTGTACGTTTATGAGAACAGGTCAAGAATCCAAAGAATTTTAAGGGTTAATTCTTGTATATAATATACATAGTTCACTTGCACAGCGAAGTAAAGGCACTGTGTCAAGGTTTTTACAAAACATGAAAAAAGAGACAAGAAGCTGTTATTAGAAATCATAAAAATAATCACGCGGATGTGACGCCTTCCGAAATTCCAGGGGCTGTATTTCAGAAACATCCGAAGGAAAATTGTATACTTAAAAATAATATATATTCTGTGACATTTTATTCCACGTCTAGAACATCGTTTTCGATGTTTCTTTATTGTCAATTATATTATTCAATGTTACTTAACTGTAAAGAAATTTGTCGAAGTTGTAGAAAGCCCAGAAAACATAATAGAACTGCCAAGTAGAACAATTACAACTCTACTTAAAATAAGACGTAAATGAAAGGGATGAAACTATTTTAAATCATGATGAATCGATATAAACTCGTACATGTACTATAACGCATTGCATATTAAAATTAACAGAAAGCTCTTGAAACTAAATTAAAATCTCCACATTATTGATAACTGCATTCAAACATTAGAGAAGGGAAATAAGTAGATACAGGGTGCTTCTCTAAAGAAGCAGGGGAAAATCCGAGAAAGTTATTTGACATGTTCTATTTTGATAATTTGCAAAATCCAAAATTAGTTAGTTAGCTAGTCCAGATGTTCCGACTTTGCACAGTCTCTGAAATTCTTTTCCAAAATCCTAAAATGTGTCTAAATAACCTCGTTAACGGAATTCTTATTTGGTTCAGAAAATCGCTACACACACTTTGATAACATGTACAAGTTCTAGGACGATACATGTTCAACATACCAACGTTTTCTGGATTATAAATCATTATGCCATAAAGTTAATTCTTTATACAACCGAAATGTTGCCAAACTATCTGCACATGTTATCTGATGTGTATCAGTATGTAGTAATGTATAAACCAGCGTAAAGTCTTAAGTACTGAAAAAAAAAGCGGATGTTAACTTGTTCTATCTGACGTATTTTGACGTATTACTAAAGAACTTTATATAAAATTTATAAAGAATTTAATGATTTTTAATCACTAAAAGTACAATATATATTATCAACCAAACGATGGTGTTTGATGAGAATGTTTTAAATAATAAGGATGTCAGTTTAATGCTTAAAAAAGTACCTTATTTCAAGGACAATTTATACACAATATTTATGAATACATATCTAATTGCTATTATAACAACTATATTGTACGTCAAACGTATATATAGAATTTTAAATAATAGCAACAATTGTTTAAATAATACGTTTTATTTTAATTATAATGATTTGTCAAATTAAATACAATTTCTTCGTACAAGGAATAAGATTTATCCATTATTCTAACATGATAGTCGCTAATTTTGTATAAACAAAGAACCAAATTATCGTTGTAAAACTACCCAATAAACAACGAAAAAAGTAGTCCCGATCGTCAGCGAAGCATAGTAAAATGTAGTTCTCATTACAGTTGCAAAAATATTTGTCAAATCATGTTAGAATCGAAATGATTTTCGCACTATGGTTGTTTATCGGCTAATTAACAACTCTTTGTCATTCTGATTCGTGGCTATTAAACAACTCGGGCTAACGCCCTCATGGTTTAATTTATACGCATCAGAACTCGAAATCGTTGTTTATTGTAAACAACGATAAATCGAAAAGTATTTCTTAAATAACATGTAAACCTACTAGAATTCACCATTAAATTGTGGCAATAAAACACAACCCAATGAATATCTGCAGTAAACAATCTATACCAGTAAGTTTTGAAATCAATGCTGTATACCGGCACCCAAATGATTACAACTCTTTTATCTGAAGTATTCATCCACTTATATGAAAACATAATGAATTGATCCGGAATCTGCCTCTAGTCAATAATACACTTAATTGCAGTTTTACAGTAGCAATTTGGCACGAGACTGCTAAAGCACGAGTAGGAACTAGGCTCAATAAAACACTGGGTGGGTGGGGTTCAACGCTATGGGTAATCGTGTTGTTAGTGTTTTACTTTTAAACTTTGATATGTCGTCTTTCATTTGTTAGCAATCACAGATTGAAACGTTCTACCCAGATACATTGTTCTTGCCTGTACTGGGATACATCGATCTCTCATGATGATGACCAATTTGTTCAAAGTTATAGTAGAGTTTTCAAAATTGACCTTTGAGTTCATTTTAATATAGGGAATAAGTGTTCTAAGTTTGAATGAAATCGCTTAAGCCATTCCTGAGAAACCAGCTTACCGAAAAACTTTAACCCGTTCATATAGCTTATATGTAAAATTTCTAAGTGCAAAAAAGCCTATTATTTTGATAAATTTCAAACAAGAGTTATTACAATTAGCCTATGAGTTCATTTTAATTTAGGGAATAAGTGTTCTAAATTTGAATGAAATCCTAAGAGCCATTCCTGAGAAACTGAAAAACTTGAACCTGTCCATGTAGCTTATATGTACAATTTCGAAGTGTAAAAAGGCCCATTATTTTGACAAATTTCAAACTAGAGTTACCAAACTTGGCCTACAGGCTCATTTTAATGTTGGGCATACATGTTTTAAGTTTGAATGAAATCCCTCAAGCCATTCCTGAACAACTATGTTTACCGAAAAACTTTAACCTAGCTCGGACGCCAACGCCTACGCCAAATTTCTTCGAAAAGTCGAGCTACTAAAACGAAAGTGACTATAGTTTCTCTTGATTAAATTTATAGTTATTAAAGACGTTCGCAACAACTTTTTGCATTTTTTTTCCAACGACAGATTTTCTTAAAAATTTGCACAAACATGTGTCAATGTATCTTAAAACTAAAACAGTCTTAAAACATAGGGGTCGCCGGCCTTGTTCCGGAAATATTGGGGTTTAAATACGGTACCTGTCTAAGTCCTCTTTTCAGTTTCTGTGACTAGCAATGTTCACTTATATAAAGCGTTCATATTCAAACAAGGACGGAGATTTTTAAATACAACTTTTTTTTAATGTTTCGTTTGGCAATATACAAGTGCAGTTCAAAGACGTTCGCAACAATTTTTTCCAATTTTTTTCCAACGACAGATTTTCTTAAAAATTTACACAAACATGTGTCAATGTATCCTAAAACTAAAACAATCTTAAAAAATAGGGGTCACCGGCCTTGTTCCGGAAATATTGGGGTTTAAATACAGTACCGGTCGAAGTCCCTCTTTTAGTTTGTGTGGCTAGCAATGTTAAACTATATAAAGCGTTCATATTCAAACAAGGACGGAGATTTTTAAATGCATCTTTTTGATGTTTTGTTTGGCAATTTACAATGACAGTTTAATGATAAAACGCGCTTTATCTATAGTTACCATTTATAAAATGACTTTTAATGGACGCTTAATGAGGTTAATTATGCATTTAATATGCCTTTGAGAACATCAATAAATAATCAAATATACGAATATTCTTTGTTCCAAACAACAGATTTTGTTAAAAAATGTCATATACATGTGTCATTGTATACTGAAACTAAAACAGTGTTAAAAAGTAGGGGTCACCGGTCTTTTTCCGGAAATATTGGGTTTTGAATACGGTACATGTCGAAGCCCCTTTTATCAGTTTGGATTTTTATCAATGTTTTAAGTATATAGGAGAGCTTTTTTTCAAACAAGGTTATGATTGTTTCGACTGATATGTTTTCACATGTCTTGTTTGGCAATATACAAGTGTATTTTGGTAATAAAAAATGGTTTACCTACAATTACTGTTGATATAATGAATTTGACTGGACATTGAAGTAGGTCAAATGCGTACTAATAATACCTTCAGAAACGTCATTTATTATGCATCAATATATTTTGTTACAAACGACATATTTTTTTAATTTTCGCAAATACATAAACCAATGTATTTAAACACCAAAACATTAATAAAAAGAATGGGTCACCGAACTTGTTTGGGAAATATTAGACTTTAATAGGGTACCTGTGTAGCTTTTTTCATGTTTCGTGTTTACGTAAACAACGCATCAATTGTCAAAATAGAATGGAGATATTTAATGGATCTTTTTTGAACTAATTTGTTTGGCAATACATTGTATACGTGGGTTTTTGATTATTATAACGCTTTCTGAACTTTTAACCATTGACTAGAACTTAATGACTTACACAGATTTATTGATTGAAATTGGTATAGTGTAACCTATGTACAATAAAGAAATAATGAAGCAAAAGGAGAAATTAACCGAATTATTTTCTTTTTGTTGCGAACGTCTTTAAGGTTAGATACCAGTAAATCATTGTGTATCCCTCCGTGGTCCATTCAAAAGTAGTGCCTATTACTAAAGAGTTCCTCTTTTCTTCTGGCATAAAAGCCATTTAGCAATCTCAGACATACCTGTTGTGGTTATTTCTTATATCCTATCCGTGTCTGCAACATTTTTGTGCATTTCATTGGAGGCTAACTTGAAAGGTGATCTTTTGGGGTGTGTTTACTGTGGTATGGGGCTTTTGTCGAAATATGACTGCCAAAACCCTATTTTCTACCGGTGCCTGCATTCAAGTGAGATGCATTTTTTTTAGAAGTAACATGAGATATCTTTTGTATTGCAAAATTTGAATGAGGACAGATTGATCTTTAAATTGATACCAGGCTTGAACAATCTGAAATAAAGGAAATGCTAGAAAAATGCATGGGAAGTTTGCTGTTTTATAATGGGACCCTATGGGAATCGGAATTACTGGTATCTAACCTTTAAGAAAACCAGGGACCGGCCCTTCAGGGTCCACTTATACATAAAATCACCATGTAACTGTGTTATCTTATTGCGTTTATTACTTTTCACGGGAATAAATGTGAATAATATCGTAACTGACACGCTATCTACAATTTTTAAAGCGAAATCTGTTTTTTCGGGTAAAAAAAGAAGAAAAAAAGTACGGAAACTCGCTTTTTGCAGCTCACAGAACATCGAATCATGTTATACGCAAATATTACACGTTTCATATCTTATTACTGTCCATTGCATTAAAATAAGTCTAAATGAACTGGTATTTTGACTGGTTTATGTGATTTAGGTGCGAATTTTGAGTTCTCGCTCCCCATACAATCCAAGTACTGAAACGCAAGCCAGATGGCTTATCGTGTGTCATACTCAAATGCGGTTTTGGGGCATTTCTACTTAACGGATTGACCTGAAATTTTGCATGTGTGGTACAAGTAGGTTAATAATGATGTAGAAGAGTTTTTTTTCATGATAGCAAAGTTTGAGTTTTCTTTAAGGTTAGATACCAGTAAATCCTTGTGCATCCCTCCGTGGTCCATTCAAAAGTAGTGCCTATTACTAAAGAGTTCCTCTTTTCTTCTGGCACAAAAGCCATTTAGCAATCTCAGACAAACCTGTTGTGGCTATTTCCAATACATTGTTTACGTGTGTTTTTGATTATGATAATTCTTTATGAACTTTTAACCATTGACTGTAACTTAATTGACATACAAACATTTATATTTACAAACTCCTTGCAGCGGTTACCTCCACTATCGGTTAACGGTAACCACTGCTATCACAAGTAAAATCCAGATCTGGGAGAATTACGTCTTTGTAACTTTTACTTATTTGATGCAACTCAGTGCAATTTTCTACATGATTTGACTTTTTATATATCGTTTGCAGTCAATAATAAAAACAGAACAAGTTAATAACTAATTAAAACCATAAATAATTTCTAGAAGATTTAAAACGATCATCACCACGTGGTTTGTTATGTCGGCAGGGATTTGAATAGAGCTATGCTCTGAACCAGTCAAATCTCTGCGCGGAGGTTGTTATATTGATTGATTGAAATTAGTATAATGTAACCTATATACAATACAGAAATAATGGGGCAAAAGGAGAAATTAACTCAATTATTTTCTTTTTGTTGCGAACGTCTTTAAACTATAAGAAATGGATGTGTTCGACAAGACATCTACATCGAGAGCCTCAATAATGTTGAATCAAGCATAATTCACATTACAGTGCTACTATAGATTTCATAAGAAATGTCTTAGAATAGAGGTCTTTAGTTCATGCTATGCGGTGAATGAGTGGAGAATAGGCCTACCAGTGAATGATACCCCGATCATTTCACTCTAGGTCGAGTGAAATGATAACGTTTGATCCTTTCACTCTTGGTTATATGGAACTACTTTTAACTTTGTTCGTATGTATATTTTTTTAAAGAATGTTAATACCCTAATCGTCTGTGTAAACATCGGCCTTTTAAACAACAGAAAACACGTAATAAAATTCAATACAAATATAATTAAGCGACAACGACGAAGTAAGAGTGGCACTATTTTCCCACCACAACAGTGATCGACATATGACGTTTATGATATTTATGACGTCATAATACACAAAACTTGTGACGCTTCAACATATCTCGCGCATTTTTTTATTTATTGTTCAAAAGCATAAAATAAAAGGCGCCACTCGTGAAAATATTGTTTCTATGACCACGAATGAAATAAAATACGATCTTACACTGCATTTAACAAAGATCCTCTATATTCCTCACTTTCAATTATTTCTTTCTTTTATTTGCCATCCACTGCAAATCCGATTATCCGTCAATTTTTTTAAGCAGACTTCAAAATGACGGACAGCGAAGTGTATAAATGGCATGCATAGACAGTATTTCACTTGTCGGTGTTTTCGTCCGTTCATCGGATGAACGCCTTCTAGAAATATACTCCATTTTGTACTTGAGGTCCTGCACTCTTTGTTATCGGATTACAACCAACACCTTTTAGGCAGGCACATCGCATTGTTTGCGTACAGTCCGTCAGTCGTTAGAAACCCTTGGACAATCGCTCACACACTGTCAGTGAATTGATAAAAAATGCAGGTAAACATTAGTTGATTGCTAAATGCAGGTGTAAAAAGATGATTGCTAAATGCAGGTCAAATTAAGTTAATATCTGCAGGTCAAATTCAATTGATTGCAAAATGCAGATCAAATTCAGTCGATTGCTAAATGCAGGTGAAATTCAACTGATTGCTACATGCAGGTCAAATTCAGTAGATTGCTAAATGCACGTCAAATTCAATTGATTGCTAAATAAAGGCTAATTTTAATTTATTGCTAAAAGCAGGTCAAATTTAGTCGATTGCTAAATGCAGGTCAATTTGAGTTGATTGCTTAATGCACGTGAAATCAGTTTATTTCTAGATGCAAGTAAAAATCAGTTTTTTGCTAAACTCAGGTAAGATCAATTGATTGCTAAATTCAGGTAAAATTAATTGGTAGCTAAATGCAGGTCAAATCAGTTGATTTTTAAATGCAGTTAAAAACCAAGTGTTCGCTAAATTCAGGTAAAATCAGTGGATTACTTAATACATGCTCTATATTTAAGACTTATTAAAAACTTTCAACTGTTATATCTTTCGTGAAAACATGACAAATCGGTAACAAAACAGTACTTTTATGAGAACAGGTCAAGAATCCAAAGAATTTTAAAGGGTCGATTATTCTATATGACATACATAGATCACTTGCACAGCGAAGTGAAGAAAAAATATGTTAATTTAGCCATACATCAGTTGTGAACATGCAATGAACAGAGTTCATGTATAGTTTACACAAGACAGTTGGAGCGTTTGTAAGAATTATATATATAATATGCCAACTAAAAATAGGCATGTCTCTCATTCATGCACACGTCATGAATATACGTTGCACACTGGTTGGTAGCGGTTACGGTAGAAAGTTAAGCAATTTGGTACGGTGCTAAATATAATATGCCAAAATAGGCGGGCCTTGGCACTGCTCGCAATGTTTATCTATAAGGGAACATATTTTTGTCGGTCAAAACTAGCATTTTATAGACCCTATTTACAGACATATACACTGGCTATGAAATTGCTAGAGAAATAGCTAATATTTCATTATTCCTTTCATGTTCTAGAGTCAAAAACATTGACATTGGGAAAGGTAAGACAACTTACACACTCAGTGTATTCGATTTTTTCTCTCAAAGTGAAATCTGGATTTGTTTGGAAAATTTACAAACGGTTGCAAACAAATGCCAATAAACGTAACACAAGAGCTGTCAGAGGACAGCGTACTCGATTATTCAAAGTATTTCAATTGGTACATTTTTTGGAAAATGGAAGGGGCATAAATTTGTTGAAATACAAAACTTAATTTACAATAGGGCAATTACTTCATCAACTTATTCCAAGTTTCAAGTGAAAACCTTATGTAATTATTGAATATTGTTGAACCAATTAAGTGTCGAAGTTTAAATAAAAAAATTAACCTGAAAATATAAGGGCGTAACTTTTGCAAAATAAAAAACCAAGTTATGGGGAATGTTGCACTTGATGTTGGGGTCGATGACAAAGGTACATCCCAAGTTTCAAGTAAATAACTTATGTAGTTTTCAAACTATACGACGTCTGAATATAAACTTTAATCAGAAAATCTATGCAAAAAAGGGTCATAACTCTGTCAAAATAAAAAACAGAGTTATACAGAATGTTGTCCATGACACTGGAGTTGATGACAAATGTTTATTCCAAGTTTCAAGTGAATAACTCATGTAGTTTTGCAGTTACAAACTTTTGAATATAGACTTTAACTAGAAAATCTATTTGAAAAAAAGGCATAACTCTGTCAAAATATAAAAAAAAGAGTTAAGGGTAATTTTGTCTTTGATACAGGAGTTGATGACAAAGGTATATTTCAAGTTTCAAGTGAATTACGTATGTAGTTTTGAAGTTACAAAACTTTTGAATATAAACTTTAACCAGAAAATCTGTGTGAAAAATGGGCATAACTCTGTCAAAATACAAAACAGAGTTGTAAAAATATTGCCCCAGAAACTGGAATTGATTACAAAGATATTTTTTAAGTTTCAAGTGAATAACTTTTGAATATAAACTTTAACCAGAAAAAAACTATGTGAAAAAGGGGCATAACTCTGTCAAAATACAAAACAGAGTTATGGGGAATATTGCCCATGACATTGGCAGATGTATATTCCAAGTTTAAAGTGAATAACATATGTAGTTTTGATGTGAGAAAACTTTTGAATAAAAACTTAAACCAAATTCAGACGCGGACGCCGACGCGAACGCCGAAGCCGACGATAGGTCGAGTAGGAACACTGTTCTATGTTTGGTTTGCTTTGCAGTGTATAATTGCGATTCAAGGATTTCTGTCGCCAGTATATATCAAATTGCAGAAACCGAGTAGAGAACATTCACACCTAGATTGCAAATGTCTGGAAAGACGCATGGATTCTTAAGATATAAAACATGATTTGTTATTTTTTCCTGAATCGCAACTGGAAATAAAGATTTATTTTATTACAATGTTATCTTGTTCTATGTTTCACACAACATTTATTTCTGGATCCATAAGTGTCACATCTTTGCCATTGCAATAGGGCAATGATTTTACCTGAGATACACCTATCCTATTAACACTTGCAATAACAAGAGAAACACTAGCTCTGCTGGAGCATTGCTTCGCTCTCGAATTTTCTCTTAGTCGAAATCAATATCAGCTGGAGTAACTGTGATTTGTTAGCACATATTTTAAGTTATCACACATAGCAAGTGTTATATGTGTCTTAATATATACGTATATGGATTTAAATTATATATAGTGGTCCTTTTCAAAAGGATGATTTTAATTGGATAACGTCAAGCGTACAATGGGTAAACGTTATAGCAAACTGAACCCGAATCTTATTCCATATTTGAGAAATACGACGCATTGTAAGTATTTAGTAGCTTTGAACTGAATGAATGAAAAGGAAACAATGTACTTCTTTAAATTGCTGCTTTTAGTAGACATGAAACTAGTTTTAATAATTGTGTATGCATGTTAGATAATTAAATACGTAAACGTCCTTCTGTTTTTGATATACATGGTAATGTATTTATGATTGTGCATGCTAGATCATTCAATACGTAAGTTTCTTTTAAATACTGATATACACATAATCTTTTTTTCTTCGACATGTTTAAAGAGTTTTATGTGCAGTCAAACAGTATTTGAAAACAATTTTATACAGGTCAAATCAAAGGACTATAACAAAATATGTTTAACAGTTTTTTTTAAATAATAGTACGAAAAGAAAATCAAATTATTTAGGATTTTTACTAGGCATATTTATAATAAAACAAACGTATTTTTTTTGTCTCGAAAACCTTATGCAGCGTTAAAACTCACTTTACTTTATATTTTGAAATGATCACGTGCAAATCACAACGCACTTCACGTTTTGAAACAAGACAAATTCGGGTCATCTTCCTCGGAACTGTAGGTGTCCCAGCACACGTCATTATGGAGATTTCAAAATTATCTTTGGGACCATAAATCAAGCGTTTATGAGACTTGAGGCAGAAAAGTACGACCAGCGTTCTCTGTCATTTTTGTGTTAATCGATTCTGTAGAGGATACTGATGTTTCCCCATGCAGCGCATGCGAGTAATGTCTTGCTTAATTCAGGTCACAATTCTTAAAGGGGCTATGTCTACAAAACGCTCCCCCCCCCTCTAAAACAAAATGAAATTTATATAATAATGTACAAATAATTGGAAACGAGTTTGTGAGAAAATATCATTATATAATTTAGGTCGTGTTTATTTGGTCATTTTCTTGTTTACATTTTGACTTCCGATATTGCGAGTATCTTGTATAACCGTATTATGCAAATGTATTTTTTTACATGCCAGAATAGTTCAGATGGTTAGATCACTGTTAATTGTCATTTGTTCTTGCGACTCCGACGTTCTGAGTTCGATACCCACTCGGACTTTTCTTTTCCCTCATTTTTTTTTGGTTTATTTGTTGTTTTTTATCATACATATCATAATGTAGTAAATTATTCATACATTATGTATACACCTTTGTATTGATCAGGTCTATATCATAATAAACGTAACGTTGCAGTAGAAGATCAGTATTTTGTTTACATATTCCCTTTGCGTACACAGAAAAGTAACTTACGTCTTTAATAAACATGGTCACGTGTCTTGAAATGTTCGAGGAGACATTAGTAGAGAGCATTGTTATGATTTGGTGACGTAAGAACATTTTAAATCATTTTAAAACACCAATTAAGTACATACCTTGGTGTTGATTTAATGATAACACGTCTTAAATGTGTTACATTAACAATATTAAAGTCATATTTATTTTATACAAATTGATATCAATAAATAATGATATTTTTGTCCATATGCAACTAAAATATATATGAAAGTGTATATATTGACAGTTTTTGTATTGTTCAACTCAATTATTATGTATATTTTAGATAAGAAAAAAATAAAGCAGTTTTCCGTTTAAACGAATAGTGCGTTTTTCAATAACACATTTTCCCCCAACAGATTTAAATAGCAAAAGATGCAAAATGAAATACACGAGAACATCAATGCAAAACATTTATTTTTACATTCATATTTTTGCAACGTGGGTATTGTTTGACAAGCAGTTCTGCACCGTAGATCTAGTCAAGCACCAACATTTTGTGAAACAGTGTAATGTTTTGATTCATGTGCCTGGTGCGGTGAGAGGGGTACAATAATTTATTTGGACAACTGTTTCTTACAAGTCGTATTTTGAACTCGTATGCAACAAACATATTCTGTATTTAATTGCTGTCACGTGGGGTAAGTGTCTGAATTGATTAAAAATCATTATTTCCAGATTAGTCCTATTTCTAACCCATAAACATCATATCGTGAACAACGCGAAATAAAATTAAACCAGTTTTTACCATTTTCAACATGATGACATAGGGTCTGAACCAGAAAGTAACCGAATATAACCTAGATTTTGAGCCAATGAAATGGCTGGATTGCATCTATTAAGAGAAACGATTAAGAGAAACACTTAATCATTAAAAGCTTGTCCCTAACGGGTGCCTTTTCTGGCTTTTGATTAGCTATTTGGAACCTCGCCTTCTCAGAATATGCAATAAATATTACCAAAAATATTGATATCTATTATGCATCAATTGTGTACTTGCACACGACCAATCAGAATGCCATGTACGTTATATTCTAAGTAAGTTAGAACATTTAACAATAGAAATAATATGTTTCACTAGTAAATTTAAATAATTGCACAGGCATTTAATCATATAAACTTTTCATAAAGTATTGTATCTAAAATTATTTAATTTACAATTTAAACAAGTACATCTACAAGTACATTTTTGTCCCAGTTAATATTTATTTCAAGGCACATTCCACGATATCAACCGTCATGATAATCATGGTTGTGTACGGTTACAGGATGTCAAACAAACGTGTTGTTCTCTTTCTATTCTGACAACACTAAATAAATGCGTATCCTTATACCAATAAATACCTACGTATTTTAATAACTGATTAAACGATGGCTTTGTAATAATAATAATAATAATTTTAAAATAATAATAATAATAATAATAATAATGATGATGATGATGATGATGATGGTATGAACACATGTGCAACGACCAGACGCTTTTTTAGACAAAATGTGATGCTGTGGCTTTGTTGAAACAAAAAAAACACATCAAAAACCTTTCGGTACACCTGTTATGTTAGATAAAATGCGATGCTGTGCATTTTCAAAAAAAATTAAGCATCTTGTCTGTATGGTAGTTATGTTAGAAATTTTTAGTTATAGTTATCAATGGTATCAAAATACTTCTCAAAAAATAACCAAGCGATATACGCCGTTAACTTTCAAGAACAAGTGTTTATCAACTGTTACATTGGCATGCCTTCAGGAGATCAGATAGGATTTTATTACATTCCAGTAAAAATGCATATAAATCTTTTCAGGAATTTGGGAATCGTGTCCGACTGATTTTGCATCATAAGGCTTACAAAGATTACAGGTTATTGGAAAGCAACATCTGTGATAAGTCTAGTCCGACTGATTTTACATCATAATGCTTACACAGATTAGAGGTTATTGGAAAGCAACATCTGTGATAACTCAAGAGCGTTGTATTAGTTTGATTGGTGTTGTTGTTGTTTTTGTTAGACTCTACGCTTTTATCAGAAATTACACAAACATTAAGTGAATCATTATTAAACATGAGATAGAATATCAATGTGTTTCAATATGGGTTTTTTTGTTTGAAATAGTAAGATTGTCAATAAAATAAACAATAAACTCTTAATTTGGTCGAATAGATGTTTGATTTGAATGATTTGAATCAAATTAATAGTTGTTTGTGAAAATAAAATGAGGCGTGTCGTGGGAAACCCGGGCTTAAACCATCTGCGTAAAGTGTCGTCCAGGATCAGCCTGTGCAGTCCGCACAGGCTAATCCAGGACCGCACTTTCCGCCTACAGTGGATTTATGTTTAGAAGCGACTTCAAACAGAAAATACCATTAAAGCGGAAAGTGCCGTCCTGGATTAGCCTGTGCGGACTGCACAGGCTAATCCGGGACGACACTTTACGCACATGCATTAAGCCCGGTTTTCCCACGAAACGCCTCAAATGAACATTGCTATTGAAGTTTTGTGCAAATACAAGTATAAATCAACATTTTACAGTATACAATTAGAATTACGACCGATATAACAATAAAACAAAGCATTAAAAGCGTGCTGAGTAATTAATTTCAATTTGTAAACGAACTACATAAAGGTTTTGTATCATGATAAGTCCGCATATAGTTTTAATTGTCTTCATAAAAATGTCTACAATTTCTAGAGCACCATCAAGTAAGCGCTCAAAAGACATGTCAAGAAACCTATGGCACACTTCTTAAGAAACTTTTTTCACCAATCAATACTTGCCTTTTCTTCATGAGGCAAAACTTTCACATATAGATTTACCCACAATCTCGCACTTTTGGAAGCAATTTTAAATTAAGTACTTTTTGTAGTGACGATGCGGCGAAAGGTAGAGGCTATACTATTGATATATGTACAATGACTTATGTATATTTTCAAGATTTATTTATTTTGAAAATTGACTTATTCATATTCAATATGTTTCAAGGGACTATGGCCACCAGAAATTGGCTTCTTATTGCACTATAAATGATATTAGACAATAGCAATGAGCTATACTAAGACATTTGCATTAAATAAATAATAAATAATATAATACACAATGAGATATTTGATAAAACAATTTATCAATAAAGTTTGAAAAAATTAAAACGCAAGTGGGTATCGAACTCACGACTGAAGAGCCATACAAAGAAATAACAGTAGACAGCGCTGTAACCAACTGCGCTATTATGAATGGTATTGAATCGTGTGTAAACTATGGTTATCCCAAATACTCACATTTCGGACGTCAAAATGTTAACATGAAAAGGGCCATATAAATATATACTCTGTTTTAACTGTCATTATGTATCAGTATTTATATCTTAATTTCACCTTTTTTTAAGAATGTGCCTCCAGGGGGCAATTTCTTTAAAAAAATCTGAAATTAAGATATTAATACTGGCATATAATAACGGTTAAAAAAGAGTATAGATAATGGGAAAAGAGTGTTCACACTCTGAGATAAAAATCAATGTATAACATAGGTTGTGTTTGTTTGTTATGCTTACATTTTGACGCCAGAACTATGAGTACTGTGTTTAACCCCAGTTTACCTACGTATCGATATTAAGCAGAATAGCGCAGTTGGTTAAAGCGCTGTCTACTGTCATTTCTTCACATGGCTGCTTAGTCGTGAGTTTTATACCCGCTTGGCTTTTAATTTTTTTTCGGCGTCGCTGTCTAAGATCACTTTTGACCTAGATTTCTTGCGATAATTATGCAGCGGGAAAATTGAATGCCAATAGAATTGACCAAATTTTCTAATTTTAGGGAATGCAAGCTTCAAACAATGGTTTAACGTATACCATTAACTGTTGCATACTTTTGGGGATTAAAAATGTACATAATTGTATACATAATCGGTTAAATTAAAAGTTATAAACATATCTTTGACATACACTATAGAAATGAACATAATTATGAACAATTTTACTCATTGTATGTCATGATTAGAATGTTATATTAATTCACATAATGAAAAAACTATATTGTTTAGCCTACATAATCGGCACGCTCTATAAATAGCAAATACAACGCTACATTTCACGGGGACGACAGTCGGTCACAACGTACAATGTTGCCTGTTGAGCTCGCAAGCGCAAAATATAAAGTGGTACATTTCTGGTATTTTTCTGATAAATAAGCAACACAAATATTAGCAAATTTGATTCAGCTTATATTTCCTATTATTTTATCATTGTGTAAAAATATTATTGTACGCTGAACCGACTGTCGTCCCCGTGTATTAATTCTAGCGAGTACAACTCCAGCAGGAGAATCATTCTAAAAATAGCGCGCGGTAAAGCTGTGTTAATACACACGCATCAATTAGCGTCTGGAGAATCCTAAAACCAAGAATTGCAATAAATGGGGAATTCATAAACTTACTGCTCATTCATTCCCGCTATTATTTTCTGAGAATGTCAATTTGTTAAATTTGCCTGACAAATTCATGTATCTATTATGTTTACGTAAATTACTAGTATTAAGCTTATTCATGTATCACTGGTGAAAACATGGGGCGGTATATGATCGGTTTATTTACTGTACAGATATTCATAATTATTGAGTTTATCTGAAATTAATTTTGGGGGCCGATACGTTTTCTTAGTGTGTCCGACAAATGTAGTGTCCGAGAAGTCTCCTTAGTAGAGACCGAAAAATCTGGAGTCCGAGAAGTCTCCTTAGTAGGGAACGAAAAATATGGGGTCCGTGAAGTCACAGTTTGGTCCTATTGTATTATATTTAGGGCAAAAAAAATGACATCTCAATAATAATTTATAATTTCTTTTTTAAGACATTTCTTGTTAAAACTTTTCCATATTTGTTTTTATCAAATACCTCATTATGTATTATAGTTGTATTACTTCTTTAATGCACATGGCTTAGTATAGCGTATTTCTATCATATAATATCAGATTATAGTGCAATTTGTCTTGCAGACATAATCCCTTTATCTTTTTTCTGTGTTTCACTTTTTAAACACTACAATTAATATTTACTTAGAACAGCAACCAAAAATTGTGTTTTAGTTGTTAATTTGTGTACATTTTGGCTAACCATTTGCCAAAATATTAGGATATTCAGACTTTGGTTATATTTGGTTATATTGGCATTAAGGTTAAGAATACTGTGGTAGTGGTACGTATATATAATTATAACATACACATGTTTACATATTAACATGGAAGTTACTTTTCCGTGACGTGTTGCCAGTCTGGTTTATTGAGGCAGCATTTTTCCCATTCGGTGTTTTGAATTACATGTCAACAAAGAGGAATGGTAAAATTATTTATTGTTTGATAACTATTGCATTACAATTTCCATTTTATTTTTGCGCCGACATAGTATGTTTAATATTTCAAATTTGAGATGAAATGTGAAATTCATATGCCAAGTACTTTGCTGTTCTTATTTGAGTAAGGCGTAAAAAAGTAGTTGGTTTCCGCTTACACGAAAATTAATTTTTTCCGCCGACCCTTAAAGTTTTTTTGTATATCAAACATGAACTTTTTTCTGATTTTCGAAAAAAAACCCAGTTTTTGCTTGTTTTAGAAGTTTCTTGCCACAAATTTTTTTTTTCAAAGACTATTTACAGTTAAGATACAGTTTCTTTTTTGGGAGGCATTTAAACATTTTACATGCAGGCCAATATACTTAAACTGTGTGGTGAATATGCGGCGAAGAAAAAAAAACTTACAAATCAAAAAGTTATATTTTAACTCCCCTCCTAGATTCTTTTGAAATGTAAACAAAAACCAACTTTTTTTGGCCTTATTGTGTTTCTGTTGCATTACGCAATAATCGCGCAACTTATTAGCCCAATTTTCCAATGCATAATAAACAGTGCTACGGGATAATACGGTGCTTGAGATGTTCGGTGCAGAATAACTCTCGAATTACTAGTTACATTTAATTTACAATACTCGTAGCATTTGCAAAGCTTACTGGCAGATTTGGATTTTAGAACGGCAAACCTTAAATTTGTATTCAAAACCCCAAACCCTTCCAAACCACAAACATTTCAGATTTGTATTTAAAACCACAAGTTTGTTCAAAACACGCGACATTTCATATTTGTAATCAAAACCCCAAATCTTTCAGAGTTGTAGATCTATTCAAAACAACAAATATTTCAGTATACTAAATTTTTTAGAGTTGTATTCAAAACCACAAGCCGTTCAAATTAGTATTCAAAACCACAAACTCAAAGATTTGAATTGAAACGCATACTATTTTCAAATTTGTATTCAAAACCACAAACATTTCAGACTTTTATTCAAAACAAGAAACCTTTCTGATTTGTATTCAACCCCCTAACATTTCAGATTTGTTTTTAAAACAAAATACCTTTCAGATTTGTATTCAAAACCCCAAACTTTTCAGATTTGTATTCAAAACCCCAAACTTTTCAGATTTGTATTCAAAACCCCAAACTTTTCAGATTTGTATTCAAAATCCCAAACTGTTCAGATTTGTATTCAAAACCCCAAACTTTTCAGATTTCTTTTAAAAACAAGAAACTGTTCAGATTTGTTTTCATTTCACAAACCTTTCAGAGTTGTATTCAAAACCCCAAACTTTCAGATTTCTTTTAAAAACAAGTAACTTTTCATAGTTGCATTAAAAACCGCAACAATTGTGAAATTAAATTACTATTCATAAAGATCATTGTATTTGAAACAGCACATTTTGTTAATTAAACACATAACGGTAACTTCTTCATTTACCCTTAGTCTCAACCGTTTTGTGACGTTGTGAAACAAATCCTGTCCTGGGCGCATGAAAGATCATCAACGTGATAAAGATAGTTGTGCTGGAATTGCGATGTTCAGAAATGGAAACAATCAAGGAATATACTGCAGTGTTTAATGGAACGGCATGTGAGTTGTCACTTTTATGATGTCTGAGAATAAAACGGGGTTTTATAGGTGTTTTCGTGTTATTAATGACCCAGGAGATTCTCATTGTACGGAGCTACATTAAACGTCGTAAATGAAGGGAATCGGACGCACCGTTCTATATAATAAAACTAAAGCATAAACCAATGCATAAAAGGTCACCAAAATGACTAAATTTTGAGAAATCAAGCGTTCTTTTATATACAGGCAGTATGTTTCATAGCGAATTGAGGGCATTATCCACCTATCAATATTTCTCCCCGGGCGGGGGGAGCGGAGGGATGACCCAAGGGAATTCGACTAATTTTATTCTTTGAGCTTAGCATTTTTGTCTGAAACTCCACAGTGGGAGATGCTTGGAGGCCCAGTAATACCGGAATCTAAAATCCGACGAAGTATATATCCTGGGACCCGGATTCAGTCGGCGTGTCTCATTCCCGTCTGTCGGAAATCGCTTTCAATCTAAAGTCCCGTACCCCCCCCCCCCCCCTTGGGGAAATTATTGAGAGTGCATTAATGTAAGGTTTCAAACGGCTATTCGTATTTAAAATCTCGTCATTTATGGGTCAATTAATACACTAAACATTTCACCTTATGTTCAAAATTACGTTTGCATACAAAGTTGAACGAATTTCTACCTCTTCCACGCTTCAAAATTTCGGTAACAGTTTAATATAAAGAAGTGATCTCAATCCAAGCAACTATTGAAGCACGAAACGGCTATAATCTGGTCTGGAAAATGGCAGGTGTTGTTTTTGCTGCTGAACGAGAAAATCGGCTTCCTCAAATGATCACATTTACATTTTGCTTGCGGGAGGAATGCACGCAATGATTAATTTGATTTAAAAACGGAAGGTGTCAGTTATTTAGACATATAGTCGCATATATATTTAAAAAAATTAGAGTACCCTTTGCCAATGTATAGTTCAGCCTTCCAAAAATTAGTGTTGTCAAAGCTAAAAATTTTTTTTTTTAATTTGAGGAGTAAAACATGGTTGGAGCTGTCGATTTAAAACGGATTCCTTACACAATTCCTGCTTAATAAGCTTGAAATTATGTAGCTCACATGCCATATTGTCACACAGATGTATCATAGGAGTGTTAGATAATAATTGCTTTAAATGACCCCATAATAGATGCTTTAAAGCGTTGGCCTTTTCAATATCTCTCGGGCTATTGTCTCTAAAACTCCAATCTGATTAAAATCAAATACGCTACGCATTAGGATCTGAGGACTACGTAGAAGGTCACGTTCTGACAATATTCCAGTCGGCCAATCTCTGTCTTGCTTTCATGGTTTTGAAAGTGAAAGTGAAATTAGCTAGAATTCCACAGTGTAGTTATTAAACATATAAATTTTTACCTTGTAAACACAATTTTAGAGTAGATTTGTGGGATATACGCCAAATAAAACAACAATGTGTGGAAGAAATAACTATTATTAGCGGCATTTCTTTGCTTTACACAGAAAATAACAAATCTAATAACAACACAACACAAACGACATAATGCTTCTCGAAATGAGCAATCCTACTGGCTGAGATATAAAAAACTTTTTTAAAATTTCTTCGAGAAGAAGTAATTCAATGGGCCGTCATCAGGTCTTCGTGATGGAAGATTGTGCACTTTAGTCAGATTGCGAAACTTTACTAAATATTTGCAGATTGTAACATTTAACTTAATCACCTCTTGTGCATACATCACTGTTCAATTAGGGTATAATGATTAATGGGAAAAATATTGGCATTTACAATATTTAGAATATAATTCAACAGAAATGAACAACATTATTTCCTACATAAACATATGATTTGCAAGTAAAAAGAAACCATTTAACCTAAATTTACACACGCTTCTCAATGTCTGATGTCGGGACGTTATTTGTTAATTCAGCAACACGGGAAACCTTCCAGAGTGTCAGAATGTATTCGTTCGATACGCATCATATAATCAATTATATATTCAGCTTGGTACAATTTTACTGAGAACTAGGGCGCCCGAGCACCCAAAGATAGAACATCCCAGTTACACAAGGGTAAAATCATCATCGACAGTTTTGTGTTCCACTGGAATTTGCTAACGATTTTTCATGATGTGGCGAAAAGTTCATCTCAACGTATGTTCCAAAATGTTCGTTTTTATGAACTGAATAACTCTGCCTATCACAGAAAAATATCATTGTATATGTTAGTATTGGAAATAATACAAGAGCACATAATGTATATTTGTGATTTTATAGTAAAAATATTTGTCAGATACGCATTATACAATTCGTGATACTCTATGTTTAATGCGACATTTTTTGGAAAAGCAAACAAACTGGTTTAAGTCATAAAAATAAATAGTCATTTTGCAACTTCACTGAATTGTTTGTTCGTATTTAATTACAATAATTACGACCTGACACTGAAATCAACAAATAACCTCTAAAGCACATAATTGTTCTAATAATTATTATTTTAAGTCGATACCTATCAATGGCCTGAAAAATGTTAACCAATAATATGAAAAATGTTAACCAATAATACCAAAAGATATGTCGGTAATTTCAAGAATAGGTGATTATCAACCGTAAATTTACATGCATTCCATGGATCAGATATAATATATATAATACTTATAAATACAATCCATAAATGCATATTCATCTTCTTCGTATATTTTCTGTATCTTAATAATGATATAGAATTGATGCAATTTGTGGTTATCTTTCTGGCATATATAATAACCACAGGGCGTTAAAAAGGCGTTTGTATTGGCAGTGTTTAAGTAATCCACAGAAATTGTGATGAGCTGAATACGGCATTTAAAAATATACTTAACTGAACAATTATTTTGAAGTGTGTCATTATAGATGCTATAGACTTTGAAACTCCAAACACTTGCAAATGTTAAATTCACAGACGATACTGAGTGTCTGAAAAATGCGACCGGACATTTCTGTCTCCTAACACCAGTAATGGTCTTCATGAAGATGTCAATAATTGCTTTGGGACCATTAATTATGTGTTCAGAACATAAGACGAGAAACCTATGGCATACTTCTTAAGAAACTTAGTTCGCTAATCGATTCCCAGTGAGAGACCTATCTCTGCATGTAACTGCAAAGATTTTCTCTGTATTCACTTATAAATTAACACACACTCGTACGTGACATTAATAATAGATTAAGGACATGATACCACAAGATTTTATAGGAGACGCTGTACAAAAAAAAACAACAATAATAAGCAAAATACATTTGGATGTAGTCAGAGTTAACTAAACAGGACAATTCAGGAACATTGGATACTCAGTCGATAATTATGAGCTACTCTCTTGAACCAAAATTAGCCACAGTGGTGTAGTGGATATGGTGTCCGCTTTGAGATCGGAAAGTCGTAAGTTTGATCCCTACTCTATTGGAGCGTTTCTGCAATCTTTCTCAAAAGACACCAGGTATTGGTTCTACCCAGGAAACTGACTCAAAAGTGTCACAATAAGCCTCTGGCTTTCGACACAATCAAGCTTAAACAAATAGGTTTAAACTGAAAGTAACGACAATTGTGTTGAGTCTTGATGGACAAAGTGTTATTCTAAATGATGTTAAACTGATGATGTAAGGCACCATTATCACCTTTGCCATTAGATGCATTTCTATCTCAGCCCAGGTGGTTATGTTAATACTGGAGATGCGTTTGTTTTTTTTACGAAATTTTGTTATTTAGCAATTTTACGCAAAAATATATTAACATATTTGCATTAAAGATTCTGGAAGTATTTTGGCTAGTTACCAATTTTTTACGCGAAAATTTATGAACATATTTGCATAAAAAGGTTCCAAAAGGTTAAAAATTTGCCAATGTAAAAATGATTAGATTTTGTTGGTGATCCGGCCCCGGGGCTAGAAAAGTTCTAACTCGCAGACTTAATCTTAACTTCAATAGACACCCAATAAAATAAAAGCTGTTGTTCAATAACCATTTGTATTGGTCAACACTTTAAGTTAAGACTAAATGTAGTCGTGGGGCCAGGATTCTCAACGGCGGAGATCCGTGTTCGCCGAGTGCTTTCTAGTTATGTTAATCATTTCTTCAAGTTAAATTCAGCTTGGTGTTTTTGTTTCATAAGTGTAATTATTTCGTAAGCGTAATTGTTGAAGTTTCTTTATATAGTCATATTTGATGTACTTCTACGTTAAGATATCAGATTAAATGCTGTTTTAGCATCATTACGTGACACAATATTTTCGTAATCCTTTCTTGAGGTTTTTGACGAGATAATACGAGAAATATTGTAAAGTTTAAGTGACTTATGTGACTAATAAATTGGATGGGTCATCTATTTGATAGTAAAATTGTAATGTAACCAACGACTAAAAACAAAGAATAAAATCTTACATTTTTATGTAATGACATTTATGTAATTCGAACAAAGACATCTGTGTAATTCTGTCATATTAAAATATCCTCTAAACAGCCAGACGTTTATACAAGCGATTATATACTTAATCGTGAGGTTGATTTTGTAATGGTTTTTAAAACAATCACACTAATATTAATTTATTGTATGTTGTAATCACTGGCAAAACTGTGAATTATTACAGATTCAGGTTTTGGTACTATTTGCATTAATAGGTATTGGTGAACTAAGAACTAACAGTATACACGCTGAATTCTCTATAACATATATTACTTGCACATGTTATGCACAAATTACTTACACATTAAGATGAAAGTCAATTTCCCGTGACCTGTTGTCAGTCTGGTCTGTTGAAGAAGCAAAATGTTTACAGTCTTTATTGTGAATTACTTGCCAGCTCGGAGGAATGGCAAAACCATTTACTTTGATAATTCTTGCATACTGTTTCCATTATTATCTACTCGCAGAAATATTTACATTTTACGCAGTTGATTTTGGTGTAAAGTACTTTGCTGTTCTGTGTTTTTGTTCTTTATTTTCAGTTGCAATTTTGCAGCTTGTTATTTGCTCATTTCAAATGTGCTGATTTCTTTTTACAGTTCGGAACTATTATTATGAAATGGAAATATTTATAGTATGTATATTTTCTCATGTTGGAGTTTTGTAACATTCATAATTCGTTATCATGAAGCAAATCAGAAGAATAATTATACATTGAACTCAGAAATATAGTAAAATTATGTGAAATTATATGCAAAAGAAAACTAACAAAAAAATATCCACATTAAAACGTACTTTTAAATCAAAATATCAGTACTTGTACAATTGTATGCTTAAGAAACTTTACACGAAATAGCCATATCAAAACGTACTTTCAAATACGAAAAGCGGAACATGTTAAATCATATGCCTTAGAACATTATGGATTAAAAGATCATACACAGAAATATCAAAAACGTAAACAATTATTGTACGGTAGATTATTGTACATAGGGAGCTTTTCTTCAGCAAAGTTAAAATGTTTATTATAAGAAGTATACAAACTGGTCTACAAGATAGACATGCTGATACACATAAGGTATCCTGAAATAGCGATGGTTAAGAAATGGAAGCATTTCTGAAATTCAACACAGCGGGAATGTACTCTTTTTAGCGAGAATGCATTACTTTTTTCAAATGTGTCACGTTAATACGTTCGTCGGTGTGATAAAGATTGTAATATAGTTATACTGGAATTGCGATGTTCAGAAATGGAAACAATCAAGAAATAAACTGCAGTGATTGATAGAACGGTATGGGAGTTGCCACTTTTATGGTGTCTGAGAATAAAACGGGCTTTTATGAGAGGTTTGGTGTAATAATGGTTACTAACCAAAGAGCCGACGAAAATCATTCATCACAGTGCGATGTCACAGTTAACGAAGTATACCTAGAAAAAACTCTCGAACAAAAATACGTTTTCTTTTCTCGTTTGCACAAAGGTTAAATGTCATTTCATTCATGTCATCGATTGACGTGAATTCTGCTGGAATAAACTAAATATCGTTTATGATGTGGCGGCATATTCAACACGAAGTACGTTCTGGTAATCTGAAATTTGTCCGATTTTGTTACAGAACACGAAGTAATTTATGAATAAACAATGAAAATATCCTTACATAATATGTAAATAAAATAAATTAAAGTTTAAAAAGTAATATATTCAATGTGTTGAGTAAAACGGAAACTACATTATGAAGTTTAAATGTTTAACAAAATGTTTAAATGCCTTTATCATTTTTACTTGCAAATCCTGATGCTAGATCTTAGTGTCTTTTTGTTGTCTGCTTTTATGAAGTTCCCTTAAATACAATACAGACACAAAACTGTTTTTGGCGTCTTGACATTTGGGTTTCCATAGAAATGCCACAACCAATTAGTGTCAGTATTTATACGAGACGATTTGGAATTAACAATTTCAAATTTATGATTTACATTTCGGAATGATTTTACGGTTCCCGTGGAAACAGTAAATTTTTTAATTTTTCAGGTCATTAAAACCCACATTTCACTTGAGTGTACTTATTGTTATATTTAGTTATATATGATTTGTTTATTCTTATAATAAATCTATAATAATTTAATAAAAATGTTTTTAAAACAATCGCATTAACATCAATTTCTTTTATGTTGTAATTACTGGTAAAACTATGAAAATATTAAAAATTTGGGTTGTGGTACTGTTGGCATTAATAGGTATTTGTGAACTAAGAATTAACAGCATACACGCTGAATTCTATATAACATATATTACATGTGCCTGTTATGCACATATTACTTACACTTTAACAGAAAAGTCAATTTCCCGTGACTTGTTGTCAGTTTGGTATGATGAAGAAGCAACATTTTGCCAGTCTTTGTTTTGAATTTCTTGCCAACACAGAGGTATGGCAAAAACATTTACTTTCATAATTCCTCCATACTGTTTCCATAATATAATCTACTAGCAGAAATTTGGTGCAAAGTACTTTGCTTTTCTGTGTTTTTGTTCTTTTTTCACTTGCAATTTTGCAGCATGTTCTTCGCTCAGTTCAAATGTGCTCATTTCTTTTACAGTTTGGAACTATTATAATTAACTGGAAAATATTTATAGTCTGTATATTTTCTCATGTAGGAGTTTTGTAACATTCATAATTCGTTATCATGAAGCACATTGGTAGAATTATTATACACTGACCTCACAAATACAGTAACTGTGAAATTATATGCAAAAGAAAAGTAACAAAAATATCCAATTAAAACGTACTTTAAAATCAGAATATCAGTACTTGTGCAATTGTATGCTTAAGAAACTTTACACGAAATAGCCATATCAAAACGTACTTTCAAATCCGAATAGCAGTACATGTAAAATTATATGCCTTGGGACATAAGGTATTAAAACATCATACACAGAAATATCAAAACTTAAACAATTAATGTAAATATGGAGCTTATGTTTATTACAAGAATTATACAAACTGGTCCACAAGATCGACATGCTGATACACATAGTATTAAGGTATCCTGGGCCCGCATTCACTAACCCATCCTTAGACTTAACGCTTAAGAATCGACTTAGTCTCAAGAAATAATAGTGCGTTTGCATATTTGCCGAGTACCAATGCTATTTGTGTCATTAACAAATCGTTCTAAATAAAGGATGCTACAATCAGTCTCAAGAAATGATAATAGTGCGTTTGCACATATGCCGAGCACACATGCTGTTTGTGTCATTAACAAATCGTTATAAATAAATAATGCTACAATTAGCGTTGGTGAATACCAAGTACAATTCAAACTAACAGCTTTTTTCTAAGTCTAAGAAGAGAGGGGTGGTGAATGCGGGCCCTGGATAAGCGATTGTTAGAAATTGAAGCATTGGAGGCATTTCTGGGACCGTATTTACCAACCGATTCTCAGACTTAAGACTTAAGAATAAGAATATTATTGAAAGTGTTCTGTTCAAAAGAGGCTGTTAATTAAAAAAATTTCTTAGTATTTACCAACTATAAGTTGAGCATTCTTTATTTTAAATGATTCATTAATGACATAAGCAACACTGGCTTATTTGCAAACGCACGAGTTTATTTCTTCAGTCTGAGTGTGTTCTTTATTTTTAAGTCTAAGAATGGGTTGGTGAATACGGGCCTTGAAATTCAACACAGAGAGAGGATACACTCTTTGTAGCGAGAATGCATTAAATACGTTCGTCAGCGTGATAAAGATTGTTATACAGTTATACTGGACTTGCGATGTTTAGAAATGTAAACTATCACGAAATAACCTGCAGTGATTAATGGAACGGTTTGGGTGTTGCCACTTTTATGAGGGCTGATAATAAAACGGGCACCTTTGGGTGTTCTCGTGTGATCATGGGTACTGACCTAAGAGCCAAACCAAATTATTCATCACAGTGCGATGTCACAGTTAACGAAGTATACGTAGAAAAAACTCTCGAACAAAAATACGTTTTCTCGTTTGCACAAATTTTATATGTCATTTAATTCATGTCATCGATTAACGTGAATTCTGCTGGAATTAACTAAATTGTGGCGACAAATTCAACACGAAGTGCTTTATGGAAAACTGAAAAGTGTCAGTATATGTTACTAAACCATATTTATGAATAACAATAATAACGCCTTTACATAATGTACACGTTAATAATAAATTCAACGCTAGAAGTAATATTTTTAAATATTTTGCTTAAAAACGCAACTATTTAATTAAGTTCAAATGTTTAACAAACTGTTAAAATGCCTTTATCATTTTTACTTTCCATTTGCTGATGCTAGATCTAGTGTCTTTTTGTCGTCTGCTTTTTACAGACACACAACTGTATTTGACGTCTTGACATTTGGGTTGCCATAGCAATATCACAACCAATTAGTGTCAGTATGTTTACGAGACACTATGGAGTTGACAATTTCAAATTTATGATTTACATTTCGGTATGATTTTATGGTTTTCATGAAAACAGTAAAAAAACTATTTTAGGTCATTCAAACGCATATTTTACTTGAGTTTACGTATATCGTTGTATTCTGCATTTTTTTTTTTTTTAGAATATAATAATTAAATAAAAATGCATCACAAAAGTTCACGTCGATGGGAAATTTTTGAACCATGAACAATAAATATATAACAAAACTGAAATTCGTATTTGCTGGTAATTATTTATAGAACAAACGGTGGGAAGCTTTCCTTTGAAGCTTTGCGGATATGAGCCCAAGTCCCTATTTAGTTTCAACAAAGAGTTTTGTCAACACATGTTTTCTACAAGAAATTAATGTATCTTGTTTTACAGTCCATTGTACAGAAATGTTGCGTGCATTGTGCGATATTACCCTTCATGATCATAAATAAATTATTAAATACATATAAATTAACTAGCATATACAATATAACATCTATATAGTGAAACGCTATCTCACTTATTTTCAACAAATAATAAACAACAGTAAAAACTTATGTACATGCAAAATTTGCATTTGTATTAGAAATATCAAGAAAGAAATTGAAGGGTGTTGCATCCTGCTCCCTTTTGGTACCCGCCTGCTATTATATATCTGTAATTCAAAATAGTTTTGCATATAGTCAATAATAAATTGACAATGTTTGCCGGTAAAAACCCTAACTTGCAGTCTTGAAACTGATCAAAACTTTTAATGAAAACAAGATAATAATTGTCTGACATCCTCACTGCTTCATTTGAGCAGCACCGTGTAACAGTGTTTCATTCTGGACCTTTCCCTACTGCTAGTACGTCTCCCCGGGAGTGTCAATATTCGTTGCTAAGCTGCACATGTGATATAGCAGGCGGCAAAACATACATTGACACTGTTAGCCTTCGTATCCCTAAATTCGTAAGTTGTTCGTTCCGAGAAAAGCACACACACAAAACAAACACTGTCGTTGTACTAAAATTTACTTTAATTCAGCAATGTATGCTAAATTTTACCAATTAATTACAGTTTTCATGAAGAATACAAATACATAACTTGAATTTATTTATTCTATTTTGGCATAACTATTTTAATTCCATGAAAATTAAGTAATAGCAGTATGTTTTGCAGACCTCATTAACCGTTAAAACAGAAAAAAATCTTGCGATGATGAATGTTTTTGCCGTTAACCTGTAAAAGCTTTTTACATCTAACTTCTCTTGCAATTGACTACCTTTTACGAGCTTTAACACGAATAATTGCGACATCGAGGCTTCAAATCTTTTTTTTTCTGTTTTCTAAATAATATATTGTTATATAACCGTTTCTCATTGTTATGACCTTTTTGACCTATCACATGACATTTGCTTTTTGTATTAAAATTGTTATGATGATGTACTTTGTACAAGTCGCTAATATAATGTCTGTTTTGTTCTGTCCAAATCTAGTAACCCCGAACGAAGCATATTTTGTACACGTGCACGTTTTTTTGTTCAGTAATATTAATATTTTGATTGCAGCGAATTGTGACTGATAACGTAACCACATTTACGTGTAAGCACCATTCATCGTATATTTATTGAATTGTCCTGACTTGTTTTAAGAACATGGTAGACAAACTTATGTACCGTTATAAGTTAAAACCTTGCTAACTACTAACAATTTTCAACTTGTGAAATCCATAATTATGGCGATATGTACGCAATATTCCGTAAATGAGTAAATATAGACCAATGTTGTTCACGGTTTTACTGTTCTTTCCTTTGTTTTCCAAATAAGTCATTCCATTGGTTGCTTTAGTTATTATTACATTGTTGAAGCCCAGCCACCGGAAATAAAAGACGAATTTTTTCCAGTCCTTGAATTGGCGCGTGCTTTACACGCGGGACCACACACTCCAGCTTTGGTCTTTTGTGCAAATAAGGTGAACAAACAGTCAGAAAGAACCAACTACTTTGATTTGATTATCCACACTGTCCATTTAATAATAATAAGCAACGTATAAAGTCACGTTGCAGCAGCAAAAACAGCAGCAGCAGCAGCAGCAGCAGTAGTAGTAGTAGTAGTAAAAGCGACACCAACATAATAATTACACAAAAGGCACTGCCTTTAGCAGAGAATATTATTACGTATTTCTTCCCCCCACCAAGATTCTTGATTTTAAATAACTATTCAGCAAAGCATATTCAATGCATTACTACTACTACTACAGCTGCTGCTGCTGCTGGTGCTGCTGCTACTACTACTTTTACTACTACTACTACGACTCCTACTACTACTACTTGTAATACTACTACTTCTACTACTTCTACTTCTTCGATTACTACTTCTTCTGCTACTACTATTACATTTACATATACTGCTACTCTGCTACTACTACTGCTTTTGTTACTGCTTCCACTGCTATTACTGCTTCTGTTAATGCTATTAATGATAATAATACAACTTCTTTTAATGAAAATATATGGAATCGGTTGCCGGTAAGGTCACACGTGTATATGAGATGCACTTTATTTCATTCCTATGTGTATTCACTCTGTAGATCATCCTATCAATGCTGTTCTAAGCTGGTTATTCGTTGATTCGTGCCAATTCAAAGGACTGAAAAAGTCGTCGTACATTAACTGGGGCGGGGCTTCAACAAGGTATTATAAGGTAACAACCAATGGAATCGTCTATTGGACAAACATAGGAAAGAAAACAGTTACACCAGAAATAGTCGATTTCAATTTAGCTTATATTGAGGGGTTAAACATTTTACTACTAATAATATGGGGAATCATGTTTGTCGGTTTACACGTATATTAACACGCTGTAATCATCTATATTTATATCGTCTGATTTACCTGTATTCATGTGATTAACGATTTTTACTTCCATGTAAACGGACTGTACAACATCAGTCTATTTTTACTCATTTTGAAATAAATCGTGTACTTTTCGTGTTCAGTGACGATCTGTTAATTGTTTGTAGTAAGCTAGTTTTCGATTTGTAAAGGCAAAGGGGGTTTTGTATCGCATTTTCTTAAATAACCCAGAATAACTAGTTAAATACCCGTTACTCGATACACGTTACATACATTAAAATCGGCATGCTTTATAAACGATACTGGTACTTCCAGTGTTACATTAGAAGCTCTAGGTTCTCTGCAATGAAGATTTCAATGTTACTGAAAACAACATCATACATGTTTTAAAATATTTTAGTGCGGGTTAATATCAGCAAAGCCGCAACTGTTAACATACATGCTATATATGTAGTCTCAATTATTCGTGGTTAAAGGGACTATGTCAACGAAAAATTGGCTTCCTTTTGCACTATAAATTATATTATTTGATAGAAATGCGCTTTACTAAGACATGTGCATTAAATAAATCAAAATAATACAATGCACAATAAGATATTTGATAAAAACAAATTAGCAAAAATACCTGAAAAAAATAAAACCCCAAGTGGGTATCGAATTCACGACTCAGGGGCCATACGAAGAAATGACAGTAGACAGCGCTTTAACCAACTGCGCTATCATGCTTGGTAAGAAGCCTTTTGTTAGCTATGGTCATACAAAATGCTCACAATTCTGACGTGAAAATGTAAACACAAGAAGGGCCAAACAAACACAACCTATATAATATATTGAATTTTATCTCAGAATGCATACACTCTTTTCCCATTATATATACCCTATTTTCACCGTTATTATATGCCAGTATTGATATCTAAAATTAAGATTTAAAAAAAAGAAGAAATTGCCTCCTTGAGGCCCTTTTCGAAGACACAGTCCCTTTAAAACTTGTGAAAGGTCGTCTATTATAAGACTAAATCTGTGAAAAACGTTTTACATGCTAACGATACAAACATACAATCTCTCAACAAGAAAAAAAATCGGTTAACGAGGACTGCAAAAACTCCTTAGGGTTGGTTGAAATAATTATAGAAACAAAAATATAGCTAATTAGGCGTAAAAAATATGTTTGTTTCAGGTTACCCGACCTACCGTAAAAAATGCCCCGACCCTAGAACATTTTTTTTTGGTTTGTCAGATTGATTTTTGTTTCATTTACCTTTTTCAATAATTAAATGTTGTTTTTGGATAAATCAGTTTTTTGTTTTGATAGTATCTTATAAACAATTTTTAATTATATTACTGATATGTTTTGAATATTTATTCAGTTTTAGAATCTTCAAGTTGACCATTTACCAAATAAAAAAAATATTAAATCCAGACCTACCTACCCTTATTTTTTTGGCAAGTAACCTGAAACAAACATATGTTGTTTTTTTACGCCTTACATGTATATAGGGAAACATGTGTGTCAAATAAGAAGTGATTGTAATCTGCAAGAGAACAGCAATTAGTAGAATTCATTAAAAAGATTTTAGAATTAAAGCGACATTTAGTACATTTTGCGAAAGTATTTTTTATTTTACTTTTGTGGGTACAAACGACACGAAGATATTATTTTTGGAATTAAACGATGCCAATGATATATTTGTCAAGGTATGCTTTGCCTCCGGTTACGTCTTGCATAAAATTAATTGGAAGTCATGTGACCAACCTTTATCCTTTGTTCGTCATCGATGACGTAATTTGTTCTCGACTTGGTTAAAGGTCTTATCATGATTTTGTATAAGTCGATAATATGCAGTATGTGAATGTGCGTATATGTATATGCTTGTGATATGTGAGTGATAGTTGAGAACATGGCATGTTTATAATAAATGTACATAAAAGATGTTGGTTGGTTATTGTGATTTCACAAAAAAAGGCATTAGCAGAGAGACATAGCTGAAAACAGGGGAACGTTTCTAAAATGTCATTACTTAAACATTTTGCACGAAACACGCCGATGTATAGATTTCTCAACTACGTACAACAACAACTAACGGTGGATGTGTCAACAAAATACTTTGCAGAAACAAAAAAAGACCTGATTGCATTGAAAACTGTTTGCAATTCTAGAATATTGATGAATGCAAATGTAATATGCGATAAGTAGGAGAGCAAATTGTTACATTTCCCCGCCTGGTTGTTCATTTACATATTCAGATAATCAGGAAAGTGCAAATTCCGACTTTTGTTTCTGTAAATGAACTTAAAATAACAAAGTGAAAAACAAACCTCGTGCTCATTGATTTTATAATTTTGCACCACAATAAACGTGTGGACACGCTCGAATGGATAGTCACATTCATATTGCAAATATAGTTCCAAGGTAATGCGCCAATACTGGTATATCAAAATACATGTATCTGCCTGAATGATATAATTCAATAAATACAGTATTGTTACTGAATATAGTAGAAATTTTGATTACCAATATGTATATGACGTCTCTGGCGATATATAGTATTAAATAAAATGTAGAAGATTGTCATGCTGTTACATTAAATAATCTAATGACAAGTTTATGTATTATGGCTAATCGTTAATTATATCAGTTAAACTTCTGTCAACCATGAGTATTTTATTCACATCTGAATTAATTGTGCGTTTTTCTGGGCAAATAATTCGGATCTTTAAACTGGTTTAAAACACCAATAATTTGCATTCACCGGTGGATGTTTTAAGTTTCTATGCTGATGATGCACCTAAAGTTTCTAATATTGTATATATAACATTATAATCGTTAAGACAACCTATACCACTCAAGAAATAAGACAAGACACCACTCAATTGTCTAATACCGGATTTCTCGGAAAAACCGATTTGCTATTTTTAAGCCCAGGCGAGGGGTATATGAAAAATTGTACCCCGCTCGGTGTATATTACTTTCCAGCGCCATGACATATTAAAATTATTCAGGGATGGGTATATGGGATTTTACAATTTGAAAACGAAGTAAGGTATAATAAAAGATAATATCAACCCAGAAATGTTATATCAACCGAGGCGGCAGGGTTTCAATGGTTGATAATGAAGTGTTCACTATGGAATTTATCAATGTTTAACTGATGTAGTATAGTTAAAACTGTACTAGTCATACGAATCATGGAACACATACAATGACAAAAATGAGCAAAATGACGTCATTTGACTGTGCGTGTTTACTTTATCCCTCACAGATGAACTAATCGTGTAAATATCTTAAAAAGTTTGTTCGGATTGATAAAATAAATAACAATTGTTGAGGACGAGATAAAATAATATCAACCCTTGAAAAGTCAGATATAACGTTTCTCGGGTTGATATTATTTCATATCACACTCTCAGCCATGTGCTATTTATATATTATTATAACCATTGAATGGAAGTTTGCCGCTCTCGGCCGAATACAGTGTTGAGGTAGCAATTCTTCAAATAGATGCTTAGAAAATCATCGCTCACTGTCATGATTCTTACCACAAGCAGGAAACAGCCAAGATAAAACATGCCCAGAATAGAGAGATTTGGTAAAAGCAGGAAACAGCCAAGATAAAACATGCCCAGAATAGAGAGATTTGGTAAAAGCAGGAAACAGCCAAGATAAAACATGCCCAGAATAGAGAGATTTGGTAAAAGCAGGAAACAGCCAAGATAAAACATGCCCAGAATAGAGAGATTTGGTAAAAGCAGGAAACAGCCAAGATAAAACATGCCCAGAATGGAGAGATTTGGTAAAAGCAGGAAACAGCCAAGATAAAACATGCCCAGAATAGAGAGATTTGGTAAAAGCAGGAAACAGCCAAGATAAAACATGCCCAGAATAGAGAGATTTGGTAAAAGCAGGAAACAGCCAAGATAAAACATGCCCAGAATAGAGAGATTTGGTAAAAGCAGGAAACAGCCAAGATAAAACATGCCCAGAATAGAGAGATTTGGTAAAAGCAGGAAACAGCCAAGATAAAACATGCCCAGAATAGAGAGATTTGGTAAAAGCAGGAAACAGCCAAGATAAAACATGCCCAGAATGGAGAGATTTGGTAAAAGCAGGAAACAGCCAAGATAAAACATGCCCAGAATGGAGAGATTTGGTAAAAGCAGGAAACAGCCAAGATAAAACATGCCCAGAATAGAGAGATTTGGTAAAAGCAGGAAACAGCCAAGATAAAACATGCCCAGAATAGAGAGATTTGGTAAAAGCAGGAAACAGCCAAGATAAAACATGCCCAGAATAGAGAGATTTGGTAAAAGCAGGAAACAGCCAAGATAAAACATGCCCAGAATAGAGAGATTTGGTAAAAGCAGGAAACAGCCAAGATAAAACATGCCCAGAATAGAGAGATTTGGTAAAAGCAGGAAACAGCCAAGATAAAACATGCCCAGAATGGAGAGATTTGGTAAAAGCAGGAAACAGCCAAGATAAAACATGCCCAGAATAGAGAGATTTGGTAAAAGCAGGAAACAGCCAAGATAAAACATGCCCAGAATAGAGAGATTTGGTAAAAGAAAATATTCATATGCATTTTTTCACGCGTCAGATTTTGTCAAAGACGCAACTGTTGAGGTTGACATAGATAAATGTATTAAACAAAACGCGAAGATAACGCAACGACATTTGTCCAGTAATTGCCATCATATGTCTCAATAAAAATGACAACATATTCCGAAGACTTTAAATTATTGTGCATTCACGCGAAGAATGCATCGTTTAATCTAAACACAAACATTTGCAATTCAACCAATTTCCGTTGACAGAATATTCGATATTTGGCGTGTGTCGATTTCGAGTTATTGACTGTTGTTCAGTATTAAGCAGTAGCTCGTTCAGTTGGTACTACACCGATACGATAATCTGTTTTAGTTCTGTTTTCTTCAAATCTAAGTTCAGGTTGTTTAATTGCGTAGTGAAACGTGTTCAGTAATACAACCTATGAAAACCTGGCAGCTGTAAAACAAATTATTACATGTTTCGAAAAGTAACGATGTGAATATTAACATTTTTGCGAGTATTACAGTGCTAACTTATAAACTAAAATTAATTTGAATAGAACTTTGAAATGTTTTTCCACGTGACACGTACACTGATAAGTAAATAAAAATTAACCTTTGCCACAAAATTGAACCCCTCTTTCAAGATATCCACATTATTGTTCTTGATTTGATTGACATATGTTATTGTGTTTTATAAGTTATTTCTTTATTTCTTTCATTTCAGTTACTGAAGCTGAAATTCAACAGTGGTAAGTTATTTCATCAACAATAATGCAATATTTTATCTTATTTTATCAATAGATTACATTATTAAAACACATCATATACTTTCTCAGTGATGAAATGAAAGAAATGTTTTATAATGCATATATTTTACCTATGGTTGACTACTGTTGTACTATTTGGGCAAAACCGAACAATTCGTATATAAACAAGATTTTAGTACTACAAAAAAGAACAGCTAAAATAGTTCTTAATAAACCTTCAAGGGCTGTTTCTGTAGAACTTTTTAAAACATTACGTTGGATGAAATTTAATGACAGAGTAAAATACCACACTGCTATACAAATATACAAAACCGTTTGCAAGTTGGTGCCGTCTTATATGAAAGATGTATTAACCTTTTCAAACAATGAATCCCACAATTTACGGTCAGCTATGCACAAAGATCTTATTTTGCCAATTAAACCACGAACAAAATACTACAAAGATACATATAGACACTATTGCATAATCGTATGGAACAATTTACCATTGGAATTAAGAAATAAATCTTCATTACCATCATTCAAACGAGCATATAAAACATATTTACTTGAACAAGTCAAATAGATGTAACACAAATATCACAATTATAATACTGATATAGATATATTTATTGAAAATTAGAAAATGTATATTGAAATTGATGTTGTTAGCAAATAATTATATTTGTTTTGTATATGGAGAATTTTTACATGAAAATGTAACTTTTTTATGAGTGTATCAATGCATTGTGCATATTTTCTATTTTCTATTGCTGTCTGTCGATGCTTTGTAATTGTTTTTTTATTGAGAAAATTATTATTATTATTATTCTTATTATTGCAAGTATCATTATTATTATCATTATTAAATTCACTGTGTGCTTGTTTGGTAATTATATGTTAAATGTGAATTTGGTTGAATGTTTGAATGTGTATGAAGGCCATATGAAAATAAGGTATGTTTTTGTCATGACAATACTATGTCTTATATGTCACCTTCGTAAAATAAAGTGATTATTATTATTATTATCTTTAAACTTTCCACCTAAAAATCAAGTGAGAAATTATGACGTCGGTCACATTGTTAACTTCAATTTGGCATCTAAGTTTGGGTCGACGTGAACCGTAGAACTAGGTTAAGTCGGTCACGGTAACCTGGTATTCTTACACGGAGTATTCAATTATTCAATTATTAAAACACTGTTGTGAAAGACTTCCAACCAGGGGGCTTTAAACGTAATAAACCAGCACGTTATGTGAAAACGGAACTGTTGTTAAAGAATCCAGTTCAGTCCATTTTATGCGATTTAACGCAGATTATGATGACACGTAGGATATAATATAAAAGATGTGTTGCTTGGTAAAATTTAGAACTCCCTTGTGCTAAATATAAGTGCATTTTTTTGGTAGAAACAGAGCGAGCATAATTTGGAACGTAATTACGTTAGTAAACGATACTTGTTCGTTTATAGTCGCCAAGGACAAAGGCTTTAGTTATGAGTTTAAAGAGCAATACAATATGCCGTAAAAGACACGAATAGCTGTCTCAGATAGGACATCATGTTTACGCGAAAGTGGCCATTGGTATAATTACTCTACTTTGGCTGCAGCCGAAAATTTCAAAAATCGACTCTCTAGGAGCTCTTGTATTCGTAACATTTCACTGAATAACTAACCTTTTTTGCTGCGTACTACAATGTTACAAACTACTGGTACTTAGTACTCGGGCATACGTTAAAGTAAACTGTCCAACCAAATCACTTTTGCTAAGATAAACGTTTCAGTGAAGTACATTGTGCGTGACAGTGATAGGTGCACTTTAAAGGAACCTATTCACAGCAAATCAACTATGTTTGTAAGTCTGAATAGCCGAGTAGTTAGCGCGGCAGATTTTCGATCCGAAGGTCGTAGGTCCGAGCACTTTTTTCTGTATATAATATTTGTTTGGGTTATTCAATATGCGTTCATTTCTGCAGTTTATACATTTAATGACAAGTTTCATAAACGAAACCAAAATCAAGGGAAATAGAGTGCAAACATTTTCTAACAGAAAGGACACATTCGTTTGAATGAAATTGAATTTCTGCAATGCCATTTATAGTTTTTACACAAGACAAAATGACAATTTATTGCCACAGGAAAATTATCAATATAATTGCTGGTAAATGCATTCTTTGTGCCTTATACTTTACAAGTCCATGCACTAAAACAAGCAAACAAGCCTACTCATAACTACTATTACATTAAAACGGGCTAGCTGCACCAGGATTAAAACGGACTAGCTGCACCAGGATTAAATTGGCATTTTGATGTTTTTTCTGATTAAAACATGATTTTATTATAACATTTGATGTATTCCTTTTATTGGGACAAACTGATATACATTATGTAGTATCATGCATACTTGTCATCCTTTATGATATATGTTTTACAATATTTTGCATTATTATAACTCACCCTTTCGTTTTCCTTCTATGTTCATAATAAACACGAAGCAGTCAATAATTTTAAATATCACACTGCAATATCACCCGCTATAACTTCGTAGCGATAGACAGGTTGATCGGGGTTAAAAGGCTCTTATGAAACGGTCCGTGTTACAAAAGCGCATTATTTATTGAGAAGCCCTGTTTCGGTAAAATAAAAACAATATTGCATTCTTTAAGGGCGATAGTGCATTTTGTCAACCCTCGAAAAATACTGTTGCCCGCGGCTTCGCCTTAGGAAACAGTATTTCCTCGGGTTGACAACATGCACTATCGTCCTCAAAGAATGCAATATTTATATAATACATTGCAATATGATTTTTGCTCAAGGCAGTATAATACAATATTGCCATAGTGCTGCAGCTGTACTGTAATTAGTACGTTTCCAAAATATCAAATCGTTAGTACGTATGAACAATGACCTAACACACTAGTATCTATTAAATGTGATCGTTGTTGTTTGTGTCATAGTTGATTCAAAACTTATACAAGCAAAACAGATGATATAAAATATATCTTGTTAGTACGAATATCGATCGTGAACGCAGAAAACAGACGTCAAACAAACGCGCTTTTGTACATCTTTTACGCATCGCTCATACAATTATCGTCTCTTACAAATGCTTAGAGAAACAAAACTGTCCACTAATCAATGGCTTAAGTCAAGATCACCCCACAAATTGGTCATTATGGATAATGAATTGTTTTTGGGCCACTGACGCACCTTATATTGCCAGATATTGGAGTAATCCAAGTTTTCTGTATACATGTAATAGGTCAGCATACTGGATGCCAAATGGATGCGTTTTATTTCACGAATGAACTTCAGTCCAAAACATCTAAATAACGGTGACGTCATTTTTAAAACAAAAATTAAAAACATGTCCATACTTTCCATTTTAAACTAATCATGTACACATTGGGAAATGCCGGTCCAACTTTGGTTAATATATGCAAACAAGAAACAAAAGTGCATACTGAATAGTTTTACTGAAAGCCATTACTAATTTTCTTAATGTCTATGGAATAGGGATAACGCTTAAGTCAATTGCACATGCATTAAATGTCGATTACATTGCAAGTGTATGGTGACATGATTTTGTACCACTTACGTGCGTCATATTGTCAGACATTGGAGTAATTCTGTCGTTCTGTATACACAATATTGGTGTTTCATCGATATGTCAGCGTACTGGGCGCAACACGTGAATTTTAATTCATGTATTAACTTGAAAAAATAAAACACCAGTTAAAAAAACAACACGATAGTAATGGTGACGCGATTTCTCAACAATAATTTTAAATATGACCATATTTTTACATTTGAAATGTATTATGAAAACACTAGGAATAGTTTTACTGAATGCCATTTACTTGTTTTCTTGGTAGATATATCTAATAACATGGGATTTTGTTAAGATATGCGTATATGTATGTATGTATGTATGTATGTATGCATGCATGCATGCATGCTTGCATGCTTGCTTGCGTGCGTGCGTGCGTGCGTGCGTGCGTGCGTGCGTGCGTTCGTTCGTTCGTTCGTTCGTTCGTTCGTTCGTTCGTTCGTTCGTTCGTTCGTTCGTTCGTTCGTTCGTTCGTTCGTTCGTTCGTTCGTTCGTTCGTTCGTTTGTTTGTTGGATGTATGTATGTTTGTATGTATGTGTGTATATGTGTATATACTACGAGAAAATAAAAATGTTGCAATGAAAAAAAAAAATGTATTTCTAACTATCGCGGACACCATATCAATTTTACACCACTGTTACATACGGATTAAAGCATTACAACTTATAAATTTGATTATAGGAATGTTTTTATAGTACATCATATATTGAAACAATCTCCAAAGGCACCATTCCAACGTAACCTTTACTTGTATGTCCACCTGAAGCAACACTCTGGATTTATTTAAAACGGTTTTTGTAACAGCATTGCGATCCTTTGGTTGCAGGTACAAAGGTTTTATGAAGGACTGTCCGGATGGGAAACTGACTTTGGACGTAAGTAGACGTGTTAAACTTTGTCACTAACTTAATTAAATATGCAGTGTTTATAATGCTTTTTGATGAATGGTTAAATATATCAAACAGTGAAAGTTACTTAATTCAGAATAAGTAAGCAAAACTGTCTTCTTAAGCCACGAACAACTGACGTATAATATACATGATTACGTGGTATATGTCATAGGTCAGGAAACATGTGTTTATAAAGATTGTCTGTTTGCTTTGCCGAACATTTAGTATATGGCGAGAGGGTATTTAAACCGATTATTTGCTGTTACCGATCGGCAAACTGCACGAAAGTGTTAGTAACAGTAACTTCGCGGCAACAAATGCTAAATATTTTACCTCTAATTGAATCCCTTTCTACATTGCGGACTGCTTAAAGCAAATATATATACTAATGCATACGATATATGCTCAGGACTTTCAGCTCCGGTGCGGCAGAACCTCAAAACCCTGTGAAATGCACGTACATGCTAATATGTTTCACATATGATACACGCACATGATTTGAAGTTCCGGTGCGGCAGAACCTCAAAACCCTGTGAACTGCACTTTCATACTTGCATGTATCGTTGCTGTATGTGTATTGCATTAACCAAAAATTCAGTTCATGCGCAATCAGTGATTTTTTTTCAATTTTTCAGGGCTTCACGAAAATTTATAAGCAGTTCTTTCCATTCGGTGATCCGAGTCGTTTTGCACTGTTCGTGTTCAATGTATTTGACAAAAATAAGGTAAGGATTTTTAGTTTCTTATACTATTTTTTGATTATAGTTATACAGTAGATACACATTTTACAATATGATATTAATGAACATTGTTTTTTTAGAAGACTGCATGCAATTCGCCGTATCTATCTTTTAACATGATACTCGCTAATTTTTATATAGACAAAGAACATAATTATCGTTTCTAAACTCCCAATAAACAACGCAAAAGTAGTCCCGATGTTGAGCAGAGCATAGTAAAAAAGTAGTTCCAATTACAGTTGCAATTATATATGTCAGATCATGTTAGAATCGAAATAATTTTCGAATAATCATTGTTTATCGGCAATTAAACAGCTATTTGTCCGGTCTAATGCGTGGCTATTAAACAACTCGGGCTATAACCCTCATGGTTGAATTCCTACGCATCAGAACTTCAAATCGTTGTTTATTGACCGATAAACAACGATAAATCGAAAATTATTTCTTAATTGAATCGTGCACGGTAATCAAAGTTCATGAAATGCAGAGTAGTGCATGTTAATGAGTTCACGTTATAATACGATAATACGCTCTGAGATAATTTAAAAAAAAAACTATTTATGATTGTACATACAGAAACCAACTTATAACTTTATATCTTATACCACTAAAAACTTAACTAACTAAACTGGATATGAAAGTACATTTTACATAGTACGTCATATATAATTTATAAGATAAGTGTACTAATGTACAGTATGGTAAATTGCGATTTCGACAAACATAGGAATGATGATATTCCAAGGAATATAATACTTTAAATGTGAAACCAGGGTTCGTATTACAGAAACATTTTCATTTTATCTTTTAATATTCTCGCTTATATTCAAATGTGTAGTGCAATAATTCTTAAACTACATACACATTTGCGAATTCTTTTACAGTTAACAAAACTATATTACATATTAATAAGTAATGATTATTTTGAAGTTAATGATAAGTCCTAGAATTCATATGGTCTCAGAAGCGCTGGTATGTCTAGCTTTCAGCAATAACATGTTTTGCTTGCGAGCGCCAAACCCTCAACGTAACAGCACCGAACCGATGCCAGTGTTGTTTATAAACAGCCTGCACTTTCATATCCCACAAGCATTCTTGTGGTTGATTGGCATTATACGTTTGTTAGACTCCAAAATCCGGTGCATGCGAGTTCAGTTTTTAAGCCAGACCAATGGGATTGGACAGCAGTGTTTTTGTTTCAGTGCTTTAAAACATCGGCGTGAGTGTTGTATTGCTTATTTGCAATTAATAGAATGGCAGTGGGCTATACATGTACTTGGATTTATTGTATTAAAATTACCACATGTCGTTCACGCAAGTGCAGTTTAAGGGGCAAACTTTGAAATGGACACAATTTTTGTTCCAGTGCTTTAGCCCCTAGAGAAATATCCGTGTTTGATTTATTGCCTTATTGCTGTACAGAATGTGTTGTTTTTGTCCTACAACCATACATGTATCTGCATTTATATAGTGTAACAGTCTTTTTTCCCCGCAAGGAATTATGTTCGCTATATTCTCTGACAGCCGAAGACGCGAAATCTTCACCTCCACGCAAACATTTGCTGCCATGTACTCAAGGAATGGTTAAAAGTATGTCTAGGTCCGAACAAATAACGGAAGCAACATATTTGGAAAATGGTGGAGATTTCTGTTCTCAATAGGGCTTTCTTGCGAATTTAAGAAATCGCAAAAATGATAAAACGCGAAATAAACAACTCGTTCAAATAAAGTATTTTACACTATTAAAGTACATGTATTTCACGCAAGAGCAGTTTCAGAGGCAGCATTTGGAATGGACAGACACAATTTTGTTTCAGTGCTTTAGCCCTTGGAGAAATTGCTGTGTTTGTTTTATTGCTTTATTGAAATTTATGGATAGGCAGTGCATTCGGACATAATATAATCTTTAATGTCATATATACCCGTATCTGCGCTTTTTAAATACATATTTGTAAATGTGACAGCAGTTTAAGGGACATCATAATTGGACAGCCGATATTTTTCTGTGTTTCGTGATAAAAACGTCGTCCATTTTTATTAAAATAGATGATAGTTGTCAACGGAAAGAGCGACAATACAAATATGATAGATACGCAATCTGTTAATGGTTTATAGTTACAAAACAAATATCAAACTAACTAGTCTGTATGTGGGCGAATTTTGGAGACCATAATATATATGCGATAGGTTATGTTTTTATTGTTCTGTTGGCATTTTTGTAGCGTTATTGTTTAAATCGTTGTTGGCCATTGTGGAATAGCAGTAGTCTGTAGTCTAGTGGTTACTCGCTATTTCCACAACCCAGGGGTCGCAGGTTCGAGATCCCGCTACACCCTAACCTATTAACTCGTCTTTCGCATGAGACGATAAACCGATGTGCTGTAGGTCCTTGAAGACCCAGTGTCGCCTGTATCTCGCATTATCACCCCGTAACCCAACTAACGAGTCTTCTGCTGGCGATATGAATTCATTTCACAAATTGTGGTGTAGCGTGCGCTGGACATGCCAATTAGCACGACACGCCCCCAACAGGAATGCCTCTGTGTTAGCAGGGGTGTAGGAATTGTTTGCTCATAGAGTACGGATACAAATAAACGAGTAGTACCTTAAATGGTGTTTCAGCGAATTACTAGAACTTTAAAAGGTTATTACTAACACAGCGTTTTTAAACATTTAGAAATTTAACGCTACGGGCCTATTGACATATTTGTGTTACTATTTGCATGATTTTAAATGAACAAGTAGATACATTTTATGGTATCCATACATTTAAGTACGCATCCGGTCGTTTTGTTCAGTGATACTGCACATAACAGACGTTGGAATGTGATTCGCGTCGTTTTAAATTTTATTCCTAAATAATGTAATTGATATTTACAAGCTTGATGGGCGTGTTTATTTTCTTACGGGAAGAAACCGTGTTGTTGTTTTTTGCAGGATGGTTACATAGAATTCCATGAGTTTCTGCAAGCTTTGTCTGTGACGTCACGAGGGAATATCGAGGAAAAGCTGCAATGTGCGTCGATACCAATTAATGTCAATGGATAATTACGCCTTTGTACCGTTTGACGATTATTACGTTTGACATGAATGGTTTTATCGAAAGTTTGAATGATTGTTTGGCGTTTTCAGCCATTCGCTAGTTTTTCAGCATTTTTCCTATTTAAAAATACTTACTGAACGCATTTGGTATTGTCCATATAATTAAATGACGTATTTTAAGTTAGTTATTTTTGGTAAAATCGCGAATTAGCTCATTGAAAATAGAGTTAAACTCATTTAAAATACTCAGCTTATGATGTATTTCACTTGATTTCTTATTATGATCAATTAATTATATTTTTATTTATTATTATACACTACAGGGGCGTTCCGGTTATATGACCTTGACAGTGACGGATACATAACGCGGGAGGAGCTTAGGGATATCGTAGATTCCATATACAAAATGGTGGTAAGCTTGAATATTATGGTAAAACCTAACACATGTACACAATTGTCGATAATATCAATGGGAACATATGTATAATTATATAATAATAGTCGTAATTTGCATAATTTAAAATAATTTCGACCGATGGTCCTAAATAACGTTAAAAAATTATTTGAAATACAGAAAACATGTGCATTCACCACTACAAACGCAAGCCAACAGTAGCAGCAGCAACAACAATAACCACGGTAGAATTAGCATTCTTCATGAAAATAATAATAATAATAATAATAATAATGATAATAATGGTAATAATAATAAAAGTAATATAATGCGCATTCGTCTTCTTTTTCTTATTCATCTTAGTATTATTATTATTTATTTATTTATTTATTTATTATTATTATAACTATCACCTAGTGCAATAGACTTATGCTTAATCAACATTTATGTAAACTTACCTCTAAATTAGTTTTCCGCTGTGTTGAAATTCCCTATGTTTCTCCTCCTTCGACACCACATTTATTATCCTTTAAGATAGTTCCTAGGTGTTTTAAAGGAAATGGCAATAAATACTTTTGACACTACGTTGATTATCCTTTGATATAGTTCCTCGGTGTTTCAAAGGAACTGCCAATAAATGTCTTTGACACCATGTTGATTATCCTTAAATATAGCTCCTTAGTTGGTGTTTGTTAGGAAATGCGGATAAATGTCTACGGTATAAACTATTGAAAGTATTTAAAACTGTTTTCTTCGTTTTATTAAACAACTATCAGTGCATAAAACGAAACATGTCAATAGTGAACTATTTATTTGAACTACACTTATTAGCTTCAGTGTAATCGCTGACTGCACGTGCAACAAGACCAAATCGGAAATTCGAATATTGTACATGTCTGTGTAAACAACACACAGCATATTTTTCGTCAGTTGCGATGTATTGAGAGTTTAATCTAAACGTTAACTTGTTGTCAAAGAAAGAAAGAAACAAAATACATAAAAAATAGATACATATCTATATACATGTTCATTAAAATAAAGTGTTTTATATTGTCACGTGCTCAGGACTCGATAAGTCAATAAATCAAATATCTTGAAGGGGTGCCCCTAAAGTTTCATTATATGCATTTATTTTTAAACATAATACTTTTTTTTTTTTTTTTTCGTAATTACGAAATGTATTTAAAAACTATTATTATAAAGTAAAAAAGCAATAGGTATTTCGTACAACGTAAGAATGTTTTATATAAACGTAATGCAATTTCGTTAAAACGTAAATATTAGTTCGTTATTACAAAATCTTTTTGATATAAGCGTAATATATTTCGTAATTTCTAAAATATATTTCGTTAAAACGTACAAATTATATATTATTATATATTATATTATTAAATAGTATATGCATATACAATCAACACGTAATACTTGTTCGTAATGACGAATAAATAGTACGTTTCACAAATCACATTTCGCTATTACGAACTTAAACAAAATGCGCGTCCTGTGACTTTCGGGGCACTGTAAAGAAAGCTATTCGGTGGAAATTGTTTTATTTTGTTGTTAAGTATTTACTCAGGTGTGTATATTTTATAAATGGTTGCTTCACCGAATGTTTCAGGGTAACACGTTAAAACTTCCAGAGGAGGAAAATACTCCAGATAAGAGAGTGAAAAAGATATTTGATGTGATGGACAAGGTACGATTCATTGAATATTGTAGACAGAAAAGTATTGGTTTAGAGGTAATCCGTGCTATTTTTGAACAGAAACATACGTTTATTCGTTTGCTAATGACAACTGCTCTAGATGGTCTTTCATACAAAAAGGTAACCTCCTCAGTTATTGCAAAATGTCCACTTGTATTTCGTAAAGTATTAGTTACTGTCAATTGTAACTGGTGATACTCGTATTTGATAACCCGAAAACCCTTCTCTGTTTTGCCAATGGTAACTGCGTAAGCTTGTTTTTCATAAAATGGGCGCCTCTTCTGCTATTGCCAGTGGTAACTGCGTAGGCTTGTTTTTCCTAACTGGGCGCCTCTTCTGCTATTGCCAATGGTAACTGCGTAGGCTTGTTTTTCATAACTGGGAACCTCTTCTGCTATTGCCAGTGGTAACTGCGTAGGCTTGTTTTTCATAAACTGGGAACCTCTTCTGCTATTGCCAATGGTAACTGCGTAGGCTTGTTTTTCATAAACTGGGAGCCTCTTCTGATATTGAAAATGGTAACTGCGTAGGCTTGTTTTTCATAAACTGGGAGCCTTTTCTGCTATTGACAATGGCAGCAGTAGTAGATATTTCATAAACAGACGGACAAACTTATTCTGATATTGTCAATAAAATTCTTGTATACCTGGTATTTCAGAATACCTTATCTGCTATTGCCATGTACAAATATTTTAGTTGCTACTTAATAAACATGATTGTTTCTATTATATAACCACTGGAAACAGGTGTAGCTAGTATTTTATAAACATGATCGCCTCTTCTGCTTTTGCTACATGGTATTGTATTTAGTTAATGCTGGCAAAAATCTCTGTAAGTGCTATATTGCATAACCAGTTTTACCTCGTACCTCTTTGCTACAATATTAGTGTGCTATTGCCAATCACACATTACATCACACAATCACACAATCCAACAAATCCAGTGTTCGGAGTCCATTGGGCTACTACAATCACAAGCCCACGAGGCTACTAAAGCTGTTTCAATTGTCTGTATTACTTATAATTAATATGTACTAAATTATGATAAATATTATAAAAATATATATGTTTTAATTAATCAATAAAGAGTATTCGTATCTTTCAGAACACTTAAAAAAATAGTGTTAACATTTCTAAAATAATTTGAAAACTATATTGCTTGTCTTCATGTTAACTGTGCGATTTCTGTAAAAAGTATTGGACAGCCAGTAAAAAAAATATTGTAACCCACTGGGCTACCTGTAAATTTTAAAATTTGTTGGACACTTGTAAACATTACGTATGTGTGTTTCAGAACCACGATGACAAGCTATCATTCGAAGAATTCCTCGAGGGTTCCAAGAAGGACCCAACCATCATTCAAGCGCTTACAATTTACGACGGCTCGCACGCCACGACTTGACGTCACGGTGTCACGTGAATGATGACGTCATATCTGTTTTGTCCCATGAGATAGAGAACACAGAATATAGCGATTATCATACTTTGACGCTGGGGACCGTGACACTGGCACTCCCATAAGAGCAAACCCTTTTACCTTTGGCATGTCTATGCGTCATTATGTTTTTTTTTAAACTACATATTAATTTGTTTCATTTCCTTTCCTCCCGAACAATTGGTAAACACTATTTCCGTATATTATTTCGATATTCTCGATTGGAAAAAAAAATAACTTGAAAAATAAATAGCAATAAATTAACATCGAATGTTAACAACCTACAAATTTCTACAAATTTAGAATATTTATAAGGACACATAAGAATGTTTGTATGCGTATTGTTGAGGCCTAAGCATTCACACCCCTTACCCCCCCCCCCCCCCACACACACACATAGGATTTTCTTGTATTAATTATATTAACCAACAAGAATTGTATTGGGTCAAGTTTTGCTTTATTAAACAGATGTGCTGTCTGCGTTTGACGTGTACGACCAATCGACCACGCACGCGAGTACCAATTTTAGAAAGGTTTTACAAATGCAATATATTAAACAGGCGTGTATTAACTACTGCATCAGTTCTAAAACTTTGTCACCCAAACATTATTTCCGACTTTTCTGTTACAGAGTTCATGTATTGGACAGAAAATTCTAACAAGCATGTAGGTTGAAATGTCTTGGAACTTATAACGCCCCAGTCCCCATAAATTTTGTTAACCACCAATAATGCACAAGTCAGAATTTATTCAGCACAAGCAATATACCAACCGGTATTTATTAACCAAATGAATGGCTCAGACGGCGGCTATGAAGAATCCAGAATTGAAAATACTCATTATGACCAAACTATTATGTGGGGATGTCCAATAAAGTTGTGAAAACAACAAAGACCAATGCTTAGTCCAACCGTTTGTTAGATATATGAATTTAAACAAAAATGAAGAATACAAATGCAAATATACATACAAGTGAATTAAACGCATGGTTTTGTAGTAACAAATGCACAAAAAGAAAATCAAAGATGTAATTTGTAGTGGTATAAGGCATATTTTGAACTCCCTGTGTTACTTTACAAAGGTTAATTAAAGGTTGAGTGTGATTGTGGTTAACTGGTCCAATGCCAACGACTGGCACTGTACATATAGATCTAGATTGTTTTTTCTGCTCGACCACATTATAACTTGTTTGCTTTCTAATTTAATTACTTGGCAGCAATTCGTTAAAACTGCACTTCTGTTTCCGAATTGTTTGTTCTTGTAATGTATTGCATGTAAGTAAGAACACGTTACCAACAATGTTTGCTTTGAAATGTTTTAATCAATATATCCGAGAGTTTAGAATTTTCTTCTCATCAGAATTGAAGGCTAAAACATGTTATTGGTTTTCCTGTGTGCTCTATGGATTCTATGGGTATACTTTCTGATTTGTGAAATATTAAATAAATATGAAATGAAATAATTAATACAATTACTTTTCCCATGCCAGATACGAAATAGTCAATCTTCTCTTTTTGCGATGAATCTGATGGCAACCGAATTAGCACCATTGTGTAGCAACATTTGAAACACAATTTCTGGACGATGGCAACCGAATTTACACCATTATGTAGCAACATCTGAAACACAATATCTGGACAATGTCATCATGGCAACAGAATTTACACCATTGTGTAGCAACATCTGAAACACAATTTCTGGACGATGCCATCATGGCAACAGCATTTACACCACTGTGTAGCAACATCTGAAACACAATTTCTGGACGATGCCATCATGGCAACAGAATTTACACCATTGTGTAGCAACATCTGAAACACAATTTCTGGACGATGCCATCATGGCAACAGAATTTACACCAGTGTGTAGCAACATCTGAAACACAATATCTGGACGTGAACAGCATGTGTACTGCACTTAGCAATTGCAATTGTATATAATTATTATAAATTGATGTCTTGTTTAAAACTGTTTTGTTCATTTAATATTTGATGTTTATATTCATTAATCCAATAAATAAATTAAATAAATTCCAAACAAAATAAAAAAAAACAATCATAAAGGTAGAGTATTTGTGGTACTTGTATTTTTAGATTTTTAGCGGTGGGTGAGGTGTTCTTACGCGTAGTGATTTATTTTATGCGTAGATATGCATTTTTTAAAATTAAATAACAAACATTATTTCCATTGGGGTTTGTGCAAGATATTAAGTTTATAATCTTTTCTGGTCCACATGTCTCTGTTTACTATAATTTAACGCCATCAATCAATATTCGTGTATATCTGAATGAAATTTCAGTGGTAATTGATTTTGGTGATCGTTGAAAATGTACATAATTATTTCTCGTATGAAAAACTTGTTTGTTATTTTCACACATGTAGTTCGAATCACATATATTATGTTTATGAGTTAAGACGTTTGCAGCGAATTGCCAATTATGCGTTTGTAATTGTTTCTTTGAACGAAGATTCGTACGCCAACAACACAGCCTTAGAAAATTACTATTTCACTGTTCAGATACGTAAACACAATTACTATCTCACTGTTTAGACACGTAAACACATTTTACAATAATGCCGTTGCATTTTGAAGTTTATTACCTAACGTTCTGAAGACACGCTCGGTAATTTTAATTCGAGATAATTACACACAATTATGCATTGATCGTGTCTAGGAAGGTGAAACAACATCAATTCACAGAAAACTGCAAATGAGGCGTGCGTGTCCGCACAGGCTAATCCAGGACGACACTTTCCGCTTTTATGGTATTTTCTGTTTCGAGGTAGTACCTTCCAAACATAAATCCAATGTAGGCGGAAAGTGTCGTCCCGGATTAGCCTGTGCAGTCCGCACAGGCTAATCCAGGACGACACTTTCCGCTTTTATGGTATTTTCTGTTTCGAGGTAGTCTCTTCCAAACATAAATCCACTGAAGGCGGAAGTGTCGTCCCGGATTAGCCTGTGCAGTCCGCACAGGCTAATCCAGGACGACACTTTCCGCTTTTATGGTATTTTCTGTTTCGAGGTAGTACCTTCCAAACATAAATCCACTGAAGGCGGAAGCGTCGTCCCGGATTAGCCTGTGCAGTCCGCACAGGCTAATCCAGGACGACACTTTCCGCTTTTATGGTATTTTCTGTTTCGAGGTAGTACCTTCCAAGCATAAATCCACTGAAGGCGGAAGCGTCGTCCCGGATTAGCCTGTGCAGTCCGCACAGGCTAATCCAGGACGACACTTTCCGCTTTTATGGTATTTTCTGTTTCGAGGTAGTCTCTTCCAAACATAAATCCACTGAAGGCGGAAGCGTCGTCCCGGATTAGCCTGTGCAGTCCGCACAAGCATATCCAGGACGACACTTACCGCACATGCATTCAGCCCGATTTTCCCACGACAAGCCTCAAAATTTTATATTCTTTACTGGTCCACATGTCTCTGTTCATTATAATTCAACTCCATCAACAAATATCCGTTTATTACTGAATTAAATGTCAGTGGAAATTGACTTTGGTGATGATTGGAAACGTACTGTACATCAGTATTTCTCTTATGAGAAACTTATTTCACACATATGTTTATGAATTAAGACGTTTGCAGCGAATTGCCAATTATGCGTTTGTAATTGTTTCTTTGAACGAAGATTCGTACGCCAACAACACAGACTTGGCTACTTTTTACTATCTCACTGTTTATACACGTAAACACATGTTACAGCCACGCCGTTGCATTTCGAGGTGTATAACCAACCTAGCGTTCTGAAAACACTCTCGGTAATTTTCATTCGAGATAATTTACACACAACTAAACATTGGTCTAGTCTAGGACGTAGAAAGAACATTAATTCACAGAAAATTGCATACATTGTTGAGGGTAGTGGTTGAAATGTTCACACCAAAAGTTTCGGTCATAAATAATGTGTAATTGTCCATTCCCCAAAAGCTGGAAGAACTGCTGCTGATGATAGTGAAATTGTTCACAGATAATGGTTTTTAATAACTACTGTGTAATTTCGAACGCATTTTTTTTAGAGTTTTATACATTCCCAGTTGTAAGAATGGATGATGACGATCATTGTTTACATTTAATTATTGTGAATAAATAACATCTACTGTCTAGCCTATTTTTCTATTTGTTCATTCCCAAACAACTGGCAGAATTACTGATGACGATAGTTAAAATGTTCACATATACATATTGTTTTATAAATTATGTATACTTTGAAGTATGTTCTTTTTAAAAATATATTATAACTATCCCAAAAAGCTCCCGAAATTGCTTATGAGGTGGTTTAACTGTACATAATATAAATATGATTAATACATGAAATCCAATGTCTAGCCATTTTTGAGTATACATGTACTTAATAATGTCAAATGCGGTTTAAATAATCGTTTTTAATTGCCAGTTTTACGGTAACCGCTCCATCCAATGTCACACTATACATTGTGTATTACAGTCTCGAATGAACAACACAATACGTTTCCATAATGGTATAACACATATCAAAAAGAGATATTGTTAATACTGTAATATCACGCTGTCATGAAAAAAACAACAACAACAACAACAAAACACTTGGAGTACAATGGCAACACCCTATAACCTGTGAGTAAGTCTTTTAAGGTGCAGTTTAACAGTTTTTGGCTGTGAGAAATCATTTCTAAAACTTACTTGTGCCTGTTCTATAATACACTTATTGTTCATATTTCAACGTTTGAAAAGCACATTGCTTGTACAAAGCTAAACTCTTGATGTATATCGGTTGTTTTTTTTTCGAGCAAAACTTGCTACCTGGTAGACATACCCTATATTTTTACACATAAATATCAAAATAATTATGTTTTGCAAACAAACCAGCACAACAGACAAAAGCTTCGTTAAAGTCCTGTTTTAAAAATCCATTTTTAGCCGGGCCGACTAGCTCAGTTGGTAGAGCGCTGGACTACAAATCCGAGTATCGCGAGTTCGAACCCAAGCCCGGCCATATAACTTGTGTGGGGATTGGTCATGAAATTATTTCTACGGCCATTCTCCCCTACCTCTGATTCAAGTAGGGCAGTTGTCAGTTACTGGCATAAGTATGTGCACTTAGTACTGGTAAACCAGCTTACCCAGGAAAGTGTGAGTAGGTTAATTGACCGCCGTTATATGACTGAAATACTGCTGAATACGGCGAAAAATCCAAAAAAACAAACAAACAAAACAAACAGAGACATGTTTCTCGAACCCCGAGCTGTGAAACGGTCCCTTTAAAACCACAAAGTGGGAGGCATTAAGCATTGCACTTGTCCGTCCGCCCGTCCGTACGTCCCGAAATTGTGTGGACTCAACTCCTCTTTAACTGCTTGGCGAATTTCGCTAAAACATTCACAGCTGAAGAATTTTGTCGTGTAGGTGATCGTTAGGGAAGGAATTATTGCTGCGACCAATTTTGGCAGAATTATAGCCCTTTGTCATATTTTTCTACTTCCAGACATTTTGTGGACTCAACTCCTCTTTTAACTGCTTGGCGAATTTCGCTCCAACTTTCACAGCTGAAGAACCTGAATGTGTAAAGGAAAGGAAGGAATTCTGCCTGTGACCAATTTTAGCCGACTGATGGCCAGTTTTTTTTCCAGTATAGAATATATATGAAAATAAATGTGTTGAGGCAAAAATTAGTGTTGGTGACACGCACTTTGTCTGGGTCCAACATGTGTCGTGGGGCATCCGTGTCTGTGACACATCTGGTTTATTTTAGTGTATTGAGCAATCGTACACAATTTTCATTTTAGTGATTGTTTTCTTTTGCAAATTATTGTAATGAATTCTTTACCATTCACAATAAAATATATTATCATTCACGTTGATGATGCTTAATGCTTTCATATGATCTTAAATGATACTGTTTTGTACGTGATCATGTAAATTCGTGTGTATTTTATTCTGAATAATGTGTGGAAATAATATGTTGTTTTTATGTATCACAATAATTATTGTTGTTTCAAATTTTTATTTTAAGTATGTATATAACTGACAAATGATTTCAATTATTAAAACTTTTAAACTTTTTCTGAGACTTCCAATATTGCGCTTTTGTAGTTGACATGGGTCCATACCCACCCAGTGAAAACTTAAGCAAATTTCTTAAAATCACCAAAATTCCATAATTAACTCTGTGGCTGGTTCAATTAAAGTTTAGTTTGTCTTAAATGGTTTAAAACATTTTAAGAATCAACACATGCTCCTTATTTCACAATATTTCAAATATAAATTACTGTTGTTGTTTATTTTCAACAAAAAATTCATTTGAATTTTTCAATTAAATATGACATGAGTTAAGATTTTCCTTAGGAGCTTTGTGGAAATGGCCCCTGAATATTTCTAACAGTTGAGAGAAAGCAAACATGATGCGTAAATGTCTAACGCAAATTACCGAAAGCTAACCAGCCTAGGTACAGAGCCCGTACCCACAAAGCTCTTTAGTGAAAACTTAAGTAAATTTCTGACAGTCTTAAAATTCCTTACGTCAGTGTCTGTTTCATTTAAAGCGTATTTGGTATCCAGCTGTTTTATTCTGGTTAAGAATCAACAGATGCTTCAGGTGGTACCATATTTTAAATATAAAATAATGATTTTCACATAGAAAATGCTATTTGAAATTTTGACTTAAGTCGAACATAAGTTAGATTTTCCTTAGGAGCTTTGTGGATATGGGCCCAGTTGCTCATACCAATTAAGCTTACAGCCTTGAACATTCGGATGAAGTTATTGACACAAATTAAATGTCTCTCATGCTAAATAGTTTGTTGTTTATTTGGGTTTTACGGCAACTCAACACATTATGGTCATATCGTGCCGTTTACGTATGTTGATTTCAATATAGATTAGGAAATGTGAACTAACTTTTGTTATATATCTCTTTTAAGTACTGGATTAATGTATAAGATGGCACTGTATGGAAAAGTTCTTTTAATGAATTTACTTGGAAATATCTTTCGCGAATATCACCGAGGCCTGTGCAATTAATAAGCATATGTTTCACATTAAAAATGTTCGTCGCAATGTATACAATGAGGTGCTTCTTCTCTTTTTAAAAGGTACGAATGTGTTAATCTGGTATGCCCTATTCTGCAGCGAGTTAAAACAATTTGATCATGTCGGTCAGAAAGAGTAAAAGGTGTTTCTGAATCAAGACTAGGCTTAATCTCGTGTAATTTGTTAAAGGTTGCCTCGTTCAAAATTGCTTGCCATTCTGATTTTATTAGTTTATTAATTGCTGGTTTAAAATCACTATTGGGTAATTGAACATTGACAATCTGGAGACTAAGAGATTGTTTTGCTAACGTATCAGCTCTCATTTCCACGTATCCCAATATGGCTTGACTGTTTTGGTTTGTAAAATATCATGTAATTTTAACAATAGTTTTTTAATCAGAATATTATCTAATTTGCGGTTTTTGATAGAGAATATCACAGAAAGTGATTCGGAGAATATAACAAACGTATCACTAGCGTTATTTGAAATGTAAGAAAGAGCTAAGTCAATGGCTGGGGCTTCAGCAGAAACTATAGATGCTTTGTCTGGATTTCTCATTTTACTTGAAAAATTGTTTGAAAAAGTAGCACAATCAACACGGTCTCCGTCCTTCGACCCGTCTGTGTATAAATGGATAAAAGCATTGTGTTCTTCTACAAAAATAATTTTGCTTTGAAAATTTCAGTACTGTCAGAGGATTTGTTTAACCTAGATAAACTTATATTAACTTTTGGAGAGTTGTAAGTCCATGGAGGGATATTCTCCACGATATTTTGTAAAACAGATTGAGTATTAATATTTAACTGTTCCAAGTTATTTTTCAAACGAAGGCCGATAGGTTTAATTTCTTTCTGTTTCTTTTCAAATTCTTCGGCAAAATTTGGTTTGAATATAATTTCACAGGCAGGATTTCTTTTATCGGCGGCGATTCTCGCTGCATATTGAAGTGAAAGCTTTTTTCGACGTAGATTTAAAGATGGTTCACCTGCTTCAACGTAAACACTTTCAACTGGCGATGATCGGAAAGCGCCAATGGCTATACGTAGACCCTGGCAGGATTTACGTGCAGATCCGTAAACAATTTAACCATAATCCAACTTGGAGCGAACAAGGCTCCTATACAATTTTAGTAAAGTAATAGTATCAGATCCCCAATTAGTATGAGAAAGAACTTTCAATAAATTTAGTGCTTTAAGACACTTGGTTTTCAGTTGTTTAATGTGTGGAACAAAAGTTAGTTTTTTTTTTTTTTTTCAAATATTACCATAGGAACTTTGCTTCATTAACTACAGGTATTTTTGAGCCGGAAATATAAAGCTTAGGGTCTTCGTGAAATTTGCTTAAGCGGCAGAAATGAACACATAGAATTTTTGACTTTTACAATTTAAAGCCATTTTCATTAGCCCACTTTAGAATTTTATCCAAGTTTTGTTGTAGTTGGCGTTCGATAGTTCGCATACTTTTTGAACGATAACAAATAAAACAAATCATCAACATACAAAGAACAATCAACACCTAGTTTGAGAACTTTAACAATATTATTTATCTTAAGACCGAAAAGTGTAACTGAGAGGATACTTCCCTGAGGCACACCTTGCTCTTGTTGGTGGCTCTCAGAAAGAGTGGAACCTACACTCTAACTTGAAAGTTTCTGTCCGAAAGGAAATTGGAAATAAACAAGGGTAATCTTCCATTTAACCCTGCATCTTTCAAATCTTTCATTATACCATATTTCCAGGTAGTATCGTACGCTTTTTCAAGATCGAAGAAAACACTAACTAAATGTTGTTTGTTAACAAAAGCTTCCCTTATGAAGGTCTCAAGACGAACTAGGTGATCGTTTGTACTTCGTTGTTTGCGATTGAAAATTAGTTATAATACCTTTTGATTCTAAATACCAAACAAGTCGTTTATTTACCATCCGTTCAAAGGTTTTACAAATACAGCTGGTTAGAGAAATTGGTCTATAATTATAAGGATCAGTTTGATCTTTTCCAGGTTTTGGTATAGGAATGATTAATGCCTCTTTTCAAATATCAGGCACTTCACCAGACAACCAAATACTATTAAAAATATCAAGAAGTGGATCAAGCGATTCAGATGGAAGATGTTTCAAAAATTGATAGTATATTTCATCTGGACCTGCAGCAGTATCCTTTGCATGTTTCATTGAATCAATTAAATCATCAATAGTAAATAAACTGTTATACGGCTCTTCGTTTTAGAATGAAAATTTATTTATTTATTTATTTTTTTCAGCTTTATCTTTAAAACTTTGAAATTCTTTCGAGTAGTGGTTAGAAGAAGAATTATGCATCAGCCAAAGTGCTGCTTGGTCACAATACACTAAATAAATAAGTCACGTAGGGCTGTACTCTCTAAACAAATCAACAAGTTTAACTCGAAGACATGTTTGTAGGTTTGGACACTTGCTTTGATATTCCTTTTTTTGGAGATGTTGGTAGGGTAAGAATTGGTATGCACAAATAAATCACTGATATGTTTTGGGATTGGAGACTACAGTATGACACTTGCGCTGAGGCGGGTTACATTCAACTAGAAAGTAGCCGCTAAAAAGATGGTGATAAATCAGTCAACTTTGTTTAGTGTCGAGTTCTTTCTTACATAATACACGACATACCCTTTTTATTGCTTAAATCAATTCAGCATAGAATGCTCTTTAAGAAAATGTATGGTTATGAGGGTCTCTATGCGCTAAATATTGCATTTATTTTTGGTTAAAGTTATTGCTTTTACATTAAATTACATAAGGATTAGAATTAGTATATTGTAACCTGCTATATCTTTTGGAGTTTTTGCATTGCTAGAGTTACTGCGCTTCAAGTGAATTATTGGGTTCTTTCTATGTTTTCCACTTATTTTTCGGATTGCATCCCAAACTTTTTTAATAGGTGTATTTGAATTTATTTTAGATGCATATGATTTCCAAGATTTACATTTTGATTGTTTAATCGTCCGTCAGGCTTGTGCCCGAGAAATTCTATATTTGTTAAGATTTTCAGTTGAAGGGCACATATTAAAATTTTTAAGTGATTCTTTTCGTTATCAACTGGAGCAGAGTCGTTTGATTTTAAAAACAATGGAAAGTGGTCACTTCCGTACTGTGCTCATCCAGAACAGACCAGTCGAAGTCCAAGCATAATAATGGATGTGTTAATGAAAGATCTATGCACGAACATTTGCGTGTGGCTGGGTGTAAACATGTTGATGACTTGTCATTTAATAGACACAGTTGTAAGTTATCTATAAGCTTTTCAGTGGCGTTACCCTTATTATTAGTAGATGAACTACCCCACAAAGGATTATGAGCATTAAAATCACCAAGTAAAAGAAAGGGTTCTGGAGGTCGTTTTACTACACATACAAAATCTTCAACAGAGACGGTCAAACAAGGCGGGAGATACAATGAACAAACCGTTATAGGTTTATGTGAAGTTATTTCAACAGCCACAGCTTGTAAATGGGTTTATAACTGAAGATGCTTTTGGGGTACACAGTTAGCGACTGCTATGTTGATCCCCCTGACGCCCTTGCAGTGTCTGTTCGAATGTTAGTATATAGTGCATAGTTTTTAAGAGTTAAAGTATCACTTGTTGATAAAAGTGTTTCCTGAAGGCACACGACCTTAGGAGAATACTTGGATATTAATAGAAGAAGATCATTATAATTTGATATGAGACCACGACAATTCCACTGAAGTATATTGTGACTCAAATTTCAACAGAGTAAAAATGAAAAACAAAAGATCAAAACAATTCGCTTTCTTTGGCGACTGCTACGTTGGCTGCCTCTCTGGGGAAGCAGGCAGTTTCATTGATGAAGATGTAGCCTCTGTTGGCGAGGAACTTCGAGATGTATTTGATGTGCGTGGTGGCGAAGTGCTTTGAGAAGTTGATTTATGTTGAGTTTGGACAGCAATTGAATGAAGTGAATTGCAACTGCACAGGTTTACTTGTACACCGCAGTCGACAAGCTTAACCCGTGGCTTGGCTGCTGAAGCATATGACTGAGCTTGTGGCTTTGAAGTAGCCGCTGCAATCTTGCGGGCCTCAGGAAAAGATTGCGTGTACTTGACTCGCAACACCTCCTTCTTCCTACACCAGAAGGTGCATGACCTGGAGGTGGCAAAATGCTACTCACCAGTTGGCACAATGCATTTTGTTGGTACATTTGTCCATCTCTTCATGACTGGTCCCGCACCTTCTGCAGATTGCATTGTTCACGCACTTTGATTCGTGATGCCCGTACTTGAAACATTTATAACATTGCATAGGGTTGGGAATGTACATTTCAACACGGAGGTTGAGGTATCTAACCCTAATGGACGGCGGCAATACAGGTCTGGCAAAAGACACAATATATGTGTGCGTAGGTGTGCGTTTTCCATTTCGCGCAACTAAAATACGCTTTACGGAAGAAACCTGTTGTGAGCCTAGCTCCTTGGCAATGTCATCATCTGTCGTGCCATCAAGGTCTGGGCACCTGATGGCTCCCTTGCACGAGTTGAGACTTTTGTGCATCAACCATTGTACACCAAGGTCAAAAAATTTCTTAATGGAGAGCAATGTCTCTGCCTGTTTGGGGCGGAGAACCTCAACTAAGAGGCCGCCGTTTTGCAATTTTTGACACTTTTTGTGGAGCCAACCAGTCCCATCAGTTGTTTTTCGACAATGAAAGGGCTTAGCTCAGTCATTTACTTTGCCCCGAGAGATTCAATAACCACGTGGGAATGAATCCACAGGGTCTGTGGAGGCCTGAAGTATGTCGCCAGATGACTTGCGTTTTTTTCTGTTCTGAGGAATCCATAATTGATTAAAGAGCAATTCATCCTCCGAGCTCCCAAGCCGCCACGGACTCCAACAAGGGGAGGTGCATACGAGGCCTCATGCTAAATAGAACAGTCTATCATGCTAAATAGAAAAGTCTGTCATGCTAAATAGAAAAGCCAGAGCTCAGAGCTCGAACCTACGACCTCGGGATCAAGTCTGTCATGGTTACCCTAGGACCGACGCGTATTAACATGCACAAGCCCTGTGTAAGTGATACACGGGTTTAAAAAAATATCAAAGAAAAGTGTTAAAAAAGCTTATAATGTAATCAATTTCAAATCATTTTTATTCTAAAACAAAATATTATTCTGTGCAATTTTGCTTCTTTTTGTATTTTGTACATTTCCTTTTTAAATCGGTGACTAAAACAAGATTCTGTGTTTGATAAACACACATGCCCCCGGTTGGTGTTGGATAGCCCATTTCTTAGTCCAAATTAGGTCAAGGTCAAAGTGAGGTTGGGTTATATGGGTGGATTGGGAACGGTCATAAGTAACAACTGTGTAAATATCCAAGTGCTGTAGTAAGCGGTGTTGGTGCTAGACGAGACGGTAAAATCTAGTTAACCAAGAAATGGCACTTTTGAATTATTAAAAGTCCAAATTATTTCAAGGTCAAGGTCAACGTGAGGTTGGATGATATGGGTGGATTGATATTAGAATTAAAGTGCAAGTTTTACTATGCAAGATAACAAAAAATGAATAACATTTATTTATACCAATACTTTATTTAAATTATAGTGCAAGTTTTATTTAAATACATGTACATATCTTGAAAATATCTCATAATACAATGCGCTTCCAGAACCCTGTCATTTTTAAATAAGCTTTGAATAATGTAAAAGTGCCTTATATTAATGTTACAGATATGACGAGTATTTGAATAAATAATCCTTTAAAATTTGGAAAATGCTCACAAAATAAAAGTGGGACTACATGTCAGCATTTTGACAGAAACTGTATTTTTTTTTTTAAACGCCACATAATTTGAAAATGAGTTTGTCACAATACACTGTATATTGATGGAAATATGTATTGTATGTTAAAAGAATAACAATATTTTCTTTGTTTCTTACATAATTTTACATTTTTAACCTTTTAATCTTTAAAACACACCTTATTTGTTGTTGTTTTATAAATAAATGAGTAAATACCTATGACACTTAAATTTGGGGAGTACCAATTTAACTGAATTTTATTTAGAGCCCAGTTAATAATTGAAAATCAACAAATATGCTAATTCATTGTAAGTTATGTAAGAGGTATCATAGCTGAAATGAGACATTGTAATGCATAGAACATGTGGCATGTAGCCAAATGCAATATTTGAAAAATCTTAATATTTTCTTTTCAAAAGGTAAATATATGTTGAATGCCCCTCTGTCAATTTCATTGTGAGATTATGGCTCCACTAGAAAAACCTAAAAAAGTGGTAAAAGAGTAAAACCAGCAACTATGAAAAGGACATAAAATAAAGTGTTTGAAAAATTATTATTACCCCTAACCAATTAATGTACATACAAAACAGATACTGCAGAAATAAAATGCTCAACATTTTATATACATAAAACATCAAAACAAAATAAATTCATTACCAATTTTGATTTTTAATCAATTGCAGAAATAATAAGGGTCATCCTGCAAACAACCCTTTTTTGATTAAGACTTGTAAAATAAATGTAAATAGTGTGTATAACATAAACAAAATAAATAAAAAAACAAAGCCTTAACTGTCCATAATTAACAATCATGCACCTATCAATGTTTCCCCCCAGGGGGGGAGCGGTGGACATATAGGGGACTTTAGACTGCAAGTGATTACCGACAGGCAGGAATTTGACATGCCGAATGATTCTGTGTCCCGGGGAAATAGACTTTGGTCGGAATTTAGATCCCGGTAATTATATGCCCCGGGCCATTCGATAGATATATAGCATCTCCCACTGAGGGGATTTAGACAAATATGCTTGGCTCTAGAGTGGGGAATTAGACCCCCCAAAAAAACATTTGTCAAATTCCCCTAGGTCTGCCCGACACTCCCCCCCTGGGGGAAAATATTGATAGGTGCATCACTATACCAAACTAATCAACTTACTACAGCTGAATTTTGTTATCAAAAAGTGTGGGGAATTCAAAATGACTTGGAAATACCCTTAGTTCAAATATATCCGAAAACAGGCTCTTTAAAGCAGCAGTCCAGAAATATGTTAATACAAATACAACTTTGCAGAAATCATTTCTAATGGACATCTTACCGAGCAAAATACAAAAACCCACACTGAAATCGGTAAAATAATAGTTTTGGTAAAATTTATTGTACAGTTACCTGTATGCGATAACTGGTGATGCCTCTGGAGTATATCAGCATGTACATTAGTGTATATACCGTTCGTACCAAGTGTTTTCGAACATAGACATTATAAAATGCCTTTCGTAAAAAAGAAACAGTTTTCAGTCGAATAAACGTCATTAACGTTCATCAGAACTAGCGCCAATTTAAGATGTATTAAATTATATTCTATGGACTGCAGCTTTAAAAGTATTAGGTCAGAATGATTGATCATACTATACAATAGTGATCCTGAATGCATAATGTGGACTGTAATCCAAGGATCATGTACTTAATTACAAGACATATTTGTCATCAAAATCTGAGAAAAAGAAGTGCTTATATGTTAGCAATGTGCGTCAAACTGTGGACCGTCACTGGATATCTCTCCCACAGCCATCAGCACTTCTCGATTAACACCTAAAAATAAGTACGAAAATAGAAGTTTGGATAGAAAACCACTTCGACATAACAAAACATTAGAGTTAAAGTTCGAGACAACCGTATTTATATTTTATATCGACTTAAAGAGAAGAAAGTCTGGATTTTTATTTTCCACTTGGACATATCTGAAACTTCGACTTGAAGCTATTTGGAGATAACAAAGTTCAGCTGTATAAGTCTATATTTTATTAGTAGTATTTATCATAACATTTTGTTGATTTTGGAACTAGCTTAGCATACAAACATTTTTATTTGTGGATTTATTCAGGTGGAAGTACAACGGGGCCCGTATTCACCAACATATTCTTAGACTAAAAAATGGACTTAGACTTAAGATTAAGAATAAAGAAACTGTTATGTTCTAAGAGCGCTGTAAGTTTGAATCTTAACTAGTATCCATCCACTCTAATAACAGCATTCTTTATTTAGAACGATTTATAATGAAATAAGCAGCATTGGTACCCACAATATTTGTCAATGCAGAACTATATTTTCTTGAGTCTAAGTCTGTTCTTTACTCTTAAGTCTATGAAAGGGTTGGTGAATATGGGACCCAGATCTAGTTTTCGCAACATATTTGATTAGATAATGACAAGAAAGTAAAAACATGGTTAAGCAGGTTGGCCACTGAAATTCTAAAGTAACATTCCATGACTGAAATATGACTTTTCCTCACATATTAATGTTTTATTGTTGGGCCACCAATACAAATATGAGGCATGGAAAACTGGGCTTAATGCACGTGCCTGAAGTGTCATCCCGAATCAGCCTGTGCAATCTGCACAGACTAATCTGGGACGTCACTTTCCGCCTACAGTGGATTTATGTTTAGAATAGACTTTCTTGAAACAGAAAATGCAATAAAAGCATAGTGTTGTCCCCGATTAGCCTGTGCTGATCCGGAATGACACTTTATGCATGTGCATTAAGCCTGGTTTTCCCACAAAACACCTCATATAGGTCCTCTATTCTCCCAACTGTAAAAATGTTTGATACATACAGTATGCTTAGTAATTGTAGTCAGTATTTTTTTTTTTGGAAGAAAATAAACATCCGGTAGCAAACATGGTTTCACTGTTTTTTACAATTTCCAATGTTCGTGTTACTTTTCCTGATTTTGGACCGTTTGTTTTGCCCATATTTTTAAATTCCCTGCATTTTCTTGCAGGTATTTCTTCTCACATATTCACTGTTTCTGAGAGTCAGTGGCTACCGTACACAGACAGCTAGGCTGAACTACAACTCCGCTAGTCGGATGTGTCGCCTGATGGGGCATAACTCAAGTACAATAAGAGCAATTATGCCGAAAACTGACCTTGACCTTACTTTTATGCCTACTAACACTTCTCTATAGTTTCATAATGATTGCACAAAAACTTCTCAATTTATTGTCTGCACAAGCTTTTTTGATTTTTTTTTTAAAAAGGGGCATAACTCAAGTACAATAATATCAATTAGGCCTAAAATCAAACTTAACATTCAGTTTATGCCTATTAATACTTTCCTTAAGTTTCATAATAATAGCACAAAAATTTCTCAAGTTATTGTCTGCATCAACTGAAGGGGCCGCCGCCAATGCTGCCAAAATATGTCGCTTTTTCAGGCAACACAAAAAAATGGGAGATATGGGCACAGTAACAACCAGGCGTAGCAGCTAGGCAATGCAATCAACAGTTATAAAACAACCGTGATAATGAAAGGCACACCGTTCTGAAAGTTATTTAATTTTTGAATGATTGGTTGAAGGAAAATGGTGTTACGGATCAGCCTTGATTTTCTCAGTGGCCAAAATTATATATACTTTGTTGTCATTGAAGTATTTTCCTGAGTAAAAAATAACCATAACGTCATGGATTTTTTTTCCAAATGTCATCACATTTAGGTTTTTATCAAATGAGATATGAATATATTAAAATACTGAAAGTATTTTTTTATTTGAACAAATCAGTTTTTTGTTTTCAATTTTGATCCAATAATACAATGCAAATGAAACCAAAAGGAATATATAGAATAAGTTATTTTTATATCAACTTGATCCAACAATACAACACTAAATAGTATAAATATATATTTATGTAATGTATGTAAATATAAACATATAAAACTATCACAATTAAATGTAGAAAAAAATCAAAATTAACATTATTAAGTAAGTTATTTGATTCTGTATTAAATACTGTAAATAGCTGTTTGTGTGTGTGTGTAAATACTGCTACTACAGTAATAACATAACAACCATATTATTAATCAAAATACAAGAAATTTGACAAAGTAATTAAAATCTGAAGTATGCTCAACATAGTATAACACAAGAAATTGAACACTATAGATCAATTTCAAACATGGAATGTAAATTGGAACATGACATGTGCAGTTTTCTATAGACAAAACAAAATTCACCATTGTTAACTACCAACAAACAACCCGAAAAAATAGTTCCCAAACTGCAAAATATAGTTTGGATTGAAGTTGCAAAAAATGTTTATAAACAACGATTTGTCATTCTGATGCCCATCACAACTCCAAATCGTTGTTTATTAGCAGATAAACAACTGATTATAATCAAACATTATTTCTTAATTATAACATAAACAGTCAACAACAATAAACAGCACACTGTTGTTTGAAGTTGGAATCAGACATCCAACTGGTGGTTTTTCTTGGTTAACATATTACTTAGCAATTCATGAAGATTAGGCATGTTACTTTGTTCAAGTCATACATTATTTGTAGTATTTCATGCATGTTTCCTGTACTTTTTTCATTCAAAACATTTTTCTTTGATGGTTTTCTTGAAAAACAGTGCATGCATGGACACTGTCCTATTTTATTATTTGTTTGTGCATAAAGTGTATATTTTTATGATAAAATCAATTTCAATGATGTAGCAATGAGGACAGATGTCCAATGTAATTAGTACATTGCAAAACCTTTTATTTTTATTCATTCAATTCAACATAAAGCAGTGGTGTAATAAATCAGTTTCTATCATGTTTGATGGCTTAGCTGAACTTCACACAATAGTGTGTTTGACTTTTTTTTCAGTAAATGCTCAATCAAAACATTATGTGGAAGAAGGTTAAACTAGGGAATGATACAGAGAAAAATAGAAGTTGGAAGGACCCTGTTTTATTTTAACCCCACCCACCCCCTGGCAGGGTTCATACAGATATTCTTAAACAAAATTCAAGCACTTTTTAAGCACTTTTCAAAGACAGAAAATCTAAATTCAAGCACTTTTTAAGCACTTTTCAAAGACAGAAAATCTCATTTCAAGCACTTTTTAAGCACTTTTCAAAGGCAGAAAATCTCAATTCAAGCACTTTTTAAGCACTTTTCAAAGACAGAAAATCTAAATTCAAGCACTTTTTAAGCACTTTTCAAAGACAGAAAATCTCAATTCAAGCACTTCATTAGTTTGCTGTAGTTGTATTTTCGAATGTTTGGACTTTTATTATTGCACATATTGAAGCTGGTGAAACTGCCAATTGGTTTGATAACAACATACTCTGACTCGGTACTAATTCAAAAGTAGATATTTAACAACCCACAAAAACTTAGTGTGACTTGGTCTTCGAACAAATTATTTGCATGCATATAAAAACATTACCTGGTACTTTGTCACTTTTTTTTTCAATTTCTTTCCCTTTCTCAAAATATTTTTAAGCACTTTTGAGGTCCAAACTAAGCATTAAAGCATTTTCAAGCACTCTCAGTCCTTTCTAAGCCCTTTTCAAGTAGAAACGTGAAACAAAAGCACTTTCAAGAATACGCCCTGCCTGGGGTGATATTCATAAAGCATCTTAAGTAATTTCTTTAATTATTTTAACCTAAGTGGCAATTTTTGATTCAGCGATAGTGTTTCATTAATTAACACATTGGCATTATGCTCATATTTGTCGAAACATATTTAAATAAAGATGCCATTTCAACAGGTTATTCAGTGCTGAAGTGTGTTTATATGGGATTACACCATTAAGGAAAATTGTTGAGTTTAGGATAAGGATAAAATGTAACTTAAGATGCTTTGTGAATACCACCCCTGGTGACAATCTAGGCAGGTCAACACAGAAATGATGAAGACGGTATCTTTTGAAATCAATATATTTTGCAAATGGCAAGACTGGTAAAAACCTCTGGATTTTTCAAAAGACTGTCGTTTGGGGTACAAGGGATTTTAGGGTCTAAAGGATAACATGGAATAATTTTTGTTGTTACTTACTTCAATGTTTATTTTTTGATGTTAGTGCAAAGAAAATGTAGTTCATCAATAAAGTATACAAGTTATTGCAACAACATGTATTGTTTATTAATTTTTTAACACTCTATTGTGTACGTTTAGGCTTTCCTTTCTACCCTTAAGAATAATGATGGTACAAATGTTATATTATCTTACATAGTTTTAATTACCTAGCAGAAAATCTGCAAGATATTGATAGATCAATCATTTTGATTTATGTCATAACCAAAGTGCTCCAGGTAGGCTGCGTATCCACGTAAATTAGCGAACACAATTTGGATTTGAATCCACTAGCCAGTTTGGGACTACCAGAGACATTTCACTTAAGCCCAAAACAAATAATATTTGGTGGAAATTTAAACTCTGGAATGTCTCAATAGGCAAGACATTTGTCCTTCCATGTATAATGTTTAATGTTTCATTTTGTGAATAAATTTTTGAAACATTGAAATGAGACGCCAAGTCCTAAGCTACCCGTTGAACACCAAACTACTATTATATTAGAAAATTTGAAAAAAAACTGGCCTGGCTCCTTTTGAGCAGCACCCTTTTTTGATCCTAGATCATTCCCTATACATGATAGCTGTCTTATTTTATCTATGGGTATGATCATATTTCCAACTTTACATAGAACTTCAAGAAAAAACTGTTCTTGTATAAAGCACTACAACATGATCAACATCTTGCCAATGTAATCAATAAAGGGGACACTAAAAATGACCGTAACCTCAAAAATAAAATAAAACCGATGTAAATAAAAAATATGGAAAAATGTTAACAAAGCATACAACAAACACATCCACCATGTAAAAATGAAACATAAATGTGTAAAAAAAAAATAAAGAAAAAAAAAATGCACTGAATACAATAAAAAATCAAATAAGTACCGGTACATACATTAGTTTAAACCCACCAAAATGAAAATTGTCAGTCAACCCTTGAACATCTATTTATTATTAAGGAATTAAAAAATAAATTATTAAAATAAAACAAGAGGGCCAAATGGCCCTGGGTCGCTCACCTGAGTTTAATTAGTCGAACAAGTTTCCATGTGTTAGATTTTTATACGGATATGGATATACTGATAAGGACTGATGGAAAGGCGGTCTAATCATCATGGTTTGAAAAACTTAAGTGACAACAGACATTCAAAATTTTGAAGTACATATTGAAATTGAAGCTTTTTCTTCAATTTGACCTATTGACCTAGTTTTTGAACCCACATGACCCAGATTCGAACTCGGCCGAGATACCATTGGGACAAATGTTCTGACCAAGTTTCATGACGATTGGGCAAAAAATGTGACTTCTAGAGTGTTAACAAGCTTTTTCTTCAATTTGACCTAGTGACCTAGTTTTTGACCTCACATGACCCAAATTCAAACTCGGTTGAGATATCATTGGGACAAATGTTCTGAACAAGTTTCATGAAGATTGAGCAAAAAATGTGACTTTGAGAGTGTTAATAAGCTTTTTATTCAATTTGACCTAGTGACCTAGTTTTTAACCCCACATGACCCAGATTCAAACTCGGCTGAGATATCATTGGGAGAAATGTTCTGACCAGGTTTCATGAAGATTGGGCAAAAAATGTGACTTCTAGAATGTTAACAAGCTTTTTCTTCAATTTCACCCAGTGACCTAGTTTTTCACCCCACATGACCCAGATTCGTACTCGGCCAAGATATCATTTTAAGACAAATGTTCTGACCAAGTTTCATGAAGATTGGGCTAAAAATGTGACTTTTAGAGTGTTAACAAGCTTTTTCTTCAATTTGACCTATTGACCTAGTTTTTGACCCCACATGACCCAGATTTGAACTCGGCCGAGATATCATTGGGACAAATGTTCTGACTAAGTTTCACGAAGATTGGGCAAAAAATATAACTTCTAGAGTGTTCACAAGCTTTTGCTTTAGCCATATAAGGAAAACTGCCCCCCCCTGGTGGCCATGATTTTCACCCGACCGGAACCATTCTTGAACTCAGCCGAAATCATCAGAACAAAGGTTCTGAGTAAGTTTCATGTTGATTGGCCAAAAAATGTGACTTCTAGGGTGTTCACAAGCTTTTCCAATAGCCATATAAGGAAAACTTACCCCCCCCCCCGGGTGGCCATGTTTTTCAACGGACTGGAACCATTTTCAGAACTCGGCCGAAATATCGTAAGATCAAATGTTCTGAGCAGGTTTCATGTTGATTAGGCAAAAAATGTGACTTCTAGAGTGTTCACAAGCTTTTTCTATAGCCATATAAGGAAAACTGCCCCGCCAGGGCCATGTTTTTCAATGGAGCCGAACCATTTTCGAACTCGACTGAGATATCATAAGAACAAAGGTTCTGAGAAAGTCTTATGATGATTGGGCAAAAATTGTGACTTCTAGAGTGTTCAAACGCTTTTTCTATAGCCATATAGGGAAAACTGCCTGCGGCCATGTTTTTCAACGGATCTGGACCATTATCGAACTTGGCCAAGATATGTTTTGAGCAAGTTTCATGTTAATTGGGCAAAAAATGTGACTTCTAGTGTGTTCACAAGATTTTTCTTCAATTTGACCTAGTGACCTAGTTTTTGAACCCACATGACCCACTTTCGAACTCAACCGAGATATCATTGGGACAAATGTTCTGACCAAGTTTCATGAAGATTGGCCAAAAAATGTGGCCTCTAGAGTGTTCACAAGGTAAATGTTGACAACGCACAACTCACCATGACCACGTTGTGCTCAGGTAAGCTAAAAACAAAACAAGCATTAACATTGGTTTAAACCAAAACAAAGTGATACCAGTTTACCAATGAATGTATGTTAATTTTTTTCTACATTGTTCCCGTATCCCGTAACATGAGTGGTCAGTTTAAAAAGTAACACTAGATGCCTGATGGCTACAAGTCGAGCCTGTTGTTAAGAAAGCAACTTGTATTGTAATTATTTTTAAATCACATCTTTTAACAAGCAGATCTTTTCCTCTGACCTCTAAGGGTGACCTTGACCTTTGAGCTTGGGACAAAGGTCTTGCGCGTGACATGCCGCCTCCACATGTTGAACATTTGTGGCAAGTTATATTAAAATTGCCTGATGCATGATGAAGTTACAGTCCGGACAAGATTGGACGGACGTATACAAACAAAATCGGTTTCCGGTGTTGCAGACGATGAAATTGTTAAAGCATAGTGGGAAATTTGAATTGTTTTACCAGAAAGTCCACTATAAAAATTATCTAAAGCGATTTGCAATGTCTGACGAAATAGTAGAAATGCCGTTCGACAAAAATGAAACCGTAACTAAAATGGGGATTCCTACGCCGGAGGCTACACGTCAGTTGTGGCCCTTAGGCATTTGAACGTAAAGTTTATATCCACCTTTGGTTGTAATTATAAAAATTGAATAGTATTTTTCTGCATTTTATGAACTGTCAAGAAAATTACACCTAATTTATGCATAAACTTCGTCGGCGTTTATGAAAAATGGGGGCCTTATTTTCCCGACAGTTCATACACTAATGAAATGCACAAAAATACTATTCAATTCTTAAACGGATGCAAAGTTTCCGAGAATGTTAATTAGGATGTCATCCAGGTTTGGACTCTATGACTTCTTAAGTTTTTCAACTTAATCTCAAGTCTAAATTAAAAATCACTGCCTATCAAAAAGTTCTTACACAAAAGTCATCAATTTCATTGGCAATTTTTTGGCGATTAAAGCTAAGACTTATTTTAACAACTTTGGCAGTCCTATAGCCTCATTGCTCAAAACTAATCGAAAATTAAGCTAATTGCGTTCTAGCTTCAAAAGTAAATACAATCAATACTACAAATCGGTTTAAAGTTTTGATTTTTTCATCCGCCAAAATTTCCTTTAAATATTTGAGGCAGTACTTGAAAATGTACTGTGTACAAAGTAAAGAATATTTCAAAAATAATTGAAGTGATGCTAATATCTGAAAATGCATGTTATTTTATAGCAACAGGATTTCATTTGGGATAAATGCCTTACTTAAGTTTAAAATCAACTTAAGACTTTAACGTAATACGGCCCCTGGATTATCAACTCATAATTTAAAACCTATGCTTGTCTAAGGTTTTTAATAAACTTAAAGACAATTTATGAATATGAGATTATGGCCCCTGGGGTTTATATACCACTTAAGACTCTATTTTAATATGGCCCCTGTATGGTTTTTTTACATACAATATAAAACCTTGTTCAAACAACCCTTTCCTTTATAAACTCATAAAATCTTTCTGCGTAGACTTCTGGCGGCACCGTCGAATGGCTTCCGCAACACGTCTTGAGGTCTTTCAAGAACTTTGCAACGTGCTGCCTGCATCCAAATCCGGTGAAAAAGTCAATGACTCCGACATAGTATCGATAATTCGTGCCATCGATAATGTGCAAGCAGTTTTCGTTGTTTAGCAACAGTCTTCGGTTATGGAATTTGTAGCCCGAATTGTCCAAGTAAGTGCTGTTCGAGAGGGAGTGTAAGAAACTTATTTTCCTCTCACAACGACTTCGGAGCATGCGTTCTTCTAACCCTATGACTTTTTTCCTTGAAGATGCAGCACTTTTGGGTGGCGGGGTCTTGGTCGCATCTTCCATTTCAATATCACTGTGGTTTCCTTCAGCTGAAATATGAAATAAAAATGAGGCGTGTCGTGGGAAAACCGGGCTTAATGCACATGCATAAAGTTTCGTCCTGAATCAGATTGTGCAGTCTGCAGTGTCAGGCTATTCCAGGTCGACACTTTCCGCTTTATGGTACTTTCTGTTTCAAGGAAGTCTCTTCTAAACGTAAAGCCACTGTAGGCGTAAAGTGCCGTCCTGGATTAGCCTGTGCTGATCCAGGACGACAACTTACGCACATGCATTAAGCCCGGTTTTCCCACGACATGCCTCAAATGAATATCTTTACTTAATTATTTTAAAAGTTGCTATTTGAATTCAGACAGAAAACAAAAAAATGCTTTTTAAAACCATAACAACAGTAAGTTTCAATACACTTTTTATTTATTTTTTCACTTCAATGCTATAGTATAGGAAGCCATTTACATAAAAAATTGGTTTATTCCACAGAGGTCAAATAAGCCATTATTAGTAGTGGTGGTTATTATAAACATGTAAGAATACATTGCAAAATGATATCAATAGACTAGCAGTATACAGTAAACTGCTACACAACTGAACTGCACAATTTAGAAGACAGGCCAAGTTCCTGAGCTTTTTTTAAGTCTGCTATGATGTAGAAATCTTTTGCAAGCTATAATTATAAGGACCCAGTCTGAAATAAGCTTTCAAGCTTTCATGGGATATCCTAGGTTTCTACACATGATTACTGAAACTTCTTCTATTTTACTTAGCCTAACAATTTGAATAAAGTAAAACAAATCTTACTTTACATTGTTTCTAACTTTCTTAATAGTAATAGTAGTTTTTCTTTAGCATATTCCATTTTATTTTATTAAACAATGACTTTCAAGGCTGTCCTTTAATTACTTATGATAACCTTATTTTAGTTTTATAAAGTACATGTCAATTATACATGTAGCATTGTGCTATATCTCAAATTCAAATCTGCTATGTGTTGTTATGCTTTGTTGTGTTTGTTTTGTTGGGGTTTTTCGCAGTTTTTAACAGTATTTTAGTCATATCACGGCGGTCAGTTAACCTACTAACACTTTTCCTGAGCAAGCTTAGCCGATCTAAGCGGTTTACCAGTACAAAGTGCACATACCTATGCCAGTAACTGACAACTGCCCTACTTGAATCAGAGGTAGTGGGAGAATGGCCGTAGAAATAATTTCATGACCAATCCCCACAAAAAGTTATGTGGCCGAGCTGGGGTTCGAACTCACGATCCCCGGATTGACAGTCTAGCGCTCTACCAACTGAGCTAGCCAGACCCGGCATGTGTGTTGTTATGCGTTCACCTGGATTCAGTCAAAGTTGAAAAACCAATTATTATACGAGGCAAAAATCTGTAGATTTTTTTTAAAAATATGTATGTTTAAACCAGAAGTGCACTATTTTACACATATTCGTTTCTTTTACTAACACTTTCTGTTCAATCTGGAAAATAATGTTTCATAAATAACTAAGAATTATAGCAGGACCAGATGGAAACATTCTTAAACGATGTGACTATGCTCGCATTTCCGATGTAATCTGAGTTTAAATATATCAACAAATGCTTTAAATAGGACAAGACACTGCAGCAACCTCCGCCATCATTTCCGAGAGATGAAAGTCGCACTCAGAACCACGCCCAAAACAACGGAAACATGGTTACCGGCAACATTTCCAGTCAAACGATAAGATAACTTCGCCTAACATCTTGCTATACTAAGTGCGAATATGCAGATCTCAAGAAGAAGCACTGTGATACTTTGGAAAGAGCAAACATCTCCCACGGAGAGACGTTCAGAGCTTGTAAAAGTATGTAAGTAAATAAGTGTTTATTAATGTGACATGTGTATATAAAATACAGAATATGCAAACTGAATACAATACTGGACCCAAGGGGCCTATATGTCACCATTACAGTTGAAAATACGAGACGTTAACTAAAAATAATATACATATTATTACTTGTTTATACATTGTTGGATAATATTTATGAAACAATGAAAAATGGATAAGCATAAAATATAAATACGAATGTTATTAATACAGATAATCAAATTGAAATTCTATGCTTGTAGCTGGCTAGTGGTTCATGACTGTTTGGCCAAGTGACAGACACCGTATGACCAACCACAACACCATCATACACAGATTTTCGGTGGAAGAGCAGAGTTTGACAGTCGGCCATAGAGTCCTGCAGTAAAGCCTGGTGCCTGGCAGACTATCCACACTTACCTGTCTGATTTCTTGTATCCGATGGAGTTTTCTCCAGATCTTCTTCCTGTTGATCATTCTCCGTGCTTGTATCATGATCCAGCTTGTGACCCAGTGACCTAGAAACAAAAAATAACCTTGAAAAATGACCCGGATAAAATCTGATTTCTTAAAGAAAAAATACCAATAGTTGGCATCATGTTCCTGTGTATGTTTGAATCATTGAAACAACAACAACTTAAATATATATAGCATCTGACACGAGTTGTCATTTCATACCATGTTTTATTAAACGCGTTCCGAAATTGTGTTCGTAAGCGAGCCTTTGGCGAATGTACTAACGAATTTCCTGGACGAGTTTAAAAGAATATGGTATGAAATGACAAGTTTCAGATCTTTTTTATCACATTCTTTTAAACAAAATAACACCCTTATAATTTTACCAAAATAAGTTGGTAAATCCTCAGAGTTGTGTACTGATGTGACGTCATTTCATGTTGACGACGTCATTTCACCAAAATAGTCATGCGATTGGTCAGTCAAAGAATACGTAGCCAATGAAAATGCTCAAAATGTTATCTTACACATGTGTAAGATAAAAATATTAATAATGGCTGTATTACACGGGAAACATGGTATAGTATGCGATAAAGATTATTCTTACCCAGGGCAAGTCTATATAAATGATTCATCTATATTTCCACAATTTTTCTTAAACTACACACTTTGCAATCAAGGTGTGAAACATTTTCTACTGGTGTCCAGTCCAATAAACTGTTTCAATAACAGGAATGATGTGCAAAAATGCTTTAAGTCTAAATTTGTAACACGAAGTCAGTGTTGCACGCTGTATTGATAACACAACAGGTATGAGAAAGGGTTCAATTCTAGTATTTGTATCATGTATATTTTTAATTATTATATTTATTGTGTAATTATTTTTATAAGGCATTCATATAATAAATAATAATGTTAAAAGTGAAAAAAAAGCAAGTTTGGAGAAGGATTTGTTTGGAATGTAATTACACACTTGGATTTTTTTTTTAAGTTTTCATTTTTAGTTTAATCTATTTAATAAATAAAAGTTGGGTAATAAAACAGTCATTCCATAGTGGTTCTGGAAACCGATACAATCATGGTTGTCCCTCAATGTAAGGGACATTTTTAACTCAAAACCAACAACAGCTGTCGGAGGACAGCGAGCTCCACTTTTCTTGTGCTTGTCAGAGTTACTGGCTTTTTTTTTCTAAAACAAGAAATATGGAGATTACACAAAATACAAACTTTTCTAACGAAATGCATTAAAGTCAGCACATCAATAAAATGTTTAGTAAAAGTGGCCTTGACCCCACCCACCCCATATGCAATCGCAAGCGAGGTCTCGATATAAGGTATCTATGTATTAAGTTTCATTAAAATATCTCAATGCATTCTCAAGTTATTGATCGGAAACCGTTTTTCTATTTTTAGTAACAGTGACCTTGACCTTGACCCCACCCACCCCATACGCAATCCCAAGCGAGGTCTTGATATAAGGTATCTATGTATAAAGTTTCATTAAAATATCTCAATGCATTCTCAAGTTATTGAGCAGAAACCGTTTTTCTATTTTAGTAACAGTGACCTTGACCTTGACCCTATATGCAATCCCAAGAGAGGTCTTGATATAAGGTATGTATGTTTTAAGTTTCATTAAAATATCTCAATGCGTTCTTAAGTTATTGAGGAGAAACCGGTTTTCTATTTTTAATAACAGTGACCTTGACCCCACCCACCCCATATGCAATCCCTAGCCAGGTCTCGCTATAAGGTACATATGTTTGCAGTGTCATTACAATAGCTTAATCCGTTCTCAAGTTAGAGAGTGGAAACGAAAATTTGAGAAACTAGCTTACCGAAAAACTTTAACCTGTCCATATAGCTTATATGTAAAATTTCTAAGTGTAAAAAGGCCCATATTTTTGACAAATTTTAAACTAGAGTTATCAAAATTGGCCCATGAGTTCATTTTAATATAGGGAATAAGTGTTCTAAGTTTGAATGAAATCCCTTAAGCCATTCCTGAGAAACCAGCTTACCAAAAAACTTTAACCGGTGCAAAAAGCTTATGTAAAATTTCGAAGTGTAAAAAGTCCCATAATTTTGACAAATTTCAAACTCGAGTTACAAAACTTGGCCTATAGGTTCATTTTAATGTGGGGATTAAATGTTTTAAGTTTGAATGAAATCCCTCACGCCAGGCCTGTGAAACTAGCTTACCGAAAAACTTTAACCTAGCTCGGACGCAGACGCCGATGCAAGGGCAAGTAAAATAGCTTGCCTTTTCTTCGAAAAGTCGAGCTAAAAATGAAATAACTTCATATTATACAATAATGTAATAATAGCTAATAAAAGCAATTACTTAACAGTAAACAGACATAATAGTCTGCTAGACCATCTCATACATGCCATATGTCCCGGATCATCCGGGATTGTCCCGGAAATGCAGTACCCGTCCCACGGTCCAAGAATTAGTTCACATGTCCCCGAAATCATAAAAACTGTGCATACCTATATTAGATAAACTTTTGTCAGACCACTAATCCCCTAATTTGTCCCTAAGGCAATGCATAGCCGATTCAGTAACGTGTCAGAATCGAGCCATTAACAACAGTTGTCATACTTCCACTCTAATCGACCGCATTCTTAAGCTGCATTAAGTCACCGAGTAGCTCTGCCTTGAAGGCGGAGCTTCATTCCCACAGAAAAATCGATATTAGCTACTTAAAATGCCGAGTTATTTCAGTTTGCTAAAGCCGTGAACAATCGACCAATCGGCATTATACATATTTATACACACATTAGTAAGTGTATACATGCATCAGTTGATAACGAAAGAGTACTTATAAACCCGACCATAAGTAAAAGCAGTTTACTCAATGGTTTCCATTGTTCCCAATATCCGCAGTTAGTTTACTACCTAAATAAGGCATTGTTTTACATTACTTTCCTTGAAATTTCGGGTAAAATAGTCGTAAACAAATTTTTTATTATGCCATGTAAAACAAGAGTTTTGCTAGAAAAGAGCGCAAAATGTCTGCTGGCATTAATGACATCACATTCCACGCATGGAAAGCGTGCTTGTCCAGACCATGTGCTTTGCTAAATATAGACATGTCAACTGGCAATAAAAACTTCATATAAAATTTGAAATCTTTACTTTTTGTATAAAAGTTTCGTAGATGAATAACTTTGCGATCTTTAGCATTTTAATGAATATTTTTATTGTTACAAGTACTTATAACAATAAAACTTTTTGCCTTGGATTGGAATAAATACATGAACACACGCCTGTATTTCCCACCAAAACGATTTTTCCGCCAAATAAGAACGCATATCTGGAAAAATTATTACCTTACATACATGTTCCGGAAAATCAGGAAAAAATCCCGGAAATTCGTGGGCAGAGTCCCGGAAATGATCCAAAAAATTATCCAAAATTTATATCTTCATTTCTAAATGTTATAAAATTAAAAAAAGAAACATTAGATACTTCTGCACACGCATCACAAGATTGCCCACTGACTCCCGTTTTTCTCCGAGGTAAAGCGGATGTCGACCAAGAAGCAGACTGTAGTCCTGGACCTCGATTTCTCGCAGAAAGTCCACGTCTGCCCTCAGCTGCTTTAGGAACCACTTTTTCTGGGCTCCTGTAGAGAGTTAACAAATACAAAGCCAAACAAAATATAAGTTTTGGTTCCTCTTACATGCCAAAACAAATTAGTGTAGGCAGGTAGGAAAAACTTTAGCTTACGAAAACATTTAATTTTTTGAGTTCACATGTACCGCATGAGTCAGTAGCTCAACTCGGTCCATTAGCAGTACCATAGGCATGCTTGAGCATTAATTGCTAACTGAAACAAAACATTTTTCTAGCTAAAGAACGGTTTGAAAGAAGACCCCATTTCACTGATTCGCTGAGTCATGCTACATGCCATGAATTTTTTCTGAATGTTTCATAATTAATATGTTTTAGGCTCGCCAGAAAAAAAAAACTGCCTGTTTGGTTACTGGAACCACAACAATTTCTTTACTGGCCTAATGAAATCTGTTTTTTTATTTCTTATTTAGTTTACTGAATAGCTGTCATGACCATTTAAAATCATTTCTTGATACCTCCTTAACAAAACTCAATAATGCTTCCTATGAGATATATAAATTGTTTTAATTCAAAACCATTTCAGGACAGAAATATTGCTTTCATGATGCTTGAGAAACATAACTGTGTACATGTATACAAACTTATTGAGCAGAAACTGAAAGTGATATAGGGTATAAAGAAATTCCTGATTATTTTTTTGCAATACAAATAGTAACATAACATTACAACTGAATTCCAAATAATTGGCATATACTGTCCAACTTAATTTTTTTTAAAGAGGGACAGTCTGATTTTTATAGAGTTATTTCACGTCCCTTTCGTTACCCACTAACGAAAACCCGTTTTATATAACATAAATAAACATCAACAAAAACTATTTCTCTTATTGAAAAGTGCAAAAAAAAAATTATCAGTCGATACTGACCAATTTATCCTACAGCAATGGCTACATTGGTTTTGCATGAAAAAATTAGAACTGAGTACGCGTCATTAATTAGTCTGACTCGTCTAGACGATGTTTATACAAGTATATAATAATTCTCTGTGCAGCAAAATATTATTTTAGTTTTAAATTTCTCGCTTCATTTCTGAACATAGGTTTTTCTCAACATTTATTATAAATTATAAGGTTATTTTAACAAGAGGACAGCGCGCTCGACTTTTCTTGTGCTTTTCAGAGTTACTGGCATTTTTTTCTAAAACAAACTGTATGGATAGTAGGGGCCACTTAAACAAAATTAATTTCGTTCTCGAGTTACTGAGTGGAAAGCATTTTTCTAGTTTTCAAACAGTGACCTTTACCCCACCCACCCCATATACAATCTCATGAGATGCCTAGCTTTACGGTATCTATAAATTAAGTTATTATTATTTAATTATTATTAATATTTCAATTTGTTTTTAGTAGTTGAGTAGTTACTGTTTTTCTAATTTAAGTAACAGTGACCTTGACCTTGACCCCACCCACCCCACCCCAACTGCAATCCCAAGTAAAGTATTACTGTAGGCTATCTATATATGAAGATTCATTCTCGAGTTAGAGAGTGAAAATCAAAAGTTAACGCCACCAACCCACCCGCGGGAATGTACAATTTCTAAGTGTAAAAAGGCCAATAATTTTGACAAATTTTAATCTAGAGGAGAGTTATCAAAATTGGCCTATGCGTTCTTTTAAATATTGGGAGTAAGTGTTTTAAGTTTAAATAAAATCCCTCAAACCATTCCCGAGAAACTAGGTTACCAAAAAATTTTACTCTAAACAAATAGCTTATATGTAAAAAGTATGGATGTCAATGAACATCCGGATATCCAAACATCCGGTTACCAAGTTGGTAACCGAATATTCATATAAAAATGGAAAAAATCCGATTTTTCTCCTTTTTAGGCATACAAACGCCATTGTGTCTGAATAAGTGCATTCAACTTAACAGATTAACTATGCGTCCTATGGTTCCATCTGACGTGTGGAAACATTTCAAGCCTTCGGCAGACAAAACGTCTGCAAAATGCAATCTTTGAAGTACGGAATTAGCCTAAAGGTACAAATATAATTAATTACTTAATCAAACATTAAACATATTGGGCAAATTTGTATTCAGGTTCCCATTAAACATCCCGTTTGCCAATTCTGATCTATACGGTTATCCGGATAGTATCCGGATATTACATATGAATATCCGGATATTAATTCTGGTATCCGTTGACATCCCCAGTAAAAAGGCCCATAACTTTGACAAACTTGAGTTACCAAACTTGGTCTATAGGTTCATTTTAATATGGGGAAATCGTACAGTCCCAGTTTAATATCAACGAATACCAGATTGCCAGTCCTAACACATTGTATAAGAATCTCCTTTATATGCAAGACCTCAATGTGTTACAGTATCGCAGAGGACTGGTGCTTTCACAACGATGGCAACTAATCAAACTAACCTAACTCAATTTTTTCCTCCTGGAAATTCTGGTCCTTCAGGACAATGATGGTCTTCTTACCAGGTGGATTGGGCTGAAGAAGTAAACAAGAGTGCAAAATGGCCTGATATTGCTCACCTCATTTATGAGTTGCTCAGGCGTTTTGTGGAACGGTCTCAAAAAGTTAGGCAGGGTCGGGATTGAGTTAAATTATCTAAAATCTGACGAATTCGGATTTTACGGAGAACAACTGTCAATAAAAACTTTAGGGTCTGGGGCTTTTCACTTCGTAGGGTCTGGTTGCCCGATACAGAGACATTTTTTTTGGCCTTACCTGAGTTTAATGAATCTAAGAGGCTTGTAAAAATTTAAAAGCATGTTCAGAGATGTAAAATGTTGACACAGTACAACAATAACAGACACCAAATCAAATTAATATGAAGGAATTGGTAGACAAACCCAAGAAACATTTCATCAGTGGTTTCTGACATGAAGTTTTCAATATAGTCATAAATTATAAGGAAACTGGCATGCACCATAAGCCTGGACTGTGGCTAGTGATAACGAGTTTCACCTGTAACTTAATTTAATATGCACACTTACGTCTTGGTATCTGTTGGCAAGGCAACCCTTTATGTCGAACCTCTCCTCCAGTCGAATGGTCGGGTAAAAAATACTCTGCATCACCAGGAAGTATTTCTGCACAAAAATAAGAATCATTTTACCTAGATGCCCATATTCATAAAGATTCTAGGTCATTTTTGAAGTTGAAAATGTGTCAAATTTAAACATTGTTTGGACCCTTTATGTCGAACCTCTCCTCCAGTTGAATTGTCAGGTAAAAAATACTCTGCATCACCAGGAAGAATTTCTCCACAAAAATAAGAAACATTAAACATCGGGGCCTATATTTTTAAAGATTCATATGTCATTCTTAACTTAAGCTGAAAATAAGTCAAATTTGACATTTGTGTTTGGACCACCTTTTTTTTTTTTAAAACGTGCATGCCAAATACTAATTAGTAGTTACATTGAAACTTGGGTGTCAAAATCGAGAAAGAATGCATTTCTTTGTTAGAAAATTGTTTCACAATTTTAAGAATTTTTTTAAATTTTCTACTAAGAGTTTGTATAAGTACCAACCCAGATACTGTGTTTCTCCGAAAGAAACATGCATATAAGTATGCGGGCCCTTGTCAGCGCGTCATTATATTCATTGGGGCAAAGATTTTTTATCCACTATGATTTGCGTGTTTTATAGAGATTTATATTACTGACACTTACACATCCATTACGCAATGGAACCTTATGAATAATGGTTTTGTACTTCAGTTGATGATTCTAAATATTGGGAAACATTCAGGGGGAATTATTTTTTCTGCTTCTAAAAAATGGGACAGCAAAAAAAAAATAATTTTTAAATGTCCCAACATATAGGTTAAGTAACTTGGTATTCACTGTGTTTCTCCAAAAGAAACATGCATAAAAGTAACTTAGTATTCCAACATCTTTCCACTCAGAAGAAAGTATCAGTATCTTTACATATGTAAATCTTTTTGAGCAAAAAAGATACAATTAACACAAATGTTTTAACTAAATAAACCTATTTACAATTAACACAAATGTTTTAACTAAATAAACCTATTTATGTAATATAATGTTAACTACAAGTTTATTGCCTTTTGATACAAGATTCGACATATAATAATATGTGTATGGTTATACATACATGCACTTTTTCACAAATATATACATCTAACATGCACAGGCTGTCAACCAAGTTACCAAGGAAATATAGGAACAATATATGAACATTTTCACCAAAAATATAGGAATTTTTGTCAATTTTTGTGTGAAAATATTGGAATTTTATAGTAAAAATACTTCATTATAAGGTTGATATGGGATCATATTCTAGCCTGATAAGTCATATAGTTTGTGTTTTAATGGACAAAACATTTGCTAAACATATTCACGGAAATCAGTTTGCAACTGAGTCATGCATGCCATGACCTAAAAATAACTTGTGTAATTAAGTTTGATGCGAGCGAAGCAAGCGAGAAAAAAAATCAATGTATAGGCTTGTGATATACTGTTCACAGACCTATTTCAGATGTGTGAATAACCAAATTTATCAAAAATATAGGAACCATTTTTTAAATACAGGAAATATAGGAGCTTTTTCAAAATATAGGATTTCTTTCCAAAATATAGGTAAATATAGGAATATAGGAATTGGTTGACAGCCTGCATGCACTATTTGTTATATTGTTACTATCAAATCAAATAACAACGGTTATACTGGATCAACTATGACTAGTAAGTCCCACAACTATATGCAAACTGTTTGTAAAACAAGAGGGCCATGATGGCCCAAAGCGCTCACCTGAGAACTGTTACAGATGAAGACCATACTGTCGTGACAGGTTTGAAAATTAAGATATCTGAACAATACACATTTTTTTTAATAAAAAAAGGGCAATAACTCTTGTGTTGAAAAACGATCTGGCCCATTTTTGGCGTATGCTGAGATCTGAAGGTCATACACAAACTGTGAAAGCTTGGTTAAGATTAGATGGAAAATAAAGTCTTTACGTTGGAAAAGAGCATTTTTGCACATTTTTGAACGAAAAAGAGGCAATAACTCTTGTGTTCCTTGTCCAATTGGGCCCATTATCGAACTCGTCCATGATTTTATGGTCATACACAAACTGTGCAATTTTGGTCAAGATTGAATAAACAAGAGGGCCATGATGGCCCTGGGTCGCTCACCTAGAGTTTAAGGCATAATGGCTAATAACAAGAGGGAAAAATGGCACTAAACGCCTTACCTGAGTATAAAGATCCGGGCCTTGCAATTTCAGATATTTTTTTAGTCTATGAAAACCATGTGACCCACAGGGCATGGCCACCTTGTACCCCAGGGACATAATTTGAACAATATTTGTAGTGGACCACTTTGCAATGTTACATACCCAATATGATTACACTGGGCCTTGCGGTATCAGAGGAGATTTTTCAAGTCATTTTGCTATTTAAATGTATATAAACCATGTGACCCACAGGGGGTGGCAAATTTCAACCCCCGGGACATCATTTGAACAATCTTTGTAGATGACCATTCCACAATGTTTTACGCAAAATATAAAACCTCTGGCCTTACGGTTTCAACAAGGAAGATTTTTAAGGCCCACTTGCCATATAAGTCTATATAAATCATGTGACGCCCCGGGTCATGCCCACTTTTTACCCCAGGGTCATAATTTGAAAAATCTTTGTAGAGGACCACTATACAATGTTACATATCACATACGAAAAAACTGCGATTTCAGGAGATTTTAAAGTCATTTGGCTATTTAAGTCTATATAAACAATGTGACCCCCAGGGCAGGGCCGGTTTTGACGAATGGGACATCATTTGAACAATCTTTGCAGAGGACCACTATAAAATGTCACATACCACATATGAAACCTCTAGGCCTTGCAGTTTCAGAGGAGAAGATTTTTAAAGTCATCTTACTCTTTAAGTCCATATCAACCATGTGAGCCCTGGGGTGTGGCCAGTTTTGACCCCAGGGGCATCATTTGAGCAGTCTTTGTAGAGGATCACTATACGATGTTACATACGAAATATGAAACCTCTGGGCCTTACAGTTTCAGAAAAGAAGATTTTAAAAGCCATTTTGCTATTTAAGTCTATATAAACCTGGTGACCCCTAGGGTGTGCCCAGTTTTGACCCCAAGGGCATCATTTGAACAATCTTTATACAATGTTTCCAACCAAATATGAAACCTCTGGGCCTTGTGGTTTCAGAGGAGAAGTTTTTTAAAGTCATTTGGCTATTTACATTTATATTAACCATGTGAGCCCTGGGGTGTGGACAGTTTTGACCCCAGGGGCATCAATTGAACAATCTTTGTAGAGGACCACTATACAATGTTATATACCAAATATGAAACCTCTGGGCCTTGCGGTTTCAGAGGAGAAGATTTTTAAAGTCATTTTGCTATATAAGTCTATATAAACCATGTGACCCCTGGGGCGTGGCCACTTTTGACCCCAAGGGCATCATTTTAACAATCTTAGTAGAGGACCACTAGAGGATGTCACACATCAAATATGAAAGCCCTGAGCCTTGCCGTTTCATAGGAGAAGATTTTTAAAGTTTTCACTTTTAAAATCTATTTTTAGCTCAGGTGACCTACATATGCAGCGGACCGGAAAGATTTGAAAAACTTTGAAAGAGGTCCATCCAAGGATCATTCCTGTGAAGTTTGGTGAAAATCTGCCAAGCAGTTTAGATGTTATTTGAATGAAAAGTTGACGACGCACGCACACACGCACGCACGCACACACGCACGACGGACAACGGGCGATCACAAAAGCCCACCATGAGCACTTTGTGCTCAGGTGAGCTAAAAATGTAGACTTTATCGCGATAACGGTCCAAATTGTTGACGGCACCTTGACGACGGACGCCGGAAGACGCCGGAGAGGTCCCCTATACCAACAGCTCACCGAGCACTTCATGCTCAGCTAAGCTAAAATATATGAGGCGTGCCGTGGAAAAGCCGGACTTAATGCATGTGCGTAAAGTGTCCCCCCGTATTAGCCTGTGCAGTCCCCACAGGCTAATCCAGGACGACACTTTCCGCGTAAAAGGTATTTTCTGTTTCAGAGAAGTCTCTTCTAAACATAAATCCACTGAAGGCGGACAGTGTCACCCCCGATCAGCCTGTGCAGACTGCACAGGCTGATCCGGCATGACACTTTACGCACATGCATTAAGCGCAGTTTTCCCACAACGCACCTCATATCGAGTATTTAAAACCAGAAGGTGCATGTACGGACAGCCATTGAAATCATCAATAGCAGTTGGTACCATCTTGTTCTCAACACTCAATATTTAAAATCTGCATCATTAATGCTATTATCATTGACAAAACCTCCACATTTCAGTTTGTTTTTATTTTATATAAATCAAAATAAGATTAGTTGCAGCACAGGTTAAATCTGAATACTGAAGACTCCAAGCAATCAGGAACAATTCATAAATAAACTCACCTTTTTTGTTGCGGTAGATCTGATTGAGTATATGCCCAGAAATTTCACTAGTAAGGAATGAGGGTAATGAAGAAAATGCGTCAAATAGCTCCTGAAATTTGAGGAAAACCAAATCTATGTGGCAAGTATACACAATGTCTCAAATCAGGGTTAGACTTAAAATACTGAAGAGCATGAAAACATAATATAATCTAATTCACTTATAGTTTCCACTAATTGTGTATTGTCAAACAATACTTATTTTTCCATTGTATAGTACATGAGTAATTATCCTTAAGTAAAGGTAAATGCGGCGAAAACTTACCTTAAAACACCCAAGAAAAACTGTATACAATGATGATGATCGGTTTTGAGTATAAATCTTTGGTTATTCCTACAAATATAAATAGACAAAATCCGAGACTGTTAATGTAAAGACCTGTGAAGTGAAAGATGCTTAGGCCCAAATCAAATATATGTGTTGTTCAGATTCAGGAACAACTGTTCTTTCTTCTGCCAACCACATAACGATTTTCTTTCAAGAACATAATAATTACCAGTAAATGAAATTAATAATTGTTCAGCAGTTATACCCGAGTCAGATACGTTTTTCTTTTTTTCTAACCATGATGTCAGAGAAGACCTACTGTCCCCAGGTTAAATTTATTGTCGTAAAGTCATAACATAGAATCCATATTCACCTCATTAGTGCGTTCATATTACAAACAAATTGTGTCTTTTTTTCTTTTTTGTGTGTGTTTAGTAAATTTTTATCGAGTGCACCGCGATTCTCTCCCATATGGCTATCGCCCACCAGAAGACTCGTTAGTTGGGTTATGGGGGATAGTGAAAGATACAGGAGACGCCCCGTTCCAGAGGTCTTTTAGTGCCCGGTGTGAAGCACCTAGTACACTGCACCTCAATTTAACGTATCATGTGAAATACAAATTAGTAGGTTAGGCTGTAGCGGGGGCTCGAACCTGCGACCCCTGTGTTATGAAGCATTACCACTAGACAATGGATCCGCCACTTGTTCCTATTTATCTGTGACAAAGAGCTTTAAAGATTTCCATTTACTTGCATCCCAACATGCTTAAATAAACCAACAGTTTAATTTCGCAAGATTCCTTAAGATTACCTGAAAACACACCTGAACTTAAAATCAAAGGTGTTGTCCACTTCTAAAGTTACTTATGAACTTATCTAAGATATACTTAGATAAAAGAGAAGTCTCGTTAACTTCAAGAGTTATGACTTTACTGAATATATATAGGACTAAACACTTGTCTACTACATGCATAATTTTAGAATAGCTTTTTCTCCATGTTTCTTCCATTTGAAATCAAAATATTATAGTAATTACATCGTAAATTAATTGAGTGCTTATATTGACACAACTATTTCTGTTGTAAGAGAGAACATACTTTTAGTAACTACCTTCCCATTTAGCTATGACAATAAAGATGTTTAAACCACAGCTAAAGAAAAAGGTAGTATGTTACGATGTAATTATTATAATATCTTGATTTCAAATGGAAGAAACAATGTGAAATACTTATTCTAACTAGAACTCCACGAGTAAGATGGGTCACCTGACGGGGCATAACTCGAACGATAAAGAACAATAATGACTGCATAAAAACTTCTCAAGTCATTGTCTGCACAAGACTTATTTGAACTATTTTTTTTTTAAGGAGCAATTATGCTGAAAACTGAACTTCGCCTTCGCCTTCCTTTTATGCCTACTAAAAGTTCTCTAAAGTTTCAAATGATTGCACACAAACTTCTCAAGTTATTGTCTGCACAAGCCTTTTTTTAAACTATTTTTTTTAAAAAGGGGCATAACTCAAGTACTATAAGAGCAATTCTACTGAAAATCTAACTTAACTTTCCTTTTATGCCTACTAACACTTCCCAAAAGTTTCATAATGATTGCACAAAAACTTCTAAAGTTATTTTTTAAAATGGGGCATAACTCAAGTACGATAAAAGCAAATATGCCGAAAATCAAACTTTACCTTCCTTTTATGCTTACTAATACTTCCCTAAAGTTTCATAATGACTGCACAAAAACTTCTCAAGTTACTGTCTACACAAACTGAAGGGGACACCGCCGAAGGCGCTAACAACGCAGCAGCCGCCTTAAGTAACCCCTAGATGTTGTCTTCAGGCGACACAAAAATGCATATAGTAGACAAGTTTCTAGTCCTATATATATATAACTTTTATGCTCCATTCAACAGTTATCTATATTTCCCATTCCATATGTATTGCTTACATAAAATAAAAGACATTGTTACTGACAAATCTTTTCCAAGCTATACTCACGTAAAATAGAAGTCTTGTCCACTTCTCGAGTTACTGATGAACTCCAGGTACGGAAGCTGACTGGACACGAGGCTGGCAATGAAGTCTTCCTCGGAGACGTCTACTGCTCGCCTCATCCTCGCAAACACGGGGCTGGCGTAACTGCAGAATGTGTACGTCTGTAAAATGAAACCACGAATTGGCATAACTGCAGAATGTGTACGTCTGGAAAATGAAAACAATTTGAAATCAATTGTCTGTATTGCCAAACTTGTCCCAGACAAGTCAAAATTTACCAGAAGATCCTATATATATAAAATAATTATTTAATGGATAAATGGTAAACAGCATCCGACGTCTGGAAAACGAAAAACGCAGGGTCGGTGTAACTACAAAATGTGTACATCTGGAAAATAAAAACACATTGCAGGAGTGGCAAAATCAATTGGCCATATTGTCCAGCTTAAGGCTTCACCTGACAAATGTTCTTAAGCCAAATTTTGTTGAAAACATTATAATTGTTTTTTGTATGTTTTTATAAACACAATGCTGTAGCCAAACAGAATTTTCAACGAAATATTCAAATTTGTAGCAATTAGGCACATGACGGTACGAGCCTTTCAGCTTGAGCCAAAGCATCAATCTCATTAAAATCAAATCCTAACGTTGTTAGGATCTGAAGACATCTTATAACAGGTCAAGTTCAAATGACCTTCCCAACAATAAATATCAGCCCTGCTGCGCCCAATGAAATTGCTTTTTGCACAGCAAAGTTTAGCCACGGTTTTTGAAAATGCGATGCATTTCCAGCTGATCCTCGGGACTAAATCATTTACAGTTAATTTTCACATTAATAACATTGGATATAGTCGTACATTTGGCAAGTAAACATCCAAAGTTCACGTTTATTTCGTGCTTAGTTTTTATGATTAATATATAAAGTTATACCGCAACATTTTGAAGGCAACAGTTTGAATGGCTCATGAAAAGGTCGTCTGAACGTGACCCCTAATGCAAAGTCATCATATCCAGTCAGCGGATCATATAGTAGCGTCAGACTGGAGATGGTTTTAATGAGATTGCCCAAAGCATGCACAGACAATGAAATTATTCTAGAAAATACCACTTGTATATAATTACTGTAAGGTCAAGTGGAAAACAGCATTCAAGTTGTGGTGGTGTAGACGATATGGTGTCTGCCTAGCGATCGGAGGTCCCGGGTTCACTCCCCACTCTGGGAGCATACTCAAGACCTCCCCAAAAGACACCAAGTACTGGTTCTACCCAGGAAACACACTTGAGAGTGTCTCAATAAACCTTAGGCTTTTGATGCAATCGAAATAAAAAAAATAGGTTTAAAGTAACTAAAATCAAACAAAATATCAGATTTGGCCACCCTTGCTTTGGAGTTTTTGCAACTGCGGAAAGTGTATGTCTGAAAAATGAAAACACTTTTGGTTGGCATCTGATTCAGTAATTGAGTGAAAAACGCAAACACTTTTGGGTTGGCATCTTATTCAGTAACTGAGTAAAAAATGAAAACACTTTTGGGTTGGCATCTGATTCAGTAATTGAGTGAAAATGCAAACACTTTGGGGTTGGCATCTTATTCAGTAATTGAGTGAACAATGAAAACACTTTTCGGTTGACATCTTATTCAGTAATTGAGTGAAAAATGAAAACACTTTTGGGTTAGCATCTGACTCAGTAATTGAGTGAAAAATGCCAACATGATCCTGATTTAACAACAGAATGCAGAACTATTTCTTGAAAATGAAAACACAGGGCTGGTGTAACAACAGAACGTGTTTGAATGAAAAATGAAAAAACAATGGTGGCATAACATGTATAGTGTTTTCTTGAAAAGGTAAATATACCCAACCATAAATAAAAAATGTTCTCTTAATTCAAGAAATACCGCAAAACTTCTTTACAGTACCATGTTTTGGTACGTATCGCTCAATTGTTTGTAAACATGGGACTTCCTCACCACAATGTTAATAACTTCATACAAAAATGAATACATGATTTAGCCTTGAGTTAATAGCTTGATGCACTTTCTGAATAAGTTAAACTACGGTTGAGAACACTTTACTTGTAATCACGGGCATCTGCAGTCAATTTTTGAACAAGCTCATTCTACACAGTCCATTTAACACAAAACACATCTCTCAATTTTGAGATTTAAAAGACTATGTACTTTCCCATGATGTAACTAAAATAAAACAAACTTCTTAAGTTTTTGTTTTGATAACATTCTGAAACATACCTTACCTTTTTCAGATTTCACAGAAAACACACCTTTTTGTTATACAATTTAAAAGAAACATAAATTCCCACATCTCAGAATTAACAGAAAACATGCCTTTCCATTTTGATATTTAACAGAACCTTCCAATTTTAAGATTTTGGACAAAATATACTTTTAGATTATTGTATTTAACAGAAAACAATCCATCACATGTTAATTGTTGAAATTAAACACAAACTTCACATTTATAAGATTTAACAGAAATCAAGCATGCCCATCTTGAGATTTAACAGAAAACATACCTTCCCATTTTGAGATCTGACAGAAAACATACCTTCCCATCTTGAGATTTAACAGAAAACATACCATCCCATCTTGAGATTTAACAGAAAACATACCTACCCATCTTTATATTTAACATAAAACATATATTCCCATCTTGAGATTTAACAGAAAAAGGACCCTCCCATTTTGAGATTTAACAGAAAAAGGACCTTCCCATTTTGAGATTTAACAGAAAACAAACCTTTACATTTTGAGATTTAACAGCAAACATAACTTTCCATTTTGAGATTTAACAGAAAACAAACCTTTACATTTTGAGATTTAATAAAAACCATGGCTTTCTATTAAACAGAACCTTATAATTTTAACAATTAGGAGAAATTATATTTTCATATTATTATAATTAACAGACAAAAATCTAATACATGTTGAAATTAAACACAAACTTCCCATTTATAAGATTTAACAGAAATCATGCATTACTCATCTTGAGATTTAACAGAATACGTACCTTCCCATTTTGAGATTTAACAGAAAACATACCATCCCATCTTGAGATTTAACAGAAAACATACCTTCCCATCTTGAGATTTAACAGAAAACAAGACCTTCCCATTTTGAGATTTAACAGAAAACAAACCTTTACATTTTGAGATTTAATAAAAAAACATGGCTTTCTATTTAACAGAACCTAATAATTTTAACAATTAAGAGAAATTATATTTTCAGATTATCATATTTAACAAAACAACAATCTAATACATGTTGAAATTCAACACAAACTTCCCATTTATAAGATTTAACAGAAATCATGCATGCCCATCTTGAGATTTAACAGAAAACATACCTTCCAATTTTGAGATTTGACAGAAAACATACCTTCCCATCTTGAGATTTAAAATAACATACCTTCCCATCTTGAGATTTAACAAAAAACAGACCTTCCCATTTTTAGTTTAAACAGAAAACAAACCTTTACATTTTGAGATTTAATAGAAAAATTGGCATTCTATTTACCAGAACCTTCCAATTGTAACAATTAAGAGAAATTATATTTTCAGATTGTTATATTTAACAGACAACAATTTAATACATGTTGAAATTCAACAGAAACTTCCCATTTTAAGATTTAATAGAAATCATGCATGCCTATTTTGAAATTTAACAGAAAACATACATTCACATTTTGAGATTTAACAGAAAGCATACCTTCCCATTTTGAGATTTAACAGAAAACATACATTCCCATTTGAGATTTAACAGAAAGCATAACTTCCCATTTCCATTTTGAGATTTAACAGAAAGCATAACTTCCCAATTTGAGATTTAACAAAAAGCATCCCTTTCAATTTTGAGTTGAACAGAAAACATACCTTCCTATTTTGAGATTTAACAGAAAGCATTCATTCCCATTTTGAGTTGAACAGAAAACATACATACCAAATTTGAGATTTAACAGAAAGCATACATTCTAATTTTGAGTTGAACAGAAAGCATACATTCCCATTTTGATGTTTAACTGAAAGCATACCTTTCCATTTTGAGATTTAACAGAAAGCATTCATTCCCATTCTGAGTTGAACAGTAAACATACATTCCAAATTTGAGATTTAACAGAAAGCATACATTCCAATTTTGAGTTGAACAGAAAGCATACCTTCCCATTTTGATATTTAACAGAAAGCATACCTTCCCATTATGAAATTTAACAGAAAGCATACATTCCCATTTTGAGATTTAACAGAAAGCATACATTCCCATTTTGAGATTTAACAGAAAGCATACATTTCCATTTTGAGATTTAACAGAAAGCATACCTTCCCATTTTGAGATTTAACAGATAGCACACATTTCCATTTTGAGATTTAACAGAAAGCATACATTCCCATTTTGAGTTAAACAGAAAACATACCTTCCCATTTTTAGATTGCACATCAAACTTGATTTTCTGTTCAACGTCATCCATATGAATCTCTTCCTGTAAAAACAAAAGTTTTAATTAATACGATATTTAATACAGAGAGTGGACAACTGGGTGCTACATTTTTACATACAATACAGAAATATCATTTACAAGCCTATTGAGTATGTCTAGGTCAGTCAGGAAATGTATATGTACATATCACATGAATGTGAGTTTGTTATATTTTAAATACCAAGTACAAATAATAAACTTTATACAGTTAATAAATCACATATTTTGGCCTCAAATTGAGAATCGTTTTTAAGGGCAAAGCACAAAATAATGCACTGAGTTGAAGAATAAATCTTGTATATTAGTTTCTATGGTTTGCTGTTTAATTTATTGCTATATTTTACCATTTCAGTATGATTATGTAAAAGATAGCTGAAACAAGACACAGTGTTTGATTAACACACATGCCTCGGTTAGTGCTGGACAGCCCATCTGAATTCTGAATTAATAAGTCCAAATTAGATCAAGGTCAACGTATGGTTAGGTGATATGGGTGGATTGGAAATGGTCATAAGCAACAACTGTGTAAGTATCCAAGTGCTGTAGTAAGCGATGCTGGTGCTAGACGAAACGGTAAAATCTAGTTAACCAAGAAAAGGCACTTTTGATTATTTTTGTCGGCATAGCTGTCTAAGATCACTCTTGACCTAGATTTCTTGCAATAATTATGCAACGGGAAGATTAAATGCCAATAGAATTGGGCAATTTTCTTATTTTAGGGAATGCAAACTTACAACAATGGTTTAATGTATACCAACAACTGTTGCATACTTTAGGGGATTAAAATGTTACAAGCGGTTAAAATAAAGTTATAAACATATTATTGACATACACTCTAGAATTGAACATAAGTGTGAACATATTTTCTCATTGTATGTCATGAACAGAATATTATGTTCATTCTCAGAATTAATACACTATTTTGTTTAGCCTATCGGTACGCTCTATTTGATTCTAGCGAGTTCAACACACGATCATTCTAAAAACAGCCCGCGTTTAGCTGCCGGTGTATAGCTGTTATAATATACATGCATCAATTAGCGTCCAGAGAATCATAAGAGCGAATATTTCAATAAAGGTGGAATTTATGTTTATAAACTGACTGTGCATGTTAATTTGAAATTGAATTGCGGTTGCGTTCTGTTAATAATTAATTATAATTGCCCATTTCTATCAACTTCTCATGTAGATGTTAATCAACCCGTTATCCAGCCAGAATTCAAAAAGGTCAGGGTGCTAATTCCTAAAAAGGGCACTTTTGCGCGCGTTCGAATTTTTTGCAAGTACCAGTTTGGCAATAAGGACTGGTCATAGATGCACACAGACCGATATGGGGCCCATATGGGCTTGCTAGTTAGAAACCCACATGGTCTATCTTAATGGGACCCCTATGGGCTTGCTATTTGTGACCCATCTAGAACTGCTTGTTGGGGGCCAATATGGACTTTCTTGCTGCGGCCCATATAGGCTTGCTGTTGGTGACCCATCTAGGCCTGCTTGTTGGGGGCCCATATTACCTTTCTTGCTGAGACCAATATGGGCTTGCTTTTTGGGGACCGACATGAGCTTTCTTGATGGGGCTCATATGTGCTTTTGTGAACCCATGTGGGCTTTCATGCTGGGACCCATTTGAGCTTGTTGGCCTGGGACCCATCTGACACTGATATGAGCATGACATATATGTGGGACCTACATGGGGCCTATGTAGTTAATAAGCCCAGGCATATCCCACATCTGGCCCACATGGGCTGGCTTGCCAGAACCTATATGTGCTTAATTGCTGGCGACCCAAATGGGCTTTGTTGATGGGACCCATATAGGGTTGCTTGAATGGGATCCATACAGGCTTGATTGCTGGGGACCCATGTGAGCTTTCTCTTTGTGACCCATATGGGCTTGTTTGTTGGGGACCCAGCCTTCTTGCTGGGGCCCATATGGGCTTGATTCTTTGGAACCCCATAAAGGCTCTCTTGTTGGGACCTTTATGGGCTTTCTGTTGTTGATCCATATGGACATATTGTTCGGGACCCATATATGCTTTCTTGCAGGGACCCATATGGGCTTGCTTGCCTGGGGACCTATATGGGCTTTCTTGCTAGGACCCATATGGGCTTTCTTGTAGTGCGCCAATTTTGGGCTTTCTTTCTGGGACCCACATGGGCTTGCTTGCCTAGGACCCAACTGGTTCTGATATGGGCAGTACCACACAAAAGAGTCTCACATACAGCCCATGTGGTACATTAGACCAGATAAAGCGTATTTAAGTTTGTACTATCAAACTGGAAGTCATCATTATTTCAAATGCGCTGAATGTTCTCTGAAGATCGCTTCTCATTAGGATATACGGTATAAGGCTAAAATAATTAATGCATTGTTTCTCAGGCAATTTTTCCCAAAAATCAGGATGGAGGGATTTTTTTTTTTTCTTGAAGTATTTTTTTTCTCCTACTCTTTTCTATTGGCACTATGTATTAATGGCTTAGTAAAACAAGTAATTAAGTACAGATTAAAGACAATTTTAAGTTTTAATAACAACATAAGCATTCCTTTTTTATAAAATTCTAAATATAGATTTATTAATCACAAACCGTCATTTATACAAGCTGATGTAAAAAGGCAATCAATTCGAATATTCATATTTAACATTAGTGCCTTCAAATTGATACAATATCAGCATTAAAATACTTCTATTTATAGAATTTAACTTAAATCGCCAATAATTTTTGGAAAGGATGGCATAAAAATCATATAAAATTTTCATCAGTATTTTTAATATTCTGAATTCACTCAGAATGTACTCTGACAATATATTTTTGATCTTAAAGTGTGTATGTACGAACTTACAACAGATATTGTGGCATAAATACAATTAACTAAATAAAGTTAATTAACATATACAGTAGAACCTGTCTAAACCAAACAGCGTCGGAACCGGGCCGATCGTTCGGTTTTCAGAGGTGTTCGGTTTACCCAGGTTTTTTATTAAATGCCATTTCCTTCAAGAATGTATTATCTATTTTATATGTTAATTAGAGTGTATAATGAGAAAACAACAGGTTAAAACTTACACTTTTATTATTTTTTATTGTTTTAATTATTTGCAAATAAAATGTATATTTGCACATAAAACAACATTCCAATTATCAATCAAAGAAATTCCTATATTCAACGCACAACTTATTTACATCTGTTAAAATTAATTATCAATTGTTAACTGTTTTGATTAGTTTTTAAACATATTTATTTTAGCTCGATTGTACCTCTAGCCTTGGGCTTAAAAAGATCACTTCAATCGAAATATTACCAGAATTTACTAAAATTATGTATACATTAATTACACTTTTCTGAAACATATAACACTTTACACTGTATGTAAATTTCAACATAAAACACGACCGACTAATCTGCTTTTCACAAGTTGGTTAATGTCGTATGCACTGATTTTCTGATCACTACTTGCGCCACTGTCCCGTTATCACCATGGCGATTATGCCTTTTGTGTGTAATTGTGTCACCATTTATCGGATTCACGCCTCTGTGGTATCGCGAAGTGACACCTGGCAGGATACACCGTTCGGTTTATTCAGGGTTTTTTAAGGTAGAATGAGATCAAATTTGTGATAAAATCGTTCGGTATTCAGTTTGGACAGGGTTCGGTTTATTCGGGGTTTTTGGTATATAAAATAAGAAGGAAAAAAATCGGGACTGAAACAGCCATTCGGTTTTGACATGGATTGCGATAATTCCGTTTTCACAGGGTTCGGTTTGGACAGGTTACGAACAAACATTGCTTTTAAACGCACAATAAGCTAATTTTAAAGCACTTAATAATTTTCGTCTGTACAAGCAGAAACTCAAATACATGTACATACGTTGACTTGGCAGTTGGTTGAGGTTACACAACACTAATTAACAATGCAAAAGTAGACATTTGTACTAGTTGATTTATTCCATACTGAAGTGTTTCCTTCGTCATTTTTATGTTTTTATTGTTTTCAAGTTTTATTTCACTTTCATCTGCTCATTTTGAAAATAACTGACATTAAAGATCATGCATACACACTTTAAATCAGTCATTGAAACAAGCACTTTGGCGATGTTAACCCGAATTCTTATATTATTCGAGCGGGGAAGAAAGTGTTATAAGCCATTCAATAGAAAACTGAGAATTCAAGCAAGCCTGAATCAAAATATACCAGTGAATTGCTAATTGGCTTGTGCTAATTTTGATAACGGCTAGATATGATATTACATGTATCTACATTTTTTTTTCAGAAGCATTTCTAATGAACAAAATACATACCTTTTCATTTCCCTCTGGGTGCTCCTTAAAAACTTTATCAAAGCCCGCCTGCATCGCGTACAACATGTCAGAACGCGGGTGTGACGAGTCAACCTCCACGACTCCCCGTTTCTTCAACCTCTGCCGTAGATAATGCCATCGACTGCGGACCTTCATTACCTGCTCTGGATCGGGGATATCCTCGACACGAGACATGCTGGTTGCCTAGCAACTGTTGTCACAACATCTGTGCAGAGGGAAAATCGCATGGAATGAAGATTTAGTAGCAGCAACTGTGGTCATGTCACACAGAATATAGATTTCTGCTTCCTGTGTTGCTTTTATCTGTTAGTTGGAATGGTTCTTGCTGAATAAAGCTCTGACCTTAACTTCATGCTGAAAATACAGTAAAATTAGGGCTATTTGTAAAACAGGCATGAGCAGGGATCATATTTTTCTGGAAAGTCAATCGGTCCTGAGGTCCGCCGATCACGTTGATGATGTATCTGAATTATGTGTATCCGAATATGGGGCATGTCCGAAAATGTGTATTATAAAGTATAAGTATTATTTTCATAGTTTTCATACCTAAAACTTCAATAAATTGTCGCTTTGATGTCTGTTTCATCAACACAAAAAATCAATAATGCAATACAACAAGTACTCCCATTCTGAATCAGAATTATGTGTATCCGAAAATTAAGGCCTGTCGGAAAATGTTTATTTTAATTATTAATTTAAACTACAAAGTTTCCATACCTTAAACTTCAATAAACTTGTTATTTCAAGATCAATTTCTTAGTCTTTTATACGAGTTTAAAAAAAAATTAAAAATTATGTAATGTAGATGGCAACTTTGTACTTATTAATACTAACTACGTGACATCATGAACGTCAATTAAACCAACTAGCAAATACTCTTTTCTATTATATTCTACTGGTTGGCGAGTAGTATCCGTGAACTAGCAGTATCCGTGATTTGAATATTACAAGGTGTAAAGGCTCTCCATCATTAAATGTTGAGTTTACACACATCACCTAGCAACTGTTCCAAACGCAGAATAAGTTGAAGTCTCCAAAACTTCATATTTTTCAAGATATTTACATTTTTGTTAAAAAAAATCTCAAAACAACTTAACTCCTCGCGGGGCATTCACGCGCACGTCTTTGCGCATGCGCATTAATCTATAATTGGACCCCTATTTTTATCTTGTACTTCCCTATTTTCTACTTACCAAGGGTGATCGCTAGGTTATTCACATAAAGCAGCAATTTTAGTATTTAAACACCACCATCCATTTATTCAACACGCATTCTTCGTGAAGTAGATTTTCTTTAAAAAATCAAGAATTGCAAACGCAAAATGTTTGCTCACAGAAAATATTAACAAATAATTGCAATTTAAATGTTTACTAAATTATACGGCTAGTTTCGGGACGATTTTGTCAAAATTTCAATGCTGGGGAAGCGTCTACTTTGGCAATAACATGGTTATCTCCCATTTACAATCAGCAAATTTGTAAGCGGCGCCAAAATAAATGGATAATAAAAAGCCCATTTTCCGGCATCCACTTATGTTTGTAGTCGCATTATCGCCGTTAATCTGGCATAGAATTTAATAATATTACATCATTATGATGTAGGTAATATAATGTAGAATAGTATAGAGTGATTAAAATCTTGAGGTTTGTAGCACAAAAATGGCATTTTCAATTGAAAGGAAAAATCACGGATACTACTAGTTTTATTGCTTCAATTAATGCTTATTGATTACCCCTTTGGAGCCCCTTATATGGAAAAAAACATATGACGTCATGACAATATATTTACAAATTTTGTACTGCAAAAAGCTTTTCTTTAAAAGTATTACTTACGCGATTGAAAATAAAGAAAAACTACTAAAAAATCACGGATACTACTCGCCAACCAGTACAGTATATAAAATTCTATTGAACTATATTTGTACTACGATTTTTTAAAGTTAGATTTCATATCACTATGAATAATTTATATTATTATGAAAGCAGCACACTACATAAGATAATTATGCAGCAAATGCACGTTTTCCACGAGGATTACATTCGGTTGCAATTATTAGTCTCTATAGTAACTGGACACGATTTAATCGTGGAGAAGTACACTCTGACGTCGACATCAGAGACCGATTGGTGTCAGTATTATGACACAGTAAACAAACTATGGCAAATGCGCTCCAATTATTGATTGATAGTGACACGACTGGGGTCATTTACGCATCACTGATCGACCGGCGTTCGCACCTACAGTGCATTTGGCACCTAAAATGTGTGTAGCGTGTATTGAAATCAGGGGATTATCACGATTATTATAATGACTGGATAATTTAAGAAAACTGGTTGGACCGATTGCTTGTCATTTCAATCGGTCTTTTTTCAAACCCAATCGGTCTCAGACCGGCAAAACGGAAAATAATATGATCCCTGTGTATGACCCTCTAGGTAAAAACTTAAAAGCAATCTATAAAATATAAAGTTTGGTGAAGATCAGCTGAAACTGTTTGGACATAGAATGTGGAAACTGCTAAAAAAGGCCAACTTTAGATAACTCAAGGACTGTAACTCGGCAGTTGCTGGGGAGAATTGGTTAATCATTGAACTTTGATAAGAGTTTACCCCCTCAAACATTCCATCAAGTTGCTGAAGATGGGATGAAAACAGTTGTACTTAAAGAGCGGAAATGGCTCTTAACAATTCAAGGGCAATAACTCTGCAGTTCCTGGGGCCATTTGGTTATCGAACTTGGCCGAGATATTATGCCCACAAATATTTTCATCAAGTTTGGTGATAAAAACAGTTGGACTTAGAGAGCAGAAATATCTAAAAGCCTCTTTTTAAATAATAAAAAAAACACCCTAATTTTAAATAATAAAAGGGCTGTAACTCCACATTTCATGGGGCAATTTGGTTGATTATCAACGATGACTGAAATATTTTGCCCACAAAGAATGATGTTCATCAAGTTTGGTGATGACCGGATAACCATTGTTGGACTTTTAGCTAAAACGGCTAAAAAGGTCAATTTTAGATAATTTATGGTCCATAACTCCACAATTCCTGGGACGATATGGCTGATTTTAAAACATTGCTGAGATATTATGCCCACAAACATTTTCATAAAGTTTGGTGAAGATTGAATGAAAACTGTTGGACTTAGATAGCAGGAATGAAAAAGGTCTACAGACGGACCAAAAGACATTAGCAAACCAATATACCCCGCCATCTTCGATGGGGGCATAATGAATATTTTTCAACTATCGGTACCATTATATACACAAGTTCTTTGGGCCCTTGGGCGGTCATTCTTATAGGGCCGGTTCATAACCTCACAAAAGCTGAACTTTCTTAATTAAATACAATTACATGTACATTTTTATATTCTATAAAAATAATAATAAAACTGAACTGGGACATTCTTAATCCAACTCGCTGTTTTATGTTTACAACATGAACAAAATTTCACAGACCATTTACTTTCCTGAGTACCCTTATCCAAAAATCTGCCAAAATCACTGACTTAAAAGATGTTTTGGTCCAGTAAGTCCACCATTTTAAACACTAACTGTTAAAATAACTTTATATCTTGGTTATGCGGTTTACCTCTTCTTAAAATGTTCCATTCGACAAAAATTAGCCGTCTTGTACCAAGAATGATGTATCTTTTTGCTACATCAATTTACTTTAAATTTGCAAGATCTTAAGAATGCATGCCACACTTGAATACAAAGACATCTATATCTACAGCACTGACAGCAAGGTTTTTCAGTGTACAAGTTACTAACAAGGACATCAATGAAATAAAACTAAAACCTCACTCAAGACTTGAAGAGAAATATGTTTAAAGCAATGTGAACAAGTCTTTTCACTGTAACATATAACATACAAAGATATCAATGCAGGGCTTTTTTGGCCAATTTTATAGCCATTTTTGGGTCATGTTCCCAATGGCAAAAAGTATATTTTTTCCCAAATCCAGTCCCAACATTCCCAATTGATGGTTTGACTATCAGATGTTTGGAAATAAGAGATGCTGAGTGTAGAAATAAAGACTGTTGAAGTTGTAATACCAGTAACTGTTTAACTGATTTGTTTTTGTTCAGAACATTCTATTTTATGTAGTTTATCTATAATTATTCACATTTTATTAATGAAACAATTTTTCATGGGTATTTTACATTCTCAAAATGGTGAAAAAAGTCCTGTAATGCAACACCACTGAAACTTCATCTTCCTGCAGCTGTCGATGTCTTAAAAAGGTGACTTTGGACCTACTTGACATTCCATTCAACTATGTATATATATTTGTCAATGAATGTTTTAAACATAAGAACAAGGGCAGATACTACTTGAAATTGAACACGAACCACTTAAATGACTTTGGACAAGCACAGGAAATGCAGACCTTACTAGAAATAAATTCCTCCTTTTTTTCTATTTTATCTTCACATTGACGAACCAATCTGCTGAATATTTTCACATTTATATGCAGCATTATGCTTTTTTTTCTGTCGATGCTGACTCAAATATAAGAACTTCATTACTAAGATCTTCACCAAAACAACATTCATATTTATTAATAAATATTAAAATCTCATCTTCACCAAAAAAGAAGGCTTCAGACAAGGAATTTGACTTTACAACAATAATTTATCTAAATACTATTACAGTCCTTGCGCGTGACACATCGTCTCATGATGGTGAACATTTCTACCAAGTAATTTCAAAATCCCTCTTGAAATGATAGAGTTATTGACCAGACACACAAAACAGACCCCATTTTCGACTTTGGACCTCGACACATCGTCTCATAATGGTCAACGTTTCTACCAAGTAATTTCACATTTTATCCAGAAATGACAGAGTTATTGACAGGACACGAAAAACAAACCCAATTTTTGACATTTGATCTCTAAATGGGACCTTGACCTTCCAAATACGGACCTTGGTCTTGCGCGCGACACATCGTCTCATGATGGTAAACATTTCTACCGACTAATTTCACATCCATCCAGAAATCACAGAGTTATTGACCGGACACTGAATTTTATTGACAGACGCACGGGCGGGGGCATAAAAAGCCAACGCAAACGCCGATCAAGTAACGACAGTAACCTCTAAATTTAAAAAAATAAATCAGACAAGCTAAAAATAATAGCGTATTTTAACAGACGAATATTTAATGCATCTAGTGTTTCCTCAAATACTGCAAATCAATATTTAAAATGAACCTAACAAGTAATGCTGATGTCATTAGAGAGCGCCTAACTTATCATGCTATCAAATAAAGTCCTGATGGGTTTCTGACTAGCTTTTTTCAGGCGGCAGGGACATTTTTCGGCATCAGTCAGCTGCCAAGTTAATTTTAATGCAGAGTTAAAATCAGTTCAGATGTCAGGCATCTGAATGCCACAGCTTAACAAGAGCTGTCAGAGGACAGCGCGCTCGACTATTCGAAGTATTTCAGCTGATACATATTTTGGAAAGTGGAAGAGGCATAAATTTGTAGCAATACAAAACTGAGTTATGGCAATTATTTCATCAAATTATTCAAATTTTCAAGGGAAAACCTTATGTATATAAACTTTAACCAGAAAATCTATGTGAACAAGGGGCATGACTCTGTCAAATGCAAGACAGAGTTATAGAGAATGTTGCCCCTGACACTGGAGTTGATGACAAAGGTATATTCCATGTTTCAAGTGAATAATTTATGTAGTTCTGAAGTTACAAAAGTTTTTCATATAAACTTTAACCACAAAATGTATATGAAAAAGGGCATAACTCTGTCAAAATACAAAACAGAGTTATAGGGAATGTTGCTCCTGACACTGGATTTGATGATATAGGTGTATTCCAAGTTTCAAGCGAATAACTTATGTAGTTCTGAAGTTACAAAACTTTTGAATATAAACTTTAACCAGAAAATCTATGTGAACAAGGGGCATAACTCTGACACAATACAAAACAGAGTTATGGGGAATGTTGCCCCTGATACTGGAGCTGAAATCAATGGTATATTCCAAGTTTCAAGTGAATAACTCATGTAGTTTTTAAGTTACAAGACTTCTGAATAAAAACATTATCCAAATTGAGAAGCAGACGCCAACGCCAACACCACTGCCCACGCCAGGGCAAGTAGGAAAGCTCACCTATTCTTCAACAGTCGAGCTAAAAATCAAATGGTCAACTTACACATTGGCTGAGTCCTGGTAAAATTTGTGTGAAGTAAATCTATCGATCTGGTGCTAGGCTGGCTCTGGCCAAAAGCTAGTTTGAAAATATCTTAGGGCTACCTAGATGACCTACTTGCACCGGATTGGAAATCAATGACCTCCCAGCACCCAATTGGAAATAATTGACCTCCCAGCACCGAATTGAAAATCATTTATCTCCCAGCACCCAATTGGAAATAATTGACCTCCCAGCACCGAATTGAAAATCATTGATCTCCCAGCACCCAATTGGAAATAATTGACCTCCCAGCACTGAATTCAAAATCATTGATCTCCCAGCACCCAATTGGAAATAAATGACCTCCAGCACCCAATTGAACATTGAGGACCTCCCAGCAACAATTGGAAATCATTGACCTCCGAGGAATTGTATCAAATATTTCACTTTAATAAAAGTTAGTATATAATAGTAAGACAAGAAAACATGTTTTGTCTGTTTATATCACAACATCAGCATTTATTTCAGCAATACCACCTCCTATCCCACATAAACTTAATTAAAAGGTTAAGGTCTATACCAAAATAAATTAATTATAATGAGCAGCATTTACTAATTCTGTCATATATTTAATTTAATATTTAATTCTGTAGTGTTGAAACATCTTTATTATATAGTCTGTTTCTGCTATCTTTATTATATCAGTGATTTTTTTGGCTATTTTTACTGCCAAATAAAGGCAGTTTCCCCTTGTCAATAAACTTCCATTTTTCTCCTAAAATTACAAAAAAATTCCCCCAAAATAAGAAAAAATACCCATCAAGCTGGGTTAGTATTTCAATAAAAAATTGACAGCTTTTATTGCTTATTTACACACAATATTAGCACAACAAGTTAGGCCCTGTGCCACTATTGAGCTACTTTTTATATGGGCAATATTGGCCCGGAGGGCCTAACCGGCGAAGGACCAAAACTGTGGTGGAAATTTCTCCCTATATGTCTATAGAGTAGCAACAGAATTTCGGTCGCTACTTTCATGAGCCGAAATGGCATGGTTAGCATTGATAAATCTTAATAAAATTTACATACCTGCAAAGAGAATTTATTCCTCAATAATGTTTCATAAATATTTGTACGCTTTTTGGATGAAACCCCAATTTAAACCTAGACACTATTGCATTTTAAACACATCTCGCTGTCCTCCACATGTGAAGCGGTTTAGGTGCTGTTTAAGTAAAATACTTTGATGGATAATATTTTTGTTGCAAATAATGGAAATATAAGAAATTTTAAACTTTCAGTTTTCCACCACCTAAACTGCCTTTCAGCGATGAGACTTTACAGCGAATTTGGCTCAATCTAAAACAAGAGGGCCAAATGGCCCTTGGTCGCTCACCTGAGTTTCATTAGTCGAAAAATTTCCCATATGTTAGATTTTTATATGGATATGGATATACTGATACGGACTGATGGAAATGCGGCCTTAATCATCATGGTTTGAAAAACTTATGTGACAACAGACATTCAAAATTCGGGAAGTACATATGGAAATTGAAGCTTTTTCTTCAATTTGACCTAGTGACCTAGTTTTTGACCCCACATGACCAAGATTCTAACTCGGCCGAGATACCATTGGGACAAATGTTCTGACCAAGTTTCATGAAGATTGGGCAAAAAATGTGACTTCTAGAGTGTTAACAAGCTTTTTCTTCAATTTGACCTAGTGACCTAGTTTTTGAACCCACATGACCCAGATTCGAACTCGGCCGAGATATCAATGGGAAAAATGTTCCGACCAAGTTTCATGAATATTGGGCAAAAAATGTGACTTCTAGTGTTTATCAAGCTTGTTCTTCAATTTGACCTAGAGACCTAGTTTTTGACCCCACATGACCCAGATTCGAACTCGGCCGAGTGATATTACGACAAATGTTCTGACCAAGTTTCATGAAGATTGGGCAAAAAATGTGACTTCTAGAGTGTTAACAAGCTTTTTCTTCAATTTGACCTAGTGACCTATTTTTTTACCCACATGACCCAGATTCGAACTCGGCCGAGTTATCATTGGGACAAGTGTTCTAACCAAGTTTCATGAAGATTGGGCAAAAAATGTGACTTCTAGAGTGTTAACAAGCTTTTCTTCAATTTGACATAGCAGTGTTTTTTTCACCTTTGGGGGAAAGGTGGCGGAGCCCTTCAGTTTGGAAATTTTACGGCAAAAGAAGATTTTTTTAAGAAAAGCATTTGTACATGTTTATATTCTACTTTGATATAAAACATTAATGAATTGTTTTGCTACAAATGATAATTTGGATTAACTTGATTTAATGAACAATTGCTGGGATTGTTCACGAAATGAACAATTGCTGGGATTGTTGACGAAAACTCCTCTATCTTAGCCAATATTTGTTCAATTTGGGTCAATTAGTTTTCAAAATAAAGCTTACATTCTGAGGGGAGTTTTAAGTAAACGTATGGGAAAAATATATTCTTTTTAAGCAGGGGAATGGGGCCCAAATTCTGCCCCAAATTGGCCTTAAAAAACACACTGCCTAGTGACCTAGTTTTTGACCCCACATGACCCAGATTCGAACTTGGTTGAGTAAGACAAATGTTCTAACCAAGTTTCATGAAGATTGGGCAAAAAATGTGACTTCTTGAGTGTTAACAAGCTTTTTCTTCAATTTGACCTAGTACCTAGCTTTTGACCCCACATGACCCAGATTCGAATTCGGCTAAGTTATCATTGGGACAAATGTTCTAACCAAGTTTCAAAAAGATTGGGCAAAAAATTTGACTTCTAGAGTGTTATCATGCTTTTTCTTCAATTTGACCTAGTGACCTAGTTTTTCACCCACATGACCCAGATTCAAATTCGGCTAATATATCATTAAGACAAATGTTCTGACCAAGTTTCATGAAGATTGGGCAAAAAATGTGACTTCTAGAGTGTTATCAAGCTTTTTCTTCAATTTGACCTAGTGACCTAGTTTTTGACCCCACATGACCCAGATTCAAACTCGGCCGAGATATCATTGGGACAGACCAAGTTTCATGAAGATTGGGCAAAAATGTGACGTCTAGAGTGTTAACAAGCTTTATAAAGTTTTCAATATAGCCATATAAGGAAAACTGCCCCGCCCCCTGGCGGCCATGTTTTTCAACGGAGGGCAACCATTTTCGAACTCAGCTGAGATATCATTAGAACAAATGTTCAGCGCAAGTTCCAAGAAGATTGGGCAAAAAATGTGACTTCTAGAGTGTAAACACGCTTTTTCTTCAATTTGACCTAGTGACCTAGTTTTTGACCCCACGTGACTTAGATTCGAACTCAACCGAGATATCATTGGGTCAAATGTTCTGACCAAGTTTCATGAACATTGGCCAATAAATGTGGCCTCTAGAGTGTTAACGAGGTAAATGTTGACGACGCACAACGGACGACGAACAAAAGGCGATCACAAAAGCTCACCATGAACACAGTGTGCTCAGGTGAGCTAAAAAGTAGCACTAAATTCACGTTAAACGTCTCATTTATTAGACAACACACAATATTAGTTTGCAAATAAACCAAAAATCAGTGTTCGATACTTCGATAAAACCGTAATGGTACTACCGTGAATAACTCGCACACACGTGTAGAAGCACAAAGCAGAGCTTAACAAATGACTGTTGTATACAAATCTTTTACTATTTTCCCCATTTGAAGTTTGTCGTGCTAAAACTCCCCTAGTCAAAGGCACAGGTTGTTGTAAACATTGCAAAAAAATCACTGTATATGCTGGTTAGCGAGTATTTGTTGGACAGTTGTATTATCCGGACGTTTTTAAATATTCGCGTTTCGTAACCGCTTTTCGTATTTTATCATCATAATACAAATAAACGCTTAAATGTTCAAGTATGTTTCGTTTTTCTTTGAAAATAGTGTATTTTATTTTTTGGTAAAACACCAAATGTTTACGTTGATAGTCTGAAACGCATGCAACTGTCGTCTGGGGAAGTAAAATGACGTGCGCATGCGCGATAAAATCCCAATTTGGGGCCCAGACAGGGTTTGTGATAGTTTTGACTGTCTGCTCATTATAGCAGACGAACTATGGCAGAACATTATTTAACCCGCTACGACGTTAAGGACGTGCGTAGTAGCTCCATAGATACATAACGTCTAGTAAACTCTATAAAACGTCATGCTTCCGTATTTGTTCCAACGCCATACTTATATTCTCTAGTAATTACTAAATCATATCATAAAGTGGTATTATTTTGATATAAATTACGCATTTGATTATTTATTTGTTGTCTAATATAGATTAAATAAAATTATAAAGCATTTATCCGTATATTTCACTGTTAAAAAAAACATCCGGAAAATACTACTGTCAACGTGAAAAAGACCGTTTTTAAAGTACCCCTTTCAGGGCCTCAATAGTTGCGCATGTGCACAAGTGAAACTTATTTTGTGTACATAAGCAAAGGGTTGAGCAACCCAGGATGTACAAGCAAATTTTCATCGTTGAGTTTGTTGATGAATTAAAACTGTCCCAAAATAAATGCATATTTCGTCCGACAAATACTCGCTCACCAGTAGTCTGCTTCTGATTGGTTTTCTCGACTTAAGCAGTGCCTAAATTCATATTATCTAAAGTCTATTTCCCCGTACCCGGAATCATTCGGCGTGTCAACTTCCCGGTTGTTGGGAATTGCTTTCAGTCTAAAGTCCTGTATATGCCTGCCCTGGGGGAAAATAATGATAGGTGCATCAAGGATATATGACATGATGTGTGTAGTTATGTACAATCATTAGCAATGCAACACCTTTTTTAAAAATCTTACCTATCAAAACAATAATTATTTCATCAAGAAATCAAATCTTATCCAAACAGAAAACATAAATATTTTTTGCAAATATCTCATCCGGTTACAAAGTTACATGATTTATGGTTTTGCGTTGGTACAATCATAGCTTAGCCACTTAGTCTACTTACATTTTCGCCATATATACTACGTGTACGGACGAGTCACAAATGCACACTTTTAATGCGAATCTGACTTTAACATGTTTCACAACCGATGACACTACTAATGAAATTGATTCCAATTAATAATGCAGTGGTTTTCGACTTATTGTAATCTAGCATGCATGTTTTGTTTACCATGGAAACATGGAAAATAGCATAAGTATCCAATTTCAATTTATCAGTGTCACTCAAATGCTTGTAAAAGTATTCGTCTGCAAGATTTGACGACGTTAACAACAACAATAGTTTATTTTCAGTACAAAAGACTGATCTGTAATGTTTCCCAACATTTAAGGTTAGTACATAAACAGTAAATAATGTTCTATATTTATTTCGATGTAGAATATATCATTCGGGAAGGTTAGAAATCATTTAATGTACAAGTCAATAAATGCAGTCACATTCGGACAGTTCATTTTGGATGCTTTATTTTTGAAGATCTATACTTATCACAGTCTCCGCGAAAATCGTGAATTTATTACTGACCACGAGGACCGGTAATGCCCCAATTATTACTTGCCCGGACAAACTATTACTGGCGACTTATTTTTTTGGCAAGAAACATTAAATACGATAAAAACAATATCTTTGAAGAAAACTAAAACAATATACACTTGAGAGTGCTTTATTTACTAAAGCTACTACTATCAACATGTTAATTTTGCAAGCTAGATATGAATTCAATTGTATTTGTAAAAGTCCCTTCAACGTTTTCAACAATGTTTTAACTTAAAACGTTTCACACTTAATGATGTTTATGTTAAACTTCAATTGGAAATATAAGACAGCAACATTAATAGGTTTTCTGTTACACAGTCATGGACTTCCCCAGGCCGTTTTAGCGTCCCGTCGCGGGGCTCTTGAATTAAAATTGAACATTCACGGGCGCCTACAATTAGTGTTGCGCTTATAAACATCGCCCGGGGCGCCTGTATTTTATCAATTGATCAGCTGTGTTGACTGCAGTAGACCGACAGTACCTGCTGTGAAAGCAAATCTCTTGCGTCATAAAGGCCGTTTTTCACTCTAGAAACATGTACACCCACTCAACCAAGTCGGTGAATGATCAAAGCGAGTGTCACTTCACTGAAAATTTTAACAATTTGCAGTTATTCCTAAGCCGCAATGAATCACCGTGAAGCCCTGCCCCTCTAGGCGAAGTTTCATCACGCAGTAAAATCGATATAAGCCAATAGAAACGCTCAGGTTATCTTCGCTATGAATGATGTTATAAGTGACCTAGCGCAATCGGCATGTAACCACACACAAGTAACCTTATATTCACGTCAATGCGTATTATCGATCTAAAAAGCAAACCCTCGGCCTGTCGCGTTCTATAATATCCACACTTATTTATTTGCTAAATTTAATAACTACCAAAAAAAAACCTAACCAGTTGTACTGTCGTAGTTTCGTAACATAAGCAGTCATGCATGCCATGTCAAACCCGTGTTTTCTACAAAAGAGAGCGAAATTTCTGCTGACAACCACGACGTCATGTTCCACGCATGGAAAGCGTGTGTGTTCAGACCCTTGTGCTTTAATTTTACTTAACATTTGACGCGTGTAGGCACGATGATTTTGACTTATTGGCGAAGAGTATTGTTTATACTCTGACATAATTTGCCCGGTTTTGGGTGGCCTCATTCCTGACGTAGTTGAAGTATTTTCGAATAAAGAAAGCTTAATGAAATCATTGATAAAATCCGAGGAAAACAGTGTTTCCCCGATTACGTCATCAGCATATGGAGATATACTACAGGGCTAGGCGCAATGTATTGACAAGCGCAGTCCTTGTAAAACTGTCCGTATTTCCCCGGATTGCCCCTATAGCATTACTTGTAAGGCTCTGTTGTATTGAGCTACTTTTTATATGGGCAATATTTGTCTACTGCCTATTAGCCGTATATAAAAAGTAACACTAAACTTGTTGCGCATCTTATCAAAATGTAGTGATTGGCTTCATATGCACGTCTAACACTACAGCAACATTGTCTCATCAATTTTAAGAATGCTCATTATAGAGTGAGGAGATGATGATGATGATGATGTTGATGATGATGATGATGATGATGATGATGATTAAAACACTATTATGTGAAGTTAGAATAAGACATCAAACATAGAATACATTGTTTTATTATACCAATGTTTAATATACAGTTAACCATTTGTAATTATAAAATTTATCAGAGTTATTAGTGTAACAGACACCTGCATATATAATTGCATCCATAAAATTGATTTTATCACAAAACTGTATACTTGTATGCATTTACAAAATTTTCACAATAAAATAGAAAAGTGTTCATGCATGCATTAACACAGTTTTTAAATACAATAAAAACAGTCAAAGGTACAATCAGTTTTAATGAAAGGGTTATGGAAAATGCAAATAATACCGTAAGTATTGACAAAATATAACAAACATACTTAAACACCACCAACTGCACCGTTTTATGTGAAAAAACAACAACATTTCAGTTCCATTCTATGTTTGATGTCTTATTCTAACTTCACAAAATACAGTGTTATGATGGTGTTCTAGCTCTTAGTAAAATTTGTTTGAATATCTGCATCTCACAATGGATAACTGGGTTCCATACCCCTCAAATGCTTAAGTTAAGGTATTTTCACAGTAAATAATCTGTAAGTTATATTTGGTAAATCTGTCATTAGTAAACAGTAGCCTGACATGTCATAATTCTTAAATGTTAGACAATTAAAAGTCCTAAATTATGTTTAAGCTAATGGGTGAAGAAGGAAACACTCTACCTGGTACTGAACATGAAGAGCAGTTTGGAGGACCCATGTTTGAGCCCAAATTGTACATACAGCGGTACTACTATGTGGCACAACAACTGGAAAAATATGATGTCAAAAGTGTATGCTTCAATTTTTTTGCCACCTTTATATTGTAAAATATATAGCATGTTGAGCTAACCGCACAAATATTGTTTTCTGTATCTTACTATGGTCTATTGACAGCTGAAATTTATTTTGTTTCAAATAATAATGTTTAAATATTTTGTATTCTTATAATATAGGTATACTGGTATGCAAAGGACTGACTAGTAAAAAACAAATTCAAATTTTATTTAAAATCATGTTTAGATTAAATATTAACACGATGAATATGGTCATGGCATACGCTGAAATAAAATTGGAAGGCACAGTAAACTTTGAAGAAAAAGCCGTTGAACAAGCAATGTATATCTTTGTTTAAATTAAAAAATTTAACAATCCATATACTCTATGATAAAACCATGAATTGCACGGAACAAAATATGATTTAGGCCACAAATGAACGTTAAATTTTAGTAAAATAGTGCTAACATGGTGTAGATCTCGGTAAAAAAACAAGTACCTGTATTGAATGATATGCATAATTCGCATTTAAACCTTAAGTTTCAATATGAAGTTTATAGTTCCAAACATATTTTTTCAACAAAACCACAGTGATAAGATCACATAAACTTAAATGAGCTTATATCACACATATTATAGCCAAATGGAAGAGAAATCTGAATATAAATCTGAAAATTCACTTCATAAATAAAGGACATGGACACTTTTTCACTTCGTCTATGACAAGGGACAAATTTCAGGAACATATGTTGAAAGAATATTTAGCAGCAATGCCCACTGCATTCCATAGAACTAAAATTATTGTTATATTATGATGAAAACCCAGAGAAATTAACATTTTTTTGCACTGCACTCTGTTTATTTGCCTATAAGTATGCGGTGCCCATCCATTCATTATAAAGGTTTCATAGTTTTATTACGTCAGTATACGGTGACGATGTATCTTAAAATCACTTAAATATAGTGCATTTGAAATCAACTATTTATTTACCATATTGTGTCTTTCTTTCAGGTGGTGGATTTTGGAAGTGCAGAACTCAAAATATCCCGATTTCTTGTACAGGTTAAAAACGTTAAGGACATTGCACTAGTTGACTTAGATGGCCCCCTGCTGTCTAGTAAAAAACATGCTATTCAACCTTTTGCAATGAACTACAGTTCGGGAAAACATGTACCAGTTAACATCAAAGTCTACCAAGGGAGTGTTACAGATCTGGATAAAAATATTGTTGGATTTGATGCAGTAACAATGGTGGAGATGTAGGTATCAGGGGTTGAGCGTGAAACTGTTGTATCTGCTTACCATTTCTATATAATATACAATAGTTTCGCGTTCAACCCTCGGCATATAAAATTCATTGTATTAAGACAACAAATGACATGGCATGTTTCCTAGGGAGCCTTTTTTATTGAAATTGACAGACCAGCTACATTTGATTGACAGCCGTGTATGACAATTCAGAAATTCAATATCTCATTGACTGCCAGATATGTCATATGACATGTAAAACAGGTACATGCAGAGATGGCTAAATCAATTGTCTGTACTGCCCAGCTTGTCCCAGACCATGTATTTACAAGCAAAATATTGCCAAAATTTACTATATAATTACTGAAAATCAGCCAACATCATTTGTAAAAAATACAAGTAAGGCAAAATAATATCTCGCCATCCATAATCCATGACATGTATTCTCAAAATGTATGTGTCATAGATTGTGCTGACTAGAAGTGGTTATAAGTCTAATAGATAATTAATTAATTATTAATTTCAATTGCTTGAAGAAGGAACTCATTCTCTTTATAGAATCGAACACTTGCAACCGGATGTCTTAGCCAGTGCGGTCAAGATGGTGTTTGGTAACCTTCAACCCCGTGTCGTTGTCATGACAACGCCAAATTCAGACTACAATGTTCTATTCCCAGGCTTCTCAGGGTTTCGCCATTGGGACCATAAGTTTGAATGGAATCAGCAGGAGTTTAAACATTGGTGAACATTGATTTTGACAGCTAATATTTTTGAAATGATGCCTATGGAGAAAAAGTGATTCATATTATATTATAGTATATCTGAGCATGAAACGTTTGGCGAGTTACTGGTATAGAATTATCCTGCATCGTGCATAATTACTCAACAATTGCTTTGCAGATGCGATAAGACTTTATTTTTCGTTCACTCTTGAAAAACTTGTTTGTGTTCGGCCATAAAATCTCAGCTGGGCTCGATAATGGGTCAGATCAGACCACAACACCAGATCAAGCCACAAACTTCAGAGTTATTGTCCCTTATTTGTGAGAAAAAAATGCAAAACATGTACTATTTTCAGGATAGTGACTTCATTGTTTACATAATCTTTATCGAACTTGCACTGTTTGTGTATGACCACAAGGTCTCTGTTGAAGTCAAATATGGACCAGACCAGAAATACCAGAGTTTTTGCCCCTTGCTTGTGTAAGGAAAATCCAGTTTTCCCAGTTTGTCTGCATATATAGATATCCCCTCATTTACAGGAGCCTAGCAGTGGTTGGCTGACATCTGCTGATATACCAGGAAATGTTTATCTTTTCTTCGCAAATTTTTGTCTGTTGTCCATTCGGCACTGGCTCGATGTTTGATGGTGCCCCTGTGACATTCATGTAGTGCTTGTCATGGTCCCAACTGTTTCGACTGGACAGGCATATGTATAGCACCTTTCGATTGCCAGGTGAACAACAGAAGTAGGCCAGACATGCATCTGTATTGAACCGGTCGATTGCCAGGTTAGCAACAAAAGTAGACCAGACGCATCAATATTTCGCCTGTTGATTGTCAGGTCAGCTACAGAAATAGGCCCAGCTGATTGTCAGGTCAGCTACAGAAATAGGCCCTGTTGATAGTCAGGTCAGCTACAGAAATACGCCAGACAGCCATCAATATTGCACCTGTTGATTGTCAGGTCAGCTACCGAAATAGGCCCTGTTGATTGTCAGGTCAGCTACAGAAATAGGCCCTGTTGATTGTCAGGTCAGCTACAGAAATAGGCCCTGTTGATTGTCAGGTCAGCTACAGAAATAGGCCCTGTTTATTGTCAGGTCAGCTACAGAAATAGGCCCTGTTGATTGTCAGGTCAGCTACAGAAATAGGCCCTGTTGATTGTCAGGTCAGCTACAGAAATAGGCCCTGTTGATTGTCAGGTCAGCTACAGAAATAGACCCTGTTGATTGTCAGGTCAGCTACAGAAATAGGCCCTGTTGATTGTCAGGTCAGCTACAGAAATAGGCCCTGTTGATTGTCAGGTCAGCTACAGAAATAGGCTGGACAGGCATCAATATTGTGCCTGTTGATTGTCAGGTCATGTCAGGTCATCTACAAAAATAGGCAAGACAGCCATTAATATTGCGCCTGTTGATTGTCAGGTCAGCTGCAGAAATAGGCCCTGTTGATTGTCAGGTCAGCTAGAGAAATTGGCCAGACAGCCATCAATATTGCGCCTGTTGATTGTCAGGTCAGCTACAGAAATAGGCCCTGTTGATTGTCAGGTCAGCTACAGAAATAGGCCGGACAGGCATCTGTTTTGTGCTGTTGATTGTCAGGTCAACAACAGAAGTAATCTGGCTGACATGGATAAATTTCAGATGTCAGATCTGATCTCTGTCATTGCCGGTACTCAGGTGAGCTCTTTGAGCCATCATGGCCTTTTTGTTTAATTATTTTATGAAATAATGAAACAATTATAACTAATAAATTTACGGTAAAGAAAAAAATGTTTCCATTAAATGGAATCTTAAAGTGTTTGTTACAAGTTTGAATTTTCCAGGTAAATAACGATTGAGAAGTCTTAAAGGCGTGAATAAAAAAAATAAAATAATAATTGGTTTAAATGTCATCAATACATCAAAATGTCCCTGTCAGTGATCGAATTTGGACAGGCATACACGCAAAATGCAAACAGAAAAAAAGAAAATCTGAGTAATTTTTATACATGCTTGCAATCTTTTGTGAGTGAAAAACGAAGGAATATAATACCTCAAATTTGGGAAATATCTGTGGTCAGTTGTAGAACTAGCTTGTGTTGTGATAAAGAAAAAGAAAGATATATTTAAAGTTAAAACACTGGTGCAGTCATATGTTGCGGTTATTTTTATTCATCATTCCACCTGAAATAAACATGTAGTATAACAAATCAGTTTTGTCATTTTGCAATTTGACACAAAAGTTACTCACAAAATGTTATAGAGTGTGTTTATTAGGCAATTTCTAAACCTGCCTGTATAAGTCTGCTTTACTTGGTACCTAAACATGTAAAATGAGTAATATTTTATTCTTTTTACAGGTGTGCCAATATTACTGGTAGCTATGGTTACCATGTCGAGCATGGAGGGGTAGGGGAACCTCCCCCGGACTCCGAGGACTTGGGCTTTTGTTCCCAGGCTGCCATCTTCGTGAGGGAGGGTGACTACGTGCCACCTCCAAGCACAGCAGTGACACAGAGCTATGTGCTGGTTAGTTTTCATTTTGGTTAGACACATGATTTCAGGGCTTAAAGGGACCTGTTCACAGATTGACGAATTAACAATTTTTCAACTTTTTGTTACCGATTTCAAAAATAAAAGTTCAGTGTATACAAGGGAGCAAAATAAATTACGGACCAAGAAATATACTGTCAAAACCGTTTCTTTTATGAGTATTCATCAGTTGAAATTGATAAAATTATAAATTGTTGTAACGCTAAACGATGGAATAATTTGGAGCGTTTCTGTTGTTTTCATTGAAACTGTTGACATCACGTGGAACACTAACATAAAGTAAATAATTCAGGGTGAAATACAGAAGTCGGAATGGCCGAGAGGTTAAGGCAATAGCCTCTTAATACACAGTTCCGGTGTTGGAACCCCGGTGGGACCAATTAAGAAAAAAAAAATCTAAATACTTTTCTTGTTACTATAAATGAGTTTTTAGTTCCAATGCTTAAATCTATCAAGTTAATACATTTAACAGCATACTTCAAACAAGAGGGCCACGATGGCCCTAGGTCGCTCACCTGATATCTATGTATGAAGTTTCATTAAAATATCTCAATACGTTCTTAAGTTATTGAGCGACAACTGTATTTCTATTTTTTAATAACAGTGACCTTGACCCAACCCACCCCATAAGCAACCCCAGTGAGGTCTCGATATAAGATGTGTATTAAGTTTCATTAAAATATCGCAATGTGTTCTCAAGTTATTGAGCGGAAACCGTTTTTCTATTTTCAGTAACGGTGACCTTGACCCCACCCACCCCATATGCAATCCCAAGAAATGTCTCGATATAAGGTACTTATGTATTAAGTTTCATCAAAATAGCTCAATGCATTCTCAAGATATTTAGCGGAAACCGTTTTTCTATTTTTAGTAACTGACCTTGACCCCTCACACCCCATATGCAATCCCATGCAAGGTGTCGATATAAGGTATCTATGTATTAAGTATCATTAAAATATCTCAATGTGTTCTAAAGTGATTGAGCGGAAACCGTTTTTCTATTTTTAGAAACAGTGACCTTGACCCCACCCATCCCATATGCAATGCCAATTGAGGTCTCGATATAATGTTTTAACCAAATATGAAACCTTTGGGCCTTGTGGTTTCAGAGAAGAATTTTAAAATAATTTTGCCACTTACGTCTATATAAACCATGTGAGCCCCGGGTTGTGGCCAGTTTTGACCCCATGGGCATCAGTTGAACAATCTTTGTAGAGGACCACTATACAACATTACATATCACATTAGAATATCTCAATGCGTTCTAAAGTTATTGAGCAGAAACCGTTTTTCTATTTTTAGTAACAGTGACCTTGACCCAACCCATCCCATATGCAATCCCAATCGAGGTCTCGATATAATTTTTTAACCAAATATGAAACCTCCGGCCCTTGTGCTTTCAGAGAATTTTAAAATCATTTTGCCATTTACGTCTATGTAAACCATGTGAGCCCCGGAGTGTGGCCAGTTTAGGACCCCATGGGCATCATTTGAACAATCTTTGTAGAGGACCACTATACGACATTACATACCAAATATGAAAACTCTGGGCCTTGCGGTTTCAGGAAAGAAGATTTTAAAAGTCATTTTGCTATATAAGTCTATATAAACATTGTGACCCCCGGGGTGTGGCCAGTTTTGACCCCAGGGGCATCATTTGAACAATCTTTATAGGACCACTATACAATGTTACATACCAAATATGAAACCTCTGGGCCTTGCGGTTTCAGAGGAGATTTTTAAAGTCATTTTGCTATTTAAGTCTATATGAACCAAGTGAGCCATGTGGTGTGGCCAGTTTTGACCCCAGGGGCATCATTTGAACAATCTTTGTAGAGGACTACTATACAATGTTAAATACCAAATATGAAACCTCTAGGCCTTGCAGTTTCAGAGGAGAAGATTTTTAAAGTTTTTTGCTATTTAAGTCTATATAAACCATGTGAGCCCCAGGTGTGGCCAGTTTTGACCCCAGGGGCATCATTTAAACAATCTTTGTAGAGGACCACTAAACAATGTTACATACCAAATATGAAACCTATGGACCTTGCAGTTTCAGAGGAGAAGGTTTTAAAAGTCATTTTGCTATTCAAGTCTATATAAACCATGTGACCCCCGCAGTGTGGCCGGTTTTGACCCCAGGGGCATCATTTGAACAAACTTTGTAGAGGACCACTATACAATGTTACATACCAAATATGAAACCTCTGGGTTTCAGAGGAGAAGATTTTTAGAGTCATTTTGCTATTTAAGTCTATATAAACCATGTGCCCCCGGGGTGTGGCCAGTTTTGACCCCAGTGGCATCATTTGAACAATCTTTGTAGAGGACCACTATATATTGTTACATACCAAATATGAAACCTCAAAGCCTTGCGGTTTCAGAGAAGATTTTTTAAGTCATTTTGCTATACAAGTCTATATAAACCATGTGACCCCCGGGGCATGACCAGTTTCGACCCCAGAGGCATCATTTGAACAATCTTTGTAGAGGACCACTAGAGGATGTCACATATCAAATATGAAAGCTCCAAGCCTTGTGGTTTCAGAGAACATTTTTAAAGTTTTCAGTTTTTGAATCTATTTTTAGCTCTGGTGACCTACATATACAGTGGACCGGAACGATTTGAACAGTTTGAAAGAGAATCACCCAAGGATCATTCCTAAGAAGTTTGGTGAAAATCTGCCCTGTGGTTTAGGAGGAGATGTTCTTTGCATGAAAAAGTTGACACACAACTGGACGACGGACAAAAGGCGATCCTCAAAGCTCACCATGAGCATGTTGTGCTCAGGTGAGCTAAAAATGCGAAAATCTGTGAACAAGTCCCTTTAACTGGATCATGTGGGGTAAAAAACTAGGTCACCTGGCCAAATCGAACAAAAAGCTTGTGAACACTCTAGAGGCCACATTTATAGGCCAATCAGCACGAAACTTGCTCAGAAGAGTTTAGTTCTGAGGGTGAGCGACCTAGGGCCTTGTGGCCCTCTTGTTTCAGCAAGACACATGGTTTAAGGGCTTTATCGGTACATTTCCAACATTTGTTCGTTTATCACAACAGTAAGGTCTTTATCTTTGCCAATACTCAGGTGAGCCCTTTAGGCCATCATGGCCCTCTTGTTACTTCGGTTCTTACTATAGAATTTTACATTGATGTTTTCTTTTGTGGTGGGTCCTGTAAAAGGTGCAATTCCCAATTCTAAAATCTGTTTGAAACAAAATCCTGAATACATAGAAAATGTGAATTTGATGTATGACTTGCTTGTAAAAAAAGCCATAAAAATACCAAGGTCAACAAACGCACAACTAGCTCAAGCAATTACTCATTTTAGTCATCATGTTCTTCCATTTAGCAAGATTTCGCGACACAAAAATTCCTAAATTCTTAGGGATACAGGACCCATTCACAAAGGTTTAAAAAAAAAAGCTGTATTACATATGTGTAAAATTGCAAGTCCAGTTGGCAGACCCTTGTACCCTTAACTTGGATACACTGTTTTATTTCTTCATATATTTGTCACTTAGCATATTATTATGTCTCCCCTACGTAGTGGGTAGGGAGACCTTCATTTTGTGCTGGAAAGATGCATGTATGTCTGTCTGGGTGGATGTTTTTCTGGACTGGTGAAAAAAAGTTTGTCTGTGCTTGTTCTCCGTAATCCTTGGTCGGATTTGACGAAACTTCACAGGATCAAAGCCTAGTTGTGCATAGTGTCAGCATATCGTCGTCGGATTTCAGGCGAAGTTATGGCCCTTTGAAGTTTTTCAACTAAGAGACCTTGTCTGCACTTTTTCTCCCTAACCCCTGGCCAGATTTGGATATAACTGCATAGGATTGATCAGTCTAGTTATGCATATCCTCGGCATGTCGTGGTCAGCAGGCTGTGGCTGCAGTTATGGCCCTTTGAAGTAGTTCACATAACAGACTTTGTCTGCGCTTTTGATCAGTACCAAGCGCAGTTGTGCATATCGTCAGCATGTCGTGGTTGGGGGATTTTGGGTGGAGTTATGACCCTTTGATTTTTTTCACCAAACAAACCTTGTCTGCGCTTGGAATTGGATGAAACTTCATAGGATTCATCATTACCAGTTCTAGTTGTGCATATTGTCAGAACGTCACGATCTGCAGATTTTGGGCGGAGTTATGGCCCTTTGAAGTTTCTTACATAACAGACTTTGACTGTGCTTGTTTTCCGCTTACTGTAATTCAACAAAACTTCTCAGGATTGATCAGTACCAAGTGTAGTTGTGCATATCTTTGGCACATCATGGTAGGTTATTTTGGACCGAGTTATGGCGGTACATGTGGGGAGACATATGTTTTTTTCTGTTTTTTTTTTCCTAAACTAGCTAAGCATTTGAATTGTTTATGTTACTTACCATTTCTTGAATATATATTTTTATCACAAATAATTAATTTATTGAGGCCAAAATGCAAAACAAAATTCAATACTAGGTTGCAATAAAAATAAAATCATACGTGGCGCGTCGTGGGAAAACCGGGCCTAATGCATGTGCGTAAAGTGTCGTCCCGGATTAGCCTGTGCAGTTTGCACAGGCTAATCCGGGACAGCACTTTCCGCTTAAAAGGTATTTTCTGTTTCAAGGAAGTCTCCTCTAAACATAAATTCACTGTAGTTGGAAAGTGCCGTCCTGGATGACACTTTATGCACATGCATTATATTGTTTTATTTTAGATTGCTGAAAGTTTTTACCCAGCAAAAATGGTCACAAGTCTACCTGTTGATGAACAGATTCTCATGGAGATTAGATATGTAATTCGACAGTACCAGACAGGTTTACGGCACATTAAAACCTGTGTGAGAGATGAGCACGGAGGGCACCCAGATACAGTGTGCGTGAAAGATAGTACTGCAGGGTACCAAAATGATGATAATCATTCCGATAACTCAGCTATACGTTGTAATGCAGGGAACCAAGATGATGACAGACATATAAATAGTTCAGTTACAGAATGTGAGGCCAGGAACCGAGATGATGAAAAGCATATTGGTGTTGATACTGGGTTAGTTAAAAGTAAATTAATGCATCCAGTTTCTAAGAAAGACACTTCTGTGAAGTCAGACGTTGAAAGCAACCCAAACAGAATTGAACAAACTAAGGCTTTTCCAATGGATTGTGCTGAGAACCAAACTAAGGGGATATATTGTGATACTGGTCTGTTTAACGATGATGCAAAAAACCATGACATGGGCAAACACGGTGACCTATGCATTTTACAACAGAACCGGTATTCTGGAACAAATAACTCTAATCAGTCTAGTGAATGTGAAAGTACAGGATCAGTAGATTGGAAACAAAATATGTGCAACTTTGATTCTTGTGCTGTTGACACTACCACGGTAAAACATAATGTGTGGGAGAATAACACGGAAAACATTTCTCAGATAGACACTGCTGTGAAGTTGGACACTGAAAATGAACGTACAAGATTGGCAGACAGGGAACGGAACTTGTGCAACTTTGATTCTTGTATAGACTGTCAACATGCCAGGTACCAGCTTTCATATGAGGAGTATTTGGTTCCCGTTTCGAGTTTGCTCCAGAACAAAACTATAGCCTATTTGTGGCACCAGAAAGATGACTTCAGGTGAGAGCTCTGTTCTTGTTTTATGGATGATAAGAGTGATAATTGTATCATGTTCTATGTTTTTTTGTCATTTATACCCCATCTTTCTTGACTCGATTTTCATTGGGTAATCAGATCCATTTGTGTCCAAAACCATTATATTTCTAAATTAAATATAGTTTAGTATTGACATAGGTCCAGTGACAAAATACACGTGTATTATACCAGCAATGTTTTCTTTTTTGTGTAACACTGGTACATTTGTGATTAACTACACCCTTTGTTCTCTGAAATTCAGTTGTTTTTTTCTAAGATACGATGCCAACTAAACTCAAAGTAACTTGAACAGAATGTACATGTATCCAGGAAATTTTAGGGGTTCACAGGACTCAGGTGGTTGATATTTAGGGGTCCTCTCAATTAAAGTGGGGGTCCCATTCATTTGTTTTGTCTGCATTCGTATCAACATTTTGAATGTTTTGTATCAGTAAGATAGAATGAAGGCATCATAAAATAATGTTTACAACTTTATAAATTACATGTATGAAATAATTAATTTTAACACTGAATTGTATCTACACATCATCCAATGAGATGCAAGTTTAAAAATAGGAGGGGTCCTGACTCACAATTTAGGGGTATTTGAAGCAGAAAATTGAGTCCGGTAAATCCCTGTGTATCATAAACTTTAATATTCAAGGGATTTTCTTCAAAACCATGGATTTCGGCTGACAGGAGATGACCTGCATGTGATTATGACATTGGACGATGAACAAGACGGTTTTGATGTTGGTGATGCTGAAAACGAGGTCAGCTATGCAGAAGATGTCCACAATGACAGAAACATTGTAGAATCACCAGCCGACAAGTTTTATTTGGAGACAGAGAGCTGGGATTAAAAATACACGAGGCATGTCACGGGAAACCCGGGCTTTATGCATGTGCGTAAAGTGTCGTCCCGAATTAGCCTGTTCAGTCTGCACAAGCTAATCCAGAAGACACTTTCTGCTTTTATGATATATATTGTGCAGTGATTTTTTTACAATTTCACAGCCATGAGTCCTAGGACTCACTGGACTAAAAATCTATGAGTCCCAAAGTTAAATGTGTGAGTTCAAAAATTTTCATTTATTTAAATGGGAATGTAAGCAGTCAATTAATAAGATGAGTAGGCAATAATGCAAGTAACTCTTTATTGTATATAATAACACAAGTAATGTGTTTTTTGAGAAGCATGTCTAGCTAGAGTAAGCAGAATGTTGAAAATTTGTGCAGTGTGCATTTTTACCATACCATTGCACCTTTTAGCGACCGTACACAAAGTGCAGTACATGTCGTTAAATTTTGGTGTATCATTGTATATGCTCACCAACTAAACATTTTCTCCCAATCTTTGTTTTATTAACATTTTTTTTTTGGACTATTTTTGGTAGAACCTGACCAGAATTAACTTCAGGAGTATTGCGTTTAGTCATGTGTCATTTTTCTTTTTCGACCCATGTTGCAGACGAACTTTAAAAAAAACTTTCCCAAATAATGAAATATTAATATTTCACGTCACACCATTACGTTTAGAAACATCACGACTATTGCCAGTGGGGTTATTCGCAATTCAATTATCCAATGAGAATGGTCATAATAAAAATAGACGGAACGGTGCGATGGTAAATTTTACCCTTTTTTATGACAGTACTCGTACACAAAATGCTTCGAAACTGCTGGACAGGACTCGCCATTTACAAGATGCATGCATCCCGTGAACGCACATAAACAGAAACTTTGCATCTACGGCAATATTACTGCGTCCTGGACGCAGAACGCAGAGGTAAAAAAAAACCACTGATTGTGTCAAGGAAATCTTTTCTAAACATAAATCCAGTCTAGGCGGAAAGTATCGCCGCGGATTAGCTTTGGTCGACAGTTTATGCACATCCATTAAGCCCAGGTTTCACACGACAAGCCGCAGATGTGTTATGAATACTTTAATAATGTGTATTCATTTTGTTGCAGTACTAGTACTTTGTTTTTAAATAAGCAATTTTGACAGGATGTTAAAGTTCTTTTTGTTGCATCATGCTTATTCTTAGAAAGAATTGTGAAAAGAGTATCTTTTTTGGCTGTTTATTTTATTTTAATCAACACTAATTTTTGTTTGTAAAACATTTTTTTTTTTTTCTGTTCTAAACACAGTATCATACATAAAATGCTGAATTAAAATGCTTCTTTTTATACTCTTCTTTGACATTCACTTGTCCGTACGGGCACTGAAAATAGAAAGCAAAAAAATGTTACAACATGACTAATAAGTAACAGCCATAATTCACAACAGACCATGCGCTAGTAATTTAAATATTTTGCACTAAAATGCCGTATAATGCTACAACGTACAAGTGCTTTTTTTTCACCTTTGGGGGAAAGGTGGTGGGGCCATTCAATGGGGAATTTTACGCCAAAGGGGATTGTTTTTTCAGACAAGCATTATTACATGGTTATATTCTACTTTGTTATAAAACATTAATGAATTGTTTTGCTACAAACAATAACTTAAACTAACTTGGTTTGATGAAAAATTGCTGGTATTGTTTACTAAAATTAATATATCTTAGGCAATTTTCGTCCGATTTTGGTAAATTATTTTTCAAAATAAAGCTTACAGTCTCAGGGGAATTGTTAGGTAAATATAGGGGGGAAATGTATACTTTTAAAGCAGGTGAATGGGACTGAATTCCGGCCCCATATTGGCTCTAAAAAAAACACTGATGTATTAATGGCCCATTATGTTATTACAATGTCTACTAAATTTAAAGGAACTAGTTTTAAACTTTCAGTCATGCTGTTTTTAGAACAAGAAAACAAATAAGCAAATTTAATTGATTTACTTTATTAGTAAACATAAGTAAAACATGTATACATAGGTATCATCTAATATAGAGAGAATAGGTGGTGATGTAGAACATCCGCATAGATGCTTTTAGACATTTTAGTGATGTGTTTCTGTTTTCAGTGGATAAATGAGAGAATATCTCAAAACTATTAAAATACAAATTGTTCCACAAGGATGTTAAAGGGGCAGTTTCACAATTTTGGGCTGTGAGAAATAATTTTCTTCAACTGACTTTCGTATTCTATACATTTATTGTTAATATTTCAAGGTTTTGAAAGCATATTGCTTGTGCAATGTTAAACGTTTTACAAATATCTGTTATTTTTTCGAGAAATATTTGCTACCTAGTATACAATAGCCTTGGGATTTTTTACCTTAACAGGCATAATAAATATCAAAATAATTATGCATGATAACCAAAACAGCATAACAGACAAACAGTTTTGATACATTTCACAAATTTCTATTTTAAAATTTTATTTTTCGAGAAATATTTTTTCAACCCCAACTTGTGAAACTGTCCATTTAATATAAAATATTTTTATTTTTGTAACAACATTAACTTGTACTAGTCATTTTCAAACATATTGATCAGCCAGATCAAACTACGTTATGTTTGATATATTAGTTTTAGTTGTTTAACTTGTTTTGTATTATATAAAATAATAAAAGCCATATTTTAGAGTGCTCAGAAGAATTTTCTTTTCATGTTGTTTATAGACTTAAAAACTACAATTTTATTTTATTTTGGATTATTATTTGATATTTTTGATTATTTGATATTTTTATTACAAATGATGTTATTGTAATGACCAGAGGATGTCACTCACAGGTTAATAAATAAATATCAAATGCCAAGTCTGTGTTTGTGAATTAACTGTTAAGCAATAGCTGCAATAATCCACACATAGTATTCTTTCAACAATACAACAGAAGCCCACATCACCAGTTTATAAGACCAGTATTTATAGCACCAATCGATAAATATCCTGGGCCCGTATTCACCAACCCATTCTTAGACATAAGACTTAAGAATATCCCTGAAACTGTTTCATTCCAAGAAAACTGTTAAATTTGATTCTTATTTGGTATTCACATATGGAAAGCTGTTAATTTGAATCTGACTTGGTATTCACATACATAAAGCTGTTAATTTGAATCTTATTTGGTATTCACATACGGAAAGCTGTTAATTTGAATCTGAATTGGTATTCACATACAGAAAGCTGTTAATTTGAATCTGACTTGGTATTCACATACGTAAAGCTGTTAATTTGAATCTCATTTGGTATTCACATACGGAAAGCTGTTAATTTGAATCTGACTTGGTATTCACATACGGAAAGCTGTTAATTTGAATCTCATTTAGTATTCACATACTGAAAGCTGTTAATTTGAATCTGACTTGGTATTCACGTATGGAAAGCTGTTAATTTGAATCTGACTTTGTATACACGTATGGAAAGCTGTTAATTTGAATCTGACTTTGTATTCACATATGAAAAGCTGTTAATTTGAATCTGACTTGATGTTCACATACGGAAAGCTGTTAATTTGAATCTGACTTGATGTTCACATACGGAAAGCTGTTAATTTGAATCTTAAACTTGGTATTTACATAATTATGCAAAGTTAAGCATTCATTATTCAGAAAGATTTATTAATGACATAAGCAACATTGTTACCCGGCATATTTGCAATAGCACAATGATTTTTTCTTGAGTCAAAGTCTATTCTTTATTGCAAGTCTATTCTTTATTCCAAGTCTATTCTTTATTCTTAAGTCTAAGAATGGGTTGGTGAATACAGGCCCAGGTTTTTGCCACTATCAGTTAAACTCCTCCCTAGATATTGTTAAAGGATTAATATCAATTCATTGATAATCACAAACACTTAACAAGCTTTACAATGTGCTTTTTTGTGTCAAATAGGATAGCAGTTAAACACTGGGATATTTAAGTACATTGATTAGATAAACAACTGGATTAATTTGCATATGACTGACACTTGTAAAAACGTCAATTGCCTGCCTGCTGCAGTAAAACGTCAATTCGCCTTCACAGATCATCATAAATGTACACTGTATGGGAACTATAACTTTAGAAGCATCTTACAGTTTCGTTCTCTTGGTTAGCCTCCTTAAATTATAAATACCAGATAGATGGACGGACGAACAGAAAGAATGATGGATACATTTAGCAGGCAAATGCATTTGACACACGGTCAAACTGAAGGGCAGTTGAATAAGAATTTAGACGGGGGGACAAAGCATTGACAAGTCACATTATGGTATATGTAACTGTAAAAAACGTTCAAGTTATAAGTCACAAGGATACAAGATACAGTGTTTTTCCGCTACAAGATTTAACCACCTATCAATATTTTCCACCCAAGGGGGGGGGGGGAAACGGCAGGCATATATGGGAATTTAGACTGAAAGCGATTCCCGACAGGCGGGAATTTGACACACCAAACGATTCCGGGTCCTTGGAAATAGACTGGTCAGATTTTAGATCCCAGTAATATTGACCCCATGGGTCATTTGATACAACAAGCATTTTCCATTGTGTGGGGATTTAGACAAACATGCTTGGTTCTAAGGTGAGGAATTAGACCCCAAAATCACAAGGATATCAGTAAAATTGATGGATGCTCCCCAACACGCTTTGTCAAGCTATAGAAATGAAATGAGAAGGGCAGAGATAGTAAAATGTCTAAAAATCACTAGAACTGCAGGACCAAATCTCACACCAAACTCTATGTGAGCATACCACACATATATCATTTGAACATGCAGATGAAGCAACAATGTAAAAATAAAATAAAATCTAAATAAAATAAATAAAAGTGATTGGCATCATTACTGTAATATGGTCCTTGTTATTTAACTTTCAATCAAGTATCATTGAATTTCATACAGCAGTTCCAGAGAAATAGACATGACACAATTGAAATGTTCAAATTCCCATAACTTCAATTATTGAAGCTGACCGTCCTGGTAATATGCATACCTCCTTTTGGCCTTGAAGTTTCCCGTTAAGTTTTATCTAAACCTGACAAGTAGTTGCTGAGAAATAGCTCGGACAAGAATTGTGCACTATAAACTAATTTCTGACATTTTCAAGGTCCCATAACTCCAAAAAAATCATAGAAGCAGAACGTCCTGGTAATATGCACACCTCCGCTTGGCAATGAAGCTTCCCATAGAGTTTTATTGACATTCGGCCAGTAGTTGTTGAGAAATAGCCCGGACAAGAAGTGTGCACTATAATACTAATTCCAGAAATGTTCATTATTCCGAGAAAAATCATTGAAGTAGAACATCCTGGTAATATTCACACCTCCTCTTAGTAATGAACCTTCCCATACAGTTTCGTTGACTTCAAGCCAATAGTTGCTGAGAAATAGCTCGGACAAGAAAGTCAAAAATTGTGCACTATAATACTAATTTCAGAAATCTTCAAAGTCCCATAACTCAGAAAAAAATCATTGAAGCAGAACGTCCTGGTAATATGCACACCTCCCTATTGGTAATGAAACTTCCCATAAAGTTTCGTTGAATTCCGGCAAATAGTTGATGAGAAATGTGGGACAGAAGGAGGGACAGACAGACGAACCGGATGGAAGGGCGGACAAAGTGGCGACTATATGTTCCCCCTCAATTTTTCGGGGAGCATAAAAATGAGTCAAATTCCCCTGGGTCAGCCTGCCACTTTTCACCTGGGGGAAAATATTGATAGGTACATTATATAAAGCAACTGTAAATAGACTACTGCATTTATAGTTCAATTTCAAAGGATGCTTACATGTCTACATGCATTGCCGCAGCATTCCCCTCTTTGTAAATGAGCCAGTCGAGTCATGACAGAGTATCCGGTCTGCGGGTCCACATACATCAGCTCACCCTTCTGAAGAAGGGAAACATACATGTGCACATATAATGACATAATAACATCAAAGATAACTTACTTGTATGATGCAGAGAGATTGAGAGCAAAATAGCAAGGTGCTGCACCCTGCTCCTTTTAAGCTGGACTATTCAAAAAAAAAAGATTAGCTTTCATACTTTCCCCGGCATCTGTGTCAGAGTCTGTACTCTTTTTAAAGTTGTTTTTTTTAAGGCCCAGTTTTATAATTTACCCTAACAACATGCGAGACAACTGGCCTAATACTTGAAAATATGTATCTTCTTCTCATTTGCAGTAATATTTTTCATTAAACATTATTTATCTTAGAACATAACCCAGTAAATATTCATACAAGCTGAAGTAATACTAGGAAAAACTGTGATGTTTATCTTACAGTTTCTGGATTAAAATATTTATTTCATTTTCATGTTTTTATAATTAGAATCGGTTTTGGTTTGTGTTTTGGTGAGTTGTTAAATTGCACATCTTAGGAATGATATTTGATTTACCTTTACAGCATTTCTGTGTCTGTCGTGGATTTTATGTTCAAGGGCAGATAACCTTTGATAATCAACCATGGCCTCCCAAGTCTCTAGGTGGTCTGTCTGGGTTGTTTCCCTTTTCTCACTAAATGATCTAACTTTTAGACTAGAGACACTGTCCTGTTCTAAGCCTAAGTTTAAAGTCCTATTTGCATGCAAGCTATATTCGTTAGAATGTTTCAAGTTTGGTCCATATTGAAGAAAAGAGTTCTGACTGTGATGAAAGACTTGTTTGTGTTTGACTTTGACTAAACACTGAGAGTATTGTTTCATATCACCCGTTGCTTTTGAGCAATTTCTCCGAGTTAAAAATTGCAGACATGTTGTCCAACATTGAAAACGCATAGTGTAAACCTCCGCTGCAGGTTTCAGATTTCAATCTGCAAAAAAAAAAAAACTGGTGAAGTAACACAAAATGGGTAAATACAAACATGCCATATGTCCCGGTCTCGCCGGGATTGACCCGCTTTCGCAAGGTTTGTCCCCCCATCCCGCTCAGATGCATTTTGTACTGGTCAAACTCAAAAACCGATGTTAGTGTGCTTTCTTGAGCCTACAATAAACTACACATCGTTACTCTCTTAATTGGTCACCAATAAAATTATCGATACAGTGTAACTGCTTGTCATTATAAAGGAAATGTTTATGGTGACAAAAGTCCGAGTAACAATATGTACTGCCCATCATACCGATACCCAATGTTATTGTTTTGGGCTACGAAAGTTTTATTACAAAAGTAAGATTTCACAGTTTTTTGCGCTACAAAATTTTTATATCACGGTCAATACGCCCACGCTTTCTATGCGGATGACGTGACGTACATATCGGCATAATTTTTCCTGCTCTAGCAGAACACAGAGTTTACATGCAATGCATGTGCATCTTAACTGTAAATAGAATTTGTGTTTACGTCGCGAGAACAGTAAAATTCAGATAGGCATATTGGATACGCATTTTCATATATGATGTTATAATTACTATATAGTTGAAAATATTTAATGTTACACATTATGGACAACAATGAAAATATCGTTGTGAGTAAATTACGTTAACTTTGTTTTATGTCGTGAAAATAGGCTAGTGTAAACATAGGTGTTCCCCCTTAAAAAATTATGGCAGGCATGGTAAATAAGTTAGGGAAAGATCAGGCCTTTCTGAAGACAATCATTGCCCATATAAAAGTATCTCAACGTCTGTCCAGGGCATTACAAGTATTGATACGTTACAGATCTAAATAAATTAATTTATGCAAATATTATAAATATTTTGTATATTTGTATATACTGACATGTAATAAATAATTTATAAACCCTGCCAAGAAACGTTAGTAGCTGAATACATCCTTAAAATGAAGTTTACAATGAAGGTTACAAAACACCCAGTCGCGAAAATGCATTATAATTGATATATACATAACAAAAGACCATACTAGACGAAATATCTTGCCAAACATTGTTTAAATTGTATATCCCAGTTCCAAAATTGATGTAATACACATTGACATGTAATATTAAATTAAATATATACGTGTTTCACCTTATTTTGAAGAAACATCAAAGTTACCGGAAGTTTACATGTCTAATAACCTTTGACCTTGACTGGTTTCCAGATTTTCATTTTTTGTCCAATATGTCTGCTTAGCGGAAATAACTCTAACAATTGGTAGCAGTCAAAAATGGATATCTGAGGACACTTCCCACTTGTTGCACTTGACTCATGTTCTGTACACAGTCCTTTGTTCTGGAATTTATACAGCATTTGTGATGCTACTTTCATAAAAGACACTAACATGTCGAGGATAAGGTGAGAATTTTAACTTCCTGTTCATTGATGAAATCTTGATTAAATTCAACTGTCAATTCATCATTTCATGACTAAAACCATCAACTGTGAAATGAAATGTCATTGATTAACCATTCAGTATTTTTCAGTACTTTGAATGGTGGCAGATTCGTTCTGGCCACATGTTGATTTTCTTGTTCTGGCGTGTTGGCACGTTTGCTTGTTCCAACCCCGTCAACATGCAGAATGACAAAATAAGAGTGCCAACACCACAATTTCAAACGCGCCAATACTATAACACGAAACACGACACTTACATTCGTCGTTCTGGCTACCTTCAAATGTTATGCTGCCGCGTTAACTTTGGCGTTGTGGCATTTTGGCGGGGTTTGAAGAATTCAGCAAACTCGCCAACACCCCAAAACAACAAATCGCGCCAATAAAACAGAAACGAAGTTTGGCGTTCTGGCTTGTTTGCGGCATCTCCAACATGCACACACACTTGAACAACGTTGACAAAAAAAGCGTGGCACTAACACGCCAGAACGCCAACTGTCGATTCTGTGATGATTTGTCATTCTGGCTGTGTTGGCGCATTTGCTTGATCCAACCCCGCCAGAACGTCAAATAACAACCTCTAAGCATACACAGCATAACAGATATTATACTCCCCGCTTCAGGGTTGGACTTTTCAATTCGCGTAATTATTTGGCAAAAACACTCACAGTATTACAGAGTGGTAGCTGATGCTCGCCACAAGTCACTCCGAAAGACAGGTCTCCTATACATCTGCTCACCTCTGACTTTAACTCCCAAACTCAGCAAATAGCAAAATATGTTTATTACACTTGAGCCTTACTGTACTGGACTGTAAACTAAGGATCACACAGATTGATAAATTGACAATTTTGTGTCGTTCATGAGAAGTCATGAATTGAAATGGATAAAGTTATAAAGCGTTTGTAATGCTTTTCATCAGTATTTTGACAAACTTGTGTATCACATACATACATTAAAAATTCACTACCAGATTTTAAGTCTGAATGGCCTAGTGGTTAGCGTAGGGAAAGATATAGGATCTAAAAAGGTACAGGGTGCTGCTAAAAAGGAGCAGGGTGGGGGGGGGGGGGGGCAGAACTGGACCAGTTTGTTGACATTTTCTAATAAGCTAAATCCAGGGATTTCATGAGTCTAATGCTTCTGATTTAGGTTTAAAAGCATAGTCTTTTCAGTTGAAGTTGAATATTTGCAAAATTTGTTGAATTGTACAAGATATTCAACATGTATGTGTTGACAAGCACAGAGAGGCAGCATTGGGGAACCAAAATGGAGCAGGCTGCAGCACCCTGCTATTTCGCTCTGGATCTTTCCCTACAAGCGCGACAGGCTTGATACCAGCATCGTAGGTTAGAGTCCTGGCAAAGGCTAATCTTATGATTTATTTTTTTCTTTATTTAATATTTGTTTTTGATAAGTCCAACTGCTTTAGCTTTCTAAGTTCAGTCATTAAATGACCTTTTTTTTAAAAAACACGAAAATCTGTTAACAAGTCCCTTTAATATTAAAACACCCAAAATAGTGTAGAGATGTTATTTTTCACTTATGCATATCCATAACTTCTAAATAAGCAAGTTATTATTAATAAGTATATAATTATATAATTACTCCATGATATTTTGCGCAGTACACGGGTCTGCTTTGCATTGACTTGTCTCTCAGACTCAATCGCCCAAATGTGACCAGGGCTTTTTTTGTGGCTACTTTTATAGCCATTATTTGGTCATATGCCCAATGGCAAAAACTATCTTTTTTTCCCCAAATCCAGTCCCAAAATTCCCAATTGATGCTTTGACTTTTCAGATGTTTGGATATAAGAGGTGTTCAGTGTAGAAATAAAGACTGTTGAAGTTGTAATAACTGTTTTACTGATTTGTTTTTGTTCAGAACATTCTATTTTATGTAGTTTATCTTTAATTATTCAAATTTTATTAATAAAGAAGATATAATTTTTCCCAGTTTTAGGCTAATTGATGCTAAAATTTCCAATTTCATGTGAATAGGTCACCATCAACATAATAGTGTAAAAAATCCCCGGTCACCTGACCACATGAGGTAGTACTGTTATCATCTTCAGGAATATCAATAGATGCAGAATCCTGCTTTTTGATGCAAGCAAATTGCAATTTACTAGTTTTTTTTACTCGAGCAAATTATATTCCTTGCATCATTTTAAAGGCACTTGTCTTCCATTGGCCAACTTCAAAAGCACTAGAAATTTTTTTTTGTATTCAAATGGTGTTTTTGTGTTATTAAAACAAATTGCAATTTGCAGAGCATTTAACTATCATGCAGAAACAAAATTCCTGTGTCAGTATTTTGACCCCAGAAATTTTCATTTACCAGTAAGACCCCTGGAAATTTCGATCCACGGGTCATTTCACTCAGGTTTTCACAGTCTACTGAAATCCCTGATTTTGGTGGAGGAAATAAATTATAATACTAAGACTGGGAACATTTTTTACAGGGAGAATCCAGAGAAGTTGTTTGAAGTATTTATTGAGGTCGGGAAACCAACAGCTGAGAGATCAGGTAATACTGGGTCTTTTTGAAACAAAGTTTTTGAACTTTTTGCTATAATAATGGGAATGAAGTCATTTAAAACTATTATGCAGGGCATGCCCTATTGTGGAATGTTTAGAAGTCCTGTTGGATATTGGAAGTCCCAAGCATTTCATGAAGTATACAATTCAAGCTTTGTTTTTGGTCAGTTCTTGTTCATTATATGTAATTATAAAAGCCAATTCATTTAGTAAAATGGGTATTAAGATAAAAACATGTTTTGTCTGACTTTTTCATCCTTCCACGGGACTTCCATGGCTGCAATTTTTAAAGTCCTGTGACAAAAAACTTGCAGTTAAAACTCCCAGATTTCCCTTAATGCAAGCCCTGTATTATGGAATCTACACAAAAGTTGAGAAATATGTGTTGTCTGTACATGTACACACAGTTTGCCACATTTTCTTTTCTACAAAAAATCATACTAGTAACCTGTGGACCCATATTTATTGACTATTCTTAAAAAACTTCTTAGGGATTTTTCTACACAGCTTAAATGTTATAAATGTTCATCTACTTAGAAAAGGCATTCCAAATCATTATTAGAACTTCTATGTACACATTGATTTTCAAAATATATAAAAAATATTTGCATAACATGTTTATTGATAATTTGCCTTTGTACCGAAATAAAAAAAGCATTTGTACCGAAATAAAAAAAGCCCAAAACCTTGCTAAAATACTCAAATGTATATATTTTTTATTTCTTCGTTTTCAGAGCCGTTTATTCTTCAGAAGTATCCACTGGATTACAGTGATGAGGTTTGCTAGAACATGTTAGCTTTGAATAGGCTTAGACTTTTGAATTGCAAAAGCATCCTATGTGTTTGTTTTTTTTTAGGGCCAATTTAGGGCCGAAATTCGGCCCCATTCCCCTGCTTAATTAGTATATATTTTTTCCCTATATTTACCTTAAAATTCACCTCGGAATGTAAGCTATATTTTGAAAAAAAATTGACCAAATTCGGACAAAAATTGACTAAGATAGAGGAATTTTTGTAATCAATCCGCACATTTTTTTTTATCAAACCAAGTTTTGCATAATCTAAGTTATCATTTGTACCAAAACAACTGATTAATGTTTTATAACAAAGTATAATGTATAATGCTTTTCTACAAAAACAATTCCCCCTTTGCCGTAAAATTCCCCGTCTGAAGGGCCCTGCCACCTTTCCCCCAAAGGTGAAAAAAAAACACTGTATGTTGTTAACACATTGAAGTCTTTGAATTAAGATTTTGGAGTCACTTGATTAAGGAAATTCAGTTGTGTCTGAAGTCCTTCAGTTGACTTAAAAAGTTATATAAGTGTTGTGATTGAAATCAAACTTTTTGTCACGTGGCTTCTCCTGGATAAAAAATTATTTGGCCAAATTGACCATACTTAGTTGAAAGCATCGTTATTTTGACTATTTTATAAGGTTTTATGAAGAAAAAAAACAAGAAAATTTCATTGTTTGACCGAGTGTCATGTAAAAACATTCATATTACGTATTTGTTGGAGATTGACCTGAGTTACTAAGGTATGGTTATGAATCCAATAGCAATCCATCAAAAGATAATTATGTAAAATGTTTATTTTCATGCTGTGAGTTTCTGTATTTACAGGAAGTGTTAAAGTCTGTACCTAAGTTTGCGTTTCCATGTGACACCGAAAGGTATACGTAAGTTATCACCCCGGTGTATGGGGTTTTGCTGCTTCTAGCTAGATATACGCAGTTCACATCGGTCTACTTGTGAGTGGCCTTAACATATGAGGCGCGTCTTGTGAAAACCGGTCTTAATGCATGTGCGTAAATTGTCGTCCCGGATGAGCCTGTGCAGTCCGCACATGCTAATCCAGGACGGCATTTTCCGCCGACAGAGGATTTATGTTTAGAAGAGACTTCCTTGAAACAGAAAATACCATAAAAGCGGAAAGTGCCGTCCTGGATTAGCCTGTGCGGACTGCACAGGCTAATCTGGGACGACACTTTACGCAAATGCATTAAGACTGGTTTTCTCACGGCGCGCCACATATTTTTTTGTGATAATGATTTAGTCAAAGTGAAATAGAAAATAAAATGAATGACAATAATTTTTGTACGGGAGGGTTTTTAAATATGATTAGTTATATTAGTTTAAACCTATTTATTTTAGCTCGATTGCATCGAAAGCCTTAGGCTTATAGAGACACTCTCGAGTCCGTTTCCTGGGTAGAACCAGTACTTGGTGTCTTTGGGGGAGATCTTGAGAACGCTCCCAGAGTAGTTATCGAACCCTGGACCTCCCGATCGCTAGGCTGACACCATATCTTCAAGTTCTTTTAGCCAAACTTTATCATGGTTTAGTCAGTTGTGGTATTACAATGTTGTTTCATTTTAAAAGTGTTTGCAAAATTCAAACCCATTTGCAGTATGTTAAATTATAATACTATAAATAATTTCACAATGTGGGTAATTAAATGATAATGGAATTTTCCTCAGAAGCAGACCTGTGGAACTGTCCTACTTTATTTGTAAGCATGTTTTAACAGCATGATTGCTGCTTCTGTAAGAACTGTACAAACAATATTTCACTGATGTGTACAACAATAAATTGTAGCAACAGCTGAATGCTGTATCACTTTGATTACAATAGAAACTTCTATTTACCATTTAAAATACATATTATATTATATAATCTTATTATTATTATATGGATTTTCCATGTGTGCTGTTTACAATTATTCTGCATACACTATTATATTTCTGCTGTGAAAATACTTTTCTATAAGTTTTAGAAAAGTCTTGAAAGGCAATGTCTACAAGCCAGAATAGATATATTTCCTGCAAGCCATTTTTCTAAGTTCTTCACACGTATGTCAAGCATATTGCTTTACAAAATCAATTTGTAGCAATGTCAGAAGCTCTGTTATTTCGTGACACCTTTACATGACAGTATGCTATAAGGTTATCATTTAATAAGCTTCAGTCAGTATGTTGAATCTTATTTCAAGTTAAAGCCATTCCTTGGTCATGTAAATGTCACAGCATTGGACTGATTATTCATCAAGTAAGCCATTACTCTATCTCACTATAATCAAACCCTAACATTGTTAGGATCGGAAGACATCGTATAACGGGTCACGTTCAATTGACCTTCGGAACAATAAAATATGAGCCCTGCTGCACCCAATGAAATTGCCTTTTGCACAGCAATGTTTGGACACTGTTTTTGAAAAGTGATGCATTTCCAGCTGATCCTTGGAAATAAATCATTTACAGTTAATTTTAACGGGGATAACAATGGATACAGTGGTACCTTAGGCGAGTAAACATCCAAAGTTGACGTTAATTTCGTGCATAGTATCTGTGGTTTATATATGAAGTTATACCACACCATTTTGAAGGCAATAGTTTGATTGGCTCCTGAAAAGGTCATCCATCATGTGAAGTTATCAGATCTAGTCAGCAGATAATATAGTAGCGTCGGACTGGAAATGATTTTAATGAGATTGGCAATTACCGTGCAGACAGACAATATCATTGCAGAATGTGTTGCACCATTGGAAGACCAGCAGTTTTCTTATTGTTTGCTTTGAACAAAATGTCAGTTCCTTGATTTAATTGTATTGTGATCAATCTGTGTCCGGCGTGGGGCGTCAACATTTACTTCAAACAACTTCTCCTCTGAAACCACTGAGCTGATTTTAACCAAACTTGGCAGGAATGTTCATGGGATGGTCCTTTAACAAATTCCTTCGATTCATTAAAATATATTGAAAACTCACTGGAAAAATGCAAAAATCTGGCTATATTGAAAACTTTGAAAATTTTCTTGTCTGAAACCACTGGCTGGATTTCAAAATAATTTCACAGAAATGTTCCTTGAGTTACTTTCTTCCAAATTCCTTTAATCATTTTGATTCATGAAAAAACATGGCCATGTGAGGGCCCTCAACAATGTTGGTTGTTACGAAGTACAGTAGGGCATAGTTTTATCAATACAACAATAACATTTAAATCAAAATGGCTTCCTTTTGTTCGGTTTTGTCTTCAAATTCATTGTTTAAAATACTGGATACGTACCTGAAAAAGATAATACAAATATTTTGTATCATTATAAACTTTGGCCCATCTATTTTTAATTGTAAATAGAATATAATTATGTCAACAGTTGTATTTACATTACCGGGAAGCAATATGTCGTAAGTTACACAATGCAGTGGAAAATTCCTCTTACATCATTACAGTAGTGTATAATGCGCATCAAATTTTTGAAACTGATTTTGGGGGCAAAAAACTGCGCGTTATACACAGCGTTTTACGGTAGTTTTCACAGAAATGTTCCTTGGATGACCTTCGACCAAATTCCTTCAGATCACTTCTGTGTCTGGACACATACTTATTCATGTTGTTATTCATTGCCAATTAGTGTTAATGATTGATGTGGCGAGAGTATTTGCGCCATGACGGTGGCAGTTCTAGCTAAACTCAGGTGAGCGACCCAGGGCCATCTTGGCCCACTTGTTTGTTACAGTGCTTGAAATCGCATTTTCATTGGTATATAATGAGTCAAACAATCTTTCAGATAAACAAATTACATGCAATCAAATGAACATTTTTTTCAAGAAATGGCAGACGTCGCTTTAATAGTGCTATATTTGGATGAGTGAATACAGTTAGAAGGTCATACATTGTATGCTTCTGACATTAGTTGCACATAGAGATTGCTGTGTACCATAGTTTGCTGTATGGGGCTGTGGTCATTTTAGCTTTTAGCAATTATTATTACTAACCAGTTTTGAGGGAGGGGAGAACCTGTTGTATACCTACATACATTTTCAACTTTCAGTTTCGGAATTTTTCTTTTACATAGAGAAAGACAGATTATTCTCATAAGTGATTTACTTGAACAAAATCATTAAACTAGAAAACTATTGTCCCATTCCCATTATCTAACTTATTGAAATTATACAATGTATCAGAGTTGCAAAAAAAGCACTTACATTCTTATGGATTTGATTTGTCAGATTTCTTTCTAGTATTTTAATATTATTTATAAAAAAAAAAGGGTGCTTGATTTAGAATGACATTTCAAAAATGACGAAACATTTTGCACTTCCATTCATATTTTTGCACGATTCTTTAGAATCTTTATATAAATTTTTAACACAAATTACCATTTGATAGGCGTTTAACAAATACACAGACACAGCATTCCGCTGACTTCATTATTTTGAGCCCAGAAATTTTCATTTTGACGCCACTTGCAATTTCAAGCCAGGGCCATTTGACTCAATTGGTTTTGAAAATCTTAGGAAACCGTGGTTGAGATTTTGCAAACATGTTTAACAATCTATAAAATAAAACTATTATTTACAAACAGTTTACTTGGAGAATGTTTTTGTATTCATCTTGTATGATAAACCAAATGCTTCCTGATGTAGGTTACATACCACTTTAAACATATACATGTACTAAAGAACTTTTTCTATTCAAAGTTGAGTGTTTTAATTGTACATTCTGAAATTAGCCACTTTTGCCGTGTATGTGGCTTTAAAAATAATTATTTGATTGTGCATTGCTTTTGCTAACATTAAATTGCCCTATTATTTGCATATTCAGGCATTTTGCTTAAAATTTCTTGCATTATTATAAAAAATATAGAAAGCTTTATTTTAGTTCCGACACGGCAATGTGGGTTAGTCAATCAATGCCTTTCTGTTTTCCACCGCATTTGGCTTCATATTTCTTGTGTATATCAAAAGAAAAATAGTGTTCAATGAATGTTAGTAATGTTCAATTTGCTAATATTATCAGTGGCCCGAAATTAGCGCAAGCGCAATAAGCCCTCGCTCTGGTAAATTTTGAACGGGTCTTGCTGAGATTCTTAGTAGAGGTGGGCTTGCAATATTTTCTTGCTTTCCAGTAATAAATTAATAATAAGAATTTGGGCTTGCTTGGCCAAAGGTCATTTTTCAGTGACCAGTTATTATTTGTCCCTTGAAAGCCAAAAGGTCCTATTGCTGATATGTACAAAGGAGGCTGATAAGCCCTTCTGGCTCTCAGGCGACGATATGCTGTGAATCTATTTAGATTGTTGGTTATATTGTGCATTTATGTTTTGTGGTGAAGTTAACAGTGGTTTCTTTCAATTGAGGAAGTTTAGGGGGTAACTGTGTTTGAAACTGTGACACATTATCGTATGTAAATTAAAAGTTTCCTTGTATATACGGCAAAATACTCCACCAGGAGAATGCACATTAGTATATAGACCATCTTAGCTGTCAGTGTTTTGGTAGGCACAGCAACAGTATAGAAAATGTAACGCAACCATTAAAGGACCATTATGCACCTATCAATATTTTCCCCTGGGGGGGGAGAGGCGGGCATATACAGGACTTTAGACTGAAACGGGAAATTTACACGCCGAATGATTCCGGGTCTTGGGAATGAGACTTAGTTCGGATTTTAGATCCCGGTAATATTAGACCCAGAGCCATTCGATACACCAATTAAGCATCTCCCATTGAGGGGATTTAGACATAAATGCTTGGCTCTAGGGTAGGGAATTAGACCCCTCAGAATACAATTAGTCAAATTCCCCTGGGTTTGTCCGCTGCTCCCTCTGTGGGGGGAAATATTGATAGGTGCATTATGCTATTGTAATGTGCTATTAATTTAAAGAAAAAAGTTTTAAGCTTATGGGTTTTCCATTTTCATTTGGCATATAACAAAAACAATTCAATATGCAAATCTTAATTGATTTACTTAAACAGAAAATGAAAAAATATCAATACATCGAGACAGTTTCACTATATAAGTATTATTGAGATACCGGTAATAGGTCGCAATGCAGAACGTCCCCCTAGACGATTAAATGAATTGTTCCTGTTTTCAGTGGATAAATGAGAGAACATATCGAAACTAAAGACAAACTGTTCCATAAGGACATTAATATCATACATTTATACTTTTTAAGCGACAATCAATAATTCTATGCTACTCAATGGGTCAATGGTTTATGGAGTTAATTGCACTATTCTTCTGGAAGTATTATATTATTGTTACTATATAATATTAATGTCCTCGAGTTTGCTTCAGTGATTAACCATTATCGTGTTTGCCGTTAAAAGTTTTTTTTTCTTTTTCCTTTGGAACAGTATTTCAGTCTTATCATGGTAGTCAGTTAACCTACTCACACTTTTCCTGGGCAAGCTTAGCCGATCTAAGCGGTTTACCAGTAATAAGTGCACATACTTGTGCCAGTAACTGACAACTGCCCTACTTGAATCAGAGGTAGGGGAAGAATGGCCGTAGAAATAATTTCATGACCAATCCCCACACAAGTTATGTGGCCGGGCTGGGGTTCGAACTCGCGATCCTCGGATTGACAGTCCAGCTCTCTACCAACTGAGCTAGCCGGGCCTGGCACCGTTTAAAGTAGGAGTAATATTTTTTCATAATTATGCCCCCCTTCGAAGAAGTGGGGGTATCTTGCTTTGCATCTGTCCGTTGGTCGGTATGTCGGTCGGTCGGATGGTCGGTATGTCTGTAGACCATTTCGTTTCCGTACGATATCTAGAGAACGCTTTGACCTATGATCATGAAAGTTGGTATGCTGGTTACTTGGGATTAAAGGAAGACGCCTATACATTTTGAGGTCAACAGGTCAAAGGTCAAGGTCACCGTTGCTAAAAATAGAAAAACGGTTTCCGCTCAATTACTTGAGAACGCATCAAGATATTTTAATGAAACTTAATACATAGATACCTTATATCGAGACCTCGCTTGGAATTGCATATGGGGTGAGTGGGGTCAAGGTCAAGGTCACCGTTACTAAAAATATAAACACGGTTTCCGCTCAATAACTTGAGAACCCATAGAGATATTTTAATTAAACTTCATTCACATATACCTTATATTGAGACCTCGCTTGGGATTGCATATGGGGTGGGTGGGATGAAGGTGAAGGTCACCGTAACTAAATATAGAAAAACGGTCTGTGCTCAATAATTGGAGAACGCATCGAGATATTTTATTGAAACTTAATACATAGATACCTTATATTGAGACCTCGCTTGGGATTGCATATAGGGTGGGTGGGGTCAAGGTCACCATTACTAAAAATAGAAAAAACGGTTTACGCTCAATAACTTGAGAACGCATCGAGATATTTTAATGAAACTTCATACACAGACACCTTATATTGAGACCTCGCATGGGATTGCCTATGGGTTGGGTGGGTCAAGGTCACTGTTACTAAAAATAGAAAAACGGTTTCCGCTCAATAACTTTAGAATCCATAAAGATATTTTAATGAAACTTCATACATAGATACCTTGCTTGGGATTGCATATGGGGTGGGTGGGGTCAAGATCAAGGTCACCATAACTAAAAATAGAAAAACGGTTTCTGCTCAATAACTTGAGAACGCATCGAGACCTCGCTTGGGATTTCATATTAAAAAAAATTCTTAACAATTGCACATATTCACAACTTGGCTGCAAGGCGGGGGGCATACATGTTTTACAAACATCTTTGACATACATGTAGTAAATATCTAATGAACTTAACAGGTTCTTGGAATAACTACCCAGTTTTGAACATAAGCAGTACTAAATTCAATTGAAATGATCTTTTACTAATAGAAATGTAAAAACCATGTTATTAAAGTTATTGTTGCTGGGAATGTAAATTATTTACACAGGATTGCAGTCATCCAAATTAATTGTTTGGCTCAGCAAGCCCCAAATCTTATATTATTACTTGAAAGCAGGAAGAATGATATTCAAGTTCGCACATATAAAACTGAGACTCAGAGCAAGCCCAGTTCAAAATTTACCAGTGTGGGGCTCACAGCTACGAAAATTCTCAGCCTGAAACTTAGTCTTGACTTAGAATATTGACCATTGAGAATGCTTGTTACATTTAAAGTTTGATTTCCATTGGTTTAATATTAAATTTTACGGTTAGAATATTGACCAATGAGAATGCTTGTTACATTTAAAGTTTGATTTCCATTGGTTTAATATTAAATGTTATGGTTAGAATATTGACCAATGAGAATGCTTGTTACATTTAAAGTTTGATTTCCATTGGTTTAATATTAAATTTTATGGTAGGAATATTGACCAATGAGAATGCTTGTTACATTTAAAGTTTGATTTCCATTGGTTTAATATTAAATGTTATGGTTAGAATATTGACCAATGAGAATGCTTGTTACATTTAAAGTTTGATTTCCATTGGTTTAATACTAAATTTTATGGTTAGAATATTGACCACTGAGAATGCTTGTTACATTTAAAGTTTGATTTCCATTGGTTTAATATTAAATGTTATGGTTAGAATATTGACCAATGAGAATGCTTGTTACATTTAAAGTTTGATTTCCATTGGTTTAATATTAACTTTTATGGTTACGCCTAAGATTAAACTTTAGAATATTAGATGTCATGGGGCCAGGGCTTATAGGCTTGTGCCTATTTTGGAATCTTGATGTGCACACATAAGTTCCGTTTTCAGAACCACGGTGGACCATTTCACGTTCACGCTCACAGACCTTGACAGCATGTTTCGGTTCGGCTTCTGTCGCCACGCCACCGGTGCTCAGACCTGCTTGTGTATCGTCAGGTGAGAAATCTATGTTTGTATTACCAATAGCCAAACTAGCCTATGGCTACTTAGTAAGTAATTTTTTATGTATAGTTGTTAATCGGCCTATAAACAATGATTTGGAGTTCTGATGCGTAGGAATTAAAACACGAGGGCGTTAGCCCAAGTTATTTAATAGCCATGCATCAGAACGACAAAGAGTTGTGTATTTGCCAATAGACTATGATAATGCGAAAATTATTTCAAATCTAACATGATTTGACATACCTTGTATATTTTTACAATTGTAATTGGAACTTTTTTTTATGATGCTCCTCTCTGAATCGGGACTTCTTTTTGCGTGAAGCCTAGTATAGTTTATATATTTTTGGAACAAAAACTTATACCACAAAATCTATGTAAAAAAGTGTGCATAACTCTGTCAAAATACAAAACAGAGTTATGAGTAATGTTGCCCCTGATACTAGAGTTGATGATAAAGGTAAGTTTCAAGTGAATAACTTACGTAGTTTTGAAGTTACACAACTTTTGAATATAAACTTTAACCAGAAAATCTCTGTGCAAAAAAGGGGCATAACTCTGTCAAAATACAAAAGAGAGTTATGGGTAATGTTGCTCCTGATATTAGAGTTGATGACAAAGGTTAGTTCCAAGTTTCAAGTGAAAAGCTTATGTAGTATTGAAGTTACACAACTTTTGAATATAAACTTTAACCAGAAAATCTCTGTGCAAAAAAGGGGCATAACTCTGTCAAAATACAAAAGAGAGTTATGGGTAATGTTGCTCCTGATATTAGAGTTGATGACAAAGGTTAGTTCCAAGTTTCAAGTGAAAAGCTTATGTAGTATTGAAGTTACAAAACTTTTGAATATAAACTTGAACCAGATAATCTATGTGAAAAAGGCACATAACTCTGTCATAATACAAAGAATGTTGCCCCTAATACTGGAGTTGATGACAAAGGTATATTCCAAGTTGCAAGTGAATAACTTATGTAGTTTTGAAGTAACAAGACTTTTTTATAAGAACTTTTTTTATAACACCAATTCAGATGCGGACTTTCCTACTCTAGGCCATATTTTTCAATAGTGCGCATGCGTGTAGCGGTACTTCATGTACATTTCATTCAGATAGGTTTTACTACTACCACTAATTTTCCTGTGCCTGTGAACATTGTCACTGTGACAACTTTTATATAATTATACAAAAATTATTTTACTGTTTGTTTATAAAAACGTGACCTATATGTGAAGTAATCATTCAATGAATACTTCATAAAAAATGGTTTTATTTTTAGAAATATTATACTGTATTAAGCCTTGATACGCCCCTTTGTTACAGCCCTTCTCGAAAAAGTGTATTTAATATGCATTTAATGCGTATTAAATGCTGCGGTATTTGCACCGTATTTTTTCTGCGTTAAATGTGCATTAAATACACTTTTAGTACTTGTAAGTGTATTTTTTCTGTACTTTTTCTGCATTTGTTACACAAAGAGTATTAATGGACTAGAAAATACACTTTAAATACACTTTAAATACACTTAAGTGTATTTTTTTATGATAAAGTGTATTATTAAGGAGAAAACTACACTTTATATGCACTGCAGCGCGTTAGTGCAGGAAAATTGCAGAAAAAATACACTTTATTTCTGTGATAAGTGTATTTTTGTCTGCATTTTCAAGTGTATTAAATGCATATTAAACGCAGAAAAAATACATTGCCAAAACCGCGTATTAAATACACTTTTTCAAGAAGGGAGGTGTATGCGTTCAAATACTATATCGCAACTGGGAAATTATGCTTTGTTGTTGTGCAAACAGTATATTTTATATACTTGCAATGTTACAAACTTACAATTTACCAACATTGCCAACCCTAAAGTCTAATCTTTCAGATGTTTTACATATTAACATAACTGGTATAATGTCCATTGATTGCCAAAAAGGCTATCAGCATATGTGCAAAAAATGTCCACCCTTCTCGAATAAGCTTATTTAATATTCATTTAACGCGTATTAAATGCTGCGGTACTGGCACCATAGTTTTTCTGCGTTAAATGGTCATTAAATACACTTTTAGTACACTAAGTGTATTTTGTCTGTACTTGTTCTGCATTTGTTACAAAAAAGTGTATTAATACAGTAGAAAATACACTTAAAATACAAATAAAATACACTTAAGTGTATTTTTGAAGGAGAAAAATACACTTCTAATGCACTTAAGTGTGCTGATGCAGGAAAATGCAGAAAAACATACACTTTTTTCTGTAATAAGTGTATTTTTTTCTGCATTTTCAGGTGTATTCAACACTTATGAAATGTAGAAAAAATACGGTGCCGCAGCGTTTAATACGCGTTAAATGCTTATTAAAGGGACTTGTTCACAGATTTTCACATTTTTTCAATATGCCATTAAATGTCTTTACTGTCAAACAGTTTTCGACATTAAGCGGTGGACCGTGGACCGAGTCCACCAAATTTGCGCTCGGTCCAGCAAAAGTTGCAAGTAAACAAAGAAAGGTCACTAGATTATTTCCCCCCCCCCCCAAAAAAAAAAGTTCACCCAAAACATACGCGAAAATCGGTTAATTTGGACACATACTTTTACGAAAATGACGCCATCCAATTCAGTGTCAGATTTGCAACCATTTCCGCTTGCGTACGCATGTATTTCTAAGATATAGAACGCCTACTTGGCAATATACGCACTCTCCTTCTGCACCAGCGTGTCAATTATCGATAAAATCTATATGCAGGAGGAGCTAGATTTACTACCGTCACCCAGTCAGCTAATAAGAACGCGTAAAAGTTCCAGTATGTAAATGAGCGTAGTAGAATAGAATGTTTATCACGCCCTATTTGTTGGTAAAGGTGAAGTAATTTGTAACACATTCTTGTTATGCATACGTGTTCTTGTCGACGTGTTTGTAACACCCTCATTCTAAATAAAATACTACATAAAATAATTAAAAGTGTCAATATATTATGATTTGTTTGCAAAATGAATAGTTTACATAAAATATGAAATGTGTTGTTGACAAATTGCGTATGCTAATCGCACAGAAGGGCGTAATGTCAAAGGTACGTCATTTTTTGTAAAAAGAAAATATTGCTATGACTACACGTGTTTTCTAATAAACAAGCTTTTCAAAAGCATTACTATACACTGATTACACCCAAAAACTTACGCTGCAACAACATTTTGACGAAAGTTAAGTCCTTGTAGAAAGTGAAAGTTAAATGTTTTAGAGGAATTTTTTCAATAATTTTTGGGCTCAAAGTATTTATTGTTAAAAGAGTGGTTGGGGGAGGGTTGCTTTGTTGACAATTACTGGGACGCCAACTCTTTAGGAGTAGGCCGTAAGGAGTTCTGAAATCCTAGCAAGCGGAGCAGTTGCCATGTGATCTGCGCATTTTAGTCAATTCGGCCCAGATACTCGCTCGGCCATTTAGGCCAGTACTGAACTTAAATAAATTCGAAATTTACACCTGGTATTTGATTATTGGCTATCTTGTATTAATATATTTCGTCATATTTTTGTTGAGAGCGTATCTGATAAATACATGATTCATGTAAGAAAAAAAGTATGAAAACCATAATTGCTTTCATTTTATTTCTTTTTTTAAGACTGATATATATATATATATATATATATATATATACGTAATAGTGATTGAAAATCTACAAACAAATTGTGGTCAATAAATTGTTGTTCGGTCCAGCTGATTTAACTGGCTTGGTGGACCAAGGGTCCACTGCTTTTAAAACTTATTCGTGAGGACTGTTGACAGATTTCAGCATCGGAACTAAAAAACTCAACTATAATAACAAGAAAAGTATTTAGGAAAAAAAATAAAAATATAAAATGGTCCTACCGGGGTTTGAAACCAGGACCTCCGGATTAAAAGGCTATCGCCTTAACCACTCGACCATTTCGACTTCTATATTAGAGAGTGTATTATTTACTTTATGTAATTGTTCCACGTGATGTCAACAGTTTCAACAAAAACAACAGAAACACTCCAAATTATTCCATCATTTAGCGTTACAAACGCTTTATAATTTTATCAATTTCAACTGATGATTACTCATAAACAAAACGGTTTTTGCAGTATATTTCTAGGTCCATAGTGTTATTTTGCTCCATTGTATTCACTGTCCTTTTATTTTCGGAATCAGTGACAAAAGGTTGAAAAATTGTCAATTCGTCAATCTGTGAACAGGTCCCTTTAAATACACATATTCGAGACGGTCATTGATTGCCAAACAGGCCAATCAGCATATGTGCAAAGATGGCTGATACCTTTTGGCTTTCAGTGGACCAATATAACATATATTATTGAGAAGGGCATTGATTGCCAAACAGGCCAATCAGCATATGTGCAAAGATGGCTGATACCTTTTGGCTTTCAGTGGACCAATATAACATATATTATTGAGAAGGGCATTGATTGCCAAACAGGCCAATCAGCATATGTGCAAAGATGGCTGATACCTTTTGGCTTTCAGTGGACCAATATAACATATATTATTAATATTACATAACAGTTAGAATGAAAATTATAAAAAAATATATTACTTACATGAGGAAATGTTTCTGTTCTGGTGAATGTATTCGTTGTTTATCAATTCCAGTTTCCTTCCATGGTTTGAAGTGTTTTACAACTTCCTGAATATTCTCGCTGAAATAACAAACAGGACGGATGATAACGAAGTCACGGCGATGTTACGGGCCGCTTACGTGCAGGAAGTACCCGGCTCCGGACTTCCGGTTACCATAGTAGCCGGTCAAGAGGTCGGTTTATTTTGTGTCCTTGATATTTGGTATAGCTCAGAAAAATTACCAGAAACACACCTTTATGCATGGATATGAATAAAATGGACCATGCATATATAATTATGACAGTATTGATTTCCATGATCCAATTGTTATATTGCAGTGTTCTGTGCTGCTGTAAAGGCCATAATAAAAACACACAAAACTTGACACTCACCTTTGTGTATTTATATATATTACAAAATTTTTCCATATGTCAATCATGCATATTAATGTGATACTTTGCATCCATATCCTGAAAAACGGAAATAAATCAAGCATTAAATTATGCAAAACGGACTGAGTTAGATCAACCTGATATAAAAACATTCAAATTCTTCTGAATTTGTTCATTCAGTGGATGAAATTAAATAAATAGAGAATACTAGGTTAGTGCTGAGCAAATAAACTTAGCTTTATTCAACACTTACCTGGTATTCTATTTATCCCATCATTTTCTTTCTTTATTAAAAAAAAAGAAAATAAATAAATTTTAGATAAAAATAAAATGATTTCACGAAAATCACCGAAATATTGCCATTTTACTAGGCATGTTAGCTACATATTCCGCAGTGTGGAAACACAGCCAAGTTTATCCCACATGTTGTTATTTCGTCAATGCAGGTGTGATGATGGTGACAAACTTATTTATTGCAAAAATACATCGTTTCCGCCCTTTCTTACGCAGATGATGAGCTTTAAGGCACCCGAAGCCAATAAATTACCCAGCATTCCAGCCAGCGTAAGTATTGAAGAAATTTATACGTACAATGTATGATATCTACTGACTTGCCTTGACAAAAATTTTGAATGTGAATTATTCACAGTTGCACTAAATTGTCCTTTAAACTCATTTTGTATCGTTACAGAGGAACCTCCTTGAGTATTACAATGCAGTGGACACTGAAAACATGATGACAATATTTGCAAGGTAAACAAAATAAATTGTAATATAAACAATAAACTTGCACTTTTGCAAATTATAAAATATGCTAATCACTACGGTTGCCTATGTCGTTAAGAAATCATTCAGAATTAAGAATACTAAAATTAGCATTCATGAATACCAAGTCAGAACTAAATCAACAACATTTGAGGGGCGTCGTGGGAAAACCGGACTTAATGCATGTGCGTAAAGTGTTGTCCCAGATTAGCCTGTGCAGTCCGCACAGGCTAATCCGGGACCACTTTCCACATTTATGGTATTTTCTGTTCCAATAAAGTCTTTTCTAAACATAAATTCACTGTAGGCGGAAAGTGCCTTCCTGGATTAGCCTGTGCGGACTGCACAGGCTAATCCGGGACGACACTTTACGCACATGCATTAAGACCAGTTTTCTCACGACGCACCACATTTTTACAATAGAGCAGATACAAAATATTCTTTATTCTTAGGTCTTCAGTCTAAGAATGGGCTGGTGCAATGCATAACAAATATGGGAGTGTAAAGTTTTCTCAGAGATTCTTTAAAGAAAAAGCATTTTTAGCTCGACTATTCAAAGAATAGGTGAGCTTTCCTACTACCCCCTGCGTTGGCGTCCGTGTCTGAATTTTGTTGAAGTTTTTATTCAAAAGTTTTGTAACTTCAAAACTACAGAAGTTATTCACTTGATACCTGGAATATGCTTTTGTCATCAACTCCAGTATCAGGGGCAATATTCCATGGGGGGGCATATAGATTTGCCCTTGTCCGTGCGTCCGTCTGTGCGTGCGTCCGTCAAATTTTTGTCGCGCATAACTCAAAAAGTATAACAGCTAGATTGATGAAACTTTATAAGCATATTCATCTGCATCACGGCTTGTGCACCTGGGTATTTTGGTGCAGTTTGTTCCGACATCAGCTGAGTTATGGCCCTATTTTAGCAAAAAATTATATTTTTGGACTTGTGTCGCGTGTAACTCAAACAGTATTGCTGCTAGAGTGATGAAACTTCACAAACATATTAATCAGCATGTAAACTTGTGCACCTGGGTATTTTGGTGCAGTTTTTTCCGTCATCAGCGGAGTTATTGCCATTATTTTTGCAAAAAACGACATTTTTGGACTTGTGCCCCTTGTAACTCAAAAAGTATTATTGCTAGAGTGATGAAACTATATAACATATTAATCAGCATGTGAACTTGTGCACCTGGGTATTTTGGTGCAGTTTTCAGATATCAGTGGAGTCATGACCCTTTTTTTAGCAAAAAATGACATTTTAGGACTTGTGTCGAGCGTAACTAAAAAGTATTACTGCTGGAGTGATGAAACTTTATATACATACTAATCAACATGTGAACTTGTGCACCTGGTATTTTGGTGCAGTTTTTTCCGACAGCAGCGGAGTTGTGGCCCTTTTTTTATAAAAAAAAAAAGACAATTTTGGACTCGTGTCGCGTGTAACTCAATAGGTATGATTGCTAGAGTGATGGAACTTTATAAACATATTAAGTAGTATGTGAACTTGTGCACACTGGGTATTTTGGTGCAGTTTTTTATGCCGTCAGTGGAGTTGTGACCCTTTTTTTGGCAAAAAATGACATTTCTGGATTTTTGTCGCTTGTAACTCAAAAAGTATAACTGCTAGACTGATGAAACTTTATAAACATATTCATCAGCATGTGAACTTGTGCACCTTGGTATTTTGGTGCAGTTTTTCCGACATCAGCAGAGTTTTGTGACAACCAGCAGAACGTGGGGGCATCCGTGTCCTACTGACACATGTCTAGTTCACATAGATTTTCTGGGTAAAGTTTATATTTGAAAGTTTTGTAACTGCGGAACTACATAAGTTATTCACTTGAAACTTGGAATATACCTTTGTCATCAACTCCAGTGTCAGGGGCAACCTCCCTATAACTGTATTGCATTTTGACAGAGTTATGCCCCATTTTCACAGATTTTCTGGTTAAAGTTTATATTCAAAATGCTTATAAGTTCAAAATTACACAAGTTATTAACTACATAAGGTTGAAACTTGGAACAATTTGATGAAATAATTGCTATAACTTGATGAAATAATTGCTAGAACTCAGTTTTGTATTTCAACAAATTTATGTCCCTTCCACTTTCCAAAATATGTACCAACTGAAATACTTCAAATAGTCGTGCATGCTGTCCTCTGACAGCTTCTCTTGTCTGTGAAATTCTTTCTTTGTAAAATTTACCCCATTTCTGTTACAGCATGCTTCACGAAAGACGTATCATAGTCACCTCGAAGAAGTTGAGTCGTCTAACGGCAGTCGTTTATGCCTCAAGCAATCTGCTGTACCCAATGTATTGGTAGGTGGAATTAGCCCAGACAACATGAAACCTGTCAGACATGTCTGACAAAAAATGTGGGTGTCTGACAAAATTTATCACACACCTTACACATATTATGTGCTAATTTGACTTTTGTTGAATATTTAATGGAATTATTACTGCTACAATTATCTTTGTGCACCATGCTATCCCAAATAATTGAATTTTAATCTGCTATTTAACGGGGTATATCATCTTTTCAATGTATAGAGTTTGTTTGTTCTTGTCTGACAACTGATTTAGAAGCTTCGCATAGTCTGCAGGCCTTCCCCAGAATTGTTTTCAAGGACAACTCGATGCATGTCAAATCGTGCCGTATATTTTGCTATTGCATTACACATACCATATTGCATTTAAATTTTATATCAAATTATTAAGCAGATAATGGAAAAGATAGTATTACATTCTGTCCTATATATTAAGACTGCTAAAACGAAAATAAAACATGTAAACACTTCAAAGTGTATGTAGAAGAAATCCACAACAAAATATGTGTAGCCAAGTGCCGGACATTTGTCTGTGTCACTACTGCAGCACAGTGCTGTTCAACACTGGAGTGTTTACTATTTTTTAAAATGTTAATATATTTTGGTAATACTTAGTGACAGATGAAAATTGTTTGTTTATAACCTTAATTTAAAAGATTACACCTCTATAATTCTTAGGAGGCACATGTGAAATAATTAACTATTACAAAAATGTGTTTGGTGTTCTGTTCACAACTTGTACAGAGGAACAAAATGCAACATTGTTGATGTCCATTAATGTTGTTAAAATATGAAGAAATTTAATTGGGATCAGCTGAGCAGTTTGGTAATCTGAGGATTTCATTGTTTTAGGAGGTTCCTTTTGCCTTTGCTTTAATTGTACTTAATAAGAAGAAGTGGTTTTTTGTTTTGTTTTTTAAATTTTTTTGAAGTGTTAATTATTATGATGCTCCCCATCAATGATAGCTAGACCACTTTCGAATCCGGTCTGTAATTTCAACAGTTTTCATCTGACCTTCACCAAACTTCATGACAGTGTTTGTGGGCATAATATCTAGGTCAAGTTCGATAATCAGCCATATCAGGAATTGGGGAGTTATAGCCCTTGAATTATCTTAACTTGGCCTTTTTAGCCTTTTCCGCTCTCCTGTCATCTGATCTTCACCAAACTTCATGAAAATGAATGTAATAATAATATCTAGGTCAAAGTTGATAGTCAGCCAAAGCGCCTCAGGAATTGTATGGCTCTTGAATAATCTAAAATTAGCCTTTTTAGCCGTTTCTGCTCTCGACGTCTAACAGTTTTTATCCAATCTTCACCAAACATCATGAAAATGTTTGTAATAATAATGTTTAGGGCAAGTTTGATAATCAGCCAAATCGTCCCAGGAATTGTGGAGTTATTGCCCTTGAATTATCTGAAAATTGGCCTGGTCTTAGCGGTTTCGGCTCTTTAAGTTTAACAATGTTAATCCAATCTTCACCAAACTTAATGAACATGTTTGTGGGCATAATATCTCAGCCAACTGTAATAATCAGCCAAATTGCCCCAGGAGTTGTGGAGTTATGGCCCTTGATTTATCTAAAGTTGGCATTTTTGGCCGTTTCCGTTCTCTTAGTCCAACAGTTCATAGCCAAATCTTCACCAAACTTGGTGAAACTCTTTGTGGGCGTATTATCTTGGTTAAGTTTGATAATCAACCGAATTGTCCCAGTATCTGTGGTGTTATGACCCTTGATTATCTAAAATTAGCCTTTTTAGCTATTTTAACCTAGAGGGGGCGTAACCTTTTTACAAAAACCTCTTGTTTGTATTTTCTTCAGGCAACATCTGTTTATACCAGTCCTTCCAGAGTTCCTTCTAGACTATCTGAGGTAAGTGCATTCATTGTGATTAATTTCAGGGGCACCTTTAGCCTTAAAATATTACACCCATACACACAATCTTTGTTTATTGCTTATGTGAATATTTTATTATTAAAGTAGGTAGAAAATACCTATGTCAAATAGCACCTAGGCATTGTTATGTGTTATATGTTATTTGTGACCATGTTTCATAATTTTTGCAGTCTTTTTTTCCAGTGCTAATACAATTATTTGTTTATGTAACAGTGTATTACATTTACTATTGTTAATTCAGAATTGTTCATTAAGTAAAAGAAAAATATACTTGTTAAAAGGTTCAAATGCAATGCTATGCGTAGGATAAATCACTACATTTGAAGCGTGTCGTGGGAAAATTGGGCTTAATGCATGTGCATTGTGTCGTCCCGGATTAGCCTGTGAAGTCCGCACAGGTTAATCCTGGATGACACTTTCCGCCTACAGTAGAATTATGTTTAGCAGAAACTTCCTCGAAACAGCTAATACCATAAAAGCGCAAAGTGCCGTCCTGAATTAGCCCGTGCAGTCTGCACACTTTACGCACATGCATTAAGCCCCATTTTCCCACGACACGCCGCATTTATTTTCTCTCTCTTCCAGTGCACCAATGCCATTCATAATTGGAGTACATGTGACATTAATGGAGGTAAATCTATTGAAATTCTTTTGCAAATCATTACACAATGGAACACTAGTGATGCACCTACCCAAGTATTGTATGATAAGTTTCATTGGTGGAATGCCAGCAAGCTTATACCTTGATAGTTTGTTCATTGTAAGTGCCTGAGTGTGTAAATGTTTTCTTTCTTCCTCTGAAGCCAATGGACCAACTTTGATGAAACTTCACAGTCATCTTTCTTGGTTCCGGCTCGGCTAGCTCAGTTGGTAGTACGCTCGACTTTCAATCCAGGGTTCGTGAGTTTCAGCCCCAGCCCAGCCACATAACTTGTGTGGTGATTAGTCATGAAATTATTTCTGCGGCCATTCTCCCCCTACCTCTGATTCAAGTAGGACTGTTGTCATTTACTGGCATAAGTATGTTTGCTTAGTACTGGTAAACCGCTTAGATTGGCTAAGCTTGCCCAGGAAAAGTGCGAGTAGGTTAACTGACCGCCGTGATATGACTGAAATACTGTTAAAAACAGGGAAAAATGCAAACAAACATTGTTCTTGGACAGACGTCTGCCAAAGTTGCTCAAATGGTTCTGGTTTGTTGCCCAAGATCGCCACCCATGCTAAAAATAAAAAATGTTTAAATGACATCTCCTCCTTTAACCCTGGCTAGATTATCAAACAATTTTACAGAAATGTTCTTTGGGTGATTCTCTACCAAAATTGCTCAAATGGTTCCAGTCCGTTACACAACATGGATCCAGAGCTAACAATACAGATATTCATGCCTGAGTGTGTCAGTGACATTACCTCTGAAACCACTGAGTCAACATTGATTAAACTTCACAAACATGTACATGTGCACTGCTCAAATCACTCCTTTAGATGGCTGCTAGAGCTAACGAGGGTCCTTTCCCTTCTGATACTAATCCATAATAAGCCAGTGGAGCATAACAGTCCTTTTGGGCCTCTTATAACAGCTTGGGAGGTGGTCAAATTAAGCGGAAATGTCTTTAATAGATATTAAATTGTTTTTAAGGATCTGTTTTGGCAACTCTTATTTGTAAATTTTGTTTTCTGGCAATGGCATTCATCAAAAAGTAAACAATATATTTTGTATCTTTATTCAATCAAAATTCTTTGTCATTTGTTATGTGATCTTACTCCAGAAAGCAAATAAAATGGAACTGGGAGATGCTGTTGTAGTCGACGCAGACAAAAACAAGGTCACAACACAGTATGATGACCTTGAGAATCTACCAGAAGAAATGGTAAGTTTTGCCAAAGTGTGATCAAGTGGTAGGCCTTGCGAAAGTGTGACAGAGTGGTAAGATTTGCAAAAGTGTGATAAAGCGGTAAGACTTGCAAAAGTGTGATAAAGTGGTAAGACTGGCCAAAGTGTGATAAAGTGGTAAGACTGGCAAAAGTGTGACAGAGTGGTAAGATTTGCCAAAATGTGACAAAGTGGTAACCCTTGTGAAAGTTTTTATAAAGTGCTAAGCCTTGCAATTCTGATAAAGTGGTAAGACTGGCAAAAGTGTGATAAAGTGGTAAGACTGGCAAAAGTGTGATAAAGTGGTAAGCCTTCTTACAATTTATTAGTGAAAACTCGTTTCATAAATACATGTCAAAAAGAGCATAGAACAGATGCAAAACATAAAGATGCATAATAACATGGCATTGCAATGGAACAAAAACAGAATTTACAATTCAAAATGTTGATTCGAGCATAAGTTGTTACATATATGTAAAAGAACAAATTGTTTATAAATACAAGTGCGATGGAGGAGGACATTACGTTGTTGCTTTGTTTGTTGTTTTCGTTTTCACACAAATTTTTCTACAACAATCTTAAAAAATTAATCAAGTTTTAAAAACTTAATTGTATCTTCTGGACTAGTTTGTAGAATTTCTTTGCATTTTAAAACATTTGGAGATTGATGTAACCTTTAAGGTGAAAACATTCTAGTATAATGAAATTTATCTCCAATAGAGTTCTTATCACAATGTTCTTTTTTTTATCACTATGTTTTATCTTCAGAGCGCAACTCCTCCTACATTTCTTAAGGGATTTCGACCAAACTTTCAGAGAACTTCTGTAACGAAGTTCCCATCAGATTAGATATTTCAACAAAACATTTGCATGTCATAGAAAAACTTCTTCCAGATGTTGGAAATTGAAAACTTGGTTTTGTGCCATTTCTCTGTCACTTGTTTTCAGTTACATTATTTAAAGAAGTATCTAAAGAACGAACGGTTGTCTGCGTCCATGCAAGGGTCAGGTGATGCAATATCGAAGACATTCATGATGTCACTAGTGAAATTGATAGGTAAGTGTTTCAGCATAGGAATTCTATGCTTCGTTTGAGAATAATGATTGTATATTTGAAAAAAATGTTGGTAATGAAATTAATAACTTAACTGATTTATTATTTGTATTATATTCCAAAAAACTGTGCTTCAGCATAGGAATTCTATGCTTTGTTTGAGAATAATGATTGTATATTAGAAAAAAATGTTGGTCATGAATTTATTAACTTAATTAATTTATTATTTGTATTATTACTGTTTGTATTATATTCCAAAATACTGTGTTTGAGCATAGGAATTCTATGCTTTGTTTGAGAATAATGAATGTATAAAAAAACAAAAACAATGTTGGTAATGAATATAATAACATAACTAATTATTAAGGATCTGCTGAGAACATACAGATCTGCCAGTAGATCTTCCTTTCTCTTGAATCTTCTTAGAATTGTTGGTATGCAATTGCCATAACTTTTAATTTAATAAAAAATTCTGAGTTTAAAATATTTGCTTTTCTGATTTCTAAAGAAAGTCAGTCGGTCCTGAGGTCCCCCGATCATGCTTATGTTGTATCGAAATTTTTTGTATCCGAAAATGGTGCATGTCCGAACATGCTTATTTTGAAGTATGACTATTATCTTCACAGTTTTCACACCTCAGACTTCAATAAATTTTCATTTCTATGTCTTTTGTGAGTTTTAACTTTTAATTTTTTTTAAAGATAATGCAATTCAACAAGTACAATAAAAATGCCCATTCTGTATCCGAATTATGTGTATTCGAAAAATAAGGTATGTCCGAAATTGTTTATTTTCATTATAATTATAAACTACAAAGTTTCCATACCTTAATCTTCAATCCACTTGTTATGTCTATGTCAGATATATGAGTTTTTCTTAACTTAAGTTACAAATTAAATGTAATATAATATGGTCATTTGTACTTTAAAATTAAGTATGTGACGTCATGAACGTCAATTAAGCCAACTAACAAATAAACTTTAATTGTATTGAACTATGTTTTTCACTACGATGTTTAGTTCGATTTCATATTACTATGAATATGTTTATCGTTATGAATACAGTACAGTACATAAAATTATTGTGCAGCAAATGCACGTTTTCCACACGGATTACATGCGGCTGCTATTATCAGTCTCTATAGTAACCGGATACGATTTTATTGTGGAGAAGTAGACTCTGAGATTGACATCAGGGACCGATCGATGTCAGTAATATTACACAGTCAACAGTTAAAAATTATTTGAATTCCATGATACCTAATATTTGAATTATTATGCATGGCAGTATTTTTGTGGCATATTGATTAACATACTTTTACTTTCAGTCATTGAAATTAGTAGTTTGGCCAAGCAAGCTCAAATTCTTATATGAGGCGTGTCGTGGGAAACCCGGGCTTACTGCATGTGCGTAAAGTGTCGTCCTGGATGAGCCTGTGCAGTCCACACAGGCTATTCCGCCTACAGTGGATTTATGTTTAGAAGAGAAAACCTCAAAACAGAAAATACCACATAAAAGCAGAAAGTATCGTCCTGGATTAGTGGTGCAGACTGCACAGGCTAATCCGGGACGACGCTTTACACATGTGCATTAAGCCCGGTTTACCCACAACACACCTCATATTATGACAATGAAATGTTACTAGCCCACCTATATAAAACTGAGAATCCGAGCAAACCCATTTAAAATTAACCAGTGCAGGGTTTTGGACCACTAAACCATATGAGGCACGTCGTGGGAAAACCACAGGCAGACTGCACATGCTGATCGGGGACGACACTTTACACACATGCATTAAGCTTGAGTTTACCACAACACACATCATATTTTTATCTATCTCGTTTCACTCAGGTGGTTACAGAGATGCTCTGAAGTTCACAGAAGGAGAGACTATCACATTCAGTCCCGAGGCGTTCATGCAGTCGCGTCCCCTGTCCATGCAACCCTTTCTGGAAAACATGCTGAACTTACAGATCTTCCAGCAGGTTTCCTTTTCCTTTAGTCTTCTTACTTCTGGGGCCATATTCCAGAAACATCTGAAGTTTATCTTAATTATTTTCAAACTCTCGAACCATTATATTTTAAAATTACATATAAATTTGTGAATCTTATTATATTTATAAATACAAACATTATTGCTAAAGGTAATTATTAATAAAGTGTTGATTTTAAGATTAAGGATAGAATATGACTTAAGATGTTTATGGAATATGGCCCAAGAAGAATAGGTTTCTTGTTTTGCACTCAGAAAAAAGGAATATAAGAATCAGTAGGGATTATGGTGTTTGAGACCACAAATGAGCAAAACTTGCAAGTTGGACAATAATGTTTTTATGCTCTAAAAATTTAGCAAAACTGGAATTATTTTCATTTCTCTAGTATTTTCTTTAACATTTTCTTTAAAAAAAAAGCAAACTAACCAACATCAAAAATACCAGCAATAAAGGTGCTATGACTGATCATTAAACCAGTATATCATACGTTTGTCAGTTTATTGTGGACCGACTGGACATGCTGAACTGTGGCCAGGGGTTTGCAGATTTGTTCGAACAAGAGTGCCTGGTCCATGCTGATAAGTTGAACTCACAGACACGCTACAATGAATGGCTGGGCAAAATGAAGGTAAGCCACCTGGTCAATGCTGATAAGTTGAACTCACAGACACGCTTCAATGAATGGCTGGGCAAAATGAAGGTAAGCCACCTGGTCCATGCTGATAAGTTGAACTCACAGACACGCTTCACTGAATGGCAGGGGAAAATGAAGGTAAGCCACCTGGTCCATGCTGATAAGTTGAACTCACAGACACGCTTCACTGAATGGCAGGGGAAAATGAAGGTAAGCCACCTGGTCCATGCTGATCAGTTGAACTCACAGACATGCTTCACTGAATGGCTGGGCAAAATGAAGGTAAGCCACCTGGTCTATGCTGATAAGTTGAATTCACAGACATGCTACCATGAATGGCTGGGGAAAATGAAGGTAACTGTCTGGTAAATGCTGATAAGTTGAATTTACAGACTCGCTACAATGAATGGCTGGTGAAAATGAAGGTAATTAAGAGGGAACAGCTTTCGTATATGAACATGTTTCATGAGGTAATGGCATACATAGGATAAAAGTTCCAAACTTTCAGTAAAAGACATTGAGTATATACTAGAATAGTAACTTGACCTAGTATATGTGCGCTAGGAAATTATCTACATGTAATAGAAGTTCTGAAAGTGTAGTAAAAGATGGGAAGTAGAAACTAGACTTAGTAGTAACTTGCAAACGGTAAAATTTGCACAAATAAGATTCTTTGAAAGCTACACTAATCAAAGAACAATAATATGTCCTGTTAAAAAATGTGTACTCGGGTTAAAACTTCAGTTAGAAATATAGAAACTGTGAAAGAAAATATGACCAATAGAAATACTTAGTATAGCAATATGTCAATAATTTAGAAAGTTGAAACACTTAAAAAAATATTTCTATGTTGGCACTTCTCTGTCCATGTTTTCTTAGATTCCTAGTTGGCAAACAGTTTAATGCGATCTTTTTGATTCAACATATTTCTCTACTCTTTTTAGAAACAAGGGAAGAAACTCCAGAAGGGTGGCAGAGATGTCTGGTCAGATTTTAAAGTGAAGGTAAGTAGGAGTTACTGTTCTTGGCATGCTGTCAGGACAGTATAAAGTGTAAAACAGATTACATGTAGTTTGCAGTATTAATTGTTAAACATACATTCTGTTAATAACGACGATACATATATGGGTCATGTAGATAGGGCTGGGAAGGATTTAAAACGATAAATTAGTTGTTGTTGTCTCATAATTCACAATAGCAGGGGTGGCAAAATCAGATATTGCCTTATTTGTTTGTTTTGACAAATGTTGGCCAGTTAACAGTTACATAATAATAAGTAAATTTTTGGCAATTTTTCACGTGTTTGTACACACTCTTGCACAAGCTGGGCTATAAGCGCAATCGATTTCTCCACACCTGAAAAAAAGCATTTGCACAAAATTCTGTTGAAATCATTTTATCACAGGGTGAACACCTTATGCAGGGCTCCAGATAAGGTTTTACGCTAAAGGGTACTGTGCCCCCTGACCATCAGCTTTAAAGGGTATTGGAGAATCAAAAAGGGTATTTTACCCCCTGACCATCAGCTTTAAAGGGTATTGGAGAATTGAAAAGGGTATTTTACCCCCTGACCATCAGCTTTAAAGGGTTTTGGAAAATCGAAAAAGGTATTTTACCCCCTGACCATCAGCTTTAAAGGGTATTGGAGAATGGTAAAGGGTATTTTACCCCCTAGCCATCAGCTTTAAATTGTATTGGAGAATCATAAAGGGTATTTTACCCCCTGACCTTCAGCTTTTAAGGGTATTGAAGAATCGTAAAGGGTATTTTACCCCCTGACCATCAGCTTTAAAGGGTATTGGAGAATCATAAAGGATATTGTACCCCCTGACCATCAGCTTTAAAGGGTATTGGTAATCGTAAAGGGTATTTTTACCCCCTGACCATCAGCTTTAAAGGGTATAGGAGAACGGTAATGGGTATTTTATCCCCTGACCATCAGCTTTAAAGGGTATTGGAGAATTGTAAAGGGTATTTTACCCCCTGACCATCAGCTTTAAAGGGTATTGGAGAATCGTAAAGGGTATTTTACCCCCTGACCATCAGCCTTAAAGGGTATTGGAGAATGGTAAAGGGTATTTTACCCCCTGACCATCACTTTTAAAGGGTATTGCAGAATCATAAAGGGTATTTTACCCCCTGACCATCAGCTTTAAAGGGTATTGGAGAATGGTAAAGTGTATTTTACCTCCTGACATCAGCTTTAAAGGGTATTGGAGAATGGTAAAGGGTATTTTACCCCCTGACCATCAGCTTTAAAGGGTATTGGAGAATCATAAAGGGTATTTTACCCCCTGACAAATCAGCTTTAAAGGGTATTGGAGAATGGTAAAGGGTATTTTACCCCCTGACTATCAGCCTTAAAGGGTATTGGAGAATGGTAAAGGGTATTTTACCCCCTGACCATCAGCTTTAAAGGGTATTGGAGAATCGTAAAGGGTATTTAACCCCTGACCATCAGCTTTAAAGGGTATTGGATAATGGTAAAGGGTATTTTACCTCCTGACAATCAGCTTTAAAGGGTATTAGAGAATGGTAAAGGGTATTTTACCCCCTGACCATCAGCTTTAAAGGGTGTTGGAGAATCGCAAAGGGTGTTTTACCCCCTGACAATCAGCTTTAAAGGGTATTGGAGAATCGTAAACGGTATTTTACCCCCTGACCATCACTTTTAAAGGGTATTGTTAATCGTAAAGGGTATTTTACCCCCTGACCATCAGCTTTAAAGGGTATTGGAGAATCCAAAACTGTATTTTCAGAGCTTCAGATATGAGTGGGCTTAAAGGGGTAGTTTAATCCCATTATATTATTAAGTGTGAAGTATATAAATGTGCATGTAAATATTGTACAATACTAGTAGTGTTTTATTATATACATTAAGACACTTGATTGCAGAACATCTTTAATAAGTTATTTTTGCAAGATTTTCAATGTTGACATGTGCCCCCACTTTAATTTTCTAAAGTGTTTTTGCAATAGTTTAACGCGTATTCTTATCTGGAACTCTGCTTATGTATACCATTTTGTGATTGTTATAATTGTTGTACTCTTCACACTATGTATGTAAACTGTATATGCTATTAGGCCAAACCGGTAATGAAGGAGGCCAGAGGGGTCATGGATATCGTCACCAGTCGGGTATATGCCATGTCTTGATGCATTCTGGGCCCGTATTCACAAAGCTCCTTAGGGAAAATTTGAGTAAATTCCTTAAATTCATAAAATTCCTTAAGTCTCTGGCTGTTTCATGTATAGGTCTTTTAACATTAAAATGTTGTAAACTTGTAAATATTGCTTATATGTTTAGTATTGCAGCTTTCTTTGTACAGAAATCATTGGATTTTACATAGAACATTTGATCTGAAATTTTCCCTTAAGTGCAACTTAAGTTAAGATTTCCCTTAGGAGCTTTGTGGTGAATACCGGCCCAGCTGAATATTTTATATCCTCTTGCGTATGATTCTGCTAACATGCTAACTCTTAATTCTGTTTTTGGCAGATATTATGGGCTTAGAAATGGCAAACAGTTACTAAGGTTACATGTAAATATAGCTCGATTGCCTTTTTATTTGTTATGTTCTAATTTTATTTGTTAAACACAATTTTTTTATTATTTTTATGCCTCCAAGTAAAAATGGTCTGTTGCTAAATTTGTTGGAATTTTTATGTCCAGCATCCCTCTTTGTTTGCTACATTCTGCAGTGTTATAATGGCATATCCACCATACTTCACACAAGCAGTTTGAGATACATTGTTAAACATTGCATTGATTCTTACATGTTATTCCTGTATGTAGAATCTATACTGCAATAAGTCTTTCAGATGTTTTTTGTTTTTTAGGTTTTAAACCTATTTTTTTGCTTGGATTGTGTTGAAAGTCTGAGACTTATGGAGACACTTTTGAGTCCATTTCCTGGGTAGAACCAGTACTTTGGTGTATTTTAAGAAACATAATTTGAACACTCCCAGGGTAGAGATCAAACTCACAGTCTCTGATTGCAAGTCGGACATCATATCAATTATATTATTGCTACTCTAAATTCTATTATATTTTAAATAAACAAATAATTATATACTTGATATTTCATTTCAGTAAATTGGTTTTTTAAGAGCTATGTTTTTTAATGACATAAAACTTGACATAAAATGACATGACATAAAAATGTCAAGATTAGTTCAAAATATTCTTTATGTGTACACCTTGCATTGTATATGCTAATAGGCCAAACCAGTAATGAAGGAGGCCCGAAGTGTAATGGAAACCGTCACTAATCGGGTATATACGCCATGTCTTAATGCATTCTGCTGAATATTTCTATCCTCTTGCATATTCTTTCTGTATAAGCAGTCAGCAGCTGCATTGTCTGACCATTCAATGAAATCTTAAATGGTAGCCCAAATTAATTTTTTTGGCAACTATAATCTATTATTTACTACCCTTCTCGAAAAAGTGTATTTAATACGCATTTAATGCGTATTAAACGCAGTGGTATTGGCACCGTATTTTTTCTGCGTTCAATACTCATTTAATACACTTGAAAATGCAGAAAAAAATACACTTATTACAGAAATAAAGTGTATTTTTTCTGCATTTTTCCTGCATTAACACACTTAAGTGCATATAAAGTGTATTTTTCTCCTTGAAAAATACACTTTATCTTAAAAAAATACATTTAAGTGTATTTTCTAGTGCATTAAAAAATACATTTTTTTGTAAAAAATGCAGAAAAAGTACTAGAAAAAATACACTTAGTGTACTAAAAGTGTATTTAATCCACATTCAATGAAGAAATAATACGGTGCCAACACCGAGAAGGGCAAATCTCTCCAGAAAGTGTGAAAGTTTGCTTTATTTTCAAATATTTTCAGAAATTTTAGCAGCCTGTGGCTATTTTGGCCACTGGTGCCATTAAAAAAAAGTCTAGGCCTTATTTTTATGTCAGAAATAAGCTCAATAGATTTGGTAATTAAACCTATAGTGTCGTAATTGAAACCTTAGTACATAATACAAGAAACTTTATTTAACATCGGAGATATGGTTAAACAAATTATCTTCAAGTATAAATCTTTTACTTCCAACTTCAATTAGGAATAAGAAATATAATCAGAAGATCTGTCTCCCCCTTTCTAATTTTTTTTAATGGCAGTGTATTCCATAAAATGCCAATGAATGTTTCTGCCATTTGGCTACATTTTTAAAAGGCTACATTTTATGTTGTGTATTATATAGTGAATGTTGATATACAAATACATGCTCAGTGTTTTATGTCGCTGTTAAAGGAAAAGAAATACAACAAAAAAATCAAAGATGAACACTGAAAAGAATTTAGTGTATTCAGATTGTTATTAATGGATTTCTAAATCCCTTTATATTCCACATATTCAAGATGCTGAAGTTCTTCACATATATACTTAGTGTATTACTGACTAACTCTTTCAGCATATGTCTCAAAATATGTTAATTAATATGAGGCGCGTCGTGGGAAAACCGGACTTAATGCATGTGCTTAAAGTGTCATCCCGGATTAACCTGTGCAGTCCACACAGGCTAATACTGGACGACACTTTCCGCCTACAGTGGATTTATGTTTAGAAGAGACTTCCTTGAAACAGAAAATACCATAACCGCGGAAAGTGCCGTCCCGGATTAGCCTGTGCAGACTGCACAGGCTAATCCGGGACAGCACTACATACATGCATTAAGCCCGGTTTTCCCACGACGCGCCTCATATATACATATTCTATTTGTTGTACACATTGTCCAATGTTAATAAAGCAACTGAACCAGTTTTTAACTCTTAAAACTTAAACAAATATCTCGTTTATTTCTAAAGCATGTGCATGTTCTTAATTCTCAGTTTCAATTACTTTGATATTCAAAGGTATATGTTTTTTGGAGAAATTTTTTGTTTTTTTATACATGAACGGTTGGTTTATAAAATGATCTTTTAAGTACAGCAATTAAATAACAACAGTTAGTGTCACATCAAGCAATGGCGATACAAAATGTTTTTGTAGATTGCGGTGCTTGAAAGTCACATGTTTGTGAAAAAAAAGGTTGGTTTATAAACAGACAATTTTAGGGCTGGAACATGGTAGGTAAAGGCTGATTGATTCAAATAACATTTTGGTGCTTGAAATTTTGAAATTAAATTGTTTATAAAAAAAAGAAAACGGTTCATAAAAATTAGCTTTGTTAGTATGTACCTTGTATTTAGACCATCGACAATTGTACAACAAAATTATGCTTCCTTAAAGAGACCTTGTAACTATGACAGTTATACAACAACAAATATAGTTCATAAAAAAGACGTTGTAACTATGACAGTTATACAACAAAAAATATACTTCATAAAAATGACGTTGTAACTATGACAGTTATACAACAAAAAATATAGTTCATAAAAATGACGTTGTAACTATGACAGTTATACAACAAAACTTATACTTCTTAAAAATGACCTTGTAACTATGACAGTTATACAACAATAAATTATACTTCATAAAAATGACGTAAGTATGACAGTTATACAACAAAACTTATACTTCTTAAAAATGACCTTGTAACTATGACAGTTATACAACAAAAATTATACTTCATAAAAACGAACCTGTAGCTAGGACAGTTATACAATAAAAAATATACTTCATAAAAATGACGTTGTAACTATGACAGTTATACAACAAAAAATCTACTTCATAAAAATGACGTTGTAACTATGACAGTTATACAACAAAACTTATACTTCTTAAAAATGACCTTGTAACTATGACAGTTATACAACAAAAAATATACTTCATAAGAATGACCCTGTAACTATGAGAATTACACAACAGGAATATTTGTTAATAAAAATGAACTTTTCACGATGGCAATTATACAACAGCAATTTTGCTTACCAGTATTAATATGTAGGCATAAAATGTATACAACAAAACTTAGGATCATAAACATTTGCTTTGTAAGGATGGTATTGATATGTCAAAACTATGGTTCATGAAAAGACCTTGTATGACAACTGTACAACAAATGGTATGGTACATCAAACACAGTAACTTTCAAACTCTGTGTATGATGTTTCACGCTTACGCCAATTTCTTTCACAAGGCCGGTCCAGCCATGACCAGTGCAGTGGAGTCTGTAAGTGAACTGTCCCAAAACCGCATGCACGCCATTGCAGTCAATGTTCCAGAATCCATCGGTCTGTCACTGGCATTAAAATCATTTAGTGATCTATAGACTTTTAACCAAAACTTTTTTCAGTATTCAGGTTTTTGTCAGATTCTTCCCGTCAAATGATTTTGACCTTTTCAATTCTGGACATGTGTTCATCTAGTATTTGCTTTGAGGGTTTAAGATAACATGAGGGTATTAATTGAGGGTTTAATGTAAAATGAGGGTATTAATTAGGTACGAAGATATAGACATTAGTAAAAATTTGGGGGTATCGACATTTATTAGGGTGGGGTCGTTTATTACGGAATATATAGTAGTTTAAATTTGCTGAATTTGTTTATTAAAACTGTTGTATTTTGTTGAACCCTTTTAGGGGAGTAAGCATACTCAGGTTCAAGCAATTTATGATTTAGTTTTAAGTTTAAAGGAAGTTGCCAGTGGCTAGACGCCATACTAAAAGCTTACCATATTTGATGTGCAGTATTTCCAGTATTTGACCTTTGTGACTTTGTATTCCAGTCATATTTGGACCTTGATACATGTACATGTATTTGTTATGCTTTTGTGTATTGATTTATTTCAGTGCTAGTGATATTATGGTTTTAAAAACTGTATGATTTTTATGTGGTAATTTGAAATTGGATGTTTCAAGTTGTTAATGGATGCTATTTTGGGGTATTTTCAGTGTTTCTGCCTTTTTGTGCTTAATGGTGTTTCGTTTTTTAGCAAAATTGCTTGCTTAACTTGAATGGTTTGAATTTTGTAGCGTGAAATTAACGCATGGTGTAAATCTGTTTTGTTCTTCACAATTTCAATGTTAATCTGTGTAAGAGGACATTTTCAGTATGCAAAATAAAAAATAATCCATGTTTAAAATGCATTCACTTGTCGCTCACTGAGTTAATGCCTGCCTACTTAGATATTTCAAGGGATTCAAATTTAAAATCTTTCTATTTAATAAAAAAAAATTCTTGTTTGATATCAAATGCCTTTTCTTAAAGCACTGCCTCCCAACAACTGTACAAAACACCCCCAACCCATGAAAAATACAACCATATATTTAATACACGTACGCACATACTTGTAAATGTATAAAAGTGTATCGGTATTTCCACAAGCACTTCTTTTTTCCTGTACAAACTCTGGTAATTATTCTTTGATAAGTCATATCTCATAACTGACCCATTCCGAATCACTAAAAAGGTGCGTTTTTTCCGAGTGGACTGACTAAAGAAATTTTACTCGGTTTACAAGGTTTTATCAGTGCAAATTTATGGGGACCAGATTTTGCGACTCAAAATTACGAGAACCAGATTTGTGACTCAAAATTATGTGAACAAGATTTTTCGGCTCAAAATAAGGAACCAGATTTTGTGGCTGAAAATTATGAGAAACAGAATAAGGAACCAGATTTTTTGGCTCAAAATTATGGGAACCAGATTTTGTGGCTCAAAATTAGGAACCAGATTTTGTGGCTCAAAATTATGAGAACCAGAATAAGGAACCAGATTTTGCGGCTCAAAATTATGAGATCCAGATTATCAGGCTCAAAATTGTGAGAACCAGATTTTGTGGCTCATTATTATGAGAACCATATTTTGTGGCTTATGATTATGAGAACCAGAATAAGGAACCAGATTTTGCGCCTCTAAATTTTGAGAACCAGAGATTTGTGGCTCAAAATTCTGAGAACCAGAATAAGGAAAAAGATTTTGCAGCTAAAAATTATGAGAACCAGATTTTGCAGCTCAGAATTATGAGAACCAGATTTTGCAGCTCAAAGTTATGAGTACCAGATTTTGTGGTTCAAAATTATGGGAACCAGACAAGTTTCCAAACACAGAAAAAAAATCACGGAGTATGTACATGAAATTTTTTATGGTTTCAGGTAAAAACCCAGGGTAAAAAGGCATACTCAAAGGCAAGGACCAAATTCAATGATTTTAAGAAGGTATGTGATGAAATGTATTGTATCATGTATTTGTTTTGTACTTTATTCCTGGCATGCCCAAAAGGGGTTTGTGACGGTAACAGATGGTGGTATCTTTTTGTTGCAGTTTTATTTGTACCTAAATCATGCAAAGTTACAAATGTAGAAATTCAAAAAAATAGGTTTCTTGAAACTTGTTACGTGTATAAAAAATTTGACTAAAAATTGTACATAGCCAATTTTGGTAAGTGCATGTCCGATAATGATAATTTCTACATTTTGAAAAATGAGTGGGGGACCTTTTTGTCAATTCTCTGTAAGACATTAACATAATATTAAAGTCTATATCCAGTGTTAACCACTTCCTTGATAGGTAGTGGGGATTAAGCGGTTTAATTGGTCATGGGCCTGAACTTTGATTGTCTACAAGTCTTACTTTTGTTCCTTGTAGGGGACAAGAGCAGATATAGCTTTACTTTTCAATATTTGGCATTCTTTGAGCTACATTAATTAAGGAAACATGTTTTTGTTTCGTATTTTGCTAACTTCATACTAAACCTGTCTATTTACATTTGTTTTAACATGTATTAACAAAGGCCTCGGTTTTGCCCTATTTTATGCTGGGATGACAGCATTTGTTTGTTTGCCGAATGTAGCATGGCTACCTGAGTAGCATGGCTACCTGAATGATTTTCAGTGGCGGATATATTTATCAGATGTATTTTGTATGTCACTTACCCACTTTGTTTACAAGTTTAATTACCCACTTTGTTTATAAGTTTGAAAATTGATGACGTATAAAAATTAAGCAATATTTGTTTTAACTCGTCTAAACTTGAAGTTTGATTGTATTAATGTATCTATTATTGGACCTGAAGCTCAAATTGATAGATACTAAGTGTTCACTTTAAATTGTTCACTATTGCTATATGGTAATGTATCTACTACCATGAGACGATGATTTTTGAAGTTGAAAATAAAAACCATTACAAGCTAAATTACTTATACGAACGTAATCAAATAAGAATTTTTGCCATAATTGATCATATTTTATTAATTTAACGATAGCTTTTTAGAATTATAAAAACAAACAACCATACATATCTGTATTTTGCCACTTGTATAAACAATAACTTTCTCAAAGGCAATGAGCATAGCTGTGAGTTTGCAGTATTTAAAGCAGTTTAAACCTACGTTAACATGTAATATGTAAATATTTTGTGTATCCTGCTTTGTTTAAATTGCATCCATTTTGTAAACCCTCTTTGTTTATTAATCAAGTTTTTTTCGCTTTTGTATCATGTTGTAACAGTGCCTAATTTCTTTGGTTTGCCCAACTCGCGTTACAGGACGATGATTCTCCAAAATCTGAGTCACCAAAAACGTCAAAGTCGGTCCGTCACGGACCCAAAACTAAGTCTTTCTCGAAAGAGCCGCCTGCAGGTTTATCGAAAGATAGACCGTCGACAATTGTCGGGCAGCCATTGGTATCTCAGAGAGTAAGTAGGCAAAGACGAGAACTTGGGGTACTCATTGTCATAGTTTTTTAAACATCCATGTTTTTCAATGAGAACTTGTGCGACATTTCTTCTACCATTTTTTTTCACCTGTCCAATGCAGGATTTGCTGGAAATGCTAGTTTTTAAAGTGGATGGTTTTTATCAGATAAAATAGTAGAAGAAAGGGTTTAAAAGAATTTACTAAAAATATTGTATTTGAGGCGCGTCGTGGGAAAACCGGTCTTAATGTATGTGCGTAAAGTGTCGTCCCGGATTAGCCTGTGCAGTCCGCACAGGCAAATCCAGGACGGCACTTTCCGCCTACAGTGGATTTATGTTTAGAACAGACTTTCTTGAAACAGAAAATACCATAAAAGCGAAAAGTGCTGTCCCGGATTAATCCGGGATGACACTTCACGCACATGCGTTAAGTCCGGTTTTCCCACGACGCGCCTCATTTCATTTTTGTGCATTAATCAAATATTAATTTACAGTTAACATGGCCTTGTCTACCTGGTTAAACTCTAGTCCTACATCTGCCTGGCCTGCGTGTACAAATGATAACATATTCCGACAAACACTATAATTAATGTTAGCTCGATTTAACATTTTCATGCCATATCAGACAGACTGTTTCTTTGCTTCTTCAAATTCTGCCGTAATCCTACTAACCCCGTTTGTCCTCCTCTCATCATATGAAATAACTGGGCCAGGCTAGCTCAGTCGGTAGAGCGCTGGACTGCCAATCCGGGGATTGTGAGTTCGAATCCCAGCCCGGCCACATAACTTCTGTGGGGATTGGTCATGAAATTATTTCTACGGCCATTCTCCCCCTACCTCTGATTCAAGTAGGGCAGTTGTCAGTTACTGGCATAAGTATGTTTACTTAGTACTGGTAAACCGCTTAGATTGGCTAAGCTTGCCCAGGAAAAGTGTCAATAGGTTAACTGACCGCCGTGATATGACTGAAATACTGTTAAAAACGGCGAAAAATCCAAATAAACAAACAAACATCATATGAAATAAGACTCTACTGTATGAATGGAGACTGCCCCATGATTTGTAACTTACAAGTACTAAAACGTCCAACTCTAAAGGTTTTTAGGAAACCCAGTAAAGCATGCCTTTGTGAATAGGAGAACTTTAAAGTTCTGGATTGCATGCATCAGGTGTGAAAAAAGAAAGTACCTATATTGTATGTCTAGTTGCCTTGCCATGGGAGACTCAGGATTTTATAATTTTGTTTTGTTTGCTATTAATTTTCGAGTGCTCAGCTAAAACCATATGTATTTTTTTAAAGCATGCTAGTTATGTTGTATTTAAAGTTGTATATAATATTAACTATTAGTTGTGTTAAATGATATTAATAATAATTGACTATAAAATTTATTATACCATACCTGTTTTACAAAAAAAATTAATAAGTACAATGAGATAACTAACTCTTACTTATTTTAAAACATATTAACTAAAAAGTCTTTTGCTTTTTTTACTTCTTTTTTTAATGATCTGTATCAGTAAAATTACCGGTATGTACGAAAGTTGTAAAAATATTTAAAAATAATAATTTGGTAGCAAATAAGTTTCATATATAAAGAGTGTCCGTTATAGTCCATGCATGACAGTTTGGATGACTTCACTCCCAGGGACGTACCTAGGCCGTTTTTGAGTAAACGCACAGTAAAAAAGCAATTTTAGGTGACATTATATTGGCTTTTTCTCTTAAAGTCAGAACATTTAGAAATAACCAAATGTATACAAGATCTTATACACATGTAAAAAAATGAAATACTAAATCTATAAATATAAAATGTAATACCATAGAAATTTATACGATACTGTCAATAAGTTAAAGTATGTCTTATACACCGTAGAACACAAACTCGTTTTCAATTTATATGCACGGGTGTATAGGAGTATGGCTAGTTACGCCCCTGACTCCATACCTGATACAGATATAGGTTAAAATTGGAGTATTCAGGATACAGGTTTATACATCTTCTACAAACTATTGTTCTAGTAATATTATATTTGTATCCAACATGGTGTTATTATATAGTGCTACATGTTCATTCATTTGTTGCATTCTTTATTCAAGCCGATTCGACCTTTGACAACAAGCCCAGTCTTGGTTGGCGGACGCTCAACGCGTATGATTATGTGAGTTGTATTAAATTTCATAACAATGTTCGGCAAGCTGCAAGATACATAAAAAAAAAGTAAAAATGTAAATAAAAAAGAATGCATTTATTGACTACCGAGTAGTTATGTTGTTGGATTTACGCTACAAATGAGATAAATTTCAGACCTCGAACATATGGAATTCCTAAATTAAATTTAGAATTTTTTTTCAAATAACAAATTTGTTGACATTTCAGACGTCAAAAATGATTGCCCTGTTAAAATTCTTTTAAAATTTTTTTGTTGAGGTAGTTATTAAAGTTCTGATTGAAACTGCAGACCCTCAACGTTTGTCTCCCATGTCGACGGAGAGCAGAACATTCAACCAAGCCCGGACGACAATGACGTGATGGTGTACCAGAGGGTAAGCTGCACTCTAATGGCTGACCCGGATATACAGAACGCCATTTACAAGTCCGCAAGCGCTGAACATCTATCCGGAACTAAACGCTTCATGAAGGTAGATTTTGTTTTTGTCTCATTATTATCACATCTTGTACTAGTATGAGGGCTGTTTCATAAATTTCACGGAATTCTCTTCTCAAAAGTATATTGTTCAATCAACTTAAATAAAAACACGCACAAGTTGATTGACACATATCCCATGAAATTTTAAAATGGGTCTTTACCTTTATTTTCTTTAATTTATGAAAGTTTTAGTGGTATCTATAGCAACCACTATGTAGCGACTTGAAGCACGCCTGTTTTTAAACATTTAAAACGCACTGAAAGTGCTGTTAAATAGTCATACGTTATGCATTTTGTTTTGCGCCTAATGTTAGCATCACGTCCCAACGTAATTTCCTGTAAGTTTGAAAACATTGTTTTGAACGGTTACCTCCCAGCAGCGTTGTATCGCCATAATGTCGCTAAATCGCTTGACGTCAACGGGCGATGTTGAATTATGTTCCGTTGTCAAATTTTGCGTTGAAACTATCTTTGGCGGAAACACTAAAACAACTCAAAAACTCAGATACATTACCTAAGTGTGGAAAGATATTTGTGTACAAATGGCATGCGCTATTTAGGGACAGTAACAACCCGCACTACACTCCGGGCTTGGCCCCTATGGATTTGCGTTTATTTCCCAACCTTGAGAATGAACTGAGAGGACAACGCTTTGAACAACCGTTACAACTACGCAACACATCGAAAGACATTATTTCATCATTCAATAAGGATTGCTTCAAGGTTACATTTAACCAATGGTTACATAGACATAGAAAATGTGTGGCTACAGGTGGTGACTGCGTCGAGAAGTGAACCCCACTCTTCAGTTTGAAGTTTAGGTGACGTTAAATTGACGTCAGCATGCTTCAAGTACTACACAGTACTATTGTTCAATATTACATATAAAATTAACTGTTCTATGTATCACTATAATTTTTGGTCTGAAAGTCAGTCATAAGTAAACATATCTCAAGATGTATTTTGTTTTTCAATAAATCACCTAAGGTAGAAGAAATTGAGTAATTCCGCAAATTTATGAAACAGCCCTCGTAGTTTACAGGTGTTAATTTTAGTTTGAACGATGTATCTGTTGTTGTTATTGTTGTTGTATTGTGTTGTTGTTATTCCTGTTGTTTCTGAACCAAGAAAAAATTAGAAACAAAACTGTTCCAAAAGAATATCTGATACTGCACGAAATACTTTTAGTGGTTGTTTAAAACATATACATTAAAACCCTGCGTTACGACCGCCTCGATTTTACGAGCATTCCCCTAATGGGGACACTTTCTAAACGACCTGGGGTGAGTTGCTCAAAACTTGAACGGCGAGTTAAGCTAACAGCCGTTAAATTTTGGATTTATTTATGTAAATGAAACGTTACAATTTTAAACTGCGAGTTTATTCTATACAAAATGTTATGCTTAATAATGTACCAAATGTTTTAGCTTGTAGTATTTGCTTTATTTAAATCTTAAGTGAACAGGCTGTTAGCTTAATTGGCCGTTAAAGTTTTGAGCAACTGGGCCCGGATTGTTTTTTAATTATATTTCAATGATTTTACACTGCGATTTTATAGGGGCACCCCACTATTCCGTATTACGACTGCTAATCCCAGATCGAAAGTACCAAATAACGCACAAAATAGCCCCTTTATTGCAACCAGTGTCATTTGGGTATGGGCACATTACATTATCAATCAACAGGATATGTAATAGAGATAACATACTGCTTTGCGTTATAAAAAGAGTGTGAAAAACAATGTTACAGATGTGTTGATGAGGGATTAGCACAATGACTGTTTATCAGATTGTGTTAATTGACACTTACCAACAAGTGAAGGGATTAGCACAATGACTGTGTATCAGATTATGTTAATTGACACTTACCAACAAGTGGAGGGATTAGCACAATGACTGTGTATCAGATTGTGTTAATTTACACTTACCAACAAGTGGAGGGATTAGCACAATGACTGTTTATCAGATTATGTTAATTGACACTTACCAACAAGTGGAGGGATTAGCACAATGACTGTGTATCAGATTATGTAAATTGACACTTACCAACAAGTGGAGGGATTAGCACGATGACTGTGTATCAGATTATGTTAATTGACACTTACAACAAGTGGAGGGATTAGCACAATGACTGTGTATCAGATTATGTTAATTGACACTTACCAACAAGTGGTGGGATTAGCACAATGACTGTGTATCAGATTATGTTAATTGACACTTACCAACAAGTGGAGGGATTAGCACAATGACTGTGTATCAGATTATGTTAATTGACACTTACCAACAAGTGGAGGGATTAGCACAATGACTGTGTATCAGATTATGTTAATTGACACTTACAACAAGTGGAGGGATTAGCACAATGACTGTGTATCAGATTATGTTAATTGACACTTACCAACAAGTGGTGGGATTAGCACAATGACTGTGTATCAGATTATGTTAATTGACACGTACCAACAAGTGGTCGTATTAAAGGGGTTTTACTGCATACAGTTTTAATGGCATGAACATAAAAGACTGTTGAAGTGATTAAATTACCAGATAACTAAAAACTTACATATGCAAACACTATCCTAATAATATTGTATGAATTTATCACAATTGATAACAATATTTGTGGAATTTAATAAGTTCCCAGGTAAATTTGAGTAAAAAATGTTACAGGGTTTCATATAATAGACACTCTTGCTTTTTGAACAAATAATTTGTTCCTTATCAGCATTCTTATTAAAAAAAATTTTTATTAAGATTAATTACTTGATGCTGCACAAAAAATGGTTTTGAATTAATTTTAGTATTAACATGGAATGGGTAATATAAATTCTGTATTCATTGTTTCTCATTTCTTTATAATTTCAGAGTATATGTGCAAAACCCAACCCTGTAAATAATCACTGTTTAATTTCTTCCTGGAAACTTTTTGTATGCACTTGGAGAAATAAAGTCTACATTGGTTTTTTGTATTCTAAAACATCTGCTTCATGTTGTAATATTGCATAATTTCACATGTTGGTTTGATGGGTGAATGTTGACACATTATGGTCAATGTTTAATTGCCGAATGCTTGCTTGTTACATGTTCCCTGTATGTGTGTACTTTAGATGAATTAAAAACCTCCCGCTTTTTGTTTTGTTATATAATCTATAAATAGACGTTCTCCCATTGGTCCGAATGGCCATCGGTGTCTGAATATAAAAGTGATGTCACATGACCTAAACTCTTGTTTTATGGGCTAAATATAGATTTGTGGATTTCCCAAAATTTGTACGTGGCTTTTACATAAAAATTCACACACAGCAACAAGAACCAGAACTCTTACCTAAATTCATGTCATGGGCTAAAAATAGATTTGTGGAATTTCTCGTTTGGTTCCCAAAACGTGCATTGAAAACTGTACAATTAACAGTGAAAGCAGTACACTGATCTTTTCTGTTTACATACAACAATGACATCATTTTGTTCATTTTCGTGACATTATTTTATGTTTTGTTTGATTTTGTAGGTTATTTTTCAAATTTATCCGAATGTGGTGAGATAAATATAATAACAGATGGGCGTTGGATTATAATAAGTTTATCTGCTCCATGATTTTACTAGGAACTAGTTAAACAATTTATCGAATGATTATATAACAAAGCATTTGGAAAGATGGCTATTGGACATGGTCTGATGTTAACTGTGTGAAACTCATGTTGATCGAGCAGTGAGTTTCACAGTGAACATCAGACCATGTCCAAAGGCCATCTAGTCGATAATTGTATTATATATATATATATATATATATATATATATGCAAACACTATCTGGCGATGACAATACTTAATATCTTAACAGAAATATAAAAATAGCAGTATAACCTTTAATTTTAATGACATATACTGAGTCATTAGAGTTTAGTGCTTTATTACTAATAATGATCTTCTTAAACATAATAACTTCATGGTAAAACATGGTGCACATGTAATAGGGGTTTTTTCACAGTGAAAGATAAATCAATAGACCTTTTTTTCTACAGATGTCAATCATACGCAAATTAATCAGCAATTTACCCAATCATTGCAATTGGATATCATGAGTTTAAAGTGTGTATGTACGATCTTTCATATCAATTATTTTCATAATAAGCAGATGAAAGCAAACATGAAACTTGAAAGCAAACCGAAAAACATAAAAATGACGAAGGAAACACTCCAATATGAAATAAATCAACAAGTACTAGTGTCGACTTTTGCATCGTTTATTAGTGTTGTGTAACCTAAACCAACTGTCAAGTCAATGCATATACATGTATTTGAGTTTCCGCTTGTACAGACGAAAACAATTTGGTAATTTAAAAAAGCTTATTGTGCGATTAAAAGCAATGTTTCTTCTTAACTTTTATGCCTTTTTAAGTAGAAATATATGTTAATAAACTTTATTTTGTTAATTAAATTGTATTTATGCCACTATATCTGTTATAAGATCGTACACACACACTTTAACAGTTTAACTATTTCCTACAAAAGAGCGTGTGGTAATGTTTGTGATATTAGATAAATGGAAATAAATCATTTAACACTAGCTGGGGAGGTATTTAAACTATTTGTGGCAACGTCTGGAACAGTCTATATGGGTAGAATTTCAGAAAAAGTATAATAAAATTATGAAGCTCTGAAAAAAATCTAATAAAAGCATGTATTTCTTATTTGTTGCTTTGGATAGGTCCTTTGATTTTGATTGTTGCCACTTATAATTTGCATGTTTCTTTTTAATTATTTAATGAGGTTTCTGGCGTATCCTTTGCACATATCTGTTATATGATAATATGGTAATGGATATTTTCTCTTTAGTTGGGGAGAACAAAATTGAAACTATTCTCTTTGACCAAATCAAACATTTCTGCTGTTGTTTCAATAATATGTTGCAGCCGTCTTCAGATCCTTGTCAATAAAGCCATTTTATTTAAATGACATTACATGTAACATTATTGTTCACACATTGGGGAAATGGTGTCAGGGCGCATTGGTAAGAGAAGATCAATGTTTTTTTCACTGCAGTTAGGCCTAGCAAGATCAAAACTATTCTTTTATACAGTAAACTCCACTTATAACGATATTGAGCGGACCGCTTGATTTATGTCGTTATATCCGAATATTGTTACATCCGTGAATAGGCCACCAAGAGCATGAACATATAAGTAAAGAAGAGAGACGCAACACCATTCATTTTACATACATACATGTAATGTAGGATTATGTATAAGCGAAACATCAAGACATGCAATACATTGGTAACAGTTAAATAGACATTCAGGATAATTATTAAAAAAATCATTCGTAATTGTCACAGCCATTGTACACATATTAAACGTTCAAATAATCATGGCGAGTACCTGTTACGTCACATATCAAATATTATCGCCTATAAGTTTTAACGAACCAATTATAGGGACAGTCACACCCAATGCCAATTTTAATTGATTACCCCAACATTAATTATTTAATCAAGCGGTCCCGTATAACTGTTCACCTGGATCATTGTTTTTCACACCTCGAGCGTTCAGAATCTAAATATCGTAACAAAAGGGGAATATTTGCGACTGGGCCTTCGTTATAACCAAAACTTTGTTACATGCGATATCGTTACAACCGATGTTACCATATATCAATTGAAACTTGGACTCCACATCGTTATATGCGATATATCGCTATAAGCGATATCGTTACAAGAGGAGTTTACTGTAGAACCATTGTCTTAAATGACGTAATGGCTTATCATTCAATACTGCTAGTAGTACTGTACTGTATCTAAGATTCAACAAGTACACCATCAGTAGTGTTGTTTTTTTCACACCATGGGAAAGTGGTGGCAGGGCTCATTGAGATGGGAAAATTCATGGTTTAAGGGGGAAATCATAAAAATTTAGAAATGGAAGGAAACACCCATCTTTATCAAGATTTATTTTGTATAAACTTCTATCTTCAGTTACACCAACAATCTGCAAAGTTTTTATGCCCCTGCCATTCAAAGAATGGTGAAAAGGGGCTTTAAGTGTTACCCCTATTGGTGCGTGCGTGCGACAGTCCAAAAAATTCTGTGTCTGGTTAATAGCACTGTCATTTCTGGATGGATTTGAAATCATGCAGTGGAAATGTTCACCATCATGAGATGATATTTCGCGCGCAAGATCCAGGTCCATACCTCCAAGTTCAAGGTCACACTTAGAGGTCAAAGGTCAAAAATGGGGTATTTTTTTCGTGTCTGGTCAATTACTCTGTCATTTCTTGATGGATTTTGAAAATACTTGATAGAAATGTTAACCATCATGAGACATTGTGTTGTGCGCCAGATCTAGGTCCGTACCTCCAAGGTCAAGGTCACACTTGGAGGTCAAAGGTCAAAATAAGGTCTGGTTTTCGTGTCCAGTCAATAACTCTGTTATTTCTGGATGGATTGTGAAATTACTTCGCAGAAATGTTCACGATCATGATACGATATTTTGCGCGCAAGATGCAGGTCCCTGCATCCAAGGTCAAGGTCACACTTAGAGGTCAAGTGTCCGGTCAAAAACTGCCATTTCCGCATTGATTGTGAAATTACTTGGTAGAAATGTTCACCATCATGAGGCGATATGTCATGCGCAAGACCCAGGTCTGTACCTCCAAGGTCAAGGTCAAACTTACGGGTACAGGTCAAAGTTAAAAAATTGGATCTTTTTGTGTCTGGTCAATAAATGTCATTTCTGGATGGATTTTGAAATTACTTGATAGAAATGTTCACAATCATGAGACGACGTGTCGCGCACAACACCACGATCCCAAGCTCCAAGGTAAAGGTTACACTCTACGAATAGTTTCCACCCATTGTTCTGCATGCCAATTTATTTCAGCTTTACTAAATACACTCACTTGTGATGAACATTAAATTTTAACTGCTAATACATTTCTGTGACCAGTCCCAATCAGCGGAGGCATTGGTGTCCTATGGACACATTTCTAGTTTCCCATAGTTTGAACTTGAAAATACTGCTAATTCTGTTGGTTTCCATATTATGCAACCACTCAAGACATCTGTCAATCTAGTGTGGGGGGTGATTTTTTTTAAATAAATATATACTCCAGATCTGGAGCAGATTTGGCCTAAAAATATCACTGACCATTCACATCAGCCTGTTTCTGTGTTTCAGTCTAGTGACAGCAGTGATTCATCGTCCATGGACGGTGACCTCGATGCTGCCGATGGTGGCAGGGGAGTAGATACGCATTCTCCTTTCAGGGGGGATAACTCTGTGTACAGTCAGCTGCTAGAGGACGACGACAGTGGTATCGTTATGAGAACCAGTTCTCAGACGTCTCTTGAACAATCAAAATCAGATTTCGGGAAATTTGAAAATAACTGGAAACCAAGTACTATTTCTGAAAACCAGTCAAATGGTGTAGACGACGCAAATCTAAAACCACCATTACCGGCGCCACGTAAAAGTTTGAGCCCGGGTGGAATTGGTTCTACCCCAGTTAGTGACAGGTTGATTGGTAGACATGCAGTAAGAGAAAGACCAAAACCCCTCCCCAGACGACAGTCTGTGGAGAACAAAGATTCTGTAAGGTCAAACACAGATAATGCCAATTTGAACAAAGATGGTATGAACTTGCCAAATAATTCAGGTGACAGTTTAATTAATCTAAAAGCAGATCCAGTGACTCCTAAATCAGACCTGTTTGGTCTAGAAAGTGAATTCAGTAACTTGACTAGCAGTGTGGACTATGTCGTACTTCGAGAGCCGAAAGTTTCAAGACGCCGAAGTGATCAAGAGAAGCGAGCCAGCGTTTCTCGGACGCCGGCTATAAAGCTGGGGCAGGATGAAACCCCGAAGCGTCCAAGCATCCGTCGAGAGAGATCACCAGTTTCCCCGATGGATTCATTGCCACATACATCAGTGCTAGACTTTGATCCATTGTTCGATAGCTTTTCCCAAACTCCCAGTGAGCAAGGGTCTGCGACCAAGCCCAATAGTTCTGTTGACAATAACTCTGATTCCTTACTTCATGATTGGCATATAGGACACCTGTCAACTAATCTACCTTCTAACACACCACTCAAGTCATACTCCCATTCTAGCCCTAGGTTCCCTTACGGACAAAACGCGACCCCTCCCCCAAGGCCCCAGCCTATGAACCCCCCGACTTTACCACAGTTTTATTCCCCGCAGTCAGCCTCCATACCCAACCAACAGCGGCATTCTCTCCATGCGCCCATGGGCGCACAAACGCCGTTATCTCTCGTGAACCAGAGACCCCAGGTTCCACCTAGACCAGTCAGTAAACCAGACTTTAGCCAAAAAATGAACCAGTCAAATGTACCGTCGGACCAGTCAAGTGTTGGAAACCAGTCAAAAGATCCATTCGCAGATCTAATAAACTTGACACAGTCTGCTGCTGCAAATCAACCTGCCAAACAGCCACAAAAGCAGTCTTCTTGGGAAACATTTATTCAATAGCGTTAAAGAAAACAAAAGCAAAAATATCCGGTAACTTAAAGCTTATTGAGCATTTTCATTGATTGTAGTAAGGTACATAGTTTATACTTCGGTCTTTACCGATAATTTTACTACTGCCAAATACAGAAATGTTGTTTCAGTAATATTTTTAATTTATAATAAATGTGATCTTTCTGTTGATCAAACATGACAAACATTTTGAACGATAAGTTTAGTGACAGATGTTTGGGTAGTTTGTATTTTAAGTATGTTCTCCAACAAATATGGACAGCACAAGTTTAAAAAAATTAATCAGTGTTCTGGCGAGGCCGCGAAATAGCGATTTTATCGCATATTTTTCACAAATGTCGCAACAAAATAGGTCTAGGATCGATTTTTGTAGCATATAAAAGTTAAAGGGACGAATTGTCAAAAAAGCAAAACAATTTAAGGACGAATATCAAATCTCTCGAAGTGTAATGAGTACGAATCAAACTTACGATTTAGGTCTGATTTCTGATTGGTTTAATTAAATATGGCGCTACAATCTGAGCCAATCGATAACATAATGTGTTTGAGGTTTATCTCCGTATTAAAGAGTATTTGCTTTATTTTCCAAGATGGAGTCGCCTGCTGCGCCGCCTAAGAATTACTTAATAACGTTCGAGGCTTTTTAGCCTCGAACATTATTAAGTTATTTCTCCTCGCAAAACATCAAAACAGACTTGTTCGTTGGTAACGATATGAGTCTGTCCGGCGCTTCGCATGCTGCCTGCAGTCCTATTAATAAAATTCTTGGTTAAAATAGCAAGTTTGCTTGCTTATAATAGTGAAGGAAATTTTATGATGACTTTTGGATGTGTTTAACTTTACTCTGTATTAAGCACTAAAAGAATAAAGTTTTTACATCTAAAGCACTAATTTAGGTTTAATAGTTTATCGGTTATTTAAGTTGAACAGTTTGTAAGAATTAACATTAACTGTATTTCTGATGTAACTTAAATGCTGTCGGATGAACTTACTCCAACCACTGACACTTATCTAAGACACAACTAGTCAAGGTAATTAAATATTGTTAGTGATTTGATCATTTGTAGGAAATTGTATTTGTATTTGGTTTCTGTCTTAAAAAAAATTGGAAATGTCCCAATTTTTTCATAAGCAGTGAGACATGTCTCACCTTTCGTGATACCTCGCCAGAACACTGATCGATTGTACATTTTATCTCAGAAAATGGTTTCTATACATGTGGTCATGCATTGCAAGTGTTGAGCGTAAAACTGTTGTATCTCCTTAACATTTCTACATCAGATACAATAGTTTCACGCTCAAACCTTGAAATTTTGTATTAAAACTGGCTTCACCGGTGTTAAGATGTATATTTTAATTGTAAATTATTTAATTGTGATAATTTGTAAGGATTGTGCAATATTTAAACCTTATTATATGTATGTAATGAAAAGGACTTTTTTATGACCTGGTAAATGGAATATAGTTTAAAATTCAAAAAATATGCTAAACAGTAGCAATGGTTTGCTGGGTACTGAATCAGAATGTAAAAGAAAAGTGAAAGTATAAAAACTAAATATGTGGCGCGTCGTCAGAAAACCGGACTTAATGCATGTGCGTAAAGTGTCCGCGGTGCGGACTGCACAGGCTAATCCGGGACGACACTTTACGCACATGCATTAAGTCCGGTTTTCCCACAACGCGGCTCCTATGTTTCTCTAGGTATGATGACTGTTAATGTCTCCCGTTCAAAACGTTTTTCTTTCATTTATTCCAAAATATGTGTTACAAATAGTCTTCATGTAAATAACAGAATCATTCCATGTTATCTTTTTTCATGTTAAGTCAATGAATGACTCAGTGCAAACTATGTTCGATGCTTGTGTTTTATGTATGAATTATTATACATGTACTTAAGGATGGAAACATCAACTCATGTTCTCGTTGTGTTCAATTCAATAATTATTTATTCAGTTTGATTTGTATACTCTTTTTTCGCTAGCAAAAACCTTTTTGTAGATAACTTAAGATGCTTTAGGGCTTCGCATGTGTGTGTTTTAGTGAATCATGATCAATCCTGTGTGATTGCAAGAACAGACAGTCATCAAAGGATTTAGTTGGAGTATTAAAAATTGTTAAAGTATTTTCCAGGGTAAATACAATATATGACGCATATCATGGGAAAATGGGGCTTAATGCACGTACATAAAGTGTCGTCCCGATCAGCCTGTGCAGTCCGCAGTCCGCACAGTCTGATCCGTGATGACACTTTCTGCTTTTATGGTATTTTCTGTTTCAAGAAAGTCTCTTCTAGACATAAATCCAGTGTAGGCGGAAATTGTCGTCCCGGATTAGCCTGTGCGGACAATATACATGTACATGTATCAAGTGCTAATTTTATCTGAACAATTTTAATTCCTTTCTTTTTGCAGCATTTATTTGCATTTTTATGCCACTCCGCACTGTAATATTCATATGTTATTTTTATTGCTTGTGCATATTCTGTTATCTAAGTTGTCACCATTAAAACTGCATTCTACACAAGTGTGTGTGTTCTGTTGTTGATTTATTGCTAAATAATACATATTGTTACTAAAAATAGTAACAAATTTACGTCGATTACTGGCCGTTACGTGGCTCCGCTGAGCCGATATAATATAAGTGATTATAGATGCCCGGCCCAGCTCTGCCGTATATTATTGTCTAAATATAAAAGTAGAGCACTAGTATATGCACATTGTTGCTTAATTGTCAACATATGGCAAGTTGAAAATGCGTCATGTCCAAAAGTTTGCTGCATTTTAGAACAATGCAACTAACTGCCATTCTGCTTGTTAATTGACAACTGGTAACTATATAAATGTCTTAATTCATATTGTTTAAGACTAAATACAGCTTACAGAATCCTTGACTCTTATCAACCTGTATAGACCCTTATCATGAACAAGTTAATAGTATGTTTGTTGTGGAATCATTAATGTCAGAATACACCTAGTTCTGTAATCATTTTTGTCAGAAAACAACTAGTTCTGTAATTAGTTGTGTCAGAATACAACTAGTTCTGTAATCAGTTGTGTCAGAATACACACTGTTCTGTAATCAGTTATGTCAAATACACCTAGTTCTGTAATCAGTTATGTCAGAATACGCCCTGTTCTATAATCAGTTATGTCAGAATACGCCTGTTCTTGAACATTTGTGTCAGAACACACCATGTTCTTGAATCAGTTATGTCAGAATACACACCGTTCTGAAACTATTTATGAAAGAATACACCCTGTTTTTGAACCAGTTATATCAGAATACACCCTGTTATTAATGTCAAAATACACCCGATTCTTGAAGCAGTTATGTCAAAATATACACTGTTTTTGAAGCAGTCATGTCAGATTCTACCACGGCACGCAGCTAGTGGTCCATAGATAAAGAAGGAAAATAACTGGGTTATTCTGCATCAAATTATGGGCGGAGTTTAATGTTTTGAAAATAATCCCGGAAATTTGAAGATATTGTTCCGTAAAATGCACGATAGCAAATTGTGACAAACAAATCATTTTTGCATTATGTAGCGCAATTAAACCACATTTGTACTACATATTTTATACTTAAGCTCACAAAAACGTTAACGTTTTGTTAATATGTTTTTAATTTGCGCTTTTTGGCATGATATTTTCACTGTATTATATCGATAAGTATGACGTCATTCACTCAATGTTTATCAATAAAGCTGACGTCACTTTGAATTGTTACGACTTATTGACGTCACAGAAACGCACGAGTGAATGCACTTCTTGGAAAATGGGCGGAGTATAGATAAATATAGTTCTCATTCATAACCTTTAAAAATATGAATTTTATATAAGATTGTATTAGAATCAAAATAATTGACGGGTAACAGTTTGTTATTGCGTTAATAACCAACGGTTTGTCATTCCGATGCTTGTTATCAGACCACTCGGGCTACCGCCCTCGTGGTTTAATTCCTACGCATCGGAACTCCAACCCGTTGGTTATTACAGCAATAACCAACAGTTACCCGTCAATTATTTCTTAAATACATTCTGTTCTTGAACCAGTTATGTCAGAATACATCATGTTCTTGAAATTTACCCTTTCTTTAACCAGTTACGTCGGAATACGCCTGTTCTTGAATCAGTTATGTCAGAATACACCCTGTTCTTTAACCAGTTATGTCAGAATACATCATGTTCATGAACCAGTTATGTCCGAATACACCCTGTTCTTGAAAACACCATTTCTTTAATTAGTTATGTCAGAATACACTCTGTTCTTGAACCAGTTATGTCAGAATACATCCTGTTCTTGAACCAGTTATGTCAGAATACATCCTGTTCTTGAACAAGTTATGTCAGAACACACTCTGTTGTTGAACCAATTATGTCAGAATACACACTGTTCTAAAACTAGTTATGTCAGAATACACCCTGTTCTTGAAACAGTTATGTCAGAATACACCCTGTTCTTGAACCAGTTATGTCAGAATACATCCTGTTCTTGAACCAGTTATGTCAGAATACATCCTGTTCTTGAACAAGTTATGTCAGAACACACTCTGTTGTTGAACCAATTATGTCAGAATACACACTGTTCTAAAACTAGTTATGTCAGAATACACCCTGTTCTTGAAACAGTTATGTCAGAATACACCCTGTTCTTGAACCAGTTATGTCAAAATATGCACTGTTTTTGAAGCAGTTATGTCAGAATACATTCTGTTCTTGAACCAGTTATGTCAGAATACATCATGTTCTTGAAATTTACGCTTTCTTTAACCAGTTACATCGGAATACGCCTGTTCTTGAATCAGTTATGTCAGAATACACCCTGTTCTTTAACCAGTTATGTCAGAATACATCATGTTCATGAACCAGTTATGTCCGAATACACCCTGTTCTTGAAAACACCATTTCTTTAATTAGTTATGTCAGAATACACCCTGTTCTTGAACCAGTTATGTCAGAATGCATCCTGTTCTTGAACCAGTTATGTCAGAATACATCCTGTTCTTGAACAAGTTATGTCAGAACACACTCTGTTGTTGAACCAATTATGTCAGAATACACACCGTTCTAAAACTAGTTATGTCATAATACACCCTGTTCTTGAACCAGTTATGTCAGAATACACCCTGTTCTTGAACCAGTTATGTCAAAATATGCACTGTTTTTGAAGCAGTTATGTCAGAATACACTCTGTTCTTGAACCAGTTATGTTAATATACACCATGCTCTTGAACCAGTTTTGTTGGCATACATTCTGTTCTTGAACCAGTTATGTCAGAAAGCACCTGTTCTTGAATCAGTTATGTCAGAATACACCCTGTTCTTGAACCAGTTATGTCAGAATACATCATGTTCATGAACCAGTTATGTCAGAATACACCCTGTTCTTGAGAACACCATTTCTTTAATAAGTTATGTTAGAATACATCCTGTTCTTGAACCAGTTATGTCAGAATACATCCTGTTCTTGAATCAGTTATGTCAGAATACACCCTGTTCTAAAACAAGTTATGTCAGAATACACGCTGTTCTCGAACCAGTTATGTCAGAATACACCCTGTTCTTGAAAACACCATTTCTTTAATCAGTTATATCAGAATACTTCCTGTTCTTGAACCAGTTATGTCAGAATACACCCTGTTCTTGAACCAGTTATGTCAGAATACAGCCTCGTCTTCAACAAGTTATGTCAGAACACACTTTGTTGTTGAACCAGTTATGTCAGAATACACACCTTTCTAAAACTAGTTATGTCAGAATACACCCTGTTCTTAAATCAGTTATGTCAGAATTCACCATGTTCTTGAACCAGTTATGTAAGAATACACCATGTTCTTCAATCATTTATGTCGGAATTCACTCTGTTCTTGAATCAGTTATGTCAGAATACACACCGTTTTGAAACTAGTTATATCAGAATACACCCTGTTCTTGAACCAGGTATGTCAAAATTCACCATGTTCTTGAACCATTTATGTCAGAATACACCATGTTCTTGAACCAGTTATGTAAGAATACACCCTGTTCTTCAATCAATTATGTCAGAATACACACCGTTTTGAAACTAGTTGTATCAGAATACACCCTGTTTTTCAATCAGTTATGTCAGAATACACACCGTTTTGAAGCTAGTTATATCAGAATACACCCTGTTCTTCAATCAGTTATGTCCGAATACACCATGTTCTTGAACCAGTTATGTCAGAATACACTGTTCTTGAACCAGGTATGTTGGCATACATTCTATTCTTGAACCAGTTATGTCAGCATACACGCTGTTCTCGAACCTGATACTAGTATGTCATAAGACACCATGTTCTTGAACCAGTTTTGTCAGAATACACCATATTCTTGAACCAGTTATGTCAGAATACACCATGTTCTAGAACCAGTTTTGTCATAAAACACCATGTTCTTGAAATACACCCTTTCTTGAATCAGTTATGTCAGAATACTACCCTATTCTTGAATCAGTTATGTCAGAATAAACCCTGTTCTTGAACCAGTTATGTCAGAACATATCATTTGTATGAACAGTTGTCAGAATACACCCTGTTCTAAAACAAAACACCAACTAGTTGTCTCACAGACACGGATGCCCCCACGACACATGTTTGGGCACAGACTAAGAGCGTGTCGCCAACATGAATGTTTGCCCCCACAAATCTATTTTCGTAGATATTCTATAGTGGACAAAATGACTGAGGGCCATAATTCGGTTAAAACTTATCACAGCTAGAATAACAATAAGGTTTTCTTCCGATGTTCAAGTTTTAACAAAATCCGCAATGGCAGTTAAAGATGAGTCGAGTCCACAAAATTTCGGGACGTATGTACGTACGGATAGATACGTGCAATTCTTAATATCTCCCACTTTGTGGGGGCATAAAAACAAATGTTCCATTTAGGCATTTGCGTTATTAAGGCCGGACTCGGCATGCACATACATGTACAATTTAGATGTATTTATAGTGTTATAATGATCATTATTAGTATCACTTAACTTTAGACTACTTTAATGTAGTATTGGTTCACTGATATTTAATCTTGATTATTTCCTGTACATGTTATTTTCTCTTTCCAAGGAATACAATATTTTGCATTTAATATTCGATCTGTTTGAAGTAAATCCGTTACTATGGTTACGTCTTGATATGAGTTGATAATAGCTACGTTATTTTAAAATGGCTGCACACAACTAATATTGTCAGAGCGTTCATTAATCTGCTGTCTTCGTTCTGCCAGGTTCTAAATACGAAAGAATTAATTATATATAGATCTATGTGAATCATGTATAGATTATACATGTGCTTACCATACATTTATTGCGTAAGAGGTGGACCCATGTGTTCAAAGGTCCATATTAAAACTTAGTTACTTTCTTGAAAATATAAAATTAATTTAGTCTGTGTCTGGATGATTTAAAGCCTATTTTGTCCAATGATTAATTGTGTTCAGTATCAAAATATACTTTTTATTGTACCGTCTTCCAAGTATAAAATATTAATATTAACTGAAAACATTTTAAGTTTTTACATGACTTAAATTAAGATTTTTCTTAGAAGCAATATGGAAATGGCCCAAGTTCCCGATGCTGACAGGGCGTGCCTTAGGTTGTATCTGTGAAACTCACTGATGCTGGTGGGGGTGGATACTGCCCCCGGAATTGTGTTGTTTTATTTTTATTAGAATGGCGAAGGCGAAATTCACAGGGTACAACATATATATAAACGGACTCCATTTCTTAGGTTGAATATACTTTTAACACTAAACATGTTGTACTTCTGAAAAAGTATCACATTTCAAACACTACATTTTGCACGAATTCTATACAAGGGTTTTACACGTTAACATATATTCATTTAAAATTTTAGTTTTTTTTTTGCGTCGCCTGAAAAAAAAACGTATAGGGGTTACTTTTGGCGGCGCCGTTTTCGGCTTTCCCTTCAGTTTGTGCTGACAATAACTTGAGAAGTTGTTGTACAATCATTATGGAACTTTAGGGAAATGTTAGTAGGCATAAAAGGCACGTTAAGTTTGATTTGCGGCATAATTACTCCTATCATACTTCAGTTATGCCTCGCGGAGTTCGGTTTATCTTGCTCGGCAGATAAATTCACAGGCATTTGACGCGTTTCTGTGATAATAAATTGTACAAATGTCGTTAATAATAACAAAGAAGTAGAAATGAATAAAACAACTTTCATGACACAAAATTCACTATCAAATATATGTAAACTGGATAGATCTACTGGAAAAAAAATCTTGAGAAAATGTACAATACTAAATACGGGATAAATAATCGGGCTACAAAAAGAAATATTAAACATTCAAACCCAAATAACAGCTTTCAATTAAACTAAATCGATGTTATTTTACACTCCAAACGAGCTGCACCTTTCTTTTTCGTGAAATCGTTAACTTCGGTAAAAGCCCTTTATTGTTAGGACCACACGATATAGATGCATTCTTTAAATTCAATGCAATCATTCTATGATAACAGCATGTCATACATAGCATTGTATTAATGTTACATAGATCTATGTTTAAAAGTTTATTGTCTTGTCCTGCAATGCACACTTTAAACTGAAAACAAAACTAATATTTAAATTCAACACGTCATTAATGATGTTATGACGTCATGACGTTATGGTGCCATGACGTCCAAGGTCATAACTCTGTTGTCATAACGCTTCAACGCAAAGATCGATCAAGATGGAAGAGATTTACGTCCTAGAGAACAGATTTTCTCATTACATGTTCTTCATACAAAAAATCGGCTGGAATCATGACGGGGAAGTTGACGTCACGCCGGCCTATCAGGTAATATACTTGATTTCTTAAAAATTAAATGTTTGACAACTTAAAAGACAAATTAATCAGCTCATAGATCTACATAATCAAGCGTTACCAAAGTAAAAAATAATCATTTATAATTCATATTTCAACACGTATTTCAAGCACACTTTCTTACCTAGCATTATTATTTGACAAAATATCCAGAAGCTTATTTACGTAGATTCATATGAGTTTATAATAGTAGTTCTAATATTTGTGTACTAAATAATTGCAATGTTGTATTTCTTTAGTGTTTCAAACTGTATCTACAAGTTGTATAGTTCGTAGTTTAGTTACCACTAGTAATAGAAGTAGTAGTAGTTGTAGTGGTAGTGTTAATTTTAGTGTTGTTGTAGTGGTAGTGGCTGCGGCAGCAGCAGCAGTAGAGCTTAAGAAGTAGTAGCTTTAGCTGTAGCAGTAGCAGACACAGCCAGTAGAAACAGCAGGTGCAGTAGAAGCATTAGCAGAACAAGTAGCAGTAGCAGAAGTAGCTAACAATGTTTACCAGTAGGAGTAGCCAATCATTGCCATAATCGTGTTATTACAGGTGCTGCAGCAGGACACTACCGGTACATTCCAGAACATTCCTGTGCCTGGCAACATCATGGAGTTTCACGACTACCTCATGAACAACAACAACAACAATCTGCAACACTACATCCACCAATATCACAACGCACACCAACAACTCCTCGAAGAATTCAAGAAATACAGATACGACATGGTAGAAATGCAACAAGAAATCGACAGCATTAAAGACACAATTTCAGACCAGCATCAACTTTACAAACAATTACATCATCAACAACAATCTCTGGACGAAGAAATAACAACACTACAAAAACACATTCAACAGCAGAACTCAGTATTGCACGAACTCAAAGATTCAATCAACAGCTTCACATATTCACCCCACGGCACATTCCACCCAAACAACCAAATCCAAACATTCAACCCACACAACCAACACGACAACCATGACAACCACACCAATAACACTTTCAGCAGCTACTCCTTCAACGACCACCACTACCATCTTTTCGATCAACAATATCCATTCACTCCACATTTTAACGCACACTCCATGAGCCAGGCACAGGCAACCCCGAGAGAACCAAATGATTTTGTAAGTACATAATTATTTGAAAATAATTTCTGTTCTTTATTTGCTTTTTATAAATGTGTAATTTTAAATAAGCTTCCTTATCATATTTAAATTGACAACGACCATAATCAGCGGGAACTGATTGATAGATTGATTGATAGATTGGTTTATGGATTGATTGATTGATTGATTGGGTGAGTGAGTGAATGAGTGAGTGAGTGAGTGAGTGAGTGAGTGAGTGAGTGAGTGAGTGAGTGAATGAGTGAGTGAGTGAGTTATAAATTAACTGACTGACTGACTGACCGACCGACCGAACGACCGACGGGTACGCGGGCGGGCGGACGGAAGGACGGATCGATCGATCGATCGATGTGATTGATCCATTCATTATTTATTTGTAATGACCACAAAAACTGTTGATGTCCTTGATTTTTGTCCTTGATTTTTAAACAGTGATACAATCATTTTTATTTAAGTCCAATGTCCATCCAAGAGAGCGCTACTTTGAAAACATTCGCGAACATGATGACGCAGACGTCCTGCTTCCAGACGCGCGTGACACTGAGGCAGACGTCCTGCTTCCAGACGCACGTGACACTGAGGCAGATGACAGTTGTGAAAACGATAATACATACATTGATTTCTTCTTTGGGCCTCATTAAATTACACAATGCAAAATACATGATACAAATTGAACATATACAATTTGCTGACAAGAAATGTATTTTTGGAAGAAATCAATGTTTAGACACCTATTAAAGCACAACAAATATTTTCACATGGAATCTGCTGACAATTTATTTCCTAAATGAATAAAGATATTTAGACATCTATTTCTTGTTTTCGATCATCACTTCAATGTTTTTGCTGAATGGAAACATTTGTTTGAATGAAGTTCAATTTCCTACCTTTAAACTTTATAATTTGACTTGTTATTCAAAAGTATACGACATCATAATGAAAACTAATTTGTAAGTAACGAAAACAATATTTTGTTCGAGCTAATTATCTTATGCAAACAGAATTGTACAGATTCCAGTTAACAAGTCAATCTGCAAGGGCCATAATAACCGATGAAGCGTTGTAGTTAGGTGCACCGATTGTTAGTGCTTCTCAGCCAAAGATCTATAAATAAACATGTTTATTTATTAGTCTTTGCTCGTAGCCTACTGAGTCAAAATAGGTCATACGATGTAAGCTCTCGATTTTCCATAGTACAATTTAAAATTAATAAATTGCAGACATTTGTCAAAATATTCAGAATGAGAATTGGTAACAAGAACAAACACGTTCGCAACGAGTCAAAAATAACCGATGTAGCGCATTAATTTGGTGGTCTTATTCCGGGACACTCCGGTAAATATTTCGGTTACATACAAGTAAAAAGCAACAGTAGGGGTGTCATTAGTTTAAAGTTTTATTTTTTTTTTAAAGATACAATATACAGAACAGAACAGAACATTTTATTTTGTAGATGGAGGCCTCCGTCCCATAATACATAGCATATAATAATACATCAAATTATTATTTGAGTTATGCGCCACATTAATATATATATAGATAACTAACTCAAAATATTGTTTGAGTAATACGTTACAATTTCTATAAACGAAGGTATTCATACAGGTGTATTATTTTCATTGTATGCATATAACAATTTACAGATATAAAAAGCTAATTTTCGGATAGTTATTTCATTTTCGTCTGCCATTAATCTATACAAATTAGACAGAATTGGCCTTCCATGATACCAACTATCAAGATAATCTGTTCGCAGTTGAAAAAATTTAGGGCAAAGAAAAAGGACATGGAATTCACATTCTATTACAGATATATTACACATATCAAGGCAATACAGACATAACCTATTTTATCTTTGTATATTATTGTGTCTGCCAGTTTCTATTCGAAATTTATGACTTGAACAGCGGAACTTTGATAATGCAATTTTATGTGTTTTTGACATTTCAATATTCAAATATCTTTCAGTATTTAATAACGTTTTAAAATATTTAAAATGGTGACATCTCGCAGAGTCATTTACGTTTTGATGCCATTCTTGGTTTTTAATATATGATAATCTTTGTCTAAAACTTGTAATGAAAATATCAATCCTTCCAATTTGCTGGCTGATCCAAGCAAAGCCAAAACCGAATGTAAACAATATGTTTTTAACTTTTGTTGCCCAACATACTCTGCCAGCATCATCTAAACATTTAAGCATTTTATAACAATTTTTAGGATATCTATTATTTGGCATTGACAATAACTTACACCAGTATATTATACCTTGGGTATAATAGATAACACATAACGGTAAACATCCACATTCACCTAAAACAATGCAATTATTTATAGAATTATTAACCATTATGTGTTTACGACAAAACATAGTTTGTACACTTTCAATACGTTCACTGTACGTGTGTCCTCAGATTTCAGATCCATAACATAAAATAGGTTTTACCATGGAGTCAAATAGATGAAATAAGCCATTGGTTAGAAAATGGCCGAAAGGCCTTTGGTAATTAAGAATAGAAAAAATCGCTTTCTGGGCTTGTGCCGCTAATTTTTGGTGTGCAGACGACCATGATAATTGAGGAGTAAATAATAACCCCATATATTTGTATACATTTGTTATATTTATTCGCTTTCCTCTAAAGGTCCAAATCTCAATTTTTTCTAAATGGTCCGCCATTTCTAAAAACTATTATTTCTGTTTTGTTAATATTTACCTCCATTCCTGTCTCAGTACAAAATGTACCTATAAAATTTAACTGCTGCTGGAGTTTAAATACAGTTTCTGCGCAATTTGCAATATCATCTGCGAACAGCAAACATGTTATATCAGGTATATCATTAGAAACAAATATGCCTGATCCACAATGTTCTCGTAAAAGAATAACTAGTTCATTTATAGGGTAGAACGTGTTATGTCCCCCTGTCTGGTCCCAACATTACATGTGAAATAGCCCGTTAAACCATTTTCAGTCTTAACACATGATTTTAAGTTTGCATACATTCTGATTAGGATACTTAATATATGACCATATATACCAATTCGCTCAAGACATAAAATCAGCTTACAATGGTCTACCTTATCAAATGCTTTTTAAAAATCAACATATAAACAATAAAAACGCCCGCCTCTTTTTGAAAGGTACTTTTGTATAATAGCTTGTAATGAAAATAAATTATCAACAGTTGATTAGCCACGCCTAAACCCTGCCTGAGCTTCATCAATGTTATTCTTTATTTCTGCCCATTTGTAAATGCGATTCTTTAAAACCCGTGCAAAATTTGTATACATAACTCTAGTTACAGATATGCTTCGATAATTATTAGTTTCATATTTTGATCCAAATCTGTGAACGGGGCAAATAATACTTTCGCACCAGCTTTCCGGGACGTGACCCGTTTGCAATACAACGTTAAAAATATTACACAAAATTGGTACTACAAAAGACTCTGAATGTTTATAAAATTCACTTCCTATTCAGTCAGCACCGCAACTTTTGTAAGACATTTAACAGATATTTCAACTTCATTTAAACTTATTTCTCTTTAAACTTATTTCTCTATTAAGAATGTCATTATGATCATATTCATAGTTGTTATTTAAAGTTATCAATAAACTATCCATATCGTCAGCATTACTGTCAAACAACAAGGCACGGAAATATTCAAACCATGTTTTGTCATTTATAATTGTACGTCTTATTAGTGCTAGCATATGCTGAGGATTTTAACAAGTTCCACACCATTTTCGGATTTTTTCTCGAATTTACTAATTCAACTCGATTTTCATATTGATATGTTAATTTCTTAGCATGACATTTGCTCTTAAATCTGTTTTTCAATTCCGATGTTTTTGACACCAACTTGATATTAAAATTCCATACACATTTGTGTTTAGCTGTAAAGCTGTAAAGCTATTTTCGTTGCAGATATTCTTGTTGTGTGCTAAATATACGGTGCTTGAACATGCTTCGTTATAATCTTGAAATATAATGTAACAAAACAACTATCTTTTTAATTACCATTAAACACCATATTAAAATAACTAAGGATGATAACACTCATGTTATAGCTGATGCTGTATTAAAGAGATTATTTCTTCATTTCTGTCGGAATCGTGGTAAACAAACAAAATTTTATTTTCGTAGCAGCTAATTCCCGTATGTTTTAGAAACAAAACACGATGAGCTCTTAAATGTATACCAGCGTACAATTGTTCACAATTTAAAATTTAATGCTTTGCTATGTTATTTCACTCTTTAATTTAAACCAATTTACTAATTCGAAAAAGTTGTTAATGCTTTTAATTCTGTTCTGTTCTGTTCAATAAGGTGGCGAAATTTCATAGGGTGATAGACAAAGGACAACAACGGAGACAACAACATTTTAAAATGTGAGATAAACTTTAATTTGAGACGCAAACAATTTAAGTGACAAGTATGTTGTCTCTGTATGTAGATCTTTATTGTCAATGCATTACGCAATTGCATCGGATTAGCGGTATTGCTATAAGGGCAATTTGATGAGATTCCCGCGGTTTGTTACTTAGGTATTTTTATGACCCCTCTTCAGACAGATAACCAAGTATCCATTGAGAGAACATGTGTTCATTCGTGATATTTAGGTATGGAAAACAACCGTTTAAGACGAAGCAAGGAGAGCTACATTTTCTTTCCGGATACCTGTCATGCGGAAATGTGGCCTTACTAATGAGCTTAAAACGATACTACATTTAGTTCTAATAAATCATTTTTGCAACATATATCCTCTATATGATTTTTTTATAATATTTAATCAAAAACATATGGTTTTAAAAATTTCCATTACAAGTTTTGAAAGCCGCTTGGTCTTAGATCTATAATACTTTATATGGCAAGGTAGGTAAAAATTCGCCGGAAGTCGGGTTCAAATTTGCGGATGTTACTTCGCAATAACGGGAGGTAATGTCCAAGGAAGATCACCTAGTTTAGGGAAAGGCCTATTGCTGTTATCGTTTTTGAGTTATGCCCAGTCAGGCGACACATCCGACTCGTGGAGTGCTAGTTAATCTTGCTCGCAGATAAATTCACAGGCACTGGACGCGTTCCTATGATAATAAATCCTAATAAATAGTAAAAATGTCGTTTATAATGACAAATAAGAAGTAATGAATAAAACAACTTTCATGAAAAACAAATAACTATCAAATATATGTAAACTGGGTAGTGAATAAAAAAAAACATTAAGACAAATGTGCAATACTACGATAAATATGGGATCAATAATCGGACTAGAAAAATAAATATTAAACCCTCAAACCCAAATAAGAGCTTTTAAAATAAAAATGTAACTAAATCAATATAAATCAATGTAAAATTTACACTTCAAAAGAGCAACACATTTCGTTTTCAATAAATTGTTAACTTCGGTAACTCCTTTTAGGTTAGGCCTACACGATATAGATGCATTCTTTAAATTCAAACTCAATCATTCTTCGATAACAGCATGTCAAACACAATAATGCATTAACATTAAATAGATCTACGTTAAACTGTTTATTTATTGTATTGTCCTGCAGTGCACATACTTGCCACTTAAAACTGGAAACAAAACTAATATTTTAATTCGTCACGTCATTAATGATGTTATGACGTCATGACGTTATGGTGCCATGACGTCCAATGTCATGACTCTGTTGTCATAACGCTCCAAAAGAAACATCGAACAAGATGGAAGAGATTTACGTGGTTGAGAACAGATTTTCTCATTACATGTTCTTTATACAAAGAATCGGCTGGAATCATGACGGGGAAGTTGACGTTACGCCGGCCTATCAGGTAATATACTTGATTTCTTTAAAATTAAATGTTTGACAACTGAAAAGACAAATTAATCAGCTCATTGATCTACGTAATCAGGCGTTACCGCAGCAAAATAATCATTTACAATTCATATTTTAATATGTATTTCAAACACCCTTTCTTACCTAGCATTATTATTTGACAAAATTTCCAGAAGCTTATTTACGTAGATTCATATGAGTTTATAATAGTAGTTCTAATATTTGTGTACTAAATAATTTCAATGTTGTATTTCTTTAGTGTTTCAAACTGTATCTATGAGTTGTATAGTTCGTAGTTTAGTTACCATTAGTAATAGAAGTAGTAGTAGTTGTAGTGGTAGTGTTAATTTTAGTGTTGTTGTAGTGGTAGTGGCTGCGGCAGCAGCAGCAGTAGAACTTAAGAAGTAGTAGCTTTAGCTGTAGCAGTAGCAGACACAGCCAGTAGAAACAGCAGGTGCAGTACAAGCATTAGCAGAACAAGTAGCAGTAGTAGAAGAAGCTAACAATGTTATCAGTATTAGTAGCCAATCATTGCCATAATCGTGTTATTACAGGTGCTGCAGCAGGACACTACCGGTACATTCCAGAACATTCCTGTGCCTGGCAACATCATGGAGTTTCACGACTACCTCATGAACAACAACAACAATAATCTGCAACACTACATCCACCAATATCACAACGCACACCAACAACTCCTCGAAGAATTCAAGAAATACAGATACGACATGGTAGAAATGCAACAAGAAATCGACAGCATCAAAGACACAATTTCAGACCAGCATCAACTTTACAAACAATTACATCATCAACAACAATCTCTGGACGAAGAAATAACAACACTGCAAAAACACATTCAACAGCAGAACTCAGTATTGCACGAACTCAAAGATTCAATCAACAGCTTCACATATTCACCCCACGGCACATTCCACCCAAACAACCAAATCCAAACATTCAACCCACACAACCAATACGACAACCATGACAACCACACCAATAACACTTTCAGCAGCTACTCCTTCAACGACCACCACTACCATCTTTTCGATCAACAATATCCATTCACTCCACTTTTTAACGCACACTCCATGAGCCAGGCACAGGCAACCCCGCGAGAACCAAATGATTTTGTAAGTACATAATTATTTGAAAATAATTTCTGTTCTTTATTTGCTTTTTATAAATGTGTCATTTTAAATAAGCTTCCTTATCATATTTAAATTGACAACGACCATAATCAACGGGAACTGATTGATAGATTGATTGATGGACTGGTTTATGGATTGATTGATTGATTGATTGGATGAGTGAGTGAGTGAATGAGTGAGTGAGTGAGTGAGTGAGTGAGTGAGTGAGTGAGTGAGTGAGTGAGTGAGTGAGTGAGTGAGTGAGTGAGTGAGTGAGTGAGTGAGTGAGTGAGTGAGTGAGTGAGTGAGTGAGTGAGTGAGTGAGTGAGTGAGTGAGTGAGTGAGTAAGTTACAATTGACTGACTGACTGACTGACCGAACGACCGACGGTTACGCGGGCGGGCGGACGGACGGACGGATCGGTCGATCGAGCGATGTGATTGATCCATTCATTATTTATTTGTAATGACCACAAAAACTGTTGATGTCCTTGATTTTTGTCCTTGATTTTTAAAGAGTGATAAAATCATTTTTATTTAAGTCCAATGTCCATCCAAGAGACCGCTACTTTGAAAACATTCGCGAACATGATGACGCAGACGTCCTGCTTCCAGACGCGCGTGACACTGAGGCAGACGTCCTGCTTCCAGACGCACGTGACACTGAGGCAGATGACAGTTGTGAAAACGATAATACATACATTGATTTCTTCTTTGGGCCTCATTAAATTACACAATGCAAAATACATGATACAAATTGAACATATACAATTTGCTGACAAGAAATGTATTTTTGGAAGAAATCAATGTTTAGACACCTATTAAAGCACAACAAATATTTTCACATGGAATCTGCTGACAATTTATTTCCTAAATGAATAAAGATATTTAGACATCTATTTCTTGTTTTCGATCATCACTTCAATGTTTTTGCTGAATGGAAACATTTGTTTGAATGAAGTTCAATTTCCTACCTTTAAACTTTATAATTTGACTTGTTATTCAAAAGTATACGACATCATAATGAAAACTAATTTGTAAGTAACGAAAACAATATTTTGTTCGAGCTAATTATCTTATGCAAACAGAATTGTACAGATTCCAGTTAACAAGTCAATCTGCAAGGGCCATAATAACCGATGAAGCGTTGTAGTTAGGTGCACCGATTGTTAGTGCTTCTCAGCCAAAGATCTATAAATAAACATGTTTATTTATTAGTCTTTGCTCGTAGCCTACTGAGTCAAAATAGGTCATACGATGTAAGCTCTCGATTTTCCATAGTACAATTTAAAATTAATAAATTGCAGACATTTGTCAAAATATTCAGAATGAGAATTGGTAACAAGAACAAACACGTTCGCAACGAGTCAAAAATAACCGATGTAGCGCATTAATTTGGTGGTCTTATTCCGGGACACTCCGGTAAATATTTCGGTTACATACAAGTAAAAAGCAACAGTAGAGGTGTCATTAGTTTAAAGTTTTATTTTTTTTTTAAAGATACAATATACAGAACAGAACAGAACATTTTATTTTGTAGATGGAGGCCTCCGTCCCATAATACATAGCATATAATAATACATCAAATTATTATTTGAGTTATGCGCCACATTAATATATATATAGATAACTAACTCAAAATATTGTTTGAGTAATACGTTACAATTTCTATAAACGAAGGTATTCATACAGGTGTATTATTTTCATTGTATGCATATAACAATTTACAGATATAAAAAGCTAATTTTCGGATAGTTATTTCATTTTCGTCTGCCATTAATCTATACAAATTAGACAGAATTGGCCTTCCATGATACCAACTATCAAGATAATCTGTTCGCAGTTGAAAAAATTTAGGGCAAAGAAAAAGGACATGGAATTCACATTCTATTACAGATATATTACACATATCAAGGCAATACAGACATAACCTATTTTATCTTTGTATATTATTGTGTCTGCCAGTTTCTATTCGAAATTTATGACTTGAACAGCGGAACTTTGATAATGCAATTTTATGTGTTTTTGACATTTCAATATTCAAATATCTTTCAGTATTTAATAACGTTTTAAAATATTTAAAATGGTGACATCTCGCAGAGTCATTTACGTTTTGATGCCATTCTTGGTTTTTAATATATGATAATCTTTGTCTAAAACTTGTAATGAAAATATCAATGCTTCCAATTTGCTGGCTGATCCAAGCAAAGCCAAAACCGTATGTAAACAATATGTTTTTAACTTTTGTTGCCCAACATACTCTGCCAGCATCATCTAAACATTTAAGCATTTTATAACAATTTTTAGGATATCTATTATTTGGCATTGACAATAACTTACACCAGTATATTATACCTTGGGTATAATAGATAACACATAACGGTAAACATCCACATTCACCTAAAACAATGCAATTATTTATAGAATTATTAACCATTATGTGTTTACGACAAAACATAGTTTGTACACTTTCAATACGTTCACTGTACGTGTGTCCTCAGATTTCAGATCCATAACATAAAATAGGTTTTACCATGGAGTCAAATAGATGAAATAAGCCATTGGTTAGAAAATGGCCGAAAGGCCTTTGGTAATTAAGAATAGAAAAAATCGCTTTCTGGGCTTGTGCCGCTAATTTTTGGTGTGCAGACGACCATGATAATTGAGGAGTAAATAATAACCCCATATATTTGTATACATTTGTTATATTTATTCGCTTTCCTCTAAAGGTCCAAATCTCAATTTTTTCTAAATGGTCCGCCATTTCTAAAAACTATTATTTCTGTTTTGTTAATATTTACCTCCATTCCTGTCTCAGTACAAAATGTACCTATAAAATTTAACTGCTGCTGGAGTTTAAATACAGTTTCTGCGCAATTTGCAATATCATCTGCGAACAGCAAACATGTTATATCAGGTATATCATTAGAAACAAATATGCCTGATCCACAATGTTCTCGTAAAAGAATAACTAGTTCATTTATAGGGTAGAACGTGTTATGTCCCCCTGTCTGGTCCCAACATTACATGTGAAATAGCCCGTTAAACCATTTTCAGTCTTAACACATGATTTTAAGTTTGCATACATTCTGATTAGGATACTTAATATATGACCATATATACCAATTCGCTCAAGACATAAAATCAGCTTACAATGGTCTACCTTATCAAATGCTTTTTAAAAATCAACATATAAACAATAAAAACGCCCGCCTCTTTTTGAAAGGTACTTTTGTATAATAGCTTGTAATGAAAATAAATTATCAACAGTTGATTAGCCACGCCTAAACCCTGCCTGAGCTTCATCAATGTTATTCTTTATTTCTGCCCATTTGTAAATGCGATTCTTTAAAACCCGTGCAAAATTTGTATACATAACTCTAGTTACAGATATGCTTCGATAATTATTAGTTTCATATTTTGATCCAAATCTGTGAACGGGGCAAATAATACTTTCGCACCAGCTTTCCGGGACGTGACCCGTTTGCAATACAACGTTAAAAATATTACACAAAATTGGTACTACAAAAGACTCTGAATGTTTATAAAATTCACTTCCTATTCAGTCAGCACCGCAACTTTTGTAAGACATTTAACAGATATTTCAACTTCATTTAAACTTATTTCTCTTTAAACTTATTTCTCTATTAAGAATGTCATTATGATCATATTCATAGTTGTTATTTAAAGTTATCAATAAACTATCCATATCGTCAGCATTACTGTCAAACAACAAGGCACGGAAATATTCAAACCATGTTTTGTCATTTATAATTGTACGTCTTATTAGTGCTAGCATATGCTGAGGATTTTAACAAGTTCCACACCATTTTCGGATTTTTTCTCGAATTTACTAATTCAACTCGATTTTCATATTGATATGTTAATTTCTTAGCATGACATTTGCTCTTAAATCTGTTTTTCAATTCCGATGTTTTTGACACCAACTTGATATTAAAATTCCATACACATTTGTGTTTAGCTGTAAAGCTGTAAAGCTATTTTCGTTGCAGATATTCTTGTTGTGTGCTAAATATACGGTGCTTGAACATGCTTCGTTATAATCTTGAAATATAATGTAACAAAACAACTATCTTTTTAATTACCATTAAACACCATATTAAAATAACTAAGGATGATAACACTCATGTTATAGCTGATGCTGTATTAAAGAGATTATTTCTTCATTTCTGTCGGAATCGTGGTAAACAAACAAAATTTTATTTTCGTAGCAGCTAATTCCCGTATGTTTTAGAAACAAAACACGATGAGCTCTTAAATGTATACCAGCGTACAATTGTTCACAATTTAAAATTTAATGCTTTGCTATGTTATTTCACTCTTTAATTTAAACCAATTTACTAATTCGAAAAAGTTGTTAATGCTTTTAATTCTGTTCTGTTCTGTTCAATAAGGTGGCGAAATTTCATAGGGTGATAGACAAAGGACAACAACGGAGACAACAACATTTTAAAATGTGAGATAAACTTTAATTTGAGACGCAAACAATTTAAGTGACAAGTATGTTGTCTCTGTATGTAGATCTTTATTGTCAATGCATTACGCAATTGCATCGGATTAGCGGTATTGCTATAAGGGCAATTTGATGAGATTCCCGCGGTTTGTTACTTAGGTATTTTTATGACCCCTCTTCAGACAGATAACCAAGTATCCATTGAGAGAACATGTGTTCATTCGTGATATTTAGGTATGGAAAACAACCGTTTAAGACGAAGCAAGGAGAGCTACATTTTCTTTCCGGATACCTGTCATGCGGAAATGTGGCCTTACTAATGAGCTTAAAACGATACTGCATTTAGTTCTAATAAATCATTTTTGCAACATATATCCTCTATATGATTTTTTTATAATATTTAATCAAAAACATATGGTTTTAAAAATTTCCATTACAAGTTTTGAAAGCCGCTTGGTCTTAGATCTATAATACTTTATATGGCAAGGTAGGTAAAAATTCGCCGGAAGTCGGGTTCAAATTTGCGGATGTTACTTCGCAATAACGGGAGGTAATGTCCAAGGAAGATCACCTAGTTTAGGGAAAGGCCTATTGCTGTTATCGTTTTTGAGTTATGCCCAGTCAGGCGACACATCCGACTCGTGGAGTGCTAGTTAATCTTGCTCGCAGATAAATTCACAGGCACTGGACGCGTTCCTATGATAATAAATCCTAATAAATAGTAAAAATGTCGTTTATAATGACAAATAAGAAGTAATGAATAAAACAACTTTCATGAAAAAAAAATAACTATCAAATATATGTAAACTGGGTAGTGAATAAAAAAAAACATTAAGACAAATGTGCAATACTACGATAAATATGGGATCAATAATCGGACTAGAAAAATAAATATTAAACCCTCAAACCCAAATAAGAGCTTTTAAAATAAAAATGTAACTAAATCAATATAAATCAATGTAAAATTTACACTTCAAAAGAGCAACACATTTCGTTTTCAATAAATTGTTAACTTCGGTAACTCCTTTTAGGTTAGGCCTACACGATATAGATGCATTCTTTAAATTCAAACTCAATCATTCTTCGATAACAGCATGTCAAACACAATAATGCATTAACATTAAATAGATCTACGTTAAACTGTTTATTTATTGTATTGTCCTGCAGTGCACATACTTGCCACTTAAAACTGGAAACAAAACTAATATTTTAATTCGTCACGTCATTAATGATGTTATGACGTCATGACGTTATGGTGCCATGACGTCCAATGTCATGACTCTGTTGTCATAACGCTCCAAAAGAAACATCGAACAAGATGGAAGAGATTTACGTGGTTGAGAACAGATTTTCTCATTACATGTTCTTTATACAAAGAATCGGCTGGAATCATGACGGGGAAGTTGACGTTACGCCGGCCTATCAGGTAATATACTTGATTTCTTTAAAATTAAATGTTTGACAACTGAAAAGACAAATTAATCAGCTCATTGATCTACGTAATCAGGCGTTACCGCAGCAAAATAATCATTTACAATTCATATTTTAATATGTATTTCAAACACCCTTTCTTACCTAGCATTATTATTTGACAAAATTTCCAGAAGCTTATTTACGTAGATTCATATGAGTTTATAATAGTAGTTCTAATATTTGTGTACTAAATAATTTCAATGTTGTATTTCTTTAGTGTTTCAAACTGTATCTATGAGTTGTATAGTTCGTAGTTTAGTTACCATTAGTAATAGAAGTAGTAGTAGTTGTAGTGGTAGTGTTAATTTTAGTGTTGTTGTAGTGGTAGTGGCTGCGGCAGCAGCAGCAGTAGAGCTTAAGAAGTAGTAGCTTTAGCTGTAGCAGTAGCAGACACAGCCAGTAGAAACAGCAGGTGCAGTACAAGCATTAGCAGAACAAGTAGCAGTAGTAGAAGAAGCTAACAATGTTATCAGTATTAGTAGCCAATCATTGCCATAATCGTGTTATTACAGGTGCTGCAGCAGGACACTACCGGTACATTCCAGAACATTCCTGTGCCTGGCAACATCATGGAGTTTCACGACTACCTCATGAACAACAACAACAATAATCTGCAACACTACATCCACCAATATCACAACGCACACCAACAACTCCTCGAAGAATTCAAGAAATACAGATACGACATGGTAGAAATGCAACAAGAAATCGACAGCATCAAAGACACAATTTCAGACCAGCATCAACTTTACAAACAATTACATCATCAACAACAATCTCTGGACGAAGAAATAACAACACTGCAAAAACACATTCAACAGCAGAACTCAGTATTGCACGAACTCAAAGATTCAATCAACAGCTTCACATATTCACCCCACGGCACATTCCACCCAAACAACCAAATCCAAACATTCAACCCACACAACCAACACGACAACCATGACAACCACACCAATAACACTTTCAGCAGCTACTCCTTCAACGACCACCACTACCATCTTTTCGATCAACAATATCCATTCACTCCACTTTTTAACGCACACTCCATGAGCCAGGCACAGGCAACCCCGCGAGAACCAAATGATTTTGTAAGTACATAATTATTTGAAAATAATTTCTGTTCTTTATTTGCTTTTTATAAATGTGTCATTTTAAATAAGCTTCCTTATCATATTTAAATTGACAACGACCATAATCAACGGGAACTGATTGATAGATTGATTGATAGATTGGTTTATGGATTGATTGATTGATTGATTGGATGAGTGAGTGAGTGAATGAGTGAGTGAGTGAGTGAGTGAGTGAGTGAGTGAGTGAGTGAGTGAGTGAGTGAGTGAGTGAGTGAGTGAGTGAGTGAGTGAGTGAGTGAGTGAGTGAGTTACAATTGACTGACTGACTGACTGACCGACCGACCGAACGACCGACGGGTACGCGGGCGGGCGGACGGACGGACGGATCGATCGATCGAGCGATGTGATTGATCCATTCATTATTTATTTGTAATGACCACAAAAACTGTTGATGTCCTTGATTTTTGTCCTTGATTTTTAAACAGTGATAAAATCATTTTTATTTAAGTCCAATGTCCATCCAAGAGACCGCTACTTTGAAAACATTCGCGAACATGATGACGCAGACGTCCTGCTTCCAGACGCGCGTGACACTGAGGCAGACGTCCTGCTTCCAGACGCACGTGACACTGAGGCAGATGACAGTTGTGAAAACGATAATACATACATTGATTTCTTCTTTGGGCCTCATTAAATTACACAATGCAAAATACATGATACAAATTGAACATATACAATTTGCTGACAAGAAATGTATTTTTGGAAGAAATCAATGTTTAGACACCTATTAAAGCACAACAAATATTTTCACATGGAATCTGCTGACAATTTATTTCCTAAAAGAATAAAGATATTTAGACATCTATTTCTTGTTTTCGATCATCACTTCAATGTTTTTGCTGAATGGAAACATTTGTTTGAATGAAGTTCAATTTCCTACCTTTAAACTTTATAATTTGACTTGTTATTCAAAAGTATACGACATCATAATGAAAACTAATTTGTAAGTAACGAAAACAATATTTTGTTCGAGCTAATTATCTTATGCAAACAGAATTGTACAGATTCCAGTTAACAAGTCAATCTGCAAGGGCCATAATAACCGATGAAGCGTTGTAGTTAGGTGCACCGATTGTTAGTGCTTCTCAGCCAAAGATCTATAAATAAACATGTTTATTTATTAGTCTTTGCTCGTAGCCTACTGAGTCAAAATAGGTCATACGATGTAAGCTCTCGATTTTCCATAGTACAATTTAAAATTAATAAATTGCAGACATTTGTCAAAATATTCAGAATGAGAATTGGTAACAAGAACAAACACGTTCGCAACGAGTCAAAAATAACCGATGTAGCGCATTAATTTGGTGGTCTTATTCCGGGACACTCCGGTAAATATTTCGGTTACATACAAGTAAAAAGCAACAGTAGGGGTGTCATTAGTTTAAAGTTTTTTTTTTTTTTTAAAGATACAATATACAGAACAGAACATTTTATTTTGTAGATGGAGGCCTCCGTCCCATAATACATAGCATATAATAATACATCAAATTATTATTTGAGTTATGCGCCACATTAATATATATATAGATAACCAACTCAAAATATTGTTTGAGTAATACGTTACAATTTCTATAAACGAAGGTATTCATACAGGTGTATTATTTTCATTGTATGCATATAACAATTTACAGATATAAAAAGCTAATTTTCGGATAGTTATTTCATTTTCGTCTGCCATTAATCTATACAAATTAGACAGAATTGGCCTTCCATGATACCAACTATCAAGATAATCTGTTCGCAGTTGAAAAAATTTAGGGCAAAGAAAAAGGACATGGAATTCACATTCTATTACAGATATATTACACATATCAAGGCAATACAGACATAACCTATTTTATCTTTGTATATTATTGTGTCTGCCAGTTTCTATTCGAAATTTATGACTTGAACAGCGGAACTTTGATAATGCAATTTTATGTGTTTTTGACATTTCAATATTCAAATATCTTTCAGTATTTAATAACGTTTTAAAATATTTAAAATGGTGACATCTCGCAGAGTCATTTACGTTTTGATGCCATTCTTGGTTTTTAATATATGATAATCTTTGTCTAAAACTTGTAATGAAAATATCAATGCTTCCAATTTGCTGGCTGATCCAAGCAAAGCCAAAACCGTATGTAAACAATATGTTTTTAACTTTTGTTGCCCAACATACTCTGCCAGCATCATCTAAACATTTAAGCATTTTATAACAATTTTTAGGATATCTATTATTTGGCATTGACAATAACTTACACCAGTATATTATACCTTGGGTATAATAGATAACACATAACGGTAAACATCCACATTCACCTAAAACAATGCAATTATTTATAGAATTATTAACCATTATGTGTTTACGACAAAACATAGTTTGTACACTTTCAATACGTTCACTGTACGTGTGTCCTCAGATTTCAGATCCATAACATAAAATAGGTTTTACCATGGAGTCAAATAGATGAAATAAGCCATTGGTTAGAAAATGGCCGAAAGGTCTTTGGTAATTAAGAATAGAAAAAATCGCTTTCTGGGCTTGTGCCGCTAATTTTTGGTGTGCAGACGACCATGATAATTGAGGAGTAAATAATAACCCCATATATTTCTATACATTTGTTATATTTATTCGCTTTCCTCTAAAGGTCCAAATCTCAATTTTTTCTAAATGGTCCGCCATTTCTAAAAACTATTATTTCTGTTTTGTTAATATTTACCTCCATTCCTGTCTCAGTACAAAATGTACCTATAAAATTTAACTGCTGCTGGAGTTTAAATACAGTTTCTGCGCAATTTGCAATATCATCTGCGAACAGCAAACATGTTATATCAGGTATATCATTAGAAACAAATATGCCTGATCCACAATGTTCTCGTAAAAGAATAACTAGTTCATTTATAGGCAGAGGCAAAAGGGTAGAACGTGTTATGTCCCCCTGTCTGGTCCCAACATTACATGTGAAATAGCCCGTTAAACCATTTTCAGTCATAACACATGATTTTAAGTTTGCATGCATTTTGATTAGAATACGTAATATATTATCATTTATACCAATACGCTAAAGACATAAAATCAGCTTACAATGATCTACCTTATCAAATGCATTTTTAAAATCGACATATAAACAATAAAAACGTCCGCCTCTGTTTGAAACTACTGTTGTATAATAGCTTTACGAAAATAAGGTATCATCGCAGAAAGTTTGAGCGTAATTCCGATGTTTTTGACAGCAACTTGTTATTTAAATTCCATACACATTTGTGTTTAACTGTAAAGCTATTTTCGTTGCAGATATTCTTGTTGTGTGCTAAATATACGGTGCTTGAACATGCTTCGTTATAATCTTGAAATATAATGTAACAAAACAACTATCTTTTTAATTACCATTAACACCATATTAAAAAAACTAAGGATGATAACACTCATGTTATAGCTGATGCTGTATTAAAGAGATTATTTCTTCATTTCTGTCGGAATCGTGGTAAACAAACACAATTTTATTTGCGTAGCAGCTAATTCCCGTATGTTTTAGAAACAAAACACGATGAGCTCTTAAATGTATACCAGCGTACAATTGTTCACAATTTAAAATTTAATGCTTTGCTATGTTATTTCACTCTTTAATTTAAACCAATTTACTAATTCGAAAAAGTTTTTAATGCTTTTAATTCTGTTCTGTTCTGTTCAATAAGGTGGCGAAATTTCATAGGGTGATAGACAAAGGACAACAACGGAGACAACAACATTTTAAAATGTGAGATAAACTTTAATTTGAGACGCAAACAATTTCAGTGACAAGTATGTTGTCTCTGCATGTAGATCTTTATTGTCAATGCATTACGCAATTGCATCGGATTAGCGGTATTGCTCTAAGGGCAATTTGATGAGATTCCCGCGGTTTGTTACTTAGGTATTTTTATGACCCCTCTTCAGACAGATAACCAAGTATCCATTGAAAGAACATGTGTTCATTCGTGATATTTAGGTATGGAAAACAACCGTTTAAGACGAAGCAAGGAGAGCTACATTTTCTTTTCGGATACCTGTCATGCGGAAATGTGGCCTTACTAATGAGCTTAAAACGATACTACATTTAGTTCTAATAAATGATTTTTGCAACATATATCCTCTATATGATTTTTTTATAATATTTAATCAAAAACATATGGTTTTAAAAATTTCGATTACAAGTTTTGAAAGCCGCTTGGTCTTAGATCTATAATACTTTATATGGCAAGGTAGGTAAAAAGTCGCCGGAAGTCGGGTTTCAAATTTGCTGATGTGACTTCGCAATAACGGGAGGTAATGTCCAAGGAAGATCACCTGGTTTAGGGAAAGGCCTATTGCTCTTGTCGTTCTTGAGTTATGCCCAGTCAGGCGACACATCCGACTCGCGGAGTGCTAGTTAATCTTGCTCGCAGATAAATTCACAGGCACTGGACGCGTTCCTATGATAATAAATCCTAATAAATAGTAAAAATGCCGTTTATAATGACAACTAAGAAGTAATGAATAAAACAACTTTCATGAAAAATAAGAAAATATCAAATATATGTAAACTGGGTAGTGAAAAAAAAAACATTAAGAAAAATGTGCAATACTACGATAAATATGGGATCAATAATCGGACTAGAAAAATAAATATTAAACCTTCAAACCCAAATAAGAGCTTTTAAAATAAAAATGTAACTAAATCAATATAAATCAATGTAAAATTTACACTTCAAAAGAGCTACACATTTCGTTTTCAATAAATTGTTAACTTCGGTAACCCTTTTAGGTTAGGCCTACACGATATAGATGCATTCTTTAAATTCAAACTCAATCATTCTTCGATAACAGCATGTCAAACACAAAAATGCATTAACATTAAATAGATCTACGTTAAACTGTTTATTTATTGTATTGTCCTGCAGTGCACATGCTTGCACACTTTAAACTGAAAACAAAACTAATATTTTAATTCGTCACGTCATTAATAATGTTATGACGTCATGACGTTATGGTGCCATGACGACCAATGTCATGACTCTGTTGTCATAACGCTCCAAAAGAGACATCGAACAAGATGGAAGAGATTTACGTGCTAGAGAACAGATTTTCTCATTACATGTTCTTTATACAAAGAATCGGCTGGAATCATGACGGGGAAGTTGATGTTACGCCGGACTATCAGGTAATATACTGGATTTCTTTAAAATTAAATGTTTGACAACTGAAAAGACAAATTAATCAGCTCATTGATCTACGTAATCAGGCGTTACCGCAGCAAAATAATCATTTACAATTCATATTTTAATATGTATTTCAAACACTCTTTCTTACCTAGCATTATTATTTGACAAAATTTCCAGAAGCTTATTTACGTAGATTCATATGAGTTTATAATAGTAGTTCTAATATTTGTGTACTAAATAATTTCAAAGTTGTATTTCTTTAGTGTTTCAAACTGTATTGACGAGTTGTATAGTTCGTAGTTTAATTACCACTAGTAATAGAAGTAGTTGTAGTGGTAGTGTTGATTTTAGTGTTGTTGTAGTGGTAGTGGCTGCGGCAGCAGCAGCAGTAGAACTTACGAAGTAGTAGCTTTAGCTGTAGCAGTAGCAGACACAGCCAGTAGAAACAGCAGGTGCAGTAGAAGCATTAGCAGAACAAGTAGTAGTGCAGAAGTAGCTAACACTGTTATCAGTAGGAGTAGCCAATCGTTGCCATAATCGTGTTATTACAGGTGCTGCAGCAGGACACTACCGGTACATTCCAGAACATTCCTGTGCCTGGCAACATCATGGAGTTTCACGACTACCTCATGAACAACAACAACAACAATCTGCAACACTACATCCACCAATATCACAACGCACACCAACAACTCCTCGAAGAATTCAAGAAATACAGGTACGACATGGTAGAAATGCAACAAGAAATCGACAGCATCAAAGACACAATTTTAGACCAGCATCAACTTTACAAACAATTACATCATCAACAACAATCTCTGGACGAAGAAATAACAACACTGCAAAAACACATTCAACAGCAGAACTCAGTATTGCACGAACTCAAAGATTCAATCAACAGCTTCACATATTCACCCCACGGCACCTTCCACCCAAACAACCAATTCCAAACATTCAACCCACACAACCAACACGACAACCATGACAACCACGCCAATAACACTTTCAGCAGCTACTCCTTCAACGACCACCACTACCATCTTTTCGATCAACAATATCCATTCACTCCACTTTTTAACGCTCACTCCATGAGCCAGGCACAGGCAACTCTGAGAGAACCATATGATTTTGTAAGTACATAATTATTTGAAAATAATTTCTGTTCTTTATTTGCTTTTTATAAATGTGTGATTTTAAATAAGCTTCCTTATCATATTTAAATTGACAACGACCATAATCAACGGGTACTGATTGATTAATTGATTGATTGATTGGTTTATGGATTGATTGATTGATTGATTGTGTGAGCTAGTGAGTGAGTGAGTGAGTGAGTGAGTGAGTGAGTGAGTTAGTGAGTTAAAAATTGACTGACTGACAGACTGACCGACCGACCGAACGACCGACGGGTACGCGGGCGGGCGGACGGAAGGACGGATCGATCGATCGATCGATGTGATTGATCCATTCATTATTTATTTGTAATGACCACAAAAACTGTTGATGTCCTTGATTTTTGTCCTTGATTTTTAAAGAGTGATAAAATCATTTTTATTTAAGTCCAATGTCCATCCAAGAGACCGCTACTTTGAAAACATTCGCGAACATGATGACGCAGACGTCCTGCTTCCAGACGCGCATGACACTGAGGCAGACGTCCTGCTTCCAGACGCACGTGACACTGAGGCAGATGACAGTTGTGAAAACGATAATACATACATTGATTTCTTCTTTGGGCCTCATTAAATTACACAATGCAAAATACATGATACAAATTGAACATATACAATTTGCTGACAAGAAATGTATTTTTGGAAAAAATCAATATTTAAAGCACAACAAATATTTTCACATGGAATCTGCTGACAATGTATTCCCTAAATGAATAAAGATATTTAGACATCTATTTCTTGTTGTCGATCATCAGCCATTATGTTCGTGAATGAGTATTTGTGTACATGTATATTATTTATTATATACACAAAAACGTTTATAAGGTGGCATTACTAGAACCTTTCAACGTACGTTTAGATTTTGCTTTTATATAAACGCTTGCGCTAATGTTTGTTGCGGTTGTTGCGGCGACCTTGCGACGGGAAAAAAATCAAAAGGCTTACAGCGTACAAAGACAGTTGGCAACAAAAGAAACTAAAAGCATGTGAATTATGAATGAATTTTTTTCTTAAAAGAAACATTTGTTTGAATGAGGTTCAATTTCCTATTTTAAACTTTATAATTTGGCTTGTTATTCAAAAGTATACGACATCATAATGAAAACTTATTTGTAAGTAACAAAAAAATATTTTGTTCGAGCTAATTATCTTATGCAAACAGAATTATACAGATTCCAGTTAACAAGTCAATCTGCAAGGGCCATAATAACCGACGAAGCGTTGTAGTTAGGTGCACCGATTGTTAGTGCTTCTCAGCCAAAGATCGATAAATAAACATGTTTATTTATAGATCTTTGCTCGTAGCCTACTGAGTCAAAATAGATCATACGATGCAAGCGCTCGATTTTCCATAGTACAGTTTAAAATTAATGAGTTGCAGACATTTGTTTTCAAAATATTCAGAATGAGAATTGGTAACAAGAAAAAACACGTTCGCAACGAGTCAAAAATAACCGATGTAGCCCATTAATTTGGTGGTCTTATTCCAGGACACTCCGGTAAATATTTCGGTTACATACAAGCAAAAAGCAACATTAGGGGTGTCATTAGTTTAAAGTTATTTTTTTATAAAAGATCCAATATACAGAACAGAACAGAACAGAACATTTTATTTTGTAGATGAAGGCCTCCGGCCCATAATACATAGCATATAATAATACATCAAATTATTATTTGAGTTATGCGCCACATTAATATATATATAGATAACCAACTCAAAATATTGTTTGAGTAATACGTTACAATTTCTATATAAAGAAGGTATTCAAACAAGTGTATTATTTTCATTGTATGCATATAACTATTTACAGATATAAAAAGCTAATTTTCGGATAGTTGTTTCATTTTCGTCTGCCATTAATCTATACAAATTAGACAATGTTGGTCTTCCATTATACCAACTGTCAAGATAATCTGTTCTCATTTTCAAACATTTAGGGCATAGAAAATGGACATGGAATTCACATTCTATTACAGATATATTACATATATCAAGGCTATACAGACATAACCTATTTTGTCTTAGTATATTATTGTGTCTGCCAGTTTCTATTCGAAATGTATGACTTGAACAGCGGAACTTTGATACTGCAATTTTATGTGTTTTTGACATTTCAATATTCAAATATCTGTCAGTATTGAATAACGTTTTAAAATATTTATAATGGTGACATCTCGCAGAGTCATTTACGTTTTGATGCTTTCTTGGTTTTTAATATCTGATAATCTTTGTCTAAAACTTGTAATGAAAATATCAATGCTTCCAGATTCCTGGGTGATCCAAGCAAAGCCAAAACCATATGTAAACAATATGTTTTTAACTTTTGTTGCCCAACATACTCTGCCAGCATCATCTAAACATTTAAGCATTTTATAACAATTTTTAGGATATCTATTATTTGGCATTGACAATAACTTACAACAGTATTTTATACCTTGGGTATAATAGATAACACATAACGGTAAACGTCCATTCACCTAAAACAATGCAATTATTTATAGAATCATTAACCATTATGTGTTAACGACAAAACATAGTTTGTACACTTTCAATGCGTTCACTGTACGTGTGTCCCCAGATTTCAGATCCAGAACATAAAATAGGTTTTACCATGGAGTCAAATAGATTATATAAGTCATTGGTTAGAAAATGGCCGAAAGGCCTTTGGTAATTAAGAATAGAAAGAATCGCTTTCTGGGCCTGGGCTGCCTCAATTTTTGGTGTGCAGACGACCATGATAATTGAGGAGTAAATAATAACCCCATATATTTGTATGCATTTGTTATATTTATTCGCTTTCCTCTAAAGGTCCAAATCTCTTTTTTTTTCTTAGTGGTCCGCCATTTCTAAAAACTTTTATTTCTGTTTTGTTAATATTTACCTCCATTCCTGTCTCAGTACAAAATGTACCTATAAAATTTAACTGCTGCTGGAGTTTAAATACAGTTTCTGCGCAATTTGCAATATCATCTGCGAACAGCAAACATTTTATATCAGGTCAGGTATATCATTAGAAAGAAATATGCCTGATCCACAATGTTCTCGTAAAAGAATAACTAGTTCATTTATAGACTGAGAAAAAAGGGTAGAACTTGTTATGTCCCCCTGTCTGGTCCCAACATTACATGTGAAATAGCCCGTTAAACCATTTTCAGTCATAACACATGATTTTAAGTTTGCATGCATTTTGATTAGAATATGTAATATATTATCATTTATACCAATTCGCTCAAGACATAAAATCAGCTTACAATGATCTACCTTATCAAATGCATTTTTAAAATCGACATATAAACAATAAAAACGTCCGCTTCTTTTTGAAAGTACTTTGGTATAATAGCTTGTAATGAAAAGAAAGTATCAACAGTTGAATAGCCCGACCTAAACCCTGCCTGAGCTTCATCAATTTTATTATTTATTTCTGCCCATTTTTAAATGCGATTATTTAAAACGCGTGCAAAAATTTTATACATAACTGTGGTTATAGATATGCCTCGATAATTATTAGTTTTATATTTTGAGCCAATTTGTGAACGGGGCAAATACTACTTTCGCACCAGCTTTCCGGGACGTGACCCGTTTGCAATACAACGTTAAAAATATTACACAAAATTGGTACTACAAAAGACTCTGTATGTTTATAAAACTCACTTCCTATTCCGTCAGCACCGCAACTTTTTCCATTTGTTAGACATTTAATAGATATTTCAACTTCATTTAAACTTATTTCTCTGTTAAGAATGTCATTATGATCATATTCATAGTTGTTACTTAAAGTTATCAATAAACTATCCATATCGTCAGCATTACTGTCAAACAACAAGGCACGGAAATATTCAAACCATGTTTTGTCATTTATAATTGTACACGTCTTATTAGTACTAGCATATGCTGAGGATTTTAACAAGTTCCACACCATTTGCGGATTTTTTCTCGAATTTACTAATTTAACTCGATTTTCATATTCATATGTTAATTTCTTAGCATGACATTTGCTCTTAAATATGTTTTCCATTTCTTTATACATTTAAAAATCATTGGTAGCATTTGATGAACGAAACTTTCTTAGTGCTGAATATTTGTTCAACGTTAAATTCTCACATTCCTCATCCCACCATGGGGTGTTTACACAATATCTAGTGCTTGGTCTTCTATGCACTTTCATGCAATCTGCTGCTTCCTAACATACATCCGTTAATGATTTGATTGCTAATTCAACATCAGTTGCAACGTTCTGTGAAATATTATCAAGATTGATATGAAGACACGCTCTAAATTTAGTTAGAAAGACATTTTTTTGACTTTCATTCCATTTAAATTTTACACATTGTCTTATTTGAATATCATTTAATTGGCTGTTATTAATATCAACAATTCTTGGAACTGTAAATGAACATTCTAACGGTAAATGATCTAATTCATCAATGTTGCCTATTCTAAAATAAGAGCAGTATCTGAATAATTCCGCAGATGCAATAATGTAATCCACTACACTCGGGCCATTATTTGTATAGCATTTATAACTTGCCGTTTTATCATCAGACATACGACCATTCATAATATGCATATCATGCGATGAACAGAATTCAGCTAAGGTTCTACCAAAATTGTTAAAATTGGATGCATCCATATTAGTTCTAGGAATTTCGAAACTGCTACCGTTATATTCAACATCACCATATATATATCTAAGATCATCTGTTGGTATGAAGTCCAAAGCATCTTTAGTCCGGGCATTAAAATCGCCTGCTAGAATAAAATTACAGTGTGGATATTCAAACATAATTGTGTCAATATTATTTTGCATGATTAATATATCATTTGATTCTTCTTCATTATTATAGATTGGTGATCCTTCGGGGGAAACGTATGTAAAATACATAATAATATCACTAATGTGGAACATATTTGAAAATTTAAACAATAAAACAACACAATTTTCTAGTGTTTCGAGAATTTTACTGACAATATTTTGCGAACGTTTTCCTACATAAACACTAACCCCTCCACTATTTCGACTATGCGTTACATTAAATTTTCTTACACTATCAAAATGATCGTGTGTTATAATAACTTTATCAAAATCTCCATTATAACGACTCCAGGTTTCACACAAACACACAATATCAAATTGAGATAAAAACGAAAGATATTCATTATTGTCTAAATGTTTGTGAAATCCTTGTATATTCAATACTACACAATTAATAGTGTCAGTATATTTGAGGCGCGTCGTGGGAAAACCGGACTTAATGCATGTGAAGTGTCGTCCCGGATCAGCCTGTGCAGTCCGCACAGGCTGATCCGGGACGACACTTTCCGCTTTTATGATATTTTCTGTTTCAAGAAAGTCTCTTCTAAACATAAATCCACTGTAGGCGGAAAGTGTCGTCGTGGATTAGCCTGTGCGGACTGCACAGGCTAATCCGGGACAATACTTTACGCATATGCATTAAGACCGGTTTTCCCACGACGCGCCTCAATTTTGATTTTCATCCTTAAAATTGTGTTGATGTCATAAAAATGAACTTAGAAATATCAACATAAGTATATAATATACATCCTGTACTTTATTTATCCATTTAATTTAATTATATTTTTGTTTTTTAACAATATTCTCTACTGTTTCAAGATTGACAAACAAACTACACAGTACGTTTAACGGTTTTTATGCAATAAAACACAAAAAAGCGATTTCAGTATGTAATCGTCCTATGCCTTCATCCTGTATTAAATTTGTATTATTAAATAAAATAAATAAATAAATCCGTTTTTAGTAAAATTAATTTGCTAAGTAACTCTAAGCTAACATCCTACTGCCGACTAAAATTACGAAAATAAGGTATCAGCGCAGAAAGTTTGAGCGTAATTCCGATGTTTTTGACAGCAACTTGTTATTTAAATTCCATACACATTTGTGTTTAGCTGTAAAGCTGTAAAGCTATTTTCGTTGCAGATATTCTTGTTGTGTGCTAAATATACGGTGCTTGAACATGCTTCGTTATAATCTTGAAATAAAATGTAACAAAACAAGTATCTTTTTAATTACCGTTAACACAATATTACAATAACTAACGATGATAATGTTATAGCTGATGCTGTATTAAAGAGATTATTTCTTCATTTCTGTCGGAATCGTGGTAAACAAACAAAATTTTATTTTCGTAGCAGCTAATTCCCGTATGTTTTAGAAACAAAACACGATGAGTTCTTAAATGTATACCAGCTTACAATTCTTCACAATTTAAAATTTATTGCTTTGCTATTTTATTTCACTCTTTAATTTAAACCAATTTACTAATTCGAAAAAGTTTTTAATGCTTTTAATTCTGTTCTGTTCTGTTCAATAAGCTGGCGAAATTTCATAGGGTGATAGGCAAAAAACAACAACGGAGACAACAACATTTCAAAATGTGAGATAAACTTTAATTTGAGACGCAAACAATGGAGACGAAGTGTGGCATGTTAGTTGTCTCTGCATGTACATCTTTATCGTCAATGCATTACGCAATTGCATCGGATTAGCGGTATTGCTCGAAGGGCAATTTGATAAGATCCCCGCGGTTTCTGGCTTAGGTATTTTTATGACCCCTCTTCAAACAGATAACCATTGATAACCACAAGTATACATTGAGAGAACATGTGTTCATTCGTGATATTTAAGATATGGAAAACAACCGTTTAAGACGAGGCAAGGAGAGCTACATTTTCTTTCCGGATACCTGTCATGCGGAAATGTGGCCTTACTAATGAGCTCAAAACGATACTACATTTAGTTCTAATAAATCATTTTTGTAACATATTTTACTCTATATAAATTTTTTATAATATTTAATCAAAAACATATGGTTTTAAAAATTTCGATTACAAGTTTTGAAAGCCGCTTGGTCTTAGATCTATAATACTTTATATGGCAAGGTAGGTAAAAAAGTCGCCGGAAGTCGGGTTTCAAATTTGCGGATGTGACTTCGCAATAACGGGAGGTAATGTCCAAGGGAAGATTACCTAGTTTAGGGAAAGGCCTATTGCTCTTATCGTTCTTGAGTTACGCCCAGTCAGGCGACACATCCGACTCGCGGAATGCTAGTTAATCTTGCTCGCACATAAATTCACAGGCACTGGACGCGTTCCTATGATAATAAATCCTAATAAATAGTAAAAATGTCGTTTATAATGACAAATAAGAAGTCATGAATAAAACAACTTTCGTGGAAAAACACTATCAAATATATGTAAACTGGGTTGTGAACAAAAAACAAAACATTATGAAAAATGTGCAATACTACGATAAATATGGGATCAATAATCAGGCTAGAAAAATAAATATTAAACCTTCAAACCCAAATAAGAGCTTTTAAAATAAAAATGTAACTAAATCAATATAAATCAAGGTAAATTTTACACTTCAAAAGAGCTACACATTCCGTTTTCAATAAATTGTTAACTTCGGTAAGTCGTTTTAGGTTAGACCTACACGATATAGATGCATTCTTTAAATTCAAACTCAATCATTCTTCGATAATAGCATGTCAAACACAAAATTGCATTAACATTAAATAGATCTACGTTAAACTGTTTATTTATTGTATTGTTCTGCAGTGCACATGCTTGCACACTTTAAACTGGAAACAAAACTAATATTTTAATTCGTCACTTGATTAATGATGTTATGACGTCATGACGTTATGGTGCCATGACGTCCAATGTCATGACTCTGTTGTCATAACGCTCCAAAAGAGACATCGAACAAGATGGAAGAGATTTACGTGCTAGAGAACAGATTTTCTCATTACATGTTCTTTATACAAAGAATCGGCTGGAATCATGAAGGGGAAGTTGACGTCACGCCGGCCTATCAGGTAATATACTGGATTTCTTTAAAATTAAATGTTTGACAACTGAAAAGACAAATTAATCAGCTCATAGATCTACATAATCAGGCGTTACCGCAGCAAAATAATCATTTACAATTCATATTTTAATATGTATTTCAAACACTCTTTCTTACCAAGCATTATTATTTGACAAAATTTCCAGAGGCTTATTTACGTAGATAGATATGATTTTCTAACAGTAGTTCTAATATCTGTGTACTAAATAATTTCAACGTTGTATTTCTTTAGTGTTTCAAACTGTATTGACGAGTTGTATATTTCGTAGTTTAGTTACCACTAGTAATAGAAGTAGTAGTAGTGGTAGTGGTAGTGTTAATTTTAGTGTTGTTGTAGTGGTAGTGGCTGCGGCAGCAAACTTAAGAAGTAGTAGCTTTAGCTGAGCAGTAGCAGACACAGCCAGTAGAAACAGCAGGTGCAGTACAAGCATTAGCAGAACAATTAGCAGTAGCAGAAGAAACTAACAATGTTATCAGTATTAGTAGCCAATCATTGCCATAATCGTGTTATTACAGGTGCTGCAGCAGGACACTACCGGTACATTCCAGAACATTCCTGTGCCTGGCAACATCATGGAGTTTCACGACTACCTCATGAACAATAACAACAACAATCTGCAACACTACATCCACCAATATCACAACGCACACCAACAACTCCTCGAAGAATTCAAGAAATACAGATACCACATGGTAGAAATGCAACAAGAAATCGACAGCATCAAAGACACAATTTCAGACCAGCATCAACTTTACAAACAATTGCATCATCAACAACAATCTGTGGAAGAACAAATAACAACACTGCAAAAACACATTCAACAGCAGAACTCAGTATTGCACGAACTCAAAGATTCAATCAACAGCTTCACATATACACCCCACGGCACCTTCCATCACCCAAACAACCAAATCCCTGCATTCAACCCACACAACCAACACGACAACCATGACAACCACGCCAATAACACTTTCAGCAGCTACTCCTTCAACGACCACCACTACCATCTTTTCGATCAACAATATCCATTCACTCCACTTTTTAACGCACACTCCATGAGCCAGGCACAGGCAACTCCGAGAGAACCATATGATTTTGTAAGTACATAATTATTTGAAAATAATTTCTGTTCTTTATTTGCTTTTTATAAATGTGTGATTTTAAATAAGCTTCCTTATCATATTTAAATTGACAACGACCATAATCAACGGGAACTGATTGATAGATTGATTGATAGATTGGTTTATGGATTGATTGATTGATTGATTGATTGATTGATTGATCGATTGGGTGAGTGAGTGAGTGATTAAGTGAGTGAGTGAGAGAGTGAAAGAGTGAGTGAGTGAGTGAGTGAGTGAGTGAGTGAGTGAGTGAGTGAGTGAGTGAGTGAGTGAGTGAGTGAGTGAGTGAGTGAGTGAGTGAGTGAGTGAGTGAGTGAGTGAGTGAGTGAGTGAGTGGGTGGGTGGGTGGGTGGGTGGGTGGGTGGGTGGGTGGGTGGGTGGGTGGGTGGGTGGGTGGGTGGGTGGGTGGGTGGGTGGGTGGGTGGGTGGGTGGGTGGGTCGGTGGGTGGGTGGGTGGGTGGGTGGGTGGGTGGGTGGGTGGGTGGGTGGGTGGGTGGGTGAGTGAGTGAGTGAGTGAGTGAGTGAGTGAGTGAGTGAGTGAGTGAGTGAGTGAGTGAGTGAGTGAGTGAGTGAGTGAGTGAGTGAGTGAGTGAGTGAGTGAGTGAGTGAGTGAGTGAGTGAGTGAGTGAGTGTGTTATTGACTGACTGACTGACTGACTAACCGACCGACCGAACGACCGACGGGTACGCGGGCGGGCGGACAGTAGGACGGATCGATCGATCGATCGATGTGATTGATCCATTCATTATTTATTTGTAATGACCACAAAAACTGTTGATGTCCTTGATTTTTGTCCTTGATTTTTAAAGAGTGATAAAAACATTTTTATTTAAGTCCAATGTCCATCCAAGAGAGCGCTACTTTGAAAACATTCGCGAACATGATGACGCAGACGTCCTGCTTCCAGACGCGCGTGACACTGAGGCAGACGTCCTGCTTCCAGACGCACGTGACACTGAGGCATATGACAGTTGTGAAAACGATAATACATACATTGATTTCTTCTTTGGGCCTCATTAAATTACACAATGCAAAATACATGATACAAATTGAACATATACAATTTGCTGACAAGAAATGTATTTTTGGAAGAAATTAATATTTAGACACCTATTAAAGCACAACAAATATTTTCACATGACAATTTATTCCCTAAATGAATAAAGATATTTAGACATCTATTTCTTGTTTTCGATCATCACTTCAATTTTTTGCTGAATGGAAACATTTGTTTGAATGAAGTTCAATTTCCTACCTTTAAACTTTATAATTTGACCTGTTATTCAAAAGTATACGACATCATAATGAAAACTAATTTGTAAGTAACGAAAAAAATATTGTGTTCGAACTAATTATCTTATGCAAACAGAATTATACAGATTCCAGTTAACAAGTCAATCTGCAAGGACCATAATAACCGATGAAGCGTTGTAGTTAGGTGCACCGATTATTAGTGCTTCTCAGCCAAAGATCTATAAATAAACATGTTTATTTATAGATCTGTGCTCGTAGCCTACTGAGTCAAAATAGGTCATACGATGCAAGCTCTCGATTTTCCATAGTACAGTTTAAAATTAATAAATCGCGGACATTTGTCAAAATATTCAGAATGAGAATTGGTAACAAGAAAAAACACGTTCGCAATGAGTCAAAAATAACCGATGTAGCGCATTAATTTGGTGGTCTTATTCCATGACACTCCGGTAAATATTTCGGTTACATACAAGTAAAAAGCAACAGTAGGGGTGTCATTAGTTTAAAGTTATTTTTTTATAAAAGATACAATATACAGAACAGAACAGAACATTTTATTTTGTAGATGGAAGCCTCCGGCCCATAATACATAGCATATAATAATACATCAAATTATTATTTGAGTTATGCGCCACATTAATATATATATAGATAACCAACTCAAAATATTGTTTGAGCAATACGTTACAGTTTCTATAAAAGAAGGTATTCATACAGGTGTATTATTTTCATTGTATGCATATAACAATTTACAGATATAAAAAGCTAATTTTCGGGTAGTTATTTCATTTTCGTCTGCCATTAATCTATACAAATTAGACAGAGTTGGTCTTCCATGATACCAACTGTCAAGATAATCTGTTCGCAGTTGCAAACATTTAGGGCATAGAAAAAGGACATGGAATTCACATTCTATTACAGATATATTACACATATCAAGGCAATACAGACATAACCTATTTTCTCTTTGTATATTATTGTGTCTGCCAGTTTTTATTCGAAATCTATGACTTGAACAGCGGAACTTTGATAATGCAATTTTATGTGTTTTTGAAATTTCAATATTCAAATATCTTTCAGTATTTAATAACGTTTTAAAATATTTAAAATGGTGACATCTCGCAGAGTCATTTACGTTTTGATGCCATTCTTGGTTTTTAATATCTGATAATCTGTGTCTAAAACTTGTAATGAAAATATCAATGCTTCCAATTTCCTGGCTGATCCAAGCAAAGCCAAAACCGTATGCAAACAATATGTTTTTAACTTTTGTTGCCCAACAAACTCTGCCAGCATCATCTAAACATTTAAGTATTTTATAACAATTTTTAGGATACCTATTATTTGGCATTGACAATAACACACACTAGTATTTTATACCTTGATTATAATTGGTAACACATAACGGTAAACGTCCACATTCACTTAAAACAACGCAATTATTTATAGAATTATTAGCCATTATGTGTTTACGACAGAACATAGTTTGTACACTTTCAATACGTTTACTGTACGTGTGTCCCCAGATTTCAGATCCATAACATAAAATAGGTTTTACCATGGAGTCACATAGATGAATAAGCCATTGGTTAGAAAATAGCCGAAAGGCCTTTGGTAATTAAAAATAGAACAAAATCGCTTTCTGGGCTTGTGCCGCTAATTTTTGGTGTGCAGACGACCATGATAATATTGAGGAGTAAATAATAACCCCATATATTTGTATTCAATTGTTATATTTATTCGCTTTCCTCTAAAGGTCCAAATCTCTTTTTTTTCTTAGTGGTCCGCCATTTCTAAAAACTTTTATTTCTGTTTTTGTTAATATTTACCTCCATTCCTGTCTCAGTACAAAATGTATCTATAAAATGTAACTGCTGTTGGAGTTTGAATACAGTTTCTGCGCAATTTGCAATATCATCTGCGAACAGCAAACATTTTATATCAGGTCAGGTATATCATTAGAAAGAAATATGCCTGATCCACAATGTTCTCGTAAAAGAATAACTAGTTCATTTATAGACTGAGAAAAAAGGGTAGAACTTGTTATGTCCCCCTGTCTGGTCCCAACATTACATGTGAAATAGCCCGTTAAACCATTTTCAGTCTTAACACATGATTTTAAGTTTGCATGCATTTTGATTAGAATACGTAATATATTATCATTTATACCAATTCGCTCAAGACATAAAATCAGCTTACAATGATCTACCTTATCAAATGCTTTTTTTAAATTGACATAAACAATAAAAACGTCCGCCTCTTTTTGAAAAGTACTTTGGTATAATAGCTTGTAATGAAAAGAACTTATCAACAGTTGAATAGCCCGACCTAACCCCGGCCTGAGCTTCATCAATTTTATTATTTATTTCTGCCCATTTGTAAATGCGATTATTTAAAATCCGTGCAAATTTTTTTATACATAACTGCGGTTATTGATATGCCTCGATAATTATTAGTTTCATATTTTGAGCCAGATTTGTGAACGGGGCAAATAATACTTTCGCACCAGCTTTCCGGGACGTGACCCGTTTGCAATACAACGTTAAAAATATTACACAAAATTGGTACTACAAAAGACTCTGTATGTTTATAAAACTCACTTCCTATTCCGTCAGCACTGCAACTTTTTCCATTTGTTAGACATTTAATAGATATTTCAACTTCATTTAAACTTATTTCTCTGTTAAGAATGTCATTATGATCATATTCATAGTTGTTTAAAGTTATCAATAAACTATCCATATCGTCAGCATTACTGGCTAACAACAAGGCACGGAAATATTCAAACCATGTTTTGTCATTTATAATTGTACACGTCTTATTAGTGCTAGCATATGCTGAGGATTTTAACAAGTTCCACACCAATTTCGGATTTTTTCTCGAATTTACTAATTTAACTCGATTTTCATATTCATATGTTAATTTCTTAGCATGACATTGCTCTTAAATATGTTTTCCATTTCTTTATACATTTCAAAATCATTGGTAGCATTTGATGAACGAAACTTTCTTAGTGCTGAATATTTGTTCAACGTTAAATTCTCACATTCCTCATCCTACGATGGGGTGTTTACACAATATCTAGTGCTTGGTCTTCTATGCACTTTCATGCAATCTGCTGCTTCCTGATATACATCCGTTAATGATTTGATTGCTAATTCAACATCAGTTGCAACGTTCTGTGAAATATTATCAAGATTGATATGAAGACACGCTCTAAATTTAGTTAGAAAGACATTTTTTTGACTTTCATTCCATTTAAATTTTACACATTGTCTTATTTGAATATCATTTAATTGGCCGTTATTGATATCAACAATTCTTGGAACTGTAAATGAACATTCTAACGGTAAATGATCTGATTCATCAATGTTGCCTACTCTAAAATAAGAGCAGTATCTGAATAATTCCGCAGATGCAATAATGAAATCCACTACACTCGCGCCATTATTTGTATAGCATGTATACCTTCCCGTTTTATCATCAGACATACGACCATTCATAATATGCATATCATGCGATGAACAGAATTCAGCTAAGGTTCTACCAAAATTGTTAGGATTGGATGCATCCATATTAGTTCTAGGAATTTCGAAACTGCTACCGTTATATTCAACATCACCATATATATATCTAAGATCATCTGTTGGTATGAAGTCCAAAACATCTTTAGTCCGGGCATTAAAAGCGCCTGCTAGAATAAAATGACAGTGTGGATATTCAAATATAATTGTGTCAATATTATTTTGCATTATTAATATACCATTTGATTCTTCTCCATTATTATAGATTGGTGATCCTTCGGGGGAAACGTATGTAAAATACATAATAATATCACTAATATGGAACCTATTTGAAAATTTAAACAATAAAACAACACCATTTTCTAGTGTTTCGAAAATTCTACTGACAATGGTTTGCGAACGTTTTCCTACATAAACACTAACCCATCCACTATTTCGACTATGCGTTACATTAAATTTTCTTACACTATCAAAATGATCGTGTGTTATAATAACTTTATCAAATTCTCCATTATAACGACTCCAGGTTTCACACAAACATACAATATCAAATTGAGATAAAAACGAAAGCTATTCATTATTGTCTAAATGTTTGCGAAATCCTTGTATATTCTATACTACACAATTAATAGTGTCAGTATATTTGAGGCGCGTCGTGGGAAAACCGGACTTAATGCATGTGCGTAAAGTGTCGTCCCGGATCAGCCTGTGCAGTCCGCACAGGCTGATCCGGGACGACACTTTCCGCTTTTATGATATTTTCTGTTTCAATAAAGTCTCTTCTAAACATAAATCCACTGTAGGCGGAAAGTGCCGTCCTGGATTAGCCAGTGCGGACTGCACAGGCTAATCCGGGACGATACTTTACGCATATGCATTAAGACCGGTTTTCCCACGACGCGCCTCAATTTTGATTTTCATCCTTAAAATTGTGTTGATGTCATAAAAATGAATTTAGAAATATCAACATACGTATATAATATACATCATGTGCTTTATTTATCCATTTAATTTAATTATATTTTTGTTTTTTAACAATATTCTCTACTCTTTGAAGATTGACAACAAACTACACAGTACGTTTAACGGTTTTTATGCCATAAAACACAAAAATAGCGATTTCAGTATGTAAACATCCTATGCCTTCATCCTGTAATAAATTTGTATTATTAAATAAAATAAATAAATCAAGCCGTTTTTAGTAAAATGAATTTGCTAAGTAACTCGAAGCTAACATCCTACTGCCGACAAAAATTACGAAAATAAGGTATCATCGCAGAAAGTTTGAGCGTAATTCCGATGTTTTTGACAGCAACTTGTTATTTAAATTCCATACACATTTGTGTTTAACTGTAAAGCTATTTTCGTTGCAGATATTCTTGTTGTGTGCTAAATATACGGTGCTTGAACATGCTTCGTTATAATCTTGAAATAAAATGTAACAAAACAACTATCTTTTTTATTACCGTTAACACAATATTACAATAACTAAGGATGATAATGTTATAGCTGATGCTGTATTAAAGAGATTATTTCTTCATTTCTGTCGGAATCGTGGTAAACAAACAAAATTTTATTTTCGTAGCAGCTAATTCCCGTATGTTTTAGAAACAAAACACGATGAGCTCTTAAATGTATACCAGCGTACAATTCTTCACAATTTAAAATGTAATGCTTTGCTATGTTATTTCACTCTTTAATTTAAACCAATTTACTAATTCGAAAAAGTTTTTAATGCTTTTAATTCTGTTCTGTTCTGTTCAATAAGGTGGCGAAATTTCATAGGGTGATAGACAAAGGACAACAACGGAGACAACAACATTTTAAAATGTTAGATAAAATTTAATTTGAGACGTAAACAATTTCAGTGACAAGTATGTTGTCTCTGTATGTAGATCTTTATTGTCAATGCATTACGCAATTGCATCGGATTAGCGGTATTGCTCTAAGGGCAATTTGATGAGATTCCCGCGGTTTGTTACTTAGGTATTTTATGACCCCTCTTCAGACAGATAACCAAGTATCCATTGAGAGAACATGTGTTCATTCGTGATATTTAGGTATGGAAAACAACCGTTTAAGACGAAGCAAGGAGAGCTACATTTTCTTTTCGGATACCTGTCATGCGGAAATGTGGTCTTACTATTGAGCTTAAAACGATACTACATTTAGTTCTAATAAATCATTTTTGCAATATATATCCTCTATATGATTTTTTTATAATATTTAATCAAAAACATATGGTTTTAAAAATTTCGATTACAAGTTTTGAAAGCCGCTTGGTCTTAGATCTATAATACTTTATATGGCAAGGTAGGTAAAAAGTCGCCGGAAGTCGGGTTTCAAATTTGCGGATGTGACTTCGCAATAACGGGAGGTAATGTCCAAGGAAGATCACCTAGTTTAGGGAAAGGCCTATTGCTCTTGTCGTTCTTGAGTTATGCCCAGTCAGGCGACACATCCGACTCGCGGAGTGCTAGTTAATCTTGCTCGCAGATAAATTCACAGGCACTGGACGCGTTCCTATGATAATAAATCCTAATAAATAGTAAAAATGTCGTTTATAATGACAAATAAGAAGTCATGAATAAAACAACTTTCATGAAAAAAACTATCAAATATATGTAAACTGGGTTGTGAATAAAAAAAAACATTAAGAAAAATGTGCAATACTACGATAAATATGGAATCAATAATCAGGCTAGAAAAATAAATATTAAACCTTCAAACCCAAATAAGAGCTTTTAAAATAAAAATGTAACTAAATCAATATAAATCAGGGTAAATTTTACACTTCAAAAGAACTACACATTCCGTTTTCAATAAATTGTTACCTTCGGTAAGTCCTTTTAGGTTAGGCCTACACGATATAGATGCATTCTTTAAATTCAAACTCAATCATTCTTCGATAACAGCATGTCAAACACAAAATTGCATTAACATTAAATAGATCTACGTTAAACTGTTTATTTATTGTATTGTCCTGCAGTACACATGCTTGCCACTTGAAACTGAAAACAAAACTAATATTTTAATTCGTCATGTCATTAATAATGTTATGACGTCATGACGTTATGGTGCCATGACGTCCAATGTCATGACTCTGTTGTCATAACGCTCCAAAAGAGACATCGAACAAGATGGAAGAGATTTACGTGCTAGAGAACAGATTTTCTCATTACATGTTCTTTATACAAAGAATCGGCTGGAATCATGACGGGGAAGTTGACGTCACGCCGGCCTATCAGGTAATATACTGGATTTCTTTAAAATTAAATGTTTGACAACTGAAAAGACAAATTAATCAGCTCATTGATCTACGTAATCAGGCGTTACCGCAGCAAAATAATCATTTATAATTCATATTTTAATATGTATTTCGAACACTCTTTCTTACCAAGCATTATTATTTGACAAAATTTGCAGAAGCTTATTTACGTAGATACATATGAGTTTATAATAGTAGTTCTAATATTTGTGTACTAAATAATTGCAATGTTGTATTTCTTAGTGTTTCAAACTGTATTGACATTTTAGTAGTTTAATTACCACTAGTAATAGAAGTAGTAGTAGTTGTAGTGGTATTGTTGATTTTAGTGTTGTTGTAGTGGTAGTGGCTGCGGCAGCAGCAGCAGTAGAACTTAAGAAGTAGTAGCTTTAGCTGTAGCAGTAGCAGACACAGCCAGTAGAAACAGCAGGTGCAGTAGAAGCATGAGCAGAACAAGTAGCAGTAGCAGAAGTAGCTAACAATGTTATCAGTAGGAGTAGCCAATCATTGCCATAATCGTGTTATTACAGGTGCTGCAGCAGGACACTACCGGTACATTCCAGAACATTCCTGTGCCTGGCAACATCATGGAGTTTCACGACTACCTCCTGAACAACAACAACAACAATCTGCAACACTACATCCACCAATATCACAACGCACACCAACAACTCCTCGAAGAATTCAAGAAATACAGATACGACATGGTAGAAATGCAACAAGAAATCGACAGCATCAAAGACACAATTTCAGACCAGCATCAACTTTACAAAGAATTATATCATCAACAACAATCTCTGGACGAAGAAATAACAACACTGCAAAAACACATTCAACAGCAGAACTCAGTATTGCACGAACTCAAAGATTCACTCAACAGCTTCACATATACACCCCACGGCACCTTCCATCACCCAAACAACCAAATCCCTACATTCAACCCACACAATCACCACGACAACCATGACAACCACACCAATAACACTTTCAGCAGCTACCCCTTCAACGACCACCACTACCATCTTTTCGAGCAACAATATCCATTCACTCCACTTTTTAACGCACACTCCATGAGCCAGGCACAGGCAACTCCGAGAGAACCAAATGATTTTGTAAGTACATAATTATTTGAAAGTAATTTCTATTCTTTATTTGCTTTTTATAAATGTGTGATTTTAAATAAGTTTCCTTATCATATTTAAATTGATTACGACCATAATAAACGGGTACTGATTGATTGATTGATTGATTGAGTGAGTGAGTGATTGATAAATTGATTGACTGACTGACCGTCCGACAGAACGACCGACGCGTAGGCGGACGGATGGACGGATCGATCGATCGATCGATTTGATTGATCCATTCATTATTTATTTGTAATGACCACAAAAACTGTTGATGCCCTTGATTTGTGTCCTTGATTTTTAAAGAGTGATAAAAACATTTTTATTTAAGTCCGATGTCCATCCAAGAAAGCGCTACTTTGAAAACATTCACGAACATGATGACGCAGACGTCCTGCTTCCAGACGCACGTGACACTGAGGCAGACGTCCTGCTTCCAGACGCACGTGACACTGAGGCAGATGACAGATGTGAAAACGATAATACATACATTGATTTCTTCTTTGGGCCTCATTAAATTACACAATGCAAAACACATGATACAAATTGAACATATACAATTTGCTGACAAGATATGTATTTTTGGAAGAAATCAATATTTAGACACCTATTAAAGCACACCAAATATTTTCACATGGAATCTGCTGACATTTTATTCCCTAAACGAGTAAAGATATTTAGACATCTATTTCTTGTTGTCGATCATCACTTAGCCATTATGTTCGTGTATGAGTATTTGTGTACATGTATATCATTTATTATATACACAAAAAATGTTTAAAAGGTGGCATTACTAGTACCTTTCAACGTACGTTTAGATCTTGCTTTTATATATAAACGCTTTCGCTAATGTTTGTTGCGGTTGTTGCGGCGACCTTGCGACGGGAAAAAAAATCAAAACGCTGATAGCGTACAAAGACAGTTGGAGACAAAAGAAACTAATAGCATGTGAATTATGAATTAATTTTTTGCTTAAAGGAAACATTTTTTTGAATGAAGTTCAATTTCCTACCTTTAAACTTTATACTTTGGCTTGTTATTCAATAGTATACGACATCATAATAAAACTAATTTGTAAGTAACGAAAAAAATATTTTGTTCAAGCTAATTATCTTTTGCAAACAGAATTATACAGATTCCAGTTAACAAGTCAATCTGCAAGGGCCATAATAACCGATGAAGCGTTGTAGTTAGGCGCACCAATTGTTAGTGCTTCTCAGTCAAAGATCTATTAAACAAACATGTTTATTTATAGATCTTTGCTCGTAGCCTACTGAGTCAAAATAAATCATATGATGCAAGCTCTCGATTTTCCATAGTACAGTTAATGAATTGCAGACATTTGTTGTCAAACTATTCAGAATGAGAATTGGTAACAAGAAAAAACACTTTCGCAACGAGTCAAAAATAACCGATGTAGCGCATTAATTTGGTGGTCTTATTCCATGACACTCCGGTAAATATTTCGGTTACATACAAGTAAAAAGCAACAGTATGGGTGTCATTAGTTTAAAGTTATTTTTTTTTACATAAATTGACCTTTTTACAAACTGTAATTGCAATAAATCACATGATATACACATTATAATACATATTACATACATTATCTTAAATAATTAAAATGTAAGAAAACGGGTGTGGAATTTTGCTGGAAGAAGGACCCTTCCTGGTTGCGATTTACTGACTAATAGCCTGCACAGAAAAAAAGTAGTTTTCCGCGATACCTGTTTTGGAAATTACCCTCTCAAAAGACCCGTTGGCTTCCGCCAACAGTCTAAAAGCGCACGGACGCCATGAGGACACCGCATATTTTTGACAAAAATCTCTCCATAAGCTCGCCGCAAGGTCGCCACAACCCGGTTATGACTGAGGCTTTAATAATACAAAATTTAATTATCATAACCAACTCTAAGTTATATTATCTTTGTACAATTTAGAAATGCATGTGCTCAATAGTAATAATTTAGCTTTAGTATATACCGTCTACCGGGTATTACACGTACCGGTATATCTAAATTGTATAACAATTATGGAGTTATATAACTTTTAAGAAACAATTTAAACTTTCTTGAGATATGTACTGACAGCGCTTGCAGGAACAACGTTATTTAGTCATCAGAAGTTTCCATTTAAAAACGTTTACTTGACAGCATCAATTGATATCTGGAAATAAATGTCTGACTTTCTTGAAACCTGTACTGTGTGCGTTTACAGAAACAACGTAATTAAGTCATCAGAAGCTTCCATTCAAATACGTTTACTTGCACCTGATAGCTTCAGCAGATATTTATAAATAAACGTCGTTTTTTCTTGAAACCTGTACTGAGTACGTTCAGGAGAGTGGAGACGTTCACAAATCAATTCAGTGCACAATAAACGGATACAATGTTTATTATGATAAGACATTGAATATAAAGTTGTTGTAAAATTTGCACCTATATTTAAAATTAGACTGCCTTATCTTACGAAATACTAGTAGTTATATTCAACGCGGTGTCATTAAGAAACCACGTTATTCAGTAATCAAAATGTTCTTTTCAAATACGTGTATTTGTACCTGATAGCACCAGACCAGCTGATATCTGTTCTGAAGAATCGAGATTTTTCTTTCACAATGCCAATTTCCACATCATTGTCACAGTCGTTGATAATTCGACATGACTTGTCTTGTATATATTGCTAGAAAAATAGTAATTTTCCAGAAACCTTTTACCTTCACTGAGGAATTTGCTCGATTGGTCTTAATTTTAATTCAAGATAATAACATACGAGTAAGTTCACGTGAATTTTCGCTCTTCGCCAGTCTCGTAGTACAAACCCGTGGATTAAATGTGTGAATCTGATTCAGAATTCTTACGGAGGATGTTAGAGCAATCTCATTAAAATCATCTCCAGTCTGACGCTACTACTAGTAATGTCTAGTATATTATATCCGCTGACTTATGTAATGCTGTAAATATCAATGTTAGGATTTGATTTTAATGAGATTGATGTTATAGTGGGTTTGCGTTGTTAAATTCTTCGCACGACACAATGCCGGTTTTCACAAAATTACCACAGTATATGATAATTCTAAATGGCCCGTATTGAAATTGATTCAATGCTTACTGTTGAAGAGAAGATTGCATTAAAGTTGTTAATTGCTCGGGAAAAAAGTACCTATTTGTACGTAATTACCACTATTGTTGATAATGCGAAATGAGTCATATCATCTATACCGCCAGAAAATAATGTGATTTTTCAGAAACATCTAATGAGGAAAATATTCAGTCAGCATGCGTTTGTTCATTTTATTTCAATATTATTGAATATCCAATACATTAGCTTAGGATTTCGACGGAGAACATAAGTTCGCGTCGTGCGTTTTTCGCTCTTCGCCTGTCTCACAGAACGAGCATGTGGACTAAATGTGTGAGCCTGACGCTGGTGTTTACAGTGCTGGGATGGATTGCAGGTAATTTCTAGAATAGTGCAGTTGTGGATATCTCAGGATCTTAATCTCAGGATCTTAATCTCAGGATCTTAATCTCAGGATCTTAATCTCAGGATCTTAATCTCAGGATCTTAATCTCAGGATCTTAATCTCAGGATCTTAATATCAGTGCAGTTGTGCAGTTGTGGATATCTCAGGATCTTAATCTCAGTGCAGTTGTGGATATCTCAGGATCTTAATCTCAGGATCTTAATCTCAGAGCATATAATGAGCTGTGTTTGTAAATTCCGGTGAATGAAATATGATTTGTTTTCTATCAATCTATAGATAAAAGATAACATATGCTTTATTATTTTTATGCAAACAAAGAAATTTCGTGACAACATTTATTTATATGGTTTAATATTGTTATCTATCCAGCAGGTACAATTTCATACTAGATGTATTATTCATCGTGATGTAGCTCAGGGCCTATATTCTAGAAGCATCTTAACTTTATCTTAAAATATGTTCACTGAAGTTCCAGTTTTTGTAATATTATTATTTAAAAACTACACATACATTTGTGAACCCCTTGACAGTTAATTGAACAGTAGTTAATAATATGGTGATAATTAATACACAATTAGCACAATGCCGCTTAGATATTAAATACAATTTTGATGAAAAATGATGATTTTAAAGTTAAGGATAAGATTTTACTAAGATGTTTCTGGAATATGGCCCCAGGTCCCGTTTTCACAACGCTCCTTGGGTAAACCTTCTTAGAATCATAAAATCCTATCAAATGTGTAAACTACTTGATAATGAACCGATCGTTCACATGCGTTACCCTTTAGTTTAAACATATTTCTTTTTCTTGTACACCTGGCAAATATACAAAAAGATGCACAATACAATAAGAATAAGAAAAGGATTGAAACGAAAGAATTAAATTCTTATATGGTTTCTCTCCTTGAAATTGTTTTTACACATATAAATGGCTAGGTTTTATAGAACAAACGACGGGCATTTATGCCAGACAAAGATGTATACGTTATGGATATGCTAAGTTTTAGAAAGACAAACAAATGAGGCGAAAAGAAAAAAAGGAGTGGAGGACTGGTGATGCACGGATTAAGTAAACAGCTGACGACGGAATCGGAATCGGATTGTTAAATAAATAGTCGGAATTCGCTTATATACTCTTGGACGTGAAAAAATATGGTGGCATTTTCATTATCGTCTAGATTTATATTGTCGAATAGAATTAAATTGAGGTCTACGTTGCGACTTATTCTAGAAATATTGTTAATTAAATTAATTTAGCTCGTATTGTGTTAAAGTATGGGCACCTAAAAAAGAAGTGATAATTCGTTACCCTTTTATGAACAGAGATCATTGCATTAGACATACACTATTTAATATGACAATCTTAAGTTAAAATTTGAATTAGGAACTTTGTGAATACAGGCCCTGGGGTCGTATTCCAGAAACATCTTAAGTGAAATCTTAGCCTTAAAATCGTCATTTTTCTTAGGCATTTTATTCCATGTATGCATGGAATTTCTGCAAAATGTTCACTAATTATCAACTAATTATTAACTGATATTTACTTAACTGTTATTGGAATCATTAATTGATGTGTAGTTTTAAAAATATTATCTTACACAAATTAAAACTTAAGAGAACATATTTTAAGATAAACTTAAGGCGTTTCTGGAATATGGCCCCTGGTGACTTATTGAGAAATCTATAAATACGAAGACAACACGGTTTGATGGAGAGAATTCATGAACAATTGCACGGTTCACTGTCACACTGTTCCCGTGATGTGATTTTAACGAATTACTTTGTTTAACGAGCATACATTAAAATCATTTATTAATGCATGTACACATTTTTCATAACCTATTTAAATATATATATATAAATCCTTAAAAACTTAATACGCAAAAAAAACGGAAGTGTTCGATATTGTAACCTTATCATTAACACTAATTAATTTGTAACGAGATAAGACATCCCTATTCTGAAAGTAAAATACGTGTTTCTATCTACTTTGTCATTGAATCAAATATCAAAGAGTCTCTCAGATTTCACCAGTCAAAGAAGTCATGAATTATTCCGCGGTCTTCTGTCACACAGACAACAGCATGTCGTCAAAGAAATTGATCTGATCTGTCAGAGAATATACTTTCCAGGACAAGTCCATAAAGTGTAGATTCGTTATTCTAGTTTTATAAATTGAAAATTTTTTCCTTCTGCAGTTGATTTGACGTTGTTTTTTTTCCTCTTCTTCTTTTTGTTTTGCCAGAAGTACAACATAACATTTATATAGCATTCGCAAATTGTATTAATACGTGTATGACCATATTTACAACTTGCTAATAACCAACAACCCAGAGAAAATGATTCTTTCATTAAAACCACGAATGAACATATTTCGTATTTCTATAAATTATCATGCTAATATGTATCTCATTTTGTATAATCTACTGCATGATTACTGTTTCCGTTATTTGCTATTTGTTTAGGCGATTCCGGTCATTTAACAAACTCCTAAAATCCACCAAAAGGAACAATATCACGATTTATGTACAAGCGAGATACCTTACTAGCGAATTAACAATTCATATGTTTCAGCTTTGAAAGTATTACTGCTAGGGTATATTTTGCTTTCTTTTTTCCCCTTTTTTCTCATGATTTTTGTTTTCTTTTTTTCTAGATTTTTTTTTTCGGATACCTTAATAGGGAAGCTCTTGTGTATTTGCACTCGCACATGCGCCTTCCCATAGCGGTTTTCCATTTTGAAGACCCTTGACAATAAGTCAAACATCTCATGTCTATTGGAAGGAACACCTTGCCTTTTTATTATCCTCTTTCCTTTTTACTTTTTGTATCTCACTTTTTTTGTGTCTAGTATCATCTCAAAACTAAAAATTGAAACGATTATTTTCTAGAAACAATTTATTACGCAACATACACATAAATGAATGTAGTTTAATCACTGATATTAGTGTATTAATATTGTGTATATGCATAACTTGTACTTTTATATATTTACATTGTGTAATGGAGATGTATGTTGAAAAATGAATAATAAAAAACAAATCCATTTTCACGTCAATAAACATCTCTCTTGAACTCTGGTGTCGACCATCTTTAGATGCTTAAGTGCTTCGTAAGCTTCGAGCACTATGAACAAATCGGTGCCATTGCAAAAACACACTATGAACAAATCGGTGCCATTGCAAAAACACATTATGAACAAATCGGTGCCATTGCAAAAACACACTATGAACAAATCGGTGCCATTGCAAAAACACACTATGAACAAATCGGTGCCATTGCAAAAACACACTATGAACAAATCGGTGCCATTGCAAAAACACACTATGAACAAATCGGTGCCATTGCAAAAACACACTATGAACAAATCGGTGCCATTGCAAAACCACACTCTGAACAAATCGGTGCCATTGCAAAAACACACTATGAACAAATCGGTGCCATTACAAAAATACACTATGAACAAATCGGTGCCATTGCAAAAAGCACACTATGAACAAATCGGTGCCATTGCAAAAACACACTATGAACAAATCGGTGCCATTGCAAAAACACACTATGAACAAATCGGTGCCATTGCAAAAACACACTATGAACAAATCGGTGCCATTGCAAAAACACACTATGAACAAATCTGTGCAATTGCAAAAACACACTATGAACAAATCGGTGCCATTGCAAAAACAAACTGTCATCGGGTGAGTTAGCTCGAGTATTTAGGGAATATATTTTACGGGAGTCAATCAAATAAGATTATACATACCGTCTTGGCGACTTTTTTAGTATTTCGTAAAAACTGGCTCTTTGAACTATTTTCAAACCTGAAATTCGCAAAAAGCAAAGAGAAAGAGCATTTTATTTCATGCTTAAACGTGTTGGTTTGTACAATACGCTGCATTTATTTCATTTTTAGAACATTTCTGTTAGTAGACGATACTACTTGTAGTTTACTCTTGATTTATACGATCGTGATTGTAACGATTTATGTACAAGCGAGATACCATACTAGTGAAATAACGACTCATATGTTTCAGCCTCGAAAGTATTTCTGCTAGTGGATATTATGTTTTCAATAACAGATCTATTTTAATGTCTAGAAACATATCTCTTGAAATCTGGTGTCGAGCATCGTTAGATGCCTGAGTGCTTCGTAAACTTCGTGCATAATGAACAAATCCGTGCATGTGCAAACACAAAATGTCATCGACTGCATGAGTTAGTTTGAGTATTTAGGAAAGATATTTTACGGGAGTCAATAAAAATGAGGATTAGATACATACATACTGTTTTGTCGACTTTTTATAGTATTTCGTGGAACTTGAATCTATGAATCGGTTTCAAACCTGACATTTGCAAACGTAAAGTGAAACATCAATAGCATTTTATTTTAATGCTTACAAAGAGTTGGTTTGTACAAAATGATGCTTGTATTTCACTTTTTAGACCGTTCTGTAAAATACTGGCTGAACTTAGAATTTAACAAATGGGCGTTCAATCGTTTACTCATAATTTCTATGTGGTTGTTATAACACGTATAATCATTCGAACCTGACGAACAAAAACGCGAAGAAGCAAAAAAGCAACAATAACAGGAAAGTCTAAGCTGCGAATGATTCGCTGCAAGTGTAGATTCCAGGAGAATAGAATAGCGCTTGTGTTATTGGTATTACCGGTAAAATAACTATTATCGTCATACATGTTCGCAGCTTATTCTCACTATTACCGAAAACTGAAAATAATTATGTGTGCATACAGCGGATAACTTGGAAACTATAAGCGCTTTTCAAGAAACCTATTTGAGAGCGTTCGCACTATTTTTGCGTTTCTAATTCAATAAAGTGGTCTTGATTGCCCATTGTTAAGAAATGTTCTTAGTGCCTCTCTCGTCATCCAACTGTCAGACTGGCACTCATGGAACAAGCAGAACAACATGTGGAATAAATGTGTGAGCGTGATTCGGATGAGTATAGTGTTCGAGTGAAAAACAGTAATAAATACATCGTTGGTGGAATAGTGCATTTGAGAATATATGGTGCTTAATTTCAGTTTATTTTAATTCGAGGTACTGACTTCGAAATTCAACCAAACGTTCTTCTATGTTGATATATTTGACCTGATTGGCACACGTATACAATCATGTTGATTACACGTGTGAGCGTGATTCTGATGTTTACAGTGTTGGAATGGGATGCAGGTATGTGCTTTTTCAGTTATATTGTGTCACTGACTAATCGTGAACAAAAGAATACAACAAGAACAAGATACCGTTTATGTACTCGTACACATTATTATATAATATAATATTTTATAAGCGTACTTAACAACAATAAAGTAACATTAAATCAAACTAAGGAACATAATGATCAATTAAATAATTATTCTCCGACATTTGCTGAGCTTATCTGATATGTCGAGGACTTTTTTGCTATAATATGTACAGGTCTTACGTCTGTGGAATTGTTACGGTTCACTCCTTCACATGTATAGCCAAATCATGAGCGTTCGAAGCCACGTGACCAGTGAAAATAAAAATCAAAGAATCACGAATGTTATTATCTTTGAATTGTTACTAGACCGGTCGACTTCTAGATTGTCCATGAAAGATATATTCAAGTCTAAGACATCCTCAGATCGTATCAATCCGAGTAGTCATCAATAATTCCGTTGTCATCTGTCTCATGGGGAATACTCTGAATACTCTGATACCAGGGATTGCGTGCAATGATTGTGATATGCCCGATAGAAACGAAGAATAGATGCTGTTATCATTTCCAGATTTGGTTAACTATATGCCTCGCTGATACCTGAACTAAATGATTTTTGACCAATATGCAAGATGTTTACAGAGGTCTGAATATCTTTAAACACAGTGTCGGTTACCCATATGTTATTTACTGCTTTCTGTCTAAACGCAGTGATGATTCCAACCTGTCAATCGATGATATGACAGCATCACTAACAATGCTTTCAACAGTGTGACATATTTCACTATTGTTTTGCAAAGGTTATTTTACATATATAACATCGTTGTTAGCGCTATGTAGGATCATATTTTTCACAAATCATATTTTCACACGCCTGTCAAGAAAAGGATCTCCTTTGTCCCATTTATAAGTGTGAAGAATGTGATTGGCCAAAAAGGGGGTATGCGTACGGATCACATTTTTCACATATTTTATGGTGAAATTGTATCGCGACAATCGATGAAATCCTTATTTCGGGGAATAATTATACAATAATAATAATAATAATCATCATCATCATCATCGTCATCATCATCATTATCATCGCCATCGTAATCATAATTATTCTCATTATAGTTAACGTCATCATCAGTATTGTCTTCACTATAAGAAATTAAGCCCTATTTAGGTGCTGCTAATGTATGCATGCGCTTAATCGTTAGTCAATACGTTTGTACGGTCTAATAAAGAGATAGAAATACGTCCATAGGAACGTACACCTTTTTATTGTGATATTAACCAAAATAACCATGCATATGTCCGACCGAACTAGAATCTACGTATACACGGACTGTAATATAAGGACCTTATTAGAACCCTCCGCGCATGTTGGTACGTACGTTTGGACAGTACAGTAGCGTTCCGTACCGTACCGTACCGTATCGTATCGTATCGTATCGTATCGTACCTCCCGTATCGTACCGTACCGTACCGTATCGTACTGTACATAACCGTACCGTGCATAACCGTACCTCACCGTACCGTACCTTTCCATACCATAGCATAACAAACCATACCAAAAAATTAATACCATGCCCAACCTCCGCGCAGAGATTTGACTGGTTCCGAGCATAGCTCTAATCAAATCCCTGCCGTCAGAACAAACCACGTGATGATGATCGATTTAAATCTTTTAGATATTATTTATGGTTTTAATTAGTTATTTTCTTTTTCTGTTTTCATTATTGACTGCAAACTTTATAGAAAAAGTCCAATTATGTAGAATATTGCACTGAGTTGCATTAAATATGTAAAAGTTGCAAACACGTAATCCTTCCGATACCGTGCCGTACCATATGACACCATACCATGCATACTGTACCGTAAATCACCCGGATTTTTTCGGGCACATAACAGTGTGAAAATAGGAGTATGTTGTAACAAATTCACTTTTATGATTTGAGAGCATATCAAAAACTGGACTCGATCACACCTTTCACAGAAAATGTGAAGAATGAGATTGCGATGTGTGAACAATGAGATCATATTGTTCACACCTGTGAAAAATGAGATCCTATTTTTCACACGTGTGAAAAATATGGCCATACGCGCTATATCAAACATTAAGATTTAATTTGTGCAATTTTTAACAAATATCAGTTATCTTTTTGTTCTGTTTTATACAACTGTTTCTTTTCTGTTCTATACGAAACATGTGCAAAAACAAAAGACACACAATAACATATATTCTTTCCACTAATTAACATTATTTCAAATAATATTATCATTCAGGCGAATAACTAGCTTCTGTCTGCTAATAAAGTAAGATCAAGAGCTCAAATAGCGTAATTTCCTGTAAAGCATAGTTAATAATTAAGTTCGTCTTCCTTTTTCTTTTTCACATAATCACTTTCGGCACGAAAACTTACTACTAAGATATTTATGTGTTCTTATTTCTCAACGATAACCCGTTTTATAGGGACATATTTACAGAATGTGAAAATTGCAATTTCACAAATTTTCACATGTACAGATTCCAAAAAAGAAAAACACATTATTTATGAGGCGTGTCGTGGGAAACAAAGGGCTTAATGCATGTGCGTAAAGTGTCGTCCCGGATCCGCCTGGGCAGTCCGCACAGGCTAGTACGGCACTTTTCACTTTTATGGTATTTTCTGTTTCAAGAAAGTCTCTACTAATCATTAATTCGCTGTAGGCGGAAAGTGCCGTCCTGCGGATTGCACAGGCTAATCCGCAACGACGTTTTACGCACATGCATTAAGCCCGATTTTACGACGACACGCCTCATACATACACTAGCGAATTAACACTCCTAAGACATAAGTAATTGGGGTTTATGAGGTTTATGGATCATCATTTAAAATGGGTACAATTATAAAGCATAGGCAGATTTAGAGGGGGCGGAGGTGGCGCACGCCCCCTCAAAAAATATCCAACATTTACATTTTTAGACCTCACACTAACATAAACACATGTATTTCTTTACCAATGGCGTGTTCTTCAATCAATTCATTGAAATTATGATTATCAAACCTGTGCTGTTATATTTTCGTTAACTTGTTCTTATGTGACGATATTGCATAGTTCTGATATGTATTCTAACATGTAAAAGACACCAACAGCAGATTGTTGGCAGTTACTGAATATTTCCGCCCCCTCTAAGACAAAATCCTGTACCAGCACCTGTAAAGTATTTATAACGCTTTTCGTTGGTATTTTGGAAAGCAAGCGTATCACTTACATACCGTAAAAAGTAGACGTAAGTGCAAGTACAAGTCTGGCAGGCTGCATGGTCAGCGTAACAGACGTTTGATTCCGGATGTCGTCGGTGTGAACCTCGGTAGAGGCAAATCATTTTACAAAACGATATTTTTCCTTATAAAATATTGTGTTTGGTAAGTTCAGATGCTGTAGTTTTTGCAGTTAAGACATTTAATGGCATTCGTTAAATATAAGAAAATCTGTGAATAAGCCTCTTTAAAGACGAGTTTGATGTTTAAAGCAGTGTAAATGCGTTCACGTTATTAATTGTATTTACTTTTATCAAACATGCTCGCACTTGATTTATCGCGTTGCAGATAACTGGATATAACTGTTTGTTGACATTATGCGAGGGACATTTACAAAAACGAAAAATATGGATGCTAGGCGATTTGTACGGTGTTCCATAAGTGCCATTCGTTGTTTCGCACTTTCGACCTATGTACCATCGTCGGCTACCCTCGTTCGATCCATTCCGCTCCTCTCCATTCATAGATGGCGATAACGGAATATAACGGCGTGATAAGTCGTGGGTATCCGACGATGCCTATGTACAAGCGCGAAAACGCGAGAACACGATACGAAGGAGCGAAACCACGATGCGATGCGTGACAGCACGATGCGACAACGCGAGAATAAGATGCGACTAAGCGAAAGTAATATCGCTATCCCGTATCGTGTTTTCGCTCTTTCGTATCGCGTCTTGCGTTTTCGCGCTTGTATATCCATAGGTCGAAAGTGCGAAACAACGAATGGTCCTAACGGAACACCGTAGATTTTCGTGCAGGAGATTTTCTTTTGTTTTTAGTCAATGAAGCAGTTTATTGCTTCAACGGTCCACGAAGTTCTCGTTTTTTCTTCCCAGTCCTTGCCTGACTGGCACTCTTAGAACAAACACGTGGATTCAATGTGTGAGTTTGATTCTGAGTGCTGACAGTTTAAGATAAAGACGATGCTATGGTGGGTGTTGTTAAATTAAGAAATAATTTTCGATTTATCGTTGTTTATCGGCCAATAAACAAAGATTTGGAGTTCTCATGCGAATGAATTAAACCACGAGAACGTTAGCCCGAATTGTTTAATAGCCACGCATCAGAACGACAAAGAGTTGTTTATTGGCCGATAAACTACGATAATGCGGAAATTATTTCGATTCTAACATGATTTGACGTATATTTTTGCAACTGTGATTGAAACTACTTTTAAGTATGCTCCGCTCAGAATCGGAACTTATTATGCGTTATTTATTGGGTAATTTAACAACGATATTTTTGTTCTTTGTCTATAGAAAAATTTGCAATTATCATGTTAGAATGCTTGGTATCCAACAATGTCTGTTTTAACATAATTATCGCTGTGGTTCATAAATAGAAATGAATTATGTTGTTTATAAAGCTGCTGCCAGAAAATGATATGTAATTTTACTTACAAATCTAATTCTAGTCCTATATTCGATTTTAGCATTCATTTAATTCAGAATAAAACTAATAGCTTGGAATTTCGACAGAGAACATTTCTAATAAATTTACAGTCTTCGCCAGATTGGCACTCAAAGAACAAACATGTAGCTTAAATGTGTGAGCCTGATACTGGTGTTTACAGTGCTGGGATGGATAGCAGGTAGTCGTTTTTGTCTTATTTACAAATACGCAGTAAGCTATCACGGGCGTAGCTAGTCGTATGTTCATGTGGATATTTTCGGATATGCAGCCGAACCCAAAACCTACCCATCCTTCGGAAATATTTAAAAAGTATTGTGAAATTGGTTTATTTTGAGCACTTTGATGCTTTATGAAGTACTTAAAATCTATATTTTTAGGATAATTAATAATAAAAAAACACTTTACTTTTAACATTTTACTCTAAAATATAGCTGAAACATTAAGCAAATACAAGATAATATCTGTGTTAACATGGTCTGAAAAATTTCTTTTTTTGGTCAAAATCATTTGGATTTAGCCGCGTACTCGCGGATAGGCAGCTACGCGCCCGGCTATAGCCGCGTACTCGCGAATAGGCAGCTACGCGCCCGGCTATAGCCGCGTACTCGCGGATAGGCAGCTACGCGCCCGGCTATAGCCGCGTACTCGCGGATAGGCAGCTACGCGCCCGGCTATAGCCGCGTACTCGCGGATAGGCAGCTACGCGCCCGGCTATAGCCGCGTACTGGCGGATAGGCAGCTACGCGCCCGGCTATAGCCGCGTACTCGCGGATAGGCAGCTACGCGCCCGGCTATAGCCGCGTACTCGCGGATAGGCAGCTACGCGCCCGGCTATTGTGGGCTTTAAGATTACTCTTGAATAAAAACAATCTAGATGTAAGGTGGTTTGTGTATGCGCAAATGAGTGTTCGTGTGTTATTTGTAATCACATGCACGTACAAATAAATATGAGGCGTGTCGTGGAAAACCTGTGCAGTCCGCACAGGCTAATCCGGGACGACACTTTCCGCCTACAGCGGATTTATGTTTAAAAGAGACTTCATTCAAACAGAAAATACCATAAAAGCGGAAAGTGTCGTCCCGGATCAGCCTGTGCGGACAGGACGCATTAAAAATAACAACAAACCATATTAATACACGCAACAAACAAAACTCACTGCGAGAAAGCATTGTTAAAATCATTTACTACCCTATCAAAAAAATTATACTTTGATACACCCGGTGCTATAACGAGCTTACACTGAACCATGCGATCAGCTTTGTCAAACCAGTTCACTACCATATCGAAGAAAACTTGCTGCTATAAAGACCCGAGAGCTTTCACAGAATATATTGAATTGTTTCTTCGGTGAATGAAGTCATGAAATATTCTATCGCGTACCTCATCTGTTATATCGCGAGAAGAGATTGTCTTCAAGAACACTTTCTGAATAAAATTAAATGGACTTATTCACGAAATGTTGTATTTTTAAGAAATGTCTTAAACTGTCAACTTCAAGTACTGAAGAAGCTGGACTTACAAATCGATATATCTCTGTTAAAGAGAGTATTAAAATAAAGAAAAATGCCTCTCAGGGCTCGAGCCCACGGCCTTCGGATAAAAAAAATCTGACACGCTAACCACTAGGCTAAAGCAGCTCGTTTAAACGCCGTGTAAGTACGAATTAATACAGAGTTTTCAAAGATATCAACTAAAAGCGTTACAAACCCTTTATACTTTTTTCAATCGGTGTTTATTCATAATTCTAACACGATACTCGCTACTGTTTATATAGACAAAGAACAAGATTATCGTTGTTAAAACTGCCCAATAAGCAACGCAACAAGAAGTTCCAATTTTGAGCTGAGCATAGTGAAAAATAGTTCCAATTATAATTGCACATATCACGTGAGAGTCGAAATAATTTTCGCATTATTATTGTTGATCGGCCAATAAGACAACTCTTAGTCGTTCTGATGCGTGGCTATTAAACAACTCGGGCTAACGGCCTCGTTGTTTACTTTTGTTAAGATGGATGTTGTATAAATACTATTTATACTTTCTATATGATAAATATGCAGTATATGGGTAAATAAACACTTATTTTGCCATAATTAAAGTGACGAATGTCGTTTCATTATTTAAATTCGTTAATTAATGCTAACTCTGTACAAAATTTTAAGCTTGACAAGGTCAATGTAAGATGAAACACGTTTGTTTTCAAATATTGGTCAGTTTGACCTTGACCTTTGACCCTATACCCCAATAATCAATGGGGATCTATCTACCTGTAGTCATACCTAACCTACCTATTAAATTGTATTAACCTAGACCTAAGGATTTCACAGTTATTGCCTGGACACGGTTTTACGACTGTTGGTAAGTTTGACCTTGACCTTTCACCCAAGGACTCAATAATCAAAGTTAGTTGAGGTCCTTTACTAGCCATTACCAACCTACCTGATAAGTTTGAAGAATATATGCATAACGGTGCTGTAGTTATTGCCTAGACAATGGTTTACAACTATTGCACAGTTTGACCTTGACCTTTGACCCAAGGACTCAGTAATCAATGTAAGTCCTATACTTGTCATAATCAACCTACCTACCAAGTTTGAGGATCCTAGGCCTAATGGTCCTGTAGTTATCGCCCGGACATGGTTTGGTCTACTGACAGACCGATGGACAGACGGATTGACGGATCGACATTTGCAAAGAAATATAACTCCGCTTTTTCGAAGGTGTGTGTTGGGGGGGGGGGGGGGTCATTATATTCACGCGATTGGTCAACACGGTTTTAGAGTTTTACGTGTATCATGTTAAGGTTCATTCACTTGACTATTTCAAAGTATTGAAATAAAAGAACAGATGGTTTAGAATAAAAATACATTTAAAAGATGTCGCACTTGAAATGACCCCGTGCATCACATTTAGTATAATTTTTATGCTGAATCTGCTGCAGCGGTATAGAATATGTTTCATTATAGCAGCACGGAAAAACGAGGTGTCTATGTTTCTAGACCAATCAGTCATCCGCCCGTCCGGGGTCATGTCTCTATGTTTCTAGACCAATCAGTCATCCGCCCGTCCGGGGTCATGCATTCTCATCATCAATATTTAATTGAAAATGTCAAATTGCCGCTAAATTTCGCTCATTCCTTTCTTAATTTGGTGTAAAAGTAATTACTGCTCGAGAGAAAGCGCCTGCTTGTAATTGGAAATTTGGCAGCAAAATGCGGAACGAACCGTGGGAAATGTGTCGATGGACATATCGCCATTCAGCCTGACGTCTTTATTGCTTTTTCTAATTTCCCCATACTTTGAAGGACCGTTTCAAACGTTCAATGTACCGGTAGGCTAAGTTGTTGCGAAAGATGAAACTACGGTGATCTGAATTTTGGAATTAGTTCCAAAATCAGGCATGGAACGAAAAAACATGTAACGAGCGAGCGAGAACACTGATATATTATAATAATATGAAGTTATGAACTGAACAAGTTGTAAAGGCATGCGATTAGGCATAAAAAAGGTTGTTGGTTTCCGCTTACCCGACACCCGCCTATTATTTCCGCCGACCCTAAAAGGGTTGGGGGGTTTTGCCTATCTATCATTAACTTGTTCTGACTTTCAGTAAAATAGCAGTTTTCGCTAATATGCGGCTTTTCGGTATATAATAAGCAAACATTTCGAATTAGTCTTCGTGAGACAGGCGCTCTTGGTAATGACATACCGTAAGGTACAGTTTCCTTGATTGGAGGCGTTTAAACATTTTACAGTCCAATATACATACACTCTGTGGTGAATATGCAACGAAGAAAAGAAAAGTAACAGAAACAAATGTTATTTTTACCCCCGCCCCCTTATTTTTTGTTTTTGAGACATAAGCGGAAACCAACATTTTTTGGCCTCATATACCGTTGCAAATACATTTCACCTACTGAAAGCATGCAAACACAGACAGACAAACATTTAGCGAAGACGCGTTGAGAAAGTGTAAACCCACCGCGTGAAGTTGCAAACATAATGTTACAAAAAGTACGAGAGAGCTGTTGCAAAGAGTTGTTCCTAAAGCCAGTATGATAACACCGACATAGATTGCAAGTATGATAACACCGACAGAGATTGCGCTTACGTGTTGCAAAAAGGTGTGCGAAAACAGTCCAAAGTACTAAAGACACACGACAAAAAAGTGAGAACATAAGCCGAAGTTGCAACGTTGCAAAAAGCATGAAATATCAGATACAGGAACATCCTATACGACTTAATACAATGTACCACGTCCGCAAAATGCAAAATTATTTAAACAGATTAATTTAAGCGCTACTTCAATTAAGTTTATGCTCATTATATGATTATATTATACGTTACGCCGTATTACAGACATATGTGCACGCACGTATTGGATGTTTTTCTTTGTAGTGACGTACTTTACTAAGGCGTAAAAAAATTATGTTTGTTTCAGATTACATGCCCAAAAAAATTAAGGTAGGTAGGTAGGGAATTATTATTATTATTATTTTTTATTATTTGGTAAATGGCCAACTTGAAGATTCTAAAACTGAATGAATATTAAAACATGTCGGAAATATCATTAAACAGTGTTTTAAAGTGGATGCTATCAAAGCTAAACACTTATTTAATCAAAAAATATTTAATTATTGAAAAAAAAGTAAATAAAACCAAAAAATATCCAACGCACACAATAAAATGTTCTAGGGTCGGGGCATTTTTTAGGGTAGGTCGGGTAACCTGAAACTAACATATTTTTTGTACGCCTAAGTTAGCTGATCGTTAATTGTTCAAGACGGTTTCTATGTTTTTTTTTTAATTTTTGTTAAATGCGAACCATCCGGTTTTCAGAAGGCGCTCCGGAAGTGTGTCAACCGCGACATCTGAACATACCAGCCAACAGGGAGTGCCAGAAACCGTGCATCCGGGACATCGAGTGCATTTCCCGCCGTAAAAACTGTCGCTGCGACGGGATCTGCGGTCTCAGCTGCATTAAAACCAGTAACGATCTTTTGAACTTAACACGTTTAATTGGTGGAGTTAGTTTTATTAGTGAAGTTATTGTTGGTGTTGGTAATGCACCTACCAAATGGCCGGGGGCATATATTTGCGGGATCTAAATTCCGACCAAAGTCTATTTTCCCGGGACCCAGAATCATTCGGCATGTCAAATTCCTACCTGTCGGGAATTGCTTGCATTCTAAAGTCCCCTAAATGCCCGCCGCTCCCCCTCTGGGGGGGGGGGGGGAAACATTCATATGTGCATAATATGTTTGTTCAATGATTTTGACTTAATGATAATGGTTAAATATTGTTCCAAATTGTCATTCCTTAACGAGTAGCATGTCAGGACATTGAACTTTTGTCATACACGACATTAAAATCATTGCTAAACAACGAAATAAAGAAATACAGTGTACGTTTGCACATGCACTTATCATCGATTGTTTCCGGCATGTTTTTGCTTTTATTTTATTTTACGGAAATACCCGATCTCATCCGAACAGGTACGGAATGCTCCGTTCTTGCGGACATCCCGCACGGTCGAGTTTCTATGATACCCAACAACAAATTTGGGGCCGTTGCCCAGTACACGTGCGATGAGGGCTACAAGCTGAAAGGGGATCCCGCAAGGGTATGCCAAGGGGACGAACACTGGAGTGGAACCATCCCGCAGTGCTTTTTAGATTTCACAGGTAAGATGTAGGTCACCGTCTCTCATATAATGTTTCAACTACATATTTTTGATCAAATTTGCGATGATATGGCTTGGATAAAATATTGTTATAAGATAACATAGCATAAACGTCTCCGTGGCATAGTTGTTAGGGCGTTCGCATACGGAGCGGGAGGTCGAAGGTTCGAGTCTCGCACAGGGCTTGTTCTGATATGGCCGGTTGCCAACCCGGCAGCTAGATAAATAGAAGGGTATCGATTGCCTTCCTGTCTAGCGCCCAGCATATAGGATAGGAGTCGGGGGTAAATATGTTCATTGAAGTAAAGGTGTCTCATAAGTCCAACCTGGCTGGCCCTTAATTGCCCCCCTTATTTATTTGCAAATGTCGATCCGTCATTCCGTCTGTCCGTCGGTCTGTTGGTAGACCAAACCACGTCCGGGCGATAACTACAGGACCCTTAGGCCTAGGATTTTGATTGCTGCATTGCGAGGGGTGACACTATAACAAACAATACAAAGCATTCAGTTTAATCAACAGTGTCACCTACGCTGAAGGGACACAGGCTGTCCGAGTTATCTCCCTTAAAACCGAAATTAAAGTAGGAAATGCTTGGTACATCCAACGTTCCATTACATGGGTAATGTTTTACACGCGTCTGCAATGTATAGGTCATGTAGATTTAATTCCTGATACCACGCTGATGCCCATGCTTAAAAAGTTGAATGGTGAATGCAACGCAGCCTCTGTTACTACACGTACATGGATCATGTCGGATTGCTTTTCGGAATGCTGTAAACTACAAACTCCAATTAATTTTAAGCACTATACTCTATTAAGGTTAAACATTTTATGAGTAGAGTATCAACAAAATCGGGTTCATATTCTGATTCTCTGCAGATGTACCGACGGTTTTGTACTGACGGTGTTTGTAAGAAATACAACTCTTTTATATTTTATTCTAGCAAATGCTAGAGTAACAGCCCGTGGGTGATTGGTCTGCAATCAACAACTACACGTAAATGGTCTACCTAAGTAAAAATTGAAATGTATCTTAGGTCGAGATTCTTCAAAGTGCAACTAGACTGTGGGCAAAATAATTTTTTAAACAAAGCAGTACGGTTCCAAATACTGATTCGACCCAGGAATCGGATTATATTTGTCATACGTTTTTAATTAGCACACACTTGTCACTCGAATAAAATTGGCTATTGGTGTTTATACATTCATAGTGGAAACACAATTGAGTTTTTATCAAAATTCTTGCAGCAAAGAATTATACAAAACTTTATATTATACATCTCTATATCATCCCTTGAAAGCCAGAAGGGGCTATCAGCCTATGCCGATGACACCTCGTGGCTTCCAAGGGACGTTGTTTATTCGCAATAAGTTTAATTCCCTGCGCAGAGAAACCGAAGTGCGGCCCGGCGCCCGTGGTTCCCAACGCGCACCACAACGGTGACGCAGACCGAAAGAGTTACGAACAGGGTACCATGCTGCAGTACGCCTGCCTCCCGAACTACCTTCTTAGCGGGGACTCAGTGACCCGCGCCTGGTGCGTGCAGGAGGGCAAGTGGGCGGGGCCTACCATGACCTGCACCGCGGACGGTGAGCGGAAGTATTTGCTTAATGTTGCGTTCATTAAATGGTATTTATCATAAATACATATACATATATACATTATCAGATTTCGGTGGTGATCTGCGCCCCCGAGTGCTTTCTAGTTTATGTGTTTCTCAATCATTTATTTTTCACATAAATGAACAGCCACGTGGTGTAGCCGCCTGGAGAACATTGAGAACGGATGGGTGGAGCAGGCCACCCTGACAGGGGTGGGGGGTCGGACCACGTACAACTGTCAGCGGGGGTACCACCTGGCGGGCAGGGCCGAGAGGACCTGTCTCGCCGGGGGGAACTGGGACGGGGTGCCGCCCAGCTGCGAGAAAGGTTGGCATAATGAATATTGTGAAATTAGCATTTGTTAAGACGTACATTGTATACACATTATATTAAATGGACTAATTCACAGATTTTCGTTGTTTTAAGAAATGTCATGAAATTGCTAAACTTCAACTACTGAAGTATCCGTACCACTAGGCTAAAGGGGCTCGTAAACTTGGGTCGGTAAGTTTAAAGTTTGTAAATTATACACGACAAAATGCTTTACAAACGCTTCATAATTTTTACCATTTCAATCGATGTTTACTCATAAACAACACATTATTAAGGAGTGATATATGTATCTGGAGTGTTATTGTGCTTCTTTATATATAATATATTTCTTTTTGGAATCGGTGAGGAACAATTTGGAAATTGTCAATTTGCCAATCTGTGAATAGGTTATTTCAACTGTCATTTTGACGGCGCGTCTCCATACATTTTTGTAATTCGTGCCATATCCAACTTTCAATGCAATCCCAAGGTCGCTATCGATCAGTCGAGGGTAAGATTTAACATTGAATTGAATAGGAAAATTAAGAACTGTGTACTTCAAACATTCATATTTTTGTTAATAATTTCAATATCAAAATTGCACAGGTTGCATTTGAATATGTAATATCTTTTCTAAACATTGGTAGTTTTTTCGTTTTGAAACCTTAACGTTTGAACCGTCCTTTTAAGGTTTTAAAAGTAAATATGTCATTTTGTTCTTATTTCAATGTAAGTAATAGGGAATTTGGTAAAATCTGCTTACAGCAGGTTAGGCAATTGCTGCAAAAACAGTATTTCTATATTTAAATTCAAAATTGCACTGGTGGAATAAGCTAGGAAAATCACTTTCCTGTCGATACAACATATTTTTGTTAATGAAAATTGGCATTAAGACCGTCCTTTGTTAACTTAAGTATCACTTGTAATTGATTCTAGTGATAATTTTCACCGATTCACGGAAATGTACGAAATCAATCTCAGCATTCGGCCTTTTCCGGTCTTGTATCGGCAATAAATAACGGACTGCAATAAAACTGACATTATGCTTTATCGTATATTGGTTGAATTAGTATTGAAACTTATTTGAAAGTTGATTTTCTATTCAGATATTTTTACTAAGTGGCATGGTTAGGAAGTTTCTTCGATATGCGTCAGAATGCACTTCATGGCCTTGTAAAGTATGGCATTCAATTATTGATTTTTAATGATTATCGCTTCAAGCAATTGTCCGGTAATCTTCGAAAAATCGCCGATTATATGGATCGATACTCGCTCGACCCTTTAAGCGCTTGACTGAGCAGACGCTTAGCTGATTAGCGCGATAAGGCTACATACGATTATGGTACATAAAGTTGGATATGAGGCTGGACTAATATACCACGTGGGCCCGATGTGAGACCTATATACTTTGTATTGCCCTTATCAGACCCACGTACGTGGGCCCCAGGAAAGCAAGCCCATATGGCTCCTTGCAAGAAAGCCTGTATGAGTTGATAACCATCAATTATTACTTAAAACCACTCATATTTCTTAGTTACATGCAAGAGGCCGCCAGTTGTCGAGAACGCAAACCACAACGGCGACCCCGCTCAGGAAATGTATCCTGCCGGTCGCCAGCTGCTGTACGCATGCCTATTCGGATTCTATGCCGACGGGAACCCGCAGGTGATGTGCAATGGCGACGGAAACTGGGTTGGACTGACACTCACTTGCTCACGTGAGTACGCAGGCTCGGAAACAGGAGTTTGAGTTAATAACTGCTGTTGGTCGCTCTTACTTATCTGAATAAATATGGCCACCTTAGTATTACGAGGATCTATCTGCACCTTTTTACACATGTTGGATTGGCCCTTGCCTAAGGTGGCGATATATCGGAACGATGCAATATCGTAACAAAGGAACAATTACATGGAAATACCTCAAAACGAGTTCGACACTGCAATAAATTGATTAAAGAGCATGGAATTGGAAATCGATATGTTTCAGTTATTGTTAAGTTTAAAACAAAACGAATGTTAGACAAATTTTTATTTACTGATGTTTTTTTTGTTGTTTTTTGTTTGTTTTGTTGTTGTTGTTTTTTTTTTGGGGGGGGGGGGTACGCCGCGTCCACCCCCTCAAAATCCGTTTATGGTACCGATTAAAAACTCGATCAACCGGTAAATCTGAGAATTCTTGTTTTCAAACTTTAGAATAGGTCTAGTCTATCATTGTCACGTGATTCTATTTCAGAACGTCAATTGCACATATTAGCCACATTTTGTCTTTAAATAAAATAATGTTTAACTACAAGTTTCCACGTGACACGCAAGTCCCAATCCACGAACAGAATTAAAGTAACACACATTTGTTTGAAAAATCATGACACTATTTAAAAAGTACTAAACTCGCTGTTACAGTCAGGCAAATATTGTCCACATATGTATCATCCTTTATCTTTCCTTCGCTCCGAAGCGTATGTATCATCCTTTATCTTTCCTTCGCTCCGAAGCATTAGTGACATTTTTACCACATGTGTTGCAATTTTCTAGTTTTAAAATGCACTAATTCTGTCAAAACTCAGTTCATTTTTCGTGTTACGCATTTTGACAGCAGACGATGTTTGTAAACAAAAAGGGGGGCAACTCTAATTAATGTTCGTCAAAATCGAAAGAAAGATAATTTAACCGAATTTTGTAGGCTACATGCAACCATAAACAAGTCGATTAAAAGCTTTGTGATAATTAAAAGCATAAGAAAGATTTTACTCATAAAATTATAACTATCAAGTGGATCTAGCAAAAATTTAGCTTTTGCATTCACAGTGGTGGCAGCTCTAATGGCAATGTTTAATTACTGCGAATTGTCGATTAAAATTATGAATTTTATTAAATATCTGTATCTGTTAACAGGGGACTCGGGCATGTAATATTATATAGCACCTGTACGCACATTTTATCCGCCTTTTCTATGGTCGTTGTAACAATTAAAATGAAACCGCTGTTTCTTGTAAACGTGACCAATTGATCTGAAGTTCAACTTTGCGCAGAATTTCAACTTGTGGTCGATTAGTCATATATTCAAGCAAAACAATGATCGCAGATCATAGAACATATACAGGAAACACGTTCGTACTTAGCGCTGTAAACCTACCTCTCTCGATTAAAAGGGACTTGTTCACAGATTTTCGTAATTTTGTGTCGTAAAACTGTCATTAAATGTCTTAACTTCAAAACCTAAAGCATCTGGACTAATCGAAAACAAAGTTTATATAAAGAAAAAAAACACGTACATTAATAAATTTGCTTTTGCCGGAACACGAACCCGGGACCTTCGGGATCAAAAATCTCAAGCGCTAACTTCTCGGCCATTCAAAATTCTAAATTTGGTAGTGTATTTTAACAGTTATGTAAGTGATATATGTGTTTCCAAAATACCGATGAAAAGCGTATATACAAACGCTTTATAATTTTATCCATTTCGAAGGATGATTTTCCATAAACGAAACGATATTTTCAATATAGTTCTTAGTCATGAGTGTTATTTCGCTAGTTGGTTTATAATGTATAATATCTTGTTGGGATCTTTGACAATTGTTTGGGAAAATTGTCAATTTGTCAATATGTGAACATGTCCCTTTAAACATAGAGAATACTAGATTTAGGTTAGTGTATAACATAGATAATAATCTTCATTTAAGGCCTTCCGAGGCTTCGAAAATCTGTTCACGCTTTCGTGCCGATCAAATAAACTTATATTTAATCAATAGTTGCCTACTGTTCCAACATGTTATGTATTTATTTGAAAATAAATGAAATAAAACATACTAAATAACAATAAAAACACATTAAATAACGTCACGAAACTCAACAAAATGACGTCACTATACTGCACCCGTGTTCGCTTTATTCAACAGTGTGGAAACACGGCTAAGTTTATCCCAAGGGCTGTTATTTATTTCGTCAATGCAGCCGTCAAGATGGGAACAAAATAAAATAATTAAAATACACTTCTCGTTGCAGCTGTGAGTTGCGGCTACCCAGGGGACGTAGATAGGGGCCACCGTACGGGGTTCGCGTTCACGTACCCACACTCCGTGACGTACCACTGCATGGAGGGGTTCATCATACAGGGGGACAGCGTACGCAAGTGCAAGGCCGACGGCGTCTGGAGCGGGATCCTACCCACGTGCATGCGTACGGTTTTTTGTCATCGAAGTTTATATGGGAGAAAAGCGTTTATAAATTTTTGATATTGAATTATTGGGACAATGGTCATTCTCGCATGCGTACGTTTTTGTTATTGAATTTCAACGGGTAAAAAACGTTTGACACTTATATGCGCACTTGTTTTTATTTTATAGGGAAAAACGTTTAACAAGTTACTTGCGTACTTGTTTGTTAGTGAAGTTGATATGAAACGTGGTTTACATGTTCATGCGTACGTTTTTGTTATTGAAGTTCAAAAGAAAAAAACGATATGTGTACGTTTTTGTTTTGAATTTCACAATAATTAAAAGAGTTTTTTTTGCGACTTTTATTGAGTACGTGCTTTTCGTTTTTGATTACGTGACAAATAGTGTGGAAAATCTTAATTTGGTAATCTGTGAATATGTCTCTTTAAAGGGACTTGTTCACAGATTTTCGCATTTTTTGAAGTATGCCATTAAATGTCAAGTTTAATAACAAGAAAAGTATTTAGAAACAAGAAAAGGAAAAAATATTGGTGCCAGATTAAAAGGCTATCGCCTTAACCACTCGGCCATTCCGACTGCTGTACTTCATCCTGCATTATTTACTTCATGTAAGTGGTCCACGTGACGTCAACGGTTTCAACAACAAAAACCGAAGAACTCCAAAGTATTCCATCGTTTAGCGTTACAAACGCTTAATAATTTTATCAATTTCAACTGATGATTACTCATAAACGAAACAGTTTTTACAGTATATTTCTAAGTCCGTAGTGTTATTTTGCTCCCATGTATACACTGTTCTTTTATTTTTGGAATCGATGACAAAAAGTAAAAAATGTGTCAATTCGTCAATCTGTGAACAGGTCTCTTTAAATACAATGCTTGCCTTGTTTCAGCCGTGGTGTGCCCAACGTTACGAGCGCCGTTGTTTGGTCAGATGTACGGGAACGGAAACGAGTACGGAAGCGTGATAAGGTGAGACAGAGTGTCACCATCTATCACTATCCTGTCTCATCACAAACTATAACCACTTCACGTGTCAGGTATACTGGTGTAAAGTGTGTAAAAGCAACGATGCATGCCGATTAAAAAAAGTTTAGCAACAACTAGGATGTTAGCAAATATAAAATGCATCTTGAAGTAAAAACGCAACATTGTTTTTTGGTCGTATTTTATTACAACATTGTGACATTTATGCACCCACCTATCAATATTTTCCGCCGGGGGGGGGGGGGGGGGGGGAGCGGCGGGCATATACGGGACTTTTGACTGAAAGCAATTCCCGACAGGCGGGAATTTGACACGCCGAATGATTCCGGGTCTAGGGAAATATACTAAAATGTTCGGATTTTAGATCCCGATAATATTGGCCCCCGGGCCATTTGATACACCAATTAAGCATCCCCCATTGAGGGGATTTAGACAAAATGCTTGGCTCTAGGGTGGGGAATTAGATCCCTCAAAATACAATAAGTCAAATTCCCCTAGGATTGCCCGCCGCCCCACCCCCCCCCCCCCCCGGGGGAAAATATTGATAGGTGCATTATACCTAGCATTCTGTTGATATTCATTAATTGACTGTCGTTTAAGGGAAAGTCCAGTACTATTGGAAATGAAATGATATTTATGTAATGATGACTCAGTACAATATAATGTTTACATGTATCAAGTTTTTCTTATTGTTTTTTGGCATTTATTATTTTACTTAGTATAGCTTGTTTACTATTTGTACCTCCGTCTAAAGTGTTATCGGGAGTAGGCAGTATCAAAACAGCAATAATTTCGAGGATCATACTCATGCATCAATTTCCTTCCACGGGTTTACGATATTTTGCTCAGTTTGCTCACTTCGTTTGATTGGTTGCATGCAGGATCGAGTGCAGTGAGAAGAACTAAATACGTTTGAACAAAACTAACGTCGTTTGACTGGCTGCAGGTTCGAGTGTAATGAGAAGAAAAAAATAAGCTTGAACTCAATTAACTTCATTTGACTGTGCAATGAGAAGAAATAATACGTTTAAACTAAACTAACTTCGTTTGACTGGTAGCAGGTTTTTTGCAATGAGAAGAAATAAATAAGTTTGAACTAAATTAACTTTGTTTTACTGTGCAATTAGAAGACAGTATACGTTTAATTAACTAAACTAACGTCGTTCGACTGGTTGCAGGTTCGAGTGCAATGAGAAGTACCGGATGCTCGGGTCCAGGGAGCGGAGGTGTCAGGCGGACCGGACGTGGAGCGGGGAAACCACCAAATGTGAAGGTAGAAAGAGAACTGCATAGTATCTTACTATTGTGCTAGGTGTAAGAACCGTTACGTGCTTATGTATATTTGGGTGCGAATGGGCTAGGCGTGCACGTTACGTTGATGTCATTACGATAAGAATTATATTTTTCAGTAGTGTATGTATTTATTTGAGGACTGGATTAGCCAGTGTTAGACCGTATACAGCTCACGCCGTATACAGCTTACACGTGAGCTGTATACGTTGGCTATAAAACCGTATACAACTTTCACCGAATACAGCTCACCCTAAGCTGTATACGTCAAGATGCTGCATATTGCCGTATATAGCTGATGTCTAAGAAATGACGATGATCATCATCATTATCATTATTTTCATCGTCAGCAACAGCATCATCATCATCATCAGCAGCAGCATCGTCATGAGCACAGTGTTGCGAAAGCATATTTGTTGCTGTTGCTGCTGCTACTGTATTAGAAATAGTATTTGTTTGTGTGTTTGCCTGTGTGTCTGTCTGTGTGTGTGTCTGTCTGTGTGTCTGTCTGTGTGTGTGTTTGTCTGTGTGTCTGTCTGTGTGTGTGTCTGCCTGTGTGTCTGTCTGTCTGTGTGTCTGTCTGTGTGTCTGTCTGTGTGTCTGTCTGTGTGTGTGTCTGTCTGTGTGTGTGTCTGTGTGTGTGTCTGTCTGTGTGTGTGTCTGTCTGTGTGTCTGTCTGTGTGTGTGTGTTTGTCTGTGTGTCTGTCTGTGTGTGTGTTTGTCTGTGTGTCTGTCTGTCTGTTTGAGCCTGCGGCTGATTTTGATCATCTTGAGGAGGCCACTGCAGCTACTACTAATGTTGCTTTTTCTACTACATTGTGATAATGATTTCTGTTCATTGAAAGCCCGGTGAGATGTGTTTGTGTATGTAGAATTAATAACTAAATAGGCTACCTTTATTAAATAAAGATTTTACTACTACTTCTACTTCTACTACTACTACTACTACTACTACTACTACTACTACTACTACTACTACTACTACTACTACTACTACTACTAATACTACTACTTCTACTACTACTACTACTACTACTACTACTACTACTACTACTACTACTACTACTACTACTACTACTACTATTTTTTTATTATTATTATTATTATTATTATTATTATTATTACTGCTTATGCTACTGCTACTGCTATTACTACTACGGCTGCTGCTACTGTTACTGCTACTAAATCTACATCTTCTACTGCTACGAGGAAGATTATGATGGTGGTGATGACGATCAAGTATACTAGTAATCACAATAATGTATGTTGTATACTAGTGAATCACCGTGTGAGCTACATACGTTAAGACGAAATACCTATTTCAAAAGTATATGTATATATACAACGTATACAGCTACCGTACGCTCTATACGTTGTCAACCAACAAATATGGCTCACCGTAAGTTGTATACATTGTCAACAAACGTATACAGCTCACACGTAAGCTATATACGGCGTGAGCTGTATACGGTCTAACAGCCAGTCCGCACAGGCTAATCCAGGACGACACTTTCCGCTTTTATGGTATTTTCTGTTTCAAGTCTCTTCTAAACATAAATCCACAGTAGGCGGAAAGTGCCGTCCTGGATTAGCCTGTGCGGACTTCACATGTTGATCCAGGTCGAAACTTTACGCACATGCATTAAGCCCGGTTTTCTCACGACACGCCTCATTTATTGTATTCGTTACTGATCCTGCTAGGCAAGAAGGCGAGATTAACGTAAAACATCGGTCCTCTCAATGTAATAAGAACACCTCGAGCTATCAGAAAATTCGACCCTTGCGAATGCGAGCCAAACGACAGAAATTATATGAATAGTAATAAATTATGGGTCCCTTACGGACGCCTAATAGGGCCGTTTTGTCTTATGTGTTTTGAGGTATGTATCATACGTTAGGTGTTATGTATTATGTCTTATGTGTTTTGAGGTATGTATCATACGTTAGGTGTTATGTATTATGTCTTATGTGTTTTGAGGTATGTATCATACGTCAGGTGTTATGTATTATGTCTTATGTGTTTTGAGGTATGTATCATACGTTAGGTGTTATGTATTATGTCTTAGGTGTTTTGTCTTGTGTCTTAGGTGCTATGTTATATGTGTTATTATACACCATTAAATGTATTATTTGAGAAAGAACGACGTAATCGAACTCAGCAATTTATAATCGTTTTGAATGTAATAAAGGACAAACGTGACTGCGACTTTTGCAATGGTGTTGTCCATGTATTATGTCTTAGGTGTTATGTCTTATGTCTTAGGTGTTATGTCTTATGTATTATATATTAGGTGTTATGTCTTATGTATTATATCTTAGGTGTTATGTCTTATGGATTATATCTTAAGTGTTATGTCTTAGGGATTATATCTTAGTTGTTATGTCTTATGTCTTAGGTGTTATGTCTTATGTATTATATCTTAGGTGTTATGTCTTATGTAGTATATCTTAGGTGTTATGTCTTATGTATTATATCTTAGGCGTTATGTAGTATGTCTTAGGTGTTGTTAGACTGTATACAGCTCACGCAGTATATAGCTTACGTGTGAGCTGTATACGTTGGTTGACAACGTATACAACTTACGGTGAGCCATATGCGTTGGTTGACAACGTATACAGCGTACGGTAGCTGTATACGTTGGATATACACATATACTTTTAAAATAGGTATTTCGTCTTAACGTATATAGCTCACATGGTGATTCACTAGTAAGCATCATACATTATTATGAATACTAGTATACTTGATCGTCATCACCATCTTCGTCGTAGTAGTATAAGAATTAGATCTAGTAGCGGTAACAGTAGCAGCATCAGTGGTAGTATTAGCAGTAGCAGTGGCAGAAGCAGAAGCAGCCGCAATTGTGATGGTGGACGGACGGACGCACGACGGACGCACGACGGACGCCGGACAAATAGGAATCTAACATCTCACCCTCATCCACGGTAGAATAATGACCCTTGTATTTTTTCTAATGAAAGTTACTGCGATTGAAGGACGAATAAACAGACGAACGGGCGGACGGACGGAAGGAGGGACAGGTAGACAGACTGCAGCAGTAGCAGCAACGACAACAGCAACTACAAACGTGCATTCGCAACAATGTGTTCATGACGACTTCTGCTGCTGCTGCTGATGATGATGATGACGCTGTAGCTGACGACGACGACGACAATGATGACAATGATTATGATCATCGTCATCTTTTAGACATAATCTGTATACGGCGATATGCATCATCTCCACGTATACAGCTTACGGTCAGCTGTATTCGGTGTAAGCTGTATACGGTTTTATAGTCAACGTATAGAGCTCACGAACAAGCTGTATACGGCGTGAGCTGTATACGGTCTAACAGTGCCAGGTCAATACAATCACACAATACGAATAAATCAGTGTCTCTCGTGACTATTGGTAGTATCGCATTTCGACTTTAATTAAATAACGTATTAGACATATATATATATATATATATATTATGTATTATGTGGATTAAATTACGAATAAAAAGAAACAAAAACGCTAGTTAAACAAAGGCATATATTTTCAGCGTTGAAATAACATAATTGTAAATTTTCATTAATCTTAAACATAAATTATATGCATAAAACTGGAAACAAATGATAAAAAAATAATCGATTACACATAAGGTACGACAGGAAGCGAGAAAAATCCGATGCAAGGAATAGAACTACGAGAGCAAGAATTAATTTTAAAAAATAGTAAAAACTTTGAGAACTTAACAAATTAAGAAAAATAAACAGGAACAACAAACACAAAAGCAAAAATTAAAATGCAACATTTATGCGAAGCAAAATGAAATTTCAACGAAGCAAACTATTATATATCAATTTATCAAAAACAAAACAATACAGTATCTGGGTCACTAAAAGAAAAAATATACAATCGAGTACTTGTCAACTGTCAGCTTTATATAATGATAACATGTGTTTGATGCGTCATACATTTGATACACCAGAATGTTGTCCATTCATGTTCAAAGTAGGCACAGACCGGCATTTCATAATCACACAGACTTTTAAAGTCGGAAAGAACACTGTTTGCACACTCCAACACCACCATTTCAACGGGTAGCAACAAATCTTTATAAGATTCACATATCCTTGTACCACCTCAATTGCATGCTCTTTCAAGTCTGTATCTTTCTTTTGTGTGATGTCGCATCTCAACGTCAACTTTAACTTAGGAGATGTAGTCTCGGGATGTCGCATCTCAACGTCAACTTTAACTTAGGATATGTAGTCTCGGGATGTCGCATCTCAACGTCAACTTTAACTTAGGAGATGTAGTCTCGGGATGTCGCCTCTCAACGTCAACTTTAACTTAGGATATGTAGTCTCGGGATGTCGCATCTCAACGTCAACTTTAACTTAGGAGATGTAGTCTCGGGATGTCGCATCTCAACGTCAACTTTAACTTAGGAGATGTAGTCTCGGGATGTCGCATCTCAACGTCAACTTTAACTTAGGAGATGTAGTCTCGGGAACAAAAAGATGACGTTAAGAGCTTAATTACTTTTGAAAATTGTGAACCAATGATTTAGGAAAGAGCAAATTAAACAAAATAGAAACTGCAAAGCCCCTGAATAATTGTTAAACTTATATTCTGTGGTCAGTCAAATAAATCCACAGCTGTGTCAAACGTCGAAATATTTTATCTTCAAGCGGAATTAAAATCAACTGTGCTTCCTTACTGAATTGTTACATTTCCATACATTGCCCTTTAAATGTACTCGGTAAATGCATTAATTATTACATCTTTTAATTGTAATGATCTTTATGCCATGCCATTATATTCACTTTCACCCAGATTAAGTTGTCATAATTTCAATACGTACGCCATTGTCGCTTTCCAACGATCCACCGTCTCCCTCCGACATGTTGCAAAAATCGTTACATACCACTGTGATATACCGCGTTTCAAAGAAATAACACATTTATACGATGTAACGCCTCATACGCCAGACATTACACATATGACATAACTCACAACACTTACGACATAAGGGCCTAATAGGCTTCCGTAGTCCCTTGACTAAACTTCGAGCCAAAGGGAATTTCGAGTCACTGGGGTTCACTGTATTTGCTGTTGTTATTAAATTCTCATTTTGTTATTGCTGTTTTTGCCATTGGTGTCGCTATGTAGAGTGTTTATGATTTTTTTTTTCCAGAAATCGACTGCGGCCTGCCAACTCCTTTTTACAACGGCTATTTGATTGGTCACGATACGAAGGTTGGAGGAAATCTTTTCTTTAGGTAAGCTCATTTAAATTCCCACGTATATTCGAGTGTTATATTGTTTGTGTGTGTGTTGTTTTTGGTGTTGTTTTTTAAATTCACCTTCTGTCGATAAAACCCTCACCGTTTTCTTGCCTGCCGCGCTACGTCACTTCACAGCAAGGGAAATCACTGTGATGAGTTTGTTGTCCACTTATTCCTCACTGTGATCTCCCCTGCTGTGCTGTATTACCTTTTAGCATAGGAAATCACTGTAATAAGTTTCTAAAATGTCCGCAAACCCGTTACAATGGTCTCCCATGTTGTGCTATATTAGTTCACAGCAAGGGAAATCACTGTGGCGGGTGTTTGTGATAGATTTACAGGTTAGATACAAGTAAATCATAGTTTATCCGTCCGTTGTCCAATCGAAAGTGGTGCCTTTAACTAAATAGTTACTTTTCCATTCTGGTATAAAAGCTATTTAGCGACCTACGAGATGAATTTTGTGGTTATTTCTAATATCCAATGTGTGTCTGGAACAGTTTGGTGCATTTCATTGGAGGCTGATTTAAAAGGTGAGATTTTAGTGTCTATTTACTTTTGTATGGTTTTTTGTCGAAATATGACTGCCGAAACCCTGTTTACTCTTGGTGTCAGCATTCAGGTGAGATCCATTTTCTCAGAACTAACATGACATATCTTTTTTCATTGCAATTTTTGTTAAGAGGACAGATTCATCTTTAAATTGATACCAGGCTTGCACGATCTGAAATAAAGAAAAGGCTAGAAAAATGCTTGGACAGTTCGCCGTTTTATAATGGGAATTGGATTCACCGGTTTCTAACCTACAAACACAATCTTCTCACAATGGTATCCCCTGCTTCGTTTAATATCGCGTAGCAGGGGAGATCACTTTGCGGAGTTTGCCACAAACCGTCCCGATGATCACCCCTGTATTGATCACAACTGCATATTAGGGGAAGTCACTGTGAGCAGTTTGTAGTTGAGCTAGGAGATCAGTGGGAATTTAATAAAGCATTCCGAGGCTCGAGATACTAATAATACCTAATGACATACTGTATAATCAAGAAATAATGAAAAAATAAACTTTTTTCAACAAAAATCTTGTCCACCATCTGAGAGTTGAATTTCATCATTTTTTGATTATTTGGCGTTAGAAAGATAGTTTTATCACATGCTATACCTTGTTTTCTGTGTAATACAACCATTACGAATATTTTTATCTGACACATGTGTACGATAACATTTTGAGCGTTTTCAATGGCTACATATTCTGTGACTGACCAATCGCATGACTTTATTTTGATGAAATGACGTCGTCAACATGGAATGAAGTCACGTCAGTAAACACCATTTTTAGAATTTATCACCATGTTTTGGAGAAATAAGAATTTTTATCGTTTAAAAGCATGTGATAACAAAATCTGGCACTCGTTGTCATTTCATACCATATTTTATTAAACGAGTTCAGGAATTTTGTTAGTAAGCGAGCCTTTAGCGCTTACTAACAAAATTCCTGAACTCGTTTAATAAAATATGGTATGACGTTACATTTCGTATCAGATCCTATATTTAGGCCTACTAACTGTTATCATAGGACCACGTCATTCTGAGCCCATAAATGCCGCCACCGTACATGTTTCAAATATCACTTTTAAAGTACAACGACGAATGGTGACAAGTTAAGCAAATTATTGTCATGCTAACAGATTCGTTTTTCCTGCGGTAAATGTTTAATAATGCTATAGGCCCATTTATACAACAGGATAACGAAACATTGAATTATTAATGAAAAAAGCTGCAAAATCCACCCCATGTTTAAATTCTAGCTGCAAAATCCACCCCACGTTTCCATTTTAGCTGCAAAATCCAACCCACGTTTCCAATCTAGCTGCAAAATCGACCCCACGTTTATATTCTAGCCGCAAAATCCAACCCACGTGTCCATTGTAGCTGCAAAATCCACCCGATGTTTCCATTCTAACTGCAAAATACACGCCACGTTTCCATTCTAGCTGCAAAATACACGCCACCGTTCCATTCTAGCTTCAAAATCCACCCCACGTTTCCATTCTAGCTGCAAAATCCAACCCACGTTTCCATTCTAGCTGCAAAATCCAACCCACGTTTCCATTCTAGCTGCAAAATCCAACCCACGTTTCCATTCTAGCTGCAAAATCCACCCCACGTTTCCATTCTAGCTGCAAAATCCAACCTACGTTTCCATTCTAGCTGCCAGCTCCACGCTATGTTTCCATTCTAGCTGCAAAATCCACGCTATGTTTTCATTCTAGCTGCAAAATCAACGCTATGTTTTAATTCTAGCTGCAAAATTCACCCCAGGTTTCCATTCTAGCTGCAAAATCCAAACCGTGTTTCCATTCTAGCTGCAAAATCCACCCGATGTTCCATTATAGCTGCAAAATCCACCCCATGTTTCAATTCTAGCTGCAAACTCCACGCTATGTTTCCATTCTAGCTGCAAAATCCACGCCACGTTTCAAGGTTCTGCCTTTCAGACGGTTTGTCTGGAGACCGGCGAGTGGTCAACACCGCCACCAATATGTTGGGGTAAGCGGTGTACCAGTGTATGTTTTAAAGGCACTAAATCCGCTTTGAGCATAAAAATAAAGACTACAGTATTTGACTATTTTTCTAGCATACATAAAGCAATTAAAACAATTTAACACCGCACTCCATGATGTCCTGGAGTAAGCAGTGTGCCAGTGTATGCCCTAACATGACTTTTAAAGGCACTGAATCCGAAAAATAAAATGCCACAATAATCGACTATTATTTCAAATACACATTAAGCAGTTCAACAAAACACCATTGTTTATATGCGAATAGTATTACTTGCTCTAAAATATAGTGGGTTTAAAAAAAAAATTGACCAAAATAAACCCAAAATAAACGTAATACATTCGAATTCCAGATAGAATCAGAATGTTAAAGAAAAATGTTAGTCAGAGCGGATTCGGTGGCTTTAATAATCATAGCCACTTACTTCATCATAGATTATCACTTCGATATGGCATATCCTATAATAAAAATCATATTTTCTTATCATAACCTCTGTTGAAGTTCTCTGTGGGATCATATTTTTCGCAAATCATATATTTCACACACCTGTGAAGAATAGGATATAATTTGTCACACTTTTACGTGTGAAGAATGTGATTGGCCAAAAACGGGGTATGCATGAGGATCACAGAAGAATATGACTTCATTGCATATCTAAAACTGGATGATATCACAAACTTCACAAAAAATGTAAAAAATAAGACTGTGATGTGTGAAGTGTAAACTCTCAAATTTCAAACATGTGAAGAATGAAGAATGATTTTTAAAAAGTATGATCATACAGTGCTCTATAATCACAACCTCATCTTATAGGGGACACATACGAATATGCAAATCTCAAGCTCATATTTATTTTATTGTTAGCCGATTCATGTTTTTTCACCATGTTGTGAAACTTCAGTCATGGGATGACAATGCAAAAAAGAGCAATTCTTAACATACTTATTTTTCCAAGGTCAGTGTCAGATACCCAGCATTCCAAACGCGACGCTAGAGGGCGGGCGGGTGGACACGTGGGTGAACCACAACACGACCATCCAGTTCCGGTGTCGCGGCGGCTTGGTGGGCAGGGGAGGCGGAAGTATGCGCTGCGACAACGGCACCTGGTCCGAGACTCCTGAGTGCATCCCAGGTACCCGGCTTTGGTGATGGAATGGATAAAATATGAATTATATTTATAAATATTTATTTATTTTACTAATTAATTACTCATATGTATTTATTTAATACATTTCTTCTTCTTCTTCTTTTTCTTCTTCTTCTTCAAATTCTTCTTCTCATTATTCATCTTCTCCTTCTTTTTGTTCTTCTTTTTCTTCTTTTTCTTCTTCGTCATTATCGTCTTCTACTACTACTTCTTCTTCTACAACTTCTTCTTTTTCTTCTTATTTTTTTCTTCTTAAATTATTTTCTTCCTGTTCTTCTTCTTCTTCTTCATCTTCTTCTTCGTCTTCTTCTTCATCATCTACTATTACTTCTTGTAGTACAAGATCTCAATCAGGCATAGCGAAGAGTTGACCTTTTTATCACCTTTATGTTGCTTTTGTCATCAATGAATACCCCTTTTTGTTCTGCTTTTAATCAACAAGTCTCTTTTACGCCTTTGCTTTCAGCCTCGTGCGAAAGCCCGCCCCCGCACGTGCACAACGGGATGCGCGTGTTCATGGGACAGGAGCACGGGTTGAAGGCGCGCTACATGTGTTTCGCGGGCTACAAGCTCACGGGCATCAACGGCAGTTACCTCACGTGCAATTTTGGGGAGTGGGAGGGAGGCAGGCCGCACTGCGAGGAATGTAAGAATTGTGTATAATTATTATCTAAGTTTAAGTTTACACCTATTTATTTTAGCTGAATGCATCGAAACCCTGAGGCTTATTGAGACACTCTCGAGTCCGTTTCTTGGATAGCACTTGGTGTCTTAAAGGGAAATCTTGAGAACGCTCCTAGAATGGGGATCGAACCTGGGACCTCCCGATCGCTAGGCGGACACCATATCCACTACGCCACCGCGACCTGTTTTGTTTTTATTATTATTTACGCTAAATGAGTGTAGCTGTGCCAACTGTACTTGATAAAGTGAAGCCACTGGTGTGGCACTGTTCGTTTCTACTGTGAGTCTGTTATGCAACTGGTCTGAAAGTTTTCATTTTTACTACAGTCTGTTTTGCAACTGGTCTGAAAGTGTGCGTTTTTACTACAGTCTGTTATACATCTGGTCTGAAAATGTTCATTGTTACTACAGTCTGTTTTGCAACTGGTCTGAAAGTATTCATTTTTACAACAGTCTGTTATACATCTGGTCTGAAAGTGTTCATTTTTACTACAGTCTGTTTTGCAACTGGTCTGAAAGTATTCATTTTTGCTACAAACTGTTTGCAACTGGTCTGAAAGTGTTCATTTTTACTACAGTCTGTTTTGCAACTGGTCTGAAAGTATTCATTTTTACTACAGTCTGATATGCATCTGGTCTGAAAAGGTGCGTTTCTACTTCAGTCTGTTTTGCAGCTGGTCTGAAAGTGTGAGTTTTTACTTTAGTCTGTTATTAAACTGCTCTTTTTTAAAATACTTTTTTCGTTTATGCTTCTGTTTTGAGACTTGTTTTTATTTTTTTCATAATTGTGGTGCTTTTCTCTTCAGTTTTCTGCATCAACCCATACAACATCACCGGCGACATCGCGCACGGCACGATCAACAAGAAGGTACAGAAGGGGCGCTTCCAGTTCCAGAAGTACATCTACTCGATCCACCACGGGGACCGGATAGAGTTCCAGTGTGACGCTGGTTACCGGCTGGCGGCCCACTCGGGCGCCACGTGCGTCGACGGGGTGTGGCGTCCGAAATTGGGCGACGGAGCGTCCATCTGCGTGCCCGCTGTACACCCGCCTTTCCGGAACCGTTGGCACGCGAGCGACAATTTAAGAAACTAACTGGCCCATTTTTAGAACTATGCAGTCTGGCGCGATCATCATGTACATGTTTCATGTGTATTAGACACGAAAATAATTATCCATTGTTTATTATAGCGTTGTATAGGGGCATATTCTGCCTAAGATAACATATGTTGGCATACTTCTGCAAAAGATAACATTTGTTGGCATACTTCAGCATAAGATAACATATGTTGGCATACTTCTGCATAAGATAACATTTGTTGGCATACTTCTGCACAAGATAACATATATTGGCATACTTCTGCATATGATAACATATGTTGGTATACTTCTGCATAAGATAACATATGTTGGCATACTTCTGCATTAGATAACATTTTTTGGCATACTTCTGCATATGATAACATATGTTGGCATACTTCTGCATAAGATAATATATGTTAGCATACTTCTGCATAAGATAACCTTTGTTGGAATACTTCTGCATATGATAACATATGTTGGCATACTTCTGCATATGATAACATATGTTTGCATACTTCTGCATAAGGTAACCTTTGTTGGAATACTTCTGCATAAGATAACATATGTTGGCATACTTCTGCATAAGATAACCTTTGTTGGAATACTTCTGCATATGATAACATATGTTGGCATACTTCTGCATAAGATAACCTTTGTTGGAATACTTCTGCATAAGATAGCCTATGTTAGCATACTTCTGCATAAGATAACCTTTGTTGGAATACTTCTGCATAAGATAAGCTTTGTTTTAATACTTCTGCATATGATAACCTATGTTAGCATACTTTTGCATACGACAACCAGTGTTGGCATACCTCTGCATAAGATATCATATGTTGTCATACTTCATCTTAAGATAACATATGTTGGCATACTTCTGCATAAGATAACCTATGCTTGCATACTTCTGAACCAGATAACCTATATTGGCATACTTCTGCATAAGATAACCCATGCTGGCACACTTCTGAACCAGATAGCCTATGTTGGCATACTTCTGCATAAGATAACCTATGTTGGCATACTTCTGCATCGGATATCCTATGTTGAGATACTTTTGCATAAGATAGCCTATGTTAGCAGAAGTCTGCATCAGATAACCTATGTTGGCATACTTCTGGACCAGATAACGTATGTTGGCATACTTCTGCATACTACTTTTGCGACAATTCACGAAACTAACATGCCAGTTTTACGAACTATGCAGTGAGGACCCGTAATCACGGAGCCCCTTAATAAATACTTAATCAAATTTCTTACAACCTTAAAGTGTGCATGTACGATCTTTCATATAAATAATTTTCAAAATAAGCAGGTGAAAGTGACAATAAAACTTGAAAGCAAACATAAAAAAACACATAAAAATGAAGAAGGAAACGCTTCAATATGAAATAAATCAATAAGTACTAGTGTCGACTTTTATTAGTGTTGTGTAACCTAAACCAACTGTCAAGTCAACGTGTATACATGTATTTGAGTTTCCACTTGTACAGACGAAAACTATTTAGTGATTAAAAACAAGCTTATTGTGCGTTTATAATCAATCGTTGTTCTTAAACTTTTATTCCATTTTAAATAGAAATATATGTTAAATAACTTTATTTCGATAATTGTATTTATGACACTATATCTGTTCTAAGATCGTACATACATACTTTAAAATTCCTTAAGTATGCGGCTCTTTTCGTGTATGTACGCTAAAATGTTCTCAACTAAGAAATGTTGAACACATTTTTCTCGTTTATCCTTTTGTGGACAAACATCATTGCAGTTCGTATAGAAAATTTGATGTGAAATTTTCACTTAAGTACAATTGAAGTTGATTTTTCCTACGGAGCTTTGTAGGACCATATTTTTCACAAATCATATTTTTCACATCTGTGAAAAAAAGGATCTCATTTGTCGCAAGTGTAAACATTGCGATCATATTCTTCATACATTACAGTCTTAGTCTACACATTTTCTGTGAATTTTGTGATCGCATCCAGATTTTATTTTAATTTTTATTTACACTAACATGTTTTGTGAATATTAATGGCCAAGTGTGAGGTTCATGCGCACATAAACCGGTTTAAACCACCAATGCTTTGCATTGACCGTTCCAAGGCGGTGACCCCAGTTTTATTCATGTGTGTTTTGTGTGTGTTATGTATTTTTGTGATGTCCTGTGTATTGTTTTCGGCAATTGGTCACTTGCCATAACTAAAGGACCTCGGGCTGCTAATAAGAGTTCTGTCCTGCTGTCGCAACTGGAGTTTCGCTTTGTTTATATTGATAGTGAAATCATATTCTTTTGTGATCCTCACTCATACCCCGTTTTTGGCCAATCTTATTCTTCACACGTAAAATGTGACTAGTGAGATCATATTCTTCACAGGTGTGTGAAAAATATTATTTGTGAAAAATATGATCCTACAGAGCTTTGTGAATATCTGCCCATGAGTCATCACGTGCAGGTTTCATGTGTGTTCGTCTCTAAAATAATTCCCCATAGGTTTTGTGTATTCAAGTTTTATATAGTGGCATATTTTGTACACGATAATCAATTTACTCGATTCTGACTACGATTGCCCACGATTTACAAACTCTTGATGAAGCGTGGTAATGCTAGGTTCCCACTATCACGATTCGCGTCACGATTAAAATCGTTGTCTTAATCGTGGACCAATTGTGGCGATCGTATTAGATCTTATCAGATCTTAACAAATCTTAAGGTCAGTCGTGGCAATCGCGTTAATCGTAGAAAAATGAATGGTTGAAAAATGCTCTACGATTAACACGATCAACTGCGATCAATTGTACATCGGGATCATCGTATCAGATCTTATTGCATCGTAACAAAGCGCGACAAATCGCATCTAATCGTGCATCAAAATCCTGGTCGGGATCGATCGTAGACAAGAAAAACCACCACGCTCTGTTAAGATGCGTTGCGATCTCAAGAAACAGTGAAGTCAATAGTCAGTCGGGTCCAGTCGTAGCTCCAATCATGATCTCCATCGATCACGATCGTGAAAGACATCGCGAACACAATCGTATCCTATCGTAACCGAGCGCACGTATTCGTGATAAGCGTATCGGCACTTATTTGTACGTTCTAGAACGTCCTAATTCGGGGAACCCGATCGTGATGATCGTGTCAGATGTAGACCCAATCGTGGACTTGACCGAAACAATCCCAACGGAACGTATGTAATCGTATCTGAACTGGAGATCAGGCAGTGACAGATCGTGATACTTGTAATTGACAAATTCTTACCAGATCGCAACAGAGCGCAAAACATCGTATCAAAACGTATGGACTCGCATCACTTCGTATTCAAGCATGACATTTCAGAGAAATACCACGATCAGCTACGCGTTGATTGTACGGTTTATCACGATGTTACAATGCACTCGCTACGTTTGCCTTCGTTGGTGTCACGATTATGCACGAGGAATCGTGATGTCCGAATCGCCTTGAAGCGTATTGAAGCGTGACAATTATTGGCTACTCGTAGGTTTATCGTGATCAATCTTCATAGATCTTACTACAACCTTAGGAGAAACGTTAACAAATCGTGTGTAATCGTCTGATACCGTAGCGTATAGCTCTACCTGACGCTAGCGTATCACAACCGTAACAGATCTTATTATATCTTGGTTAAACCGTGGTGAATCGGCTGCGGAAACCTACAAGTGTCGTTGATATTCTTAGTCTCGTCCTACAACAACCGTAGGTATACGTAGGAAGATACAATCGGGACACTGTGCACCCCGACTCATCACGATTAACACGTTCACGATCTATCGTGGGCTATCGTAGCCAAAATCGTGACTGTGTGACATGGGCTTTTCTTGCAAAAAAATGTGCTTTTCAAGAAAAACATCGAATTAGTGTCCACTACTGAACTAGAAAATATTTTCAGGAAAATGGCGACAATGTTTCGTCTAGACGGTGTTTTTTTTAAACAAGTCTTCGTGAAAAATTGTTATTTTTTGTAACACACATTACGCAGAAGTAGGCCACTATGGCTTAAATATGCGTGGTTGTATTTTATGAAGGTAGATTTGTAGTCCCTGTTTTAAAGCCGCGTGGTTGTATTTAATGACGGTTGATTTTGTATTAATAGTTACAATGTCTGGCATTTGTACAATGACAACAGACGAGAATAGAAAAATACATTTGTGTTAAACAGTATGTTCATGGACAAATATGTCGTTATGTTTAAATTGAACCACTATCTCTTTGTTTGCAAGAAACGAATCTGGCATAAAATCTTAATTTGTCTTGAAAATACTAAAATAAAACTGATAATAAAGCTTAATTAGGTATATAGATCTATATATGCATATGATGATGGCAAGTTTTATTCACAAATAGCACATATCTAACGCATGCGATTTAGATGCAAAAACAATTCTATTTTTGACTTATTAGACAGTTTTGTAAACTAATGTTGACCTTGTTTTGTCGATTGAGAATCATTTTAGCGTTTCAATGTGTTTTCTGGGAGCTATTCAGAGAGGAAATCAGGAGCATTAATCTTTGCGTCGTCGATTTATTTGCACAAATGATCAATAAAATGGAAATAAATATAATACCGTTTTTTGTCGTTTAAAATTTCACGTGCTATTGAACGTGAAATAGTCAATTATTTAAAACCATGAAAAACGAGTAAGAGGAAACTAATTTATTATTGGTGTAATAATAATAATAATAATAATTATTATTATTATTATTGAATTTTATTATTACATGTATTATTATTATGACATTTTCTATAGGTTTGTTTTGAGAAGGCCATATGAAATTAATATGTTTTGTCCCAATAATTATATATGTCACCTTCGTTAAATGAAATAATAATAATAATAAAAATAATACTTATTATTATTATTATTATATTTTATTATTATTATTATTATCATTATTATTATTATTAGTAGTAGTAGTAGTAGTATTTGTTAATTATTATTATTTCTATTATTATTATTACTATTACTACTACTACTACTACTACTACTACTACTACTACTACTACTACTACTACTACTACTACTACTACTACTAGTATTATTATTATTATTATTATTACTATTATTATTATCATTATTATAATTATTATTATATGTTTATTATTATTATTATTTCTATAATTATTATTATTATTATTATTATTATAACTACTACTACTATTATTATTATTACTATGGTTATTTTCATTATTGTTATTATTATTATTATTATTATTTTCATAATCATTATTATTATTATGATAATTTGTATTATTATTGATGGAGGCAACATCAACATCCGCATCATCCATTAACAGCAGGGTGGTTAGTTCACAATCAGCTCCAGCCGGGCCCGGCTAGCTCAGTTGGTAGAGCGCTGGACTGTCAATCCGGGGATCGCGAGTTCAAACCCCAGCCCGGCCACATAACTTGCATGGGGATTCGTTATGATATTATTTCTACAGCCATTCTCCCCCTACCTCTGATTCAAGTAGAGCAGTTGTCAGTTACTGGCATAAGTATGTGCACTAAGTACTGGTAAACCGCTTAGACCAGGAAAAGTGTGAGTAGGTTAACTGACCGCCGTGATATGACTGAAATACTGTTAAAAAAGGCGAAAATCCAAACAAACAACAAACAATCTCAATCAGTTCCAAAAATCCTTTGCGGAAACATTAATTGTCGCAAATGACGTCACTTTTCGATAAATATTGGATAGGATTTCTCTTCCGTTATATTTAACGGAAAAAGGTTTGATTCGATATTAATATCGTTTAATTAGGACACGCGCACAATTATTGAAGAGGAAATATATATATTTTATTATATACCTGTTGAAAATCTTAACAAAATACAATCATGCTTTATCAAAATCGGTGAAATACATGTCGACAGAAAAAATCCCGTATTATGCTACTCACTATTTTTCCGATCCCGTATTGCCATACTAGGACTACTTTTTTATGACGTCAATATATAGGGAATATTACATGACTGTGGTGTTCCGGTGGCTTGTATCGTCGAGTTGATTGTGTAACGCTGTATTCCACGAGCCCGCAGGGCGAGTGGAATACAACTTTACACAATCAACGAGAGCGATACAACCCACCGGAACACCACAGTCATGAACTATTCCATTTATTATATACCTCCTTACGATCAAAACATCACAAATACGCTACGAAACAAACAAAATAATAACAAAATAGTACCGTTAAAGAACGCGCCCGAACACATGTCATGTACATCAATGACGTCATTCAATTCAATCAACATGTTGCAACGGCGTCGTAGTATCTGTACATAGAATCGGGTATTTCCCAGTGTCGCTCGGAACGTTACGGAAATATACGATACTCAACGAACGTAAAAGTAGTCTGGTTTTTGCAGCCGTTGAATACGGAAAATTATTTCACAGGGTAAAATACGGGAATTTTATCTGGCCTATTGTATTTTAGACCGAAAATACATCAGTATTTGATTCAGAAGTATATAATAAAGAGTTATATTTACATTTCATAGGCATTTTAATAGGGAAGGGGTATGCATTCATAATCGTATGAACGCAATGCCTTATCACCGGCGTAGTAATATCTGTGTGTCCTGTTTTTATGCAAATTATATTTCGACATGAACTTTGATGTCTGATACTGTTAAATGTTACGCTTTTTTGCATTAGTTGTTAACGTTTGATTAAATATTTTTTATAATTAATACACACTTCTACAAAAATCAATTTGACATTATTTTCACTTTTGCTGAATAGGATTCTATCTTGCAAGGTCTACAAGTGTTATTATTAAACAAAACGCTTTCATTTCACTAGCATGTAATATGTACATGTGATGGTATTTTAAGTAAACATTAGATCTCCTTTTCTTAGAAGCGAACACAGAAAATCTTCATGACGTAACATCGGTTCACGAACGTAGCTTTCAAATGGATTTGATTTCACATTGATGTGTCTATTTGCTAGATGCATGTAGATTTATTGTGCATTTATATCACAGATAATAACGATGATTTGTTTAACATGGACAATAAGAAAAAAAAATGCATTTTGAGATTTATATTAACATGTTATCCTTTCTAAAGGCAAGTTATGCCCATGCAAAGCGAAGAGCTTAGATACGCCCGTGTAGATGCTACTGCAGTACTGATCGATGACTCTGCTTACACGTCATCACTTGTTTAGTGATGTCATTTGTGGATTGTTTAACATTTTTCTCGCCGAGTTAAAATTTGGATACTATGGTGTGGATTTAAAGCATTTAAAAGCATATAAGTCTCCATCTGTTGTGTAAATAATTGAACAGGATTATCCAGGATCTGTTAAACTCTCAGCCTCAGTAGAAGTATTCATGACGGGGATTTAGAATCTACTGTAGTCTTACACTTTACTGGTAACAATGATTTTTTAATGTTTCATACGTATATACACTATAATAAGAGAAAGGTAAACAACGCCCATTTTACAGTCACCTCACAATGTCTTGGTACAGGTCACTAAAACCGCCGATTAACCCGATTTCGTCTCGCTGATCGTCGCGGGACAGATTGTTCTTGTAGAAAACACTTTATTTCGTAAAAATCGGTCAACTGGCTCGGAAATGATGAAAAGTTTCACCAAAATCAACGTATTTTTAGACCATGTCGAATTGGACGTCCACACAGTTGAATGCACACATCATAGTTTCTGGTCGATTTCAGCATATATATTGAGTAGATCCGGTAAACTTCTTGTGTATTCATTAGTCTCCACTATTGTCTAACCACTAATCCACAAAGTGATTCCCTTCAAAACACGTTAACAACCACTTAAACGCCGTAAATTCATTATTAAACATTGTTCACTTTCACTTTGGCAGCCATGACAGTTTTAACTGTATATTTAACCGCACCAAAGAATTGCTGAATTCTGATTGGCTGAAAAGCCAAAATGATGCTGCAATTACATTTCAAATGAAATGGCTGCCAAAGTGAAAGTTAAGCAAAGCTAAATAGTGAATTTATGGAATTTAAGTGGTTGATTACGTATTTTGAAGTAAATCGCTTTGTGGATTTAAAGTCAATATTGGAGTCTAATGAATTCAAAAGAAGTTTACCGGATCTACTCAATATATAAGCTGAAATCGACCAGAAACTGTGATTTGTGCATTCAACTGTGTGGACGTCCAAATACGTTGATTTTGGTGAAACTTTTCATCATTTCCGAGCCAGTTGTGACATCTGTCAAGTAATTTGAAATACCGTACAAAATATTATCTGGACAGAGTCCGTGGTATTAACTCTTATATTTGACCTTCGACCTTTAAGTGTAACCTTGACCTTGGACCTAGTTCTTTTGCGCGACACATCGTCTTATAATGTTCATCACTTCTTCCAAGTAATTTGAAAATCCTTCAATGCAGGACAAAGTAATTGCCTGGACAAGAATCTTAACATGTATACATATGCTTGACCTTTAACCTATAAGTGTAAACTTGACCTTGAACCAAAGCACCTTGTTCTTGCACGCGACACGTCTCCTCATAATGCTTATCACTTTTGCCAAGTTATTTGAAAATCCTTCCATGATAGAAGACATTATTCTCCGGACAGGGTCTATGGCTCAAATTCTTATATTTGACATTTGACCTTTAAGTGTGACCTTGACCTTGGTCCTATGGACCTGATTCTTGAGCGCGCCACATCATCTCACCACGCTTAATACTTCTGCCAAGTTATTTGAAAATCCTTCACCGCTGGACAAAATTATGTTCCGGACAGGGTCTATGGCTTAAATTCTTATATGTGACCTTTGACTTTTAAGTGTGACCTTGACCTTGGACCTAGCGACATGGTTCTTGCTCGCGACACACCGTCTCACCATGCTTAACACTTATGAAACGTTATGTAAAGTCGCTTCTTTGATGGACAAAATTATGCTCCGAACAGGGTATATATATGGCTTAAATTCTTATATTTGACCTTTGGCCTTTAAGTGTGACCTTGACCTTGGACCTAGCTCATGCGCGCGACACACCGTTCTGTCAAGTTATTTGAAAATCATTTAATGCTGGACAAAGTTATTGTAAATTGGACAAGAGTCCGAACATACGTACACGCGAACAGACGTATATATAGCCACCCTTTGCACATGATGCACCTATCAATATTTTCCCCCTGGGGGTGGAGAGGCCGGCATATACGGGACGTTAGAGTGAAATTGATTCCGACAAGCGGGAATTTAATTCCGGGTCCCGGGGAAATAGACTTTAGTCGGATTATAGATTCCGATAATATTAGCCACCCGGGCCGTTGGATGCACAAATTAAGTATCTCCCACTGAGGGGGTTTAGACAAAAATGCTCGGCATTAGGTGTAGGTGCATGACCTTTTGATGGTCACCAGTTAACCACGTGACCTCGCATGTCCGCCACTTGCACTGACGCATCTCCTGCAAGTTTACCACGTAACATGACATCTCATGCTGTCTATGCATCGGTCAGTGTGACGTCACTACGTTAGTCGAGGAGTGACACCTGGTGGTCACAATGATCTCACACTGGAAGTGACGAACTATTTCATTTTTCCATCACTCACCGTAGACCAACAGGCCCCTGCTATCATGATAAGGCCATACCAATTTGATTCTATGTTTAGCATCCTCGGGCTGGTAGGTTTTCGGATGCCTGAGCGAAAAAAATAACAATTTTGACAATGGGAAAGATCGGGTTGGAATGCGTACGAAAAAAATTGGAGAAAAAAAAAGAAAAAAAGACTTTTAGGTGTTTTTACTAATATTTGTCAAACATAGCGTGCAACTAGTAAATTTACACACTTAAAATACTGTATTACAGTAGGTTCCTACTATGAAGATGATATAAAGCAAACATTTGCTTTAGGTTGTACCACTGCCATAAATAAGTTGTGAAAGAAAAATGTTTTTTTTTTTAACTTGTTGTTTTGTTATTTTCCTGCCTGGTTAGTAGGTTTCCAAAAATCATGGGGACGCTAAACATAGAATCAAATTTGTATGGCCTAAACATGTAGCATGTTCATAAAATAAGCTTTGTCTGTACGAAAGTGTGCTAAGTATAAACACTTCACATTATGATCAGAAAGTTCATGGAATTTCTTTATAACTTATTCGTAATAATGGGTATTTATATGAATACGGAACTAAAGACGACAAAGTCACGCATGTAACTTCAATAAAATATTGTATTTGCCAACAATGTTTACATATTCATTCCTCTAAAAAATATCACCAAGGTTTCGTCGACAATCTGTATGAAACATTCTCAAAGAAAGAAATCTCACAGGGTTATGTAGGCATATGTATCTTCATGCAAATAGTTCCGGATTTTACAATGTGCGGAAGAATACTACATGACATCATTAAATGTGCTTTCAAGCATGCAATAAATACTTATTTAGTACTCCATTTTAAATGCATAAATCTTATTCACAGATGCTATAGTTATTTCACAATATCTTCGCCCTTAAATACAGAAACAAAACGAAAAAATGTATATGACTTAAATATAAAACAATTCATTTTAAACCACCAATGAGCAGGTCACTTTAATAAAAAACGTTGTACTAGAGCTGGGAGTTCAAAATTTCGCTTATGCGTAAAATAAGTTTTTTGTTTCCGCTTACCCGACACCCCGCCCCTAATTTTGTCCGTCGACCCTTAAAGATTTTTGCTATCAATCATTAACTTTTTTCTAATTTTCGGGAAAAAGAGCAGTTTAAGCGTATACGTTTCTTGCCAAAAATCTCTTTTTCTATGACCTCATTTATAATTAAGATACAGTTTATTTTTTTTACTTAAACAGTGTGGCGAATATGCGGCGAAGAAAAAAAGAAAAAATCTTACCTACCATTCAGATTGGAGATGTAAGCGGAAACCAACCAGTTTTGTTTTTGCCTTATGGTAACGGTATCATACAAAATACAACAAGCAGTTATTCAATGTTTTAAAAGAAAGCCAGAGTTTGTTGATCTTAGTTTCTCGAATCCGCAGACCCGATTTTTTTGAAAATACAAAAAGCATGGAATAAAACCTATACTGTAAAACTAATAAACCAAAAAATGATAAAATTTATTTATTCTGATGCATTGTTCCGTACGGCTATGAACGTTTCCAAATCACAGTTATAATGTAAACACACAAACTTATACTAATTCAACGCAAATCATGCTGCATTTTATATTCATGTTGCATTTCATATTCATGTTTCTATGATAATGCATTTTATTATATACCTGTTTAAAATCTTAAAAAATACATGCTTTATCATTCGATGAAATACATGTCGACAGAAACAAAATCCCGTATTATGCTACTCGCTATTTTTCCGATCCCGTATTACCATTCTAGCTGGACTACTTGTTTAATGACGTCATCAGAGAGTTACGTAAACAAATATAATCTGTACCTACAAAAATGCACATTACAAGTTTATCGTGGTATATAATAAAAGGAATATTACGCTAGTCAAGTGTTCCAATAGAAGTATGTATTAGTCTCGCGGCTTGCAATATTACGCTAGTCAATTGTTCCAAGAGAAGTATGTATTAGTCTCGCGGCTTGCAATATTACGCTAGTCAATTGTTCCAACAGAAGTATGTATTAGTCTCGCGGCTTGCAATATTACGCTAGTCAATTGTTCCAAGAGAAGTATGTATTAGTCTCGCGGCTTGCAATATTACGCTAGTCAATTGTTCCAAGAAAAGTATGTATTAGTCTCGCGGCTTGCAATATTACGCTAGTCAATTGTTCCAAGAGAAGTATGTATTAGTCTCGCGGCTTGCAATATTACGCTAGTCAAGTGTTCCAAGAGAAGTATGTATTAGTCTCGCGGCTTGCAATATTACGCTAGTCAAGTGTTCCAAGAGAAGTATGTATTAGTCTCGCGGCTGCAATATTACGCTAGTCAAGTGTTCCAAGAGAAGTATGTATTAGTCTCGCGGCTTGCAATATTACGCTAGTCAATTATTCCAAGAGAAGTATGTATTAGTCTCGCGGCTTGCATTATTTCGTATCATACTCGAGGCTCCGCCTCTCGTGTGTTACGTCATCACACAAGCCACTCGACTAATACATACTCTTGGAACAATTGACTAGCGTAATATTCCGTATGTATTACCATTGCTCGTTTCTGCACGTGTATAGCCAAAACATGTGTTTATAGTATACATTTTCTATAATATATTTTTATTTCCGCCTTCAGACTGGACAGTTTTCCAAAAATGACCGAGAAACTAAAACTTAAAATGCTCTGGCCTACGCTTCGTGGACATGGTAATAACATTTACTGAAAGCTACAGAAGTGATGTTCAAGATGTTGCCATGTGACGTCACCATGGAAAGTAAAATATTCACCCATTTTTTAGTAAGCTTCGTGGATATAATTATAACGTTTTCTGAAATCAACAGTAGTGATGTTCAAGATGTTGTCATGTAACGTTACCATAGAAACTAAAACATCCCGCCATGTTTGTGTTAGCTTCGTGGATATAATTATAACATCTTCTGAAATCTACAGAAGTGATGTTCAAGATGTTGCCATGTGAAGTAACCATGGAAAATAATATTCACCCATTTTTGTGTTAGCTTCGTAGATATAATTAGAACATTGTCTGAAATCTACAGAAGTGATGTTCAATATATTGTCATGTGACGTAACAATGGAAACTAAAACATTCAGCCATGTTTGTGTTAGCTTTGTGGATATGATTATAACAATAATGTTACTGAAATCTACAGTAGCGATTGATATTCAAGATGTTGTCATGTGATGTAACCATTGAAACTACAATATTCAGCCAGTTTGTGTTAGCTTCGATGGTATGATTATAAAATTAATTTTACAGAAATCTACAGTAATGATATTCAAGATGTTTCCATGTGATGTAACCATGGAAACTAAAATATTCAGCCATTTTGTGTTGGCTTCGTGGATATGATCATAACATTTACTGTAATTAACAGTAGTGTGATCATAACATATACTGAAATGTACAGTAGTGATATTCAAGATGTTGCCATGTGACGTAACCATGGAAACTAAAATATTCAGCCATTTTTGTGATAGCTTCGCGGATATGATCATAACATTTACTGAAATCTTAGTAGAGCTGTTGTAGTGATGGATGATGACGTCACCACACTTGAAAACTACACCAGCCATCTATTTAGCCAATTCTTCTGAATTAGCATCGTGAAAATCAATAATCTAGTACCCTGATGCATAAATTATTTATCCCTTTGCATTAATTCAACGAATTGTATATGCATGATTATATAACAAACGCTGCATTTAATTATTATATGTGTAATTGCGGAAACAATATGATAATATAAATTTATACATTTGCTTTGTAATTGTTCCCATTCTATATGTTTAGCTGAACATTTGCTTTGTAATTGTTCCCATTCTAAGTGTATAGCTTTAGTTTTGATTTGTAATTGTTCTTATTGTAAACGTACAAGCATGTATTCCAAATTTTAAAAAAATGTGGAAATATCGATCGTTTACACATATTCATAATTTTAGAGCCTACCAGAAAAAAAAAGTTTAAAATAATTTCATCACAACTCTCTTGACATGAAAAATTATGATAGCACTGGAAATAAATTGTGTAATTAACTATTTGAATGTGAAACCTTTCACTGGAAGAGGTTACTGAAGTCGCTAAAAAACGGAAGTTTGGATATAATGTTTTCCCGGGAAACTCTTCACTGGTGGAGGTCACTAAAGTCGGCAGAAGAACGGACGTTTGGTAATAATGTACTTCCGGGAAGCTTTTCATTGAAGCAGGTAACTAAAGTCGGCAGAAGAACGGGAGTTTAGACAGAACGTATTTCCGGCTGGATCGCTGGTTCGGTTCTAGCCAGTAATAGCACGGCGTCGAACACACGGCCCCACATTGGGTACTGCAGCACTTGTGGACGCCGGGACAGTCGGCATCGGTGCTGCACTCCCTCTGGCAGCCGACGGAAGAATGGTCAAGATGGCGAGCACATGTACCGGGCTTCTCAGTTTCGCCTTAAATTACAATGACAGATTATATACTTATCTAGATCTAATTATTTTTCAGGTTTTTCATTGTTTATGTCAAAGTATGTGTTTTTTGTTTTAAGATTACTGTAATATATTGTTAGTACACTTGTTTATACTGATAGAGTTTAAGAAGTCACATCTAGATCTACTTAAGAAATTCGGTGAATGGTATAAAATGTATAACGTGGTTTATTTTTTACTTACTGTTCACCGACGAACGGCAAGACCGACCACACCCGTTACTGCAGCATTTTTGCGTAAACGGACACTCCCCGTCTGAGATGCAAGTGGCTATGCAGGGGTCACTTCCGGTTGGGGCCGGACACTGCCCGGACCTAGAGTGGACCGGCGTCTGCACTAAAGTGACACCGTTTGCTGTAATATAAAACATGTTCAAAGTTAATTACCTTAAAACGCATACTAAAATTACGAGCATAGCATAGTATAATGTAAGAGTAGATCTAGACCAAAAGCCATTCATTTACAATTTGTGCCCTAGACCAATATTGGTTTAAAATAAAAAGTATACATATACGGAATTCAAAAAACAATTTCTAAAAAAAAAATCTTCAACAATGACCGGCAATCCAAGATGGCCGCCAAAATATTTGATTTTACCCCATATTCGCTAAAACCCTATTATTTAGCAGTTCTTATATCATTTTTGAGACATTTAGATTATTCGGCTGGTAATGTTTCATGAGCGCTTCCAAACGCTTACAATAATCATCGCCGTAGGTCTACCATTATGAATATGACACCAAAACTATTAAAGGGACAGTATCACAGTTTGAGGTTGTACAAACATTTCTATAAAAATGAAAAAAAAAAACAGAAATATAGAAACTTTATGTTGGTTACGCTGTTTTGTTTGTAAAACATAATTATGTTGATGTTTATTATGCCATTTTGTGTAAAAGAAATCACTAGGGTATGTCTACTAGGGTATGTCTACCAGGTAGCAACTTTTTCTCGGAAAATAAGAGATATTGGTCAAAATGTTTAACTGTTGACAAGCAAGGTGCTTTCAGACTTTTAAGTATGAACAAAATTAAAATTAAAATTATACCTGAACCGCAAAAAAGTCAGTTTTAGAAAATAATTTTTCACAGCCAAAACTAAACGACAACAGTATGTGAATACGAATAGATGTACCACCACATAATTATATAGATCTACAGCATAGTTAGAACCGTGAAAAAAGCACACGCACCGTGATGTGACGTATGTGACTTATGACGTTGCACTTGTGACGTCAACGGTGCAGCAAACCAATGGCTGGGTATTATTGTTTCTAGTTCTAGAACAGACAGACAACACTTCACATTTTACAACACACATGCACATCAGGCAAACATAATAGATCTACCTGAACAGGAAAAATACATATACAGTTGGTCTTGTAAATCTAACTACCGGATCAGGAAAAGTAGACACACGGGTAGTAATGCACCTATCAATATTTCCCACGATGGGGGAGGGTGGCGGGCATATACGGGACTTAGACTGAAAGCGATTCCCGACAGGCAGAAATTTGCCACGTCGAATGATTCCAGGTATACCGGGAAATAGACTTTAATGTAAAACTGCAATGAGGTATATTGTCGCATGCTTAGACTACCACTGTCTATCAGACTGTCACCAAGCATCCCCCACTGAGGGGATTTAGACAAAAATGATTTGCTCTAGGATGGGGAATTACACCACAAATTCCCCTGGGGAAAATATTGACAGGTAGATAATGTTGATATAAAAACATACAGAAACAGGAAGTCACGCAAAAATGCATATACTTTAACTGTGAATAAAAAAAACTAAGTGGTCACAAGCACGGAAATATACCGCTACAGTAAATTTCATAAGCATAGAGCAGATCAAGTATACATGTACTAGATATAAAGTTCATAAAATGCAAGTGGTCACGAAAACAAGATCTTATACGGTGGATCTTTAAACCTTGAGATGGAAATGACATGACATAAATAACTGGTCGGTAAAATGTTGCTGTATCAACTTTTTAATGGTCAAGCAAAATAACAATCTGACATACGAGCATGATTTTCATACATTAGTATATTTTAGGACATGATTTTTAACATATTGGCCAAATAATTAAATACCAGTACATGATATAAGACATGTAGCCGGTCATTCAAGCTACTAAATTGGTATTAGATTGTATTTAACCTATAATATCGACATATTATTTCTACTTCGGTTCAATTATCTTTCATGTAGTTTAAAGCAACGGAAATACATTAGAGTAGTGCCCCTTTGATTTGTACAAATATCGTCTGCTGTCAACGAAAAACGAACTCTGTAGTGATTAATATGATTATTAAACTTTTAAGTGATAATGAAAGTGTTTCTTAAATTGCAAAAATACGTGGAATATATCGTTCCACAGAAGCAAAAGCTTTGAAACTTTAAAAACAGTCGACACATTGAAAATCAAGTAAGATCTGTTCGCAGAACTGATACTTAGTAGAGGACACATCAGGTATGTTTTGCCGTTATTCGCTTGTTCAGAGATTAAACTGTCAACTGTTTTTTTTGTGTGAGCAAAATATACATTCTATAATTTATACATGTATAAGTTTTGTCGGTAGGTCTACTGAAGATTTCCGCTCCCTCCAATTCCTAATCCTGTTACCGCACCTGCATTTAGACACAATTTCACGTACAAGCACAATACTATATGAACCACACGTGTTGGGCGCGTGGCCAAGTCACTACTTCCGACCCCCCACTACTACCCCCCTGTCAGAAAATTTGAAAATAAATTATTGAAACATTAATCAAATAGCATCAATATGTCATAAAACAACATTTTCAATCACTTCGATTATATCAGAAAAAAAAAATTCAGAGTGATTGAAAATGTTGTTTTATGACATGTTGATGGTATTTGATTATTTTTTCAATAATTTATTTCAAATTTTCTCACAGGGGGTAGTAGTGGGGGTTGGGGGGTAGTGACTTGGCTACGCGCCCAACACCTGTGATATGAACATGCGCATGCGCGATTGTTTCATGTTTCAACGGGTTCGTTCTCATTAAAGGGTCAGTTTGACAGTTTGAAATGTGTAGAATATATCGACACTTTTTGTCTGTTATACTGGATTGCTTGGGAAACATAATTATTTTGATATTCACTATGCTTTTTGGTGTAAAAACTTAATAGTGTATGTCTACCAGGCAGCAATTGTTTCTTGAAATATAAGAGATATTCGTCAAAAGTTTAACTTTGCTCAAGCAATGTGTTTTTCAAACCTTGAAATATGAACAATAAATGTATTATACAACAAGAAAAATCAGTTTTAGAAAATTATTCATCACAGCCAAAACTGTGAAACTGTCCCTTTAAAACGAAATTTCCATCAAATGTACTTAAAATCTTACCTATGCACATGGGTATATATTGACATGGCGGGTATTCGCACGGGGATCGTGACATTGCACATCGGAAGCCTGGCCCACAATCTATATCCTGAAATAGATACGTGTCAACTTGAACAATATATGTTCTTAAAATGTGCACGTTAGTGAGTTATAATCAATTTCCCGAAAATAAAAGCACGTATCAACAGACGGTAATCTTTGTCCTTAACTTGAACACGTGTCACTCAGTAAAAAGCATTGTCCTTTTAAAATAAACACGTGTTAAAGTGCAATAGTCTATTTCCTTAAAATGAACACGTGTCAGTCAGTAAAAGTCGATATCCTGAAAATAAACACGTGTCAAGCGTGCAATAGAGGCTACTGTATTCTCTTTAAATAAACCCGTTTCAGTCAGTACTAGTGTCTAGTCGATTTTCTGAAAACGAACACGTGTCAAAGTCACTGACGTTTTTCCTAGCCTTGTTAATTAGATCATTCCAGAAACGTGCTTCTTTACCAAAATGGCACGTTGTTTCTTTTGTATGTTGGTTTTCTTCAAATATGCCATATATATCATTTATCTATGTATGACACGATATTATCAAATCATTACTTTTCCAGACCTCATAAAATATTGAAAAATAATCACAAATAATAAAACGATATGCATTAAATTTTATTGTGGTTAATTAAGAAATAATTTGCGACTTATCGTTGTTTATCGGCCTATAAACTACGATATGGAGTTCTGATGCGTAGGGATTAAACCACGAGGCCGATAAATAACGATAATGCGAAAATTATTTCGATTCTAAAATGATTTGACAAATATTTTTTGCAATTAAAATAAGCACTACATTTTACTGTACTCCGTTCATAAAGGGACTACTTTTTGCGTTGTTTATTGGATAGTTTAACAACGATAAATGTGTTCTTTGTCTATAGAAAAATTAGCGAGTATAACGTTGGAATACTTATTATATCATGCTTATAACGTTGTAATGTGAAATGTAACTGTTGTTGTTGTTGTTGTTAATAGTTACATGTGTATTGTGCTCGAAAAAAATAAATTACATGAATTGGAAAACAAGGTCATATGAAAATACTGCACTTTCAAAAGTTCTAGTCATCATAGAATTGGTCTTTCGACACTCTCTTGACTTCCTTAACGGTGCAATATAATATAGGCGCGTCGTGGGAAAACCGGACTTAATGCATGTGCGTACTCTGTCGTCCAGGATCAGCCTTTGCAGTCCGCACAGGCTAATCCGGGACGGCACTTTACGCTTTTTTGGTATTTTCTGTTTCAAGGAAGTCTCTACTAAACATAAATCCATTGCAGGCGGAAAGTGCCTTCCCGGATTAGCCTGTGCGGACTGCACAGGCTGATCCGGGACGACACTTTACGCACGTGCATTAAACCCGGTTTACCCACGACGCGCCTCAGTATAGTAAGACTATGCAGATTTAATGGTTCTGTATATAGACGGTATACTTGTTTCTGTCCAGCTATGCGTCTGTCGTTTAATCTACAGGCAAAGTAATCAGAATAAACGTTCCTGCAAATGCATGCTTTCGAAACCCCTGGGGAATCCGCGGAATTAATTGAATATTAATTTCGTCTCCGATTTCAAAATATTTCCCCGGCACAACCGAGTAATAGCAATTGACGTCGATCTAAATTTCACATAAATTACCCAACCCGTGGGGACCCCGGGCCGTGAATCGAGCTTTTTTGAAAATGCTGGAAATGTCTGTACATAACTGTGATTCATGATTGACCACTTGCACTGTTGATTAGAAACTCGTTGGTCGTTAAGACCACACCTTCATGATCCATGTTTCCCCAGGGCGTCTTATTCGTGAAACACAAAGCTATTGCCATGACACTGAGTACACACCGACCAACAGTTGACCTGTGTACGTTCGCTCAAGGTATCCTGGGGGATTGTTGTTGTTGTTTCGGGGTTTATATTCGTTCCGCGCCTGAGTGTTTGTAATTGTACGCGCCTGAGTGTTTGTAATTGTATATGATTGTTGTTTTTGTGATCTTCCGTGGTAAGGGTGGTGTGTGCTGGTCGACGGCGATAGCGTGGCTGATGGTGACATGTTTCCAGTAGGCGTGGGCGCTGAAATTTGGCCTGGACTTACTTATATTGTTTTTATTTATTTATTTATTTTACCTATAAAGTCTTTGAATGCCAAAAGGTCTATGGTAAAGAAGAATGGCCTTGTTTTTATAAATATTTAGGTGGTTTTGTGGTTTTGTTTATTACTTGTTTATTAGAGGTAATGAGAGATTATTTTCTATCTATGGTTAGAATAAGTCACTGAAATAGTACATAGATGGGTTTATTTATGTAAATTGGAACTGGTGAGTGTTTGTTTATAGGTGATAGTGCTGGGGTCGGCCTTTATATTGATTTTTATTGATATATAGAGATAGCTCTAGTATTGGGTTATGTTTGTGGACCAAAAATACTGTATTATTTGGGGTTAGATATGGTGGGCTGTTGTTTAATGGGTCGTTTGGCCTGCAGTAAAGATATAGAGATTGTTAGGTTAGTTTATAACAGATAACCGAGGTATCAAACATGCGTGTAGTGGATTTTTATCGAGTGCACCGGGATTTTCTCCCAAGTGCCATCGCCCCTTGAAGACTTGTTAGTTGGGTTACGGGGGATAGTGCAAGATACAGAAGACACCCCGTTCCAGAGGCGACCCTTGGTCTTTTAGTGCCCGGTGAAAAGCACCTTGTACACTGCACCTCGGGGATTGAACTGTCTTTTTGATTGGTATAGCTGAAAGGTCATCTACGTCACCGTTACTCACTGACGTATTTAGACGCGCCGTAACAACATCTCCCATAACTACCACACTGCGTACTAGATATGATGCCATAGTGTTAATATTAACAATTATAATTATATATATAAAGTCGTTGACAGTATGAGGCGTGGCTAGGGAAATCCAGGCTTAAAACATGTGCGTAAAGTGTCGTCCCGGATTAGCCTGTGCAGTCCGCACAGGCTAATCCAGGACGGCACTTTCCGCTTTTATGGTATTTTCTGTTTCAAGGAAGTCTCTTCTAAACATATATCCACTGTAGGCGTAAAGTGTCGTCCCGGATCAGCCTGTGCGGACTGCAAAGGTTGATACGGGACGACACATTACGCACATGCATTAAGTCCGGTTTTCCCACGACACGGCTCGTATATACTTACACATAACTCTGCTTTTATGTATGCCAAAACTGGGACTAGTACCTGTAAAATAAAAGGAAACATGATAACAATAACACTTTAGTTTTAATACCCATTAATAGTATAAGCAGCTATAATAATGTCCCTTTTGCCATAGAATTCCAGTTTTTTGCAAATAAAATTTAAAACTCCTCCCCGGCTACTTTTAAAGAATTAATTTCAATTCATCACAAACCTTACCATGCGCTATTTAGCGTGAATATATGTTATCTATTAAACACGTGATATTCAAGTGCAACGACCAAAACACGATACTAATTTGCATACTAATGATAGCATTTGTGACGGTTGTTAATAAATCGTGTTCGTGATACCCTTGAAATGTTTCAATTGTGATGCTAAATATTAACACTCGCAATGATGCGAAAGAACGCCGTTCATAGGAATATCACGACACAGTTTTATGGTCAAATACTTTCACACAATTTCCGTCTCTTATAATTCTACTATTTTGTAACACGACTTGATGAAAACGTTTTTTGTTGTTTTTTTTCGAGCAAAATCCCTATAACATGTATGTGGGTGCTGTTTCAGCAGCAACTGTAAATATTGTAAATATATTGGGTTTGTCAGACACATTTTTGTTTTATTTACCTTTTTATATAATTAAATGTGTTTTTGGATAAATAGGTGTTTTGTTTTGATAGCATCCACTTATAACCAATGTTTAAGGATATTAGTGATATGTTTTGGATATTTATTCAGTTTTAGAATCTGCAAGCTTAACATTAACCAAATAAAAAAAATTAATAAAAAATCCCGACCTATCTACCCTAAATTTTTGGGCCTGTAACCTAAAACAAACATATTTTTTACGCCTCTAGAAGGCTATCATTCATAAGGTAATGCCATGTACATGTACGTAAAAATAGAAACCGGACATATAACGATTAACAGCGACGTGATACAAACAGTCAAACACGTTTTAAATGCCGGCTTCTATGTTTTTTGCAATTACTGTAGTAGTATGCATCCGTTTTAAAATTCATTTTCACGAACACGTATGATTGGTCTTATTAGGCCTTAGAACGCTAGCATTGAATTGTCGTTCGATTTCAAATATCAATTATAATTCAATGAGTAAAATTAATTTGACCTTTATAAATGGTTTACGTGTGGGTAGTAACTTACAAATGATCTCTGACAGCCAATCTATGGTCCGTTTTTACCCTTTATGTAGTCTATAGAACTTAGCTAAGGCGTAAAAAGATATGTTTGTTCCGGGTTACCCGAACTACCATAAAAATGACCTGACCCTAGAATACTTTATTGGGTTTGTCAGATTTTTTTTGTTTTATTTACTTTTTTCTAGTAATTAAATGTTGTTTTTATTGGATAAGTAATTTTTTGTTGTTGATAACATTCACTTATAAACAATGTTTAAGGATATTACTGATATGTTTTGAACATTTATTCCGTTTTAGAATCTTCAAGTTGACCATTTACCAAACAAAAATAATAAAAAATAAATAAATCCCTACCTACCTACCTAATTGTTTGGGGCATGTAACCTTTTTTTATCCCTAAAGAATTGCACTCGTCGAAATGGAATTTCGCACGGGCCAAACATATGTGAAGACTTGTTTCTGGCAAAAGTGCCGTCTTTTGGACGATTAACATTATACCATTCAGGGTTGCGAAATAGTAATAACATAATATCGTGATAGCTTATTACCTTAGCCTTTCAATTTAAGGGTCATTGAAATATAGCCCGATTACCCGAGAATGAATTTGCTACCAGAATAATAGATTTGTAAAAACGACCCGATAGTTGCCGAGTGCCAATGTGTCAATAAACACTTGTACCGTAATCATTTGTAATAAAGACGATGACCTTGACATTATAATGAGCGGGAGGGATTGTGGGCAGGGGGATTTTCTCCGGATACTTATAAAGACCTTGAACTTGAATTTGTGATCTGATTTAGCCGACGCTGATTTCGTCCGCTTGGCGCAAAAGTACTGCAACTGACATGTTTGACATTTTACAGGAGAAGCAAAAATTTTATTTTCTAATATTCAATGTAAAATTTAGTTTTTATTTCATATATTCTTAATACATTAAAAGAAGCACATTAAAAGCAGTTATTATTTATCTACAGTTCAGTTAGTGTACTTAAATATTTGTACATACATGTACATAATTGTTCATGCAGTTACATGAATTTTTGCACTGAGAGTTTTTATGAGAAAAAATCTTGTAAGTGCACAAACCAGAGATTTTTCTTCGGCATTTATAACAGTTACACCTTGTGATAAGGTATGTTTTATATTTATTATCTGCATCATTTTGATTAACTTATTTCATCAATTTTATTTACTTCAATAAATTATTTCAGAGTTTTTTTTGCCCCAACATTTTTGGCAGTAGATATTTCCGCAAAAGTCAGGATTTCCAGGTGGAAGTCAAACAGTATAAATACTGATTTCAACTCTTTTTCAGCTACCGAAAAACTTTCATTCCTACTGTCAGACGAAAATATTGTTAAATACAGTGCCAGAACTTGTCATGAAATCTTAAAATTGAGACGTAATTATATGTATAGAAACTAACGCTAAATGTGGTAATGATGTAAATATGCATTAGTTGTAAATATGTATTGTATATGCACATTATCGGCAATCTTGATTGCACCAGGACTGACTACATTTTAAAGGTTTTAAATCGTATGTGTTTTAAATTTAATTGTATATGATCTTAAATAGTCTCTCATAACTCTTTTAGAGTGGTTTTATACATAATAGTATTATTATTGTATGTGTATTTTTACCACGAATGTATAGAAATGAGCCTTGAATAAATTATTCTGTTCTGTTCTGTTCTTACATTCCTAACATATACATACATGTATGTTATGATAAATGGTAAGAGGGGTCCAAATTTGCAAAAAAAAAAGAATTTCAAAAAAATGTCAGTTACATGACTTTTTGTGCCAAGGTGTCCATGACATGAAATCAAGACATTGGACCTTAGTTTGCGTATGCATATTAATTTATTTCACGCTATATGCCGTGATAAATGGGAAAATAGTCCAAATACAAGTGAATGATAACCTGATCATTTTCACGATGGGCTGAGTGAAATGATAAAATCAATTTAATAAGTTTACCTTGACATACACATGTACGGAACTAGATCTACGTCCAAATTTCTGTACAATATTTGATAGCATGAACTTGGAAATAATTTTACGGTAACCGTCGATAAGAAATGTATTGGCTTTCGTACGAAACGAAATGCTTGTATAAATGTATATGAATATAACCTACCGCGACTAGGCCGTAATAATTATTTCGAAAGTAAGTATTTCTTAATAACAAATTGTCAAATGAAATACAAAGAAAATGTGTTGATTTTAAGGTAAGTTCGATATTAGTTAATTAATAAATAATTACACTCTGTGTTGCAGCTGTCGATCGTGAACAATTCGATCTGACATTGAAATCATGGAATAGCATCTATGTTTCCCAGAATACACAAGTAGCGCACCTGTCTTGCTTTTGTTAATTATAATATTAGATAATTTTCCCACATCATGATAACAAGTGGAAATGTTCTAAAAAAAGTAACATGAATCTGTATTTTAGGTTTAGGAGTTGAAAAAAAAAGAAAAACTTGAAAAAAGAACTGAAATTTAAATCAATTTCAGTAATTTAAGTAATGCAATGTATTTTTTAAGCAAAATACATTAAACAGATGTCAGGCTGAGAGCAATCTCTTAAAAATGAAAATCTCGTGTTTTCATTACAGGTAAAATGCATGTAATAGACGTATTGAACTGTTGCACATGATATGTATATAAAATGAACTCAAAAGTCATAAGCAGCCACTACAATAATGGACTTTGTTGTTGTTTGAACTGTGATTTTACACTCTTGGGGTTGTTACGGTGTTGTTGTTGTTTTGATACGTTTGTGTAATACGATATGAATGAAATGTTTTATAAATCATGAAAAATGTTAGTGTTCTTAGTTATCGTTCAAGACTTAAAAAATGAATAAAGCGTACGGTTTTAAATACTTAAAATATCAGGTGACTACTTTGGATTTTTTGAGTAATGTATTTGATAAGTTCGACCTGATCATTATGCGCGAAATTGTCTGTTATGTATTAAACACCTCTGTACTTTCTATGTAAATATGTAAATATATATGTTCATGCTTAGGCCTAAATTAAAAAATCTTTTGTTTGCCCTTTACCGACCCGAAATTTTAGATGTGGGTCGGTAGGTAGGAAAAATATTATATTTTATTACGAGAATTTATTCTTTGTCATACATGAATGTCGCCATTTAAAT